>JAWDJD010000001.1:184357500-184957500 GCA_035047305.1 Bradypodion pumilum | reverse complement strand
GGAGAAAGGGGAGGGACAGGAAGGGGGGAGGGGAAATGCAATGTTGCAAGGAACAATACTGCATAGGGACATGGAATGTGAGATCAATGAACCAAGGAAAACTGGAAGTGGTCAAAAGTGAGATGGAAAGAATAAGCATTGACATCTTGGGCATCAGTGAGCTAAAATGGACAGGGATGGGCGAATTCAGCTCTGGAAACCATCATATCTACTACTGTGGTCAAGAAAACCTTAGAAGAAATGGAGTAGCCATAATTGTCAATAAAAGAGTGAGAAGAGCAGTAATGGGATACAATCTCAAAAATGACAGAATGATGTCAGTAAGAATTCAGGGCAAACCCTTCAATGTTACTGTGATCCAAATATACGCACCAACCACTGGTGCAGATGAAGCCACAATGGACCAGTTCTATGAGGACTTACAACACCTCATAGAACAGACGCCAAGAAATTATGTCCAAATTATATTAGGAGACTGGAATGCCAAAGTAGGAAATCAAAAAGTGGAGGGAATAACAGGCAAATTTGGTCTTGGAGTACAGAATGAAGCAGGGCAAAGATTGATAGAGTTCTGCCAAGAGAACGCACTGGTCATAGCAAACACTCTCTTCCAGCAACACAAGAGGCGACTTTACACATGGACATCACCAGATGGCCAACACCGAAACCAAATTGACTACATACTCTGCAGCCAAAGATGGAGAACCTCCATACAGTCAGCAAAAACAAGACCTGGAGCAGACTGTGGCTCAGATCACAACCTATTGATCGCAAAATTCAGGCTTAGACTAAAGAAAATAAGGAAAACACGGAGACCAGAAAGATATCACCTAGACAGCATCCCTAAAGAATACGCGGTGGAGGTGATGAATAGATTCAATGGCTTAGACTTAATAGATAGAGTGCCAGAAGAATTATGGACAGAGATTTAATTTAATTTAATTTAATTGTCACATTTATATACCGCTCACTCGGCCAAAGCCAACTCAGGGCGGTTCACAATAAAAATTAAAAAACACATGTTAAAAACAGTTAAAACTACCCCCCCCCCTAAAAACAAGGGCTGCAGGATCCAAAGGCACCATGGGGAAGAGTTCTTCTACACCAACCACCCAATGGAGGTTACCCTTCCACCTGCACCCCACACTTGACCCGCCAGCCAGGTTTTAAGTTCTTTTCTGAAAGGCAGCAATTCCGTCCGGAGACGTAGCTCTGTTGGCAGGAGGTTCCAGAGGGCCGGCGCAGACACGGAGAAGGCTCTCCTCCTTGTGCCAGAGAGGCGAGCCCCTCTGGCTGATGGAACAATTAGAGAGCCCTTCCGGTCCGCTCTGGTTGGACGGACAGACGTCCTCAGGGCGATGCGGTCTCTTAGGTAACCCGGCCCACTACCATATAGGGCTTTAAAGGTCAAAACCAGCACCTTGAATTGCACCCGGAGACAAACTGGCAACCAGTGCAGCTCCCGGAGCAGTGGCAAAGCATGGGCATAACGCCCACACCCCATCACCACCCTGGCTGCTGCATTCTGGACCAGCTGTAGCCTCCGAATGGTCGTCAAGGGCAGCCCCATGTAGAGCGCATTGCAATAATCTAGTCTGGAGGTGACCAGAGCGTGAGTGACCATGAGCAAGGAGTCCCGGTCCAGGAGTGGGCGCAACTGGCGAATCACCCGAAGTTGGGTGAAAGCCCTCCTGGTCACAGCCGCCACCTGTTCTTCTAGCAGTAGCCGCGAGTCCAGGAGGACCCCCAAGTTGCGCACCGGGTCTGTCTGGGGCAAAATAGCCCCATCCAGAACCAAAGATGGTAGCTCCCGGGTTAACGCAGGACCCCTTATCCATAGCCACTCAGTCTTGCTGGGATTCAGTTGTAGCCCGTTAGCCCCCATCCAGACCCCAACAGCTTCCAGGCACCTGGAAAGGACTTTGATGGCATCACTGGGGTCCCCATGGGCCGAGATGTACAACTGAGTGTCATCCGCGTACTGATGGTACCGCACCCCATGGGAACGAATGATCTCACCCAGCGGGACATCATGCAGGAAGCAGCAAAGAAAACCATACCAAAAGAAAAGAAGAGTAAGAAAGCAAAGTGGTTGTCTGATGAGGCTCTTAAAATAGCAGAGGAAAGAAGGAACGCAAAAGTCAAAGGAGAAAGGAAAAACTACAATCATTGGAACACAGAATTTCAAAGAAAAGCAAGGAGAGATAAGGAAAACTACCTAAAAGAACAGTGCAGAGAAATGGAGGAAAACAACAAAAGAGGCAGAACCAGAGATCTTTTCAAAAAAGTTGGGGAAATTAAGGGAACATTTAAAGCAAAAATGACCATGATAAGGGACAAAGAAGGAAAGGAGCTAGCTGATGCAGAAGAGATTAAGAAAAGATGGAAAGAGTACACAGAGGAACTCTACAAAAAGGATCTCAACACTCCTGACAATCACAATGATGAAGAAGTAGAACCTGAGCCAGACATCCTGGAGAGCGAAGTCATAAAGGCCCTAAAGAGCACTGCAAACAACAAAGCGAGTGGAGATGATGGTATCCCAGTTGAATTCTTTAAAGCGCTAAAAGATGACGGCGTCAAATTACTGCATTCAATATGCCAGCAGATTTGGAAAACAAAACAGTGGCCACAGGATTGGAAAAGATCAGTATACGTCCCAATCCCAAAAAAGGGCAATGCCAAAGAATGTTCAAATTATCGAACAATCGCGCTCATCCCACACGCCAGTAAGGTGATGCTCAAGATAATACAGGATAGACTTCAGCAGCATGTGGAAAGAGAATTACCAGAGGTGCAGGCAGGTTTCAGAAGAGGCAGGGGGACTAGAGACCACATTGCCAACATACGCTGGATCATGGAGAAAACAAAGGAATACCAGAAACAAGTTTACTTCTGTTTTATTGACTACACTAAGGCATTTGACTGTGTGGACCACAACAAGATGTGGCAAGTAATTAAAGAGATGGGAATACCAGAGCACCTCATATGCCTCCTGAGAAATCTGTACATGAACCAAGAAGCAACAGTTAGGACAGAACATGGAATGACAGAGTGGTTTGGAATAGGAAAAGGAGTAAGACAAGGCTGCATTTTGTCACCATGCTTATTCAACCTATACACAGAGCACATAATGCGCAGTGCAGGGATGGAGGAATCACAATATGGGATTAAAATCGCTGGGAGAAACATCAACAATCTGAGATATGCAGACGATACAACCCTAATGGCAGAAAGTGAGGAAGACCTAAAGAATCTCTTGATTGGGCTGAAGGAGGAGAGTGCAAAAGCTGGCTTGAGACTCAATATCAAGAAAACCAAGATAATGGCAACAGGCCCAATCAGTTCCTGGAAGATAGATGGGGAAGAAGTAGAAGCAGTGACAGATTTCACTTTTCTAGGATCAAAGATCACGGCAGATGGGGATTGTAGCCATGAAATAAAAAGGCGACTGATTCTTGGGAGACAAGCAATGAGAAACCTGGGGAACATAGTGAAAAGCAGAGACATCACACTGAAAACAAAAATTAGAATAGTCAAAGCAATGGTTTTCCCAGTAGTAATGTACGGATGTGAGAGCTGGACAATTAGGAAAGCTGAACGCAGAAGAATAGATGCCTTTGAAATGTGGTGTTGGAGGAGGGTTTTGAGAGTCCCCTGGACAGCGAGGAGAACAAATAGGTCAATCTTAGAAGAAATTAACCCTGAATGTTCACTGGAAGGTCAAATAGTAAAGATGAAGCTAAAATACTTTGGACATCAAATGAGAAGGGGGGATTCACTTGAGAAGGCATTGATGTTGGGAAAGGTGGAGGGCAAAAGAAGAAGGGGGAGGCCAAGGATGAGATGGCTAGATGGCATTGTAGACACAATGGGCACAGAGCTGGGAGGGCTGAGGGGGATGGTGGAGGACAGAGGCGCCTGGAGAGCAATGGTCCATAGGGTCGCAAAGGGTCGGAACCGACTGTGCGACTGAACAACAAAAAATGAATAGGTTCTAAAGAATTACGATGAAGTTTCCAGGTGACAAGTGTATCTTGTCTTTGTCCTACCACAAACAGGATTTTTCAGGGGCAAATCCATTGGATACCTTACCATTTTTCCAATAAGCAGAAAAATATCTGGGAAGCAGAGATTACATGGCTGCAAAGCATTCAATATGTTGTATGAGTGGGAAACATCCTGTGTCATCATCCCTTCCTCTATAAATACCTCGTATTTTCTGAGAACTCAAGAGGACCTGCCTATGCTATATCATACCAAAAAAGTGAATATACAAATAGACTTGCTATTTCTAACCAATGGTCTGAATAAAGCCCTCTCTGTCCTCAAAAGGCTTTTCCACAGTGAAGACTGATTTATGTGACCTTTTGGTAGACTAGGACAGGGTTCCCCAAACTTAGGCTTCTGGGTATTGAAGTCCAAAACCCAAAGGTTGGGGGACACTGGACTAAGAATCATGACTTGAAACACCAGCAGGTAAAGACTGCTTTACATTGATGAGCTGATGATGAGTGAATGCCATAATACATAGGACCCAGGTTTTGCAGCCCATCTATACACTGCTCCTTTTTTTTGTTTTCAAAGGGACCAACGTAGAACCTGCCAGGCAGGATGCAACTACATCAATCCTGACAGATGGTTCTTCTAAAGACCTTTGTCCATGATAGAACATCTGTTATATCCCAAAGCAGTCTGTTGTACTGTGGAAGAGTTTACCCTGTTTGGATGTTTGTCATAAAGTTGAAATTTGGACAAGTTACCTTTCTGGAATGCAGTTTACCGTATCCCCCAGGAAGAAAGGGAAGTGGCCATGTTGCTTGGCAGATTTGCACATTGTAGTCCAAAAAGCCCTTAAAGATTTCCAGGTTCTGCCCAATGTTCAGTGAAAATCTGTCTCCTTATAATTTTTACTCAAAGTCCTGGTGCTTGGAGCAGCAGAAGACAAATCTTTTCCATTGTTTTCTATTTTGGCCCTCTGGACAACTAAAAACTACAACAAAGTTTCCATTTAACCATCTCCAGAGAATAATTAATTAACAGTTTAAATTGCCCTTTGTACGATTCCCAGAGTATCCATTGTCCTGGTCACTCTGTTGTGGGCATGCATTGGTTTTTTAAATGTGATGCCCAGAATTAAAGATGTTGCTTCACTTGAGGCTCTGAGTGCTCTATATAGAATTTTTTGAAAAAAATGTGGAATTAGAAATGTGGAATTAGAAAGTATTCTAAAAGTATTCTAGTCCAATCTCTTGCTGATGCGTGAAATACACAGCTAAAACATTCCCAACGGATGTCTATCCAGGTTCAGTTTTTTTTAAAAAAATGAAGTTTCACAGTCAGCCAGAACCAACATTTCTCTCTTCATGGTAACTGCAATTACTGTAGCATTCCCTATAACTTAAGGATGACAGCAGCCAGAATGACCCTTAGTAAGATCAGGGGGAAAACCCTGTGTTGCACCTGAATTAGGACTACTTTCTTTCAAACCATGAATGGGCAGGACCAGCCAGAATTTCTGCTACTGGTTCTGGTGAACTGGTGCGAACCTGCTGAAGCCCACCACTGCATAAGATGTAGAACAGTTACTTCCCCGTAAGCGTGCTATTAATTGTTCTCATCTGTGTCAAACAATTACAGTACAGTTATTTGCTTTAACTGTTCTCTCACACAGAAAGGTGAAAAAAGGGTGATAACTATGCTTCAAGTCAGCTAAGATAATTATCAATGATATTCATTAACAAATTTCTCAGCCACAATTGTAACATGTCAAAGATAATCTTCTCTCTCTAGCCCCTCCCCCTTCTGGGGTTTCTAATAGGATAGTGTGCTTGGCAGGAGATTAGTTTGAGCAAGGCCAAATTTAATTGCCTTAATAAACCACTTAGTCATCTGCTTTAGACAATGGAAGAGACAAGATCATAATTAAGGTCTCTATCCCTCAGTAGCTTAAATGGACTTTATCTTAGCAGCTGGGAAGGTTGAAAGTGGCAGCATATCATAATTTCACTGCATAGAAATATACACAATTCACAACTTAAAACTACTCTATTATTGGTTTTTTGACAGTTGGCATGAGAGTAGGTATGTGAGAAGGAAGGTGAGGAAATGGATATCTACTTCAATTCCTAGAAGTCAATCTCTCTGTGGTAGAATAATCCAAAGTACAACATTTAATATGCTATTAAATTGCATGAGTATGACAAATGGGAATTAGGAAAGTCCCATTGCATGATAAAATACCCTCTCTCACAGTGTTGGTGGCCGTTCTTTGATAGCCCACATTTGTGAAGAATTCATTCATTTGATTTAGTTGACAACATTTAGAAATAGGACGATTGTTCGGTTCTAACAATATGTATTACCTTTATCTTTACATTTAATCAGAACATTCTTTATGTGGCATATAGTTTGCTTTCTATTAAGCATTAAATTGAAGCATTGCTGTTCATTTGGAAATGCTTCATGGTGTGCTGGAAATTGTGGAGAGACCATTTATGTGAAAAGGTGTTTATTTGACAGGTTCTGCAGAATTCTCCTAGCTTGAACATAAATAAATATGCACTGTCTTGTCTGGAGCTGTTTTCATGGTCACGTGGCAGCCATGACTAGATGCTGGAGCACATGGAATAGTGTTACTTTTCCTGCCAAAGTGGTACCTGATTATCTACTTGCAATTTTTTGCTTTCGACCTGCTAGGTTGGCAGGAGCTGGGACAGACACCGGAGCTAACTCCATGGTGCAGCACTCAGCCTTGAATTACTGACCTGATAACCTTCTGGTTGTCAAGCTCAGCATTTTAACCACTAAGCCACTGCAGCAGAGATAGCTAAACTCTATTTTTAATTATCTACTTATCATGTAGTTCACCTTCCTCAAAATGAGCTCAAAGTGGCACCCATGGTTTTCCCTACTTTATATTCACAATAACTCTGTGAAGTAGACCAGGCTGAGAGAGTATAAGTGGCCAAGACTACCCAATAATTTCATTACTCAAGAAGGAAACTTGAGCTCCTTAAACTGGGATCTCTCAAAACACTGCCAAACACCAACTGCTAAACATTTGAATCAATCAATGTCAAGCTGTATTTATTTATTTATTACAACACCCGATTTATAAGGGGAAAGGCAGAAAAAATCGGTGTGCGCATGTGAAATTTTTCCTTTCAGTGTTCAAGCTTCATTTCCACTGACACTCATTACAAAAACAAATTATCTTTACCTGAAATGGATGAAGAAGGGCTACATACAAATTAGAAGGAACACTTATAGCAGGTCTACCAGTTGCAGCTCACTAGGTTGCTCTTTAGCATCATTGATGACGAGCCCTGCAGAGTGACAAACTGGAAAACAGAGAAAATAAAGGCCGAGATGGGCATCAGCAGGTTTGCACCAGTTCGCCAGAACCGGTAGCAGAAATTCTGGCTGGCCCCGCCCATCCAAATTTTTAAAAGAAAGTAGTCCTAATCCGGGTGCAACATAGGGCTTTACTTCTGGCCACGCCCACCATACCAAGGCCACAGCTGATCCTGGGCTGCCTCTCCCAGCCTGAGGGAAGGTAAAAGCCACCAGCCCCTGGCCTGCCGAGAACTCCAAGGCCACAGCTGATCCAGGGCTGCTTCTCCCAGCCTGAGGGAAGGTAAAAGCCACCAGCCCCTGGCCTGCCGAGAACACCAAGGCCACAGCTGATCCTGGGCTGCTTCTCCCAGTCTGAGGGAAGGTAAAAGCCACCAGCCCCTGGCCTGCCGAGAACACCAAGGCCACAGCTGATCCTGGGCTGCTTCTCCCAGCCTGAGGGAAGGTAAAAGCCACCAGCCCCTGGCCTGCCGAGAACACCAAGGCCACAGCTGATCCTGGGCTGCTTCTCCCAGCCTGAGGGAAGGTAAAAGCCACCTGCTCCTGGCCTGCCGAGAACTCCAAGGCCACAGCTGATCCTGGGCTGCCTCTCCCAGCCTGAGGGAAGGTAAAAGCCACCAGCCCATGGCCTGCCGAGAACACCAAGGCCACAGCTGATCCTGGGCTGCTTCTCCCAGCCTGAGGGAAGGTAAAAGCCACCAGCCCCTGGCCTGCCGAGAACACCACCTTCGGGAGGGAGACTGGCAAGAACACCTGAGGCAGGGTGGCTTCTGGACTCCTGGTTGGGCTCCAAGGCCACCTCCACCGCCTCCACCGCCGCTTAGCCGGTTTCATCTTCAAGAGTGGAGGCTGTTGAGAACATTGGATGTTTGTCTTCCATCCCATGGCTGGTTTCGGAGAGGGGATATTTTTCCCGGCTGTGCGGGTCTGGCGCAGCAGCTACAAGGAGGACCTTGTGCCGCCAGGACCAGGGGCGGGGAAGAGAACAGCGGCTGCACCTGGGGTCGCTTGTGGCCCCAGAGATGGTGCCCCCCGCCATCTATGCAGCCACGAGCCTTGCACTGCCAGGACTGGGGTGGGGAGGAGAGCGTTGATTGTACCTGGGGTCGCTTGCAGCCACAAAAGCGGTGCCCTCCGCCATCCCGGCAGCCACGAGCCTTGCGCTGCCAGAACTGGGGCGGGGAGGAGAACATTGGCCATACCTGGGGTTGCTTGCAGCCTCAAAAGTGGCACCCCTCACCATCCCTGCAGCATTGCGCCTCGTGCCGTGTGGACCGGGGTGGGGAGGAGAACTATGGCCGCACCTGGGTTTGCCTGGTGGCCTTAGGGGCGGCGCCCCCTCCCCGTCACCCCTGCAGTCTTACAGCGCTTGGACCAGGGCCGGGAGGAGGAGACTCCCGTCATTCGAGTTCTGTTAGGGGGGTGGAGGGAGTGAGAGGGTATGTTTTAAGTGGGTTAGGGAGGGAGGGAGGGGGAGATGGCCTTGCTAGCCGGGAAGAGAGGGCGACACTCCATCTGGGTTAATGGTGGAGGTTCCAGGGGCTCATTTAGAGGTTGTGACGGGCATGGGGCATTATAGCGGGAACCGTGGGGTGGGCCGCACTCGGGGAAGGCGGGACCGATGCTTAGTATCTGTCTCACTTTCTGGCCCCCCGGTTTCACCTCTAGGTCCTGAGCAGCTGATCCAGGGAGACCCCGCCCTTAGGCTGCTGCTGATGAATGCCAGGTCGGTCTGTAATAAGCTCCCCTAATACAAGACTCTATTTTGGGGGAGCGGGCCGACCTGGCATGCATCACTGAGACCTGGCTGAGACCTGAGGATGGGGTGCCTCTATCAGAGATGTGTCCGGCCGGGTTCGGTGTTTGGCACCAGCCTAGGGATGTGGGTAAGGGCGGTGGTGTTGCCATTATAGCCAGGGAGTCATTGGGAGTCGCCAGGGCCACTGCTCCACAAATTTCAGGTTGTGAGGCCCTGCTCCTGCGGTTGGGCCCTAATGGTCAGTTGGGGGTCCTACTCCTGTACCTGCCTCCTTGCAGGGTAAGGGACTCCCTGCCTGGGCTCCTTGAAGCCATCTCAGCGTTGGCTTTGGAGTTCCCTAGACTGATGGTTTTGGGGGACTTCAATTTGCCTTTGCTGGGGTCTGGTTCCGAGGTGGCACAGGAGTTCATGGCTTCCATGGCAGCTATGGACCTGGCTCAGGTAATTCAGGGCCCAACCAGGGGCAGTGGCCACACGCCAGATTTAGTCTTTTTGTCTGGGTGGTGGCAGAGTGATCTGAGTTTACAGAAGCTAGACATAACACCTGTGCCATGGTTAGATCACTATCTGGTGGCTCTAGACTTTCTGGGGGAGACACTTCATCGTAAGGAGGCAGGGTCGATTAAAGTGGCCTGCCCCCGGCAACTGATGGATCCGGATGGATTCCAGAGGGAACTGGGGGAATTTCCTCTGGATCGGTGACACGATTCACCTGAGGCACTTGTTGACCTGTGGTACGGGTCGACGACATCTGCCTTGGATGTAATCGCTCCACTATGGCCTCTCAGAGCCCGTGGAGCTAGGTAATCCCCGTGGTTCACTGAAGAACTACGGGAGCTCAAACGGGCAAAGAGACGCCTTGAGCGCCGCTGGGTGAAAACCCAGAGCGATTCTGATTGGACACTAGCTAGAGCCGCTATTAGGGCCTACCTAGTGGTGATGGGGGTGGTGAGGAGGCAGTACTTCACCTCCCTTATTGCCTCCACTGATAATCGCCCAGCCACCCTGTTTCGGGTGACCAGGTCCCTCCTGGGTAGGGGAGGGCCTGTGCCTGGTTGGCAGGGATCGGCTGAGGACTTTGCTGACCATCTGGTGGAGAAAATCGATCGGATTCGCTCAGGTTTTAATCTTGGCGTGGATGGGGAGGGTCAGGGGGGAGCCAGTGCACAGTCTTGCTGTGTTATCTGGGATCGGTTTGATCCTGTTGCCCCAGATGAAGTGGACAGGCTCCATGCGGCAGTCCGCACCACTAATTGTCCATTGGATCCCTGTCCCGCCTGGCTGGTAAAAGCCTCCAAGACGGTGACAGGTGGCTGGGTCGGGGCTATAATTAATGCGTCTTTTCGAGAGGGGATGTTTCCTGCACTGCTGAAACATGCTCTTGTGCGCCCCCTCCTGAAGAAGCCTTCCCTCGATCCAGCAATCCTAACCAACTACAGACCTGTCTCCAACCTTCCTTTTTTGGGGAAGGTTCTGGAGGAGGCAGTGGCACGTCAGCTGCAGGGGGTACTGGATGAAGCGAAATATCTGGACCCATTCCAGTCAGGATTCAGACCTGGATATGGTACTGAGACTGCATTAGTCACGCTGATGGATGATCTCTGGCGAGAGCGGGATGGCTTTCATCCGTCCGTCCTTGCTCTTCTTGACCTCTCAGTGGCCTTTGATACCGTTGACCACGGTATCCTTCTGGAACAGCTCCGAGAATTGGGGATCCAGGGCACAGTGTGGTCCTGGTTTTCCTCATTTCTAAGGGGCCGGACCCAGTCGGTGTGGTTGGAGAGTGAGAGGTCAAGTCCTAGGCCCCTAAAATATGGGGTGCCTCAGGGCTCGGTACTCTCTCCTTTTCTATTTAACATCTACATGAAGCCGGTGGGTGAGATCATCCATTCCCACGGGGTGCGGTACCACCAGTATGCGGATGACACACAGTTGTACATCTCGGCCTGTGGGGATCCCAGTGATGCAGTCAAAGTCCTTTCCAGCTGTCTGGAGGCTGTTGGGGTCTGGATGGGGGCAAATGGGCTACAGCTGAATCCTAGCAAGACTGAGTGGCTATGGATAGGGGGTCCTGCGTTATCCCGGGAGCTACCATCTTTGGTTTGGGATGGGGCTGTTTTGCCCAAGACCAACCCGGTGCGCAACTTGGGGGTCCTCCTGGATTCGTGGCTGCTGCTAGAAGAACAGGTGGTGGCTGTGGCCAGGAGGGCCTGCGCCCAACTTCAGGTGATTCACCAGTTGCACCCGCTCCTGGACCGGGACTCTTTGCTCATGGTCACTCACGCTCTGGTGACCTCCAGACTAGACTACTGTAATGCGCTCTACATGGGGCTGCCCTTGATGACCATTCGGAGGCTGCAGCTGGTCCAGAATGCCGCGGCCCGGGTGGTGATGGGGTGTGGACGTTATGCCCATGCCTCACCACTGCTTCGGGGGCTGCACTGGTTACCAGTTTGTCTCCGGGTGCAATTCAAGGTGCTGGTTTTGACCTTTAAAGCCCTACATGGTAGTGGGCCAGGGTATCTTAAAGACTGCATCACCCTAAGGACGTCTGTCCGTCCAACCAGAGCGGACCGGAGGGGCTCTCTAATTGTGCCATCAGCCAGGGGGGCTCGCCTCTCTGGCACAAGGAGGAGGGCCTTCTCCGTGTCCGCACTGGCCCTTTGGAACCTCCTGCCTGTGGAACTGCATCTCCAGACGGAGTTGTTGCCCTTTAGGAAGGAACTAAAGACCTGGCTAGCGGGCCAAGTTTGGGGTGCGGGTTGGGATGGGGGTACCGTTGGGTGGTTGGTATAGAGAAGTGTGCCTTCCCCTAAGGTCCCTTCGGTTCTTGCGCACCTTTTAGGGGTGGGTTTTTTAACTTTTAACTTTGTTTTATTATGTGTCTTTTATGTATTAACTGTCCGCTATGTAAACCGACCTGAGTTGGGTTGTACCTGAGTGGGCGGTATATAAGTGTGAAAATAAATAAATAAATAAATAAATAAATAAATACCACACCCACAATGTGGTAGTAATTTTTTTGAGCCCACCACTGAATAAAGGTGTTTCCGCCCCAGAACTTTGAAGTTCATACCTCCACTATGATTTGTAGTTAGTTACTCTATGATTTTCTAAGCCTTAATGTGGGCACACATGTGGAGAGTTTCAGTCTGTTCCCCACTTTCAGAAGTATTTACTTAATATTACAGGTACTGTACAGTATTCTCATTTCCTTTTTCTGTAAAAGAAACAGTGTGTCAGGCTGAGTCCCTTGTTTCATTCTCTGGAAAAGGAAGTAAGGAACAGCCCAGTGGTGGTCTCCAAATTTTTTTACTACCACCCTGTGGGCATGGCCAGGGAGAAAGCCCTGCGTTGCACCTGAATTAGGACTACTTTATTTCAAAACTTGGATGTGCGCGGCCAGCCAGAATTTCTGCTACCGGTTCTGCGACCTGGTGCGAACCTGCTGATGCCCACCACTGGAACAGCTTCATCCTGTCCCAGCTCAGAACCAGTACTTACTATGAAGCTTGTGCCCCACCACTGTCAAAAAAGGTGACACTTTCTCATAGTAGGGCGATGCTCTCTGCTTCAGGCGTGATATCATGAAGCCATAAAATGATTTCTGAAGGGTGTAGCAGCAAGACTTGCTCAGCAAACTCTATATTACAAATGTGCCATCACAGGAACTGATTGTCTCAGCATTCAAGAGGTACAGTCTCTTGTGTCTCCTTGAAAGGAAGTACATCCTTGTGGTCTGAAATCTAAACACAAAACAAAGCCAGCTAATTTGTAAATTAGAAGAGTTGAAAATATCTTGCTGTGACAATCACTTGCTTTATGTGAATAAGGAATTCTGTCTTCAAATGATATATAGCTTGGCACTTTCAGAGGTGAAAATGGAGAAGAATTTGGGCTTGACCTTAGGCAAAATCATGTTTTCACCCAAGACTCAACCCCTTATCTTCAGGGAGGTAAGGCAACTAGGAATATTGTGGAGGAGGTAACTTTTAGAAACATGAACTTAAAAGCAGAGTACATATGTTTTAAATATGAAATTCTATACTTTCACCCCATAAGTTGACATCAAGTAAATTAGGTCCTTATTTTGAATCTACTGTAAATCAATCCAGATTTGCTACTGACTCCTGTCATAACACTGCTGTCACCTTCCAGATCCTACTCTCATAGTTAGTGTTACAGAAAGAGCTCTGCTGGAACTTCATTTGGTCATAAAATCAATCATGTATGCTTGTGGTAATATCTACAAGAAGTAACATCTCAGTCTCCAGGTAAAAGTTAAAAGTAGTTAAATTTGGAACAATAATCAACCATATGATAGACTGAGGGTTTTGTCTAAAACACAAAGTATCTCTTCATAAAACCCATTGATTCAGGGCAGGCAGTGATGCACTGAAGCAGGTCCTGTCCTGTTCGGGAGAACTGGTAGCGGAAATTCCCCCAGGTCATGCCCACTTGGCAGGCCACGCCCACCTCCATACCCCGTCGGCTCCCCCCTGACTCGCCCTGGTCAGGGGGGGTGGGAGCATGCTGCAGCTACCCCGGGTTCCTATCGCGGGGCTACAAGAGCTTCCGCCGCCGCAATACTGCTGGCTCCCCCCTGACTCACCCTGGTCGGTGGGTGGGGTGGGAGCATGCCGCAGCTGCCCCGGGTTCCTGCTGTGGGGCTACAAGAGCCGCCACCACTGAGCTGCTGCAACACCGCCGCCCCCTCTGACTCGTCCTGCTCAGGGGGGTGGGTGGGAGCATGCCACAGCTGCCCCGGGTTCCCACAACGGGGCTACAAGAGCCGCCACCACCGAGCCACCGCAACACCGCCGGTTCTCTCCTGACTTGCACTGGCCAGGGGGGGGGGTTGGAGCATTCCACAGCTGCCCTGGCATCCCGCCATGGGGCTACAAGAGCCGACGCCACTGCACCGCCACAACCCTGCTAGCTCCCCCCTGACTCGCCCTGGTCAGGGGGGTGGGGTGGGAGCATGCCGCAGCTGCCCCGGGTTCCCGCAGCGGGGCTACAAGAGCCGCTGCCGCAGAGCTGCTGCAACACCGCCAGCTCCCCCCTGACTCACCCTGGTCAGGGGGGTGGGAGCATGTTGCAGCTGCCCCAGGTTCCCACAACGGGGCTACAAGAGCCGCCACTGCTGAGCCGCCGCAACACCACCGGCTCCCCCCGACTCACCCTGGTCAGGGGGGGTGGGAGCATGACGCAGCTGCCCCGGGTTCCTGCTGCGGAGCTACAAGAGCCGCCGCCGCCGAGCCACCACAAAACCGCTGGCTCCCCCCTGACTCGCCCTGGTCAGGGGTGGGTGGGAGCATGCTGCAGCTGCCCCGGGTTCCCGCTGCGGGGCTACAAGAGCCACCACCGCCAAGCTGCCGCAACACCGTCGGCTCCCCCCCCTGACTCGCCTTGGTCGGGGTGGGTGGGATCACAGCTGTTGCCGGAGCACAGCTGCCATGTGGTGGGACATCCTCTCTCTTCAGCTGGGACGTTTTGAGCCACTGAACTCCGCCGTGGATGGCTGAGTTTTTTGGGCTCCATCTTGGACTTGTAGCAGCCGAGGGTACTAGTTGGTATTTAAATGCTAATTTGTATTGTGTTAGGATCTGTATTAGACTTTGTAATTTTGTATCTTTAATATTGTAGAAATTGCCATATTGTGGAGAGTTCTATTGTAACTTATTTGTATTATTCCTCTTTACTTACATTGTACTTTGTTATTGGTTACTGTGAATGTTGTAAACCGCTTTGAGTCTCCCATCGGGATGAGAAAAGCGGTATAGAAATTTAAATAAACAAATAAGTAAATTGTGTTGGCCATTTGGCTCAGCCCAGATTTGGCTCAGCCCACAGATTTGGCCCCACCCACAGATTTGGCCCCGCCCACAGAGGTGGTAGTAATTTTTTTTGAGTGCATCACTGTTGATACTGTCGCGTCCGGCCCTTATAAGCAATAGTCCAGGCAACAAGGAACAGAACAACAACAGGAGTTTATTTAACAGTCTTTCAGATTACACTTACAAGGTGCTCCGGACATAAAATGGCTATACGAATCCCGTGAAATCAGTCCATCTGAATTCTGCCGTAGAAGAGGCAATGCCTAGGTTACACCCTTTGAGTGATAGCATTTAAAGGAGACCCAGGCTTTAGCATGTTGCTGGCTAACCTGTACGTAAGGGAAGTATAGATCCGGCCCAGCCCCACCCTTGTTTACCTGTGCGGCTTATATAGTGTCTCCCCAGCGGTCCCTCCTTGATACAATGTATTGGCCCGCCAGATAATCATAACCAACCAATCATAACAGGATATACAAGTATTAACCAATGAGGAACAGGATCCAAAAGTGTACCCAATCACATAACTCTGATTAGCATAATGAACACCCCCAAGAGGGAGATTTCGCTCCAACTTTAGCTCCTAATTTGGATGGCAGGAAACCGCCATTTTCTCTTTGCAAAGATGTTGCCTGAGCAACTTGCAATTCTGCCTTAATACACAACAGATACCCAGTGTGATGTAGTAGATAACTTGAAAGACTAGGACTTAGAAGGTGTGGGTTCAGCCATAGAAACTCACTGAGGTGTGTGGAACTGGTAAAACCCTCCTTAAATACCTTCCTTGTTTATTTATTTTTTTAAAAAGAAATACCCTATTTACCTCAAAAGCTCTTTTAGGGTTATTATAAGTTCATTTTGATTAAATGGCACATAATAACAACGGGAAATTAGAGTTAGCCTTATCCATCCAATTGAATTAACGTGACTGATTCAAGCTTATCCAGTGAGCTTCCTGACTCAGTGAGGTCTTGAACCTGGACATACCATATCTCTGTTTACTTCAGTTGATGACAACACATTTGCCTTCCAGCACTGTCATGGTATCTAGGATCAATGGAGAGTATCTTTGTCTTGATTATAAGCAGTACCAGTATCATGGACACAGAGCATACCTGTCAACCCGCGGCTCCGAAAAAACGGGACCTGCGCACATCGCTTGTGCGCAGGTCACGTTCCACGCATGCGTGGAAAGGTTTTACCCCTTCCACGCATGCGCGGAAGTGCTACGCCGCTTGCGCAGCCCTTACGCAGCCCTTACGCAAGCGACATAGCGCTTCCATGCATGCGTGGAAGGGGTAAAACCCTTCCGCGCATGTGTGGAAAGCGTTTCCCCTGCTGCCAAATTACGGGGTTTTGGCAGCGGGGGCCGGGTTATGATGTCAATCGACGTCAATTTACGGGGTAATCCCGGCCAAATCGGGAAGGTTGACAGGTATGTCACAGAGACACTTTCCATGCTTCCTTTCAGTTGGTAGAGATCACTCTTTTTGGAGACATGCCTAAATTCATTAATACCTGAATAGGGCTTGCCAGGAAAGATGGCAGCCATTGTGATTGAAGGAATGAAAAACACAGCAGCCAATAGTGAACAGAACCGGGGATGACCACCTGCTCTTGCATGTTACTGCTTCCCTCTCCTCCAATCAGAATGGTGGCTAGCTCTCTGACTGAAGCTAATTGGAGCCTGAAATGGGACAGCACCCCATATACCCTTATGGGTCAATCACAACTGAGATTTGTGCAACCTAAATTTCTGCCTGAAAACAGATCCTAAACCCCACTAGGTGAGAGCCTTGTTGGGGAGCAGGGGCTTGAGCAGTCTAGCCAGGTAGTGTTGCTCATCTCTTGTCAATGATGTTACGTAAAACTCATCAAAGCGTCCTCCGTCGGACCCCTTGGGTGAAAGTGGAGGACACGTCATGGTCCGCCTAGTCAGCAGTGGTGATAATTTCATTCCTCTTACACTTGTGTGAGTAGATGCCTATTGCAGGCTATAGCGTCCTTGTCATTTCTCTTTTGTGAATCCCCTACAAGCTTAGGTAGTGATAATCAGGGCTTCTGCTCCTTTGCAAGGAGTATGTGCATTTCTTGATCATACTGTAGCAGCCGCAACAACAAGATGAACAAAGATGAGGCAATTTGGTTGAGAGTATACTGAATTAGATTTGAACAGACAACTATTTTTGTGTTCTAATATTGTGTTGGACTTATCTTTGTAATCTTGAACAATGTAAAAGAACGTTGGTTCATACCAGGATTCTTTTAGAAAGATTAACAATCTGTTTTACATTGGCCACAGGCCATAACAAAATTTGACAAAATGTAAACTTTTTTAAAACTATATATTAAAATGGCAGCAATTCGAAAATGAGAACACCAGTAATTAAACTTTGGCAGGAAATTAATGATCCCATGCATCCGATGTGCAGTCAAACACATGACAAGCCAATTTTTTTTGGCAGCTTTTGATTTTTCAGCTTACTGAAATGCAACACTTTTAGTATCAGGACTCATTTATCTTCAGGTGAAAGCAAAACCAATTTTTACCGGAAAATATATATGATTGATTAGCCTTTTCTGTTCCAGAAAGAGGAAGACTGTTCCCTTGTATATTACATCAATTATACAGAAAGACCACATAGGTGTACAGTTCTGGTAAAGGCATCCTATCCTTACTTGTATGGATTTCAGAAAGGGTAAAAAAAGTAATAATTTAATTTAATTTAATTTAATTTAATTTTCGCACTTGTATGCCGCCCAATCAGGGAACCCGACTCAGGGCGGCTCACATGATAATTAAACAATATACACAGTAAATACACAGTAATACAATATACAAAATTCAATCTACAAAAACAGCATATAATAATATACAACACAACAATACAATACAATACTATTAACAGCCTCTCAACCCTGGCCACAGGCAAATTCCAAGGGCGGCGGTGGCGAGGTCCTGCCGTCATAATGGCCTTTTCAAGCCCGGAGAGGCTAAGAATGAGTTTTGAATTAAACACAATTGACTAAAATATTCTTTGTATCAGAAATAATGACTCAGTCATAATTGGGTATTGATTCACAACAGGACACACTTTCAAGTAGATGAACATATATTTGAATACTGCATTAACTCACTTATATAATTGCCTAACCTGAAAGTATTTTACTTATTTAAACAAAAGTTAACAGGTATTGAACTCTGAAATTGAGATATCTTTTGTTCCATTTTTTCCTAGCAAAAACTTATTAGCTATAGTTATTATTAATTATTACCCTCTCCAAGCATTATTGTATTTTCCAATGAGTCTTGTCTTCTCACGATGTGTACAAAGTATGACTGTCAGCATAGTCATTTTAACTTCTCATGAGAGTTCCATTTATAGTTATGTTAATGTCACAAGAGCCATTTTCCAGTGGTTCAGTTTGTATGATCTCCAGCTAAACTGGTCAGGTACAGGTAAATTTTGCAAAGCTTTTGGAGAACTGCTACCAGTCAGACAGTAAATGGCTAGTTCAATGTACAGCTCCAACACTGTACAGTAAGTACAAGAATACATTTTGTATACATCTTTTTTTTTACAAGAAGCATGTCATTAGAGCTGGGAGGGTATCAAAGATATGATTCAGATGATCTTTGAGTAAACATATACAAAGTTTGTGCCCACCTTCTCAATCACAAAAGAAAGCAATCTAATTTGCAAGCAAATCTAGTCTCCAGACTAGATTATTGTAATGCGCTCTACATGGGGCTGCCCTTGATGACCATTCGGAGGCTGCAGCTGGTCCAGAATGTGGTGGCCCGGGTGGTGATGGGGTGTGGACGTTATGCCCATGCCTCACCACTGCTGCGGGAGCTGCACTGGTTACCCGTTTGCCTCCGGGTGCAATTCAAGGTGCTGGTTTTGACCTTTAAAGCCCTATATGGTAGTGGGCCAGGTTACCTTAGAGACCGCATCGCCCTAAGGACGTCTGTCCGTCCAACCAGAGCGGACCGGAGGGGCTCTCTAATAGTGCCATCGGCCAGGGGGACTCGCCTCTCTGGCACAAGGAGGAGAGCCTTCTCTGTGTCCGCACCGGCCCTTTGGAATCTCCTGCCTGTGGAACTGTGTCTCCAGACGGAGTTGTTGCTCTTTAGAAAAGAACTAAAAACCTGGCTGGTGGGCCAAGTTTGGGGTGCAGGTGGAGGGATGGCTTCCATTGGGTGGTTAATATAGGGGAGGATGCCTGCCCCATGGTTTCTTCAGTTCCTGCACCCCTCTCTTTTTAGGGGTGGGTTCTTATTGCTGGTTTTTATCTGTTTTATTTGTTTTTATCTGTTTTTACCCACTGTTGTGAACCGCCCGGAGTCGGCTTTGGCTGAGTGGGCGGCATAAAAATTTAACAATAAATAAATAAATAAATAAAATAAAATAAAATAAAAGGGAAGCAGGGTCAGCCATTCTTAGGACTCAACTTAGTTTCCTATATCTGTGAGGTACTAGTCTCCCTCTAGTCATCACTAGCTAGAATACGTCTTGAGTACTGTGTTCAATTCTGAGCACCATACTTTAAGAGAGGTGCACAGGGCTATAGCCAAGATGCTATATGTGGGTGGGCAAATATTTTTTCAGGGTGGGCAACAAAGCCTCTTTTCAATGCATTCCTATGGGAAACCATGCCTTGCCAGGGGTGGGCAAACTGCTAACTCAGGGTGGGTGTTGAGTCCGAGACAAGAAGTATTCTAACCAGCAATGTTGGGTTAAACTCAGTGATTCTTTATTCAGCTCATACTTTGGACTGGGGACTATGTACAGGGGTGGCTCTATATATACAGTGATTTGACCGTTACAAAACAAGATACATTTAGGCGGGCTTCTGGAGGTACAAACAAAGTTCAACTTTAACATTTAACCGTGCTGACATGTATTTGAATTTTGCGCCTTTTAGAATGGCACGCTTCCTGTTCTTTATTTTCGGCATGGTTTGACTTTTGAAAAGGAATAAACCTTTGGACACAACATCGCCCCCCCCCCCTTAGCGAGGAACATAATCTCCCCAATGTTTGGGCAGACCACAAGTCCATTTGGGGTGCCTGTAAACTTCAGGTCTTGGTACCAGCTCTGTGGGAACCCTGACAGGTTCTAGAGTGGGTGGTAAACTGGAGGCAACCTCGGTTGCTGCTTCAGCTTCAGGTATCTCTGGTGGAGTCCCGGGCGAGAGTGGTACTGGTGTTGAGGGAAGAGGCTATCTAAATAGCTCCAACTCGAAACTCCACTCATTGCTTACGTTAGCATGTCTGTGCAACTCCCTTTCTAGACTAACGTTCTGATCAGGCACTCGTGGCTGAATTTGGTCGGCGTGCCTTCTCCACACTGTGCCATCATCCAATTGAACCCTGTATGACATTGGACCTGTTTGCTCTAAGACTTCACCTCCCAACCAAGGGGATCTGGGCACGTAATTCTGGCAATGGACCGGTTGTCCGACTGCAAAACCCTTAGAATTAGCAATGTCAATGTTGAGACCCCTGTCTTCTAAACAGTGGGGATCTAAACATTACAAGAACGTGGACAATTTTCTCTTCATTAAGAGACCGGCTGGTGAAAGCTCTGATGCCAGGGGGGTAATTCTGTAGGACAGCAAGAACTGGCATAACTGTAATTCGTGGTCTCCAGCGCCCATGCGCTTAAGCACTTCCTTGACAGTTTGGACCTGTCTCTTGATCTGTCCATTTGCCGCAGGGTGGAAAGGCGTGACAGTGATATGCCTGATGCTGTTACGGCAAAGAAAATCTTGAAATTCTGCCAACATGAAGGTCGACGCGGTGTCTGACACAACAATGTCTGGCAAACCAAAAGTACAAAATACTCACCTTAACTTGTGAATTGTTACTGCAGAGGAAGTCCAGGACACGGGGATTACTTCCAACTATTTGGAGTATGAATCTACAATGAGCAGAAATGTGGCTCCCCAAAGGGGCATGCGAAGTCGATGTGGACTCACAACCAGGGACCTCTGGCGGTGTCCCATCCTCTGCTGGGAAGATGTGTGTCCTCCGGCCAGGAGGCCTGACATTCCCTACAATGCCCGACACAAGCCTCGATGTCGAGGTCTAATCTGGGCCACCCAAAGTAATTACGTGCTAGCGCCTTCGACCGGACAATCCCCACGTGGCTAACATGTAGTGTACACAGAACCTTGTTCCGTAGGACCGACGGAATGACCACTCTGTGCCCCCATATCAAGCAACCTCACTCTAGGAGCAGCTCGTTATGTTTGCTGTAAAACACCTTGAACTCTTCAGAGACCAGTGGCGACGGCCACCCTTTCTGAACCCACATGGAAACCTTGGACAGGAGGGGATATTTCCTTTTTTCAGCCGCAATGTCTACAGCGGACACTGGCGGGGAGTCTAATACCTCTAACATGAGGACCTGATAGTCCATTTCAACCTTGCCCACAATCACTACTTGGGGACCTGGACAGTGCATCCATATTACTGATACTGGCAACTGGGCAATGCTGTAGATCAAACCGGTTTGCCTGTAGGAACATCGCCCAGTGAAGCATACACGGTGACAGAATTTGTGGAGTAGGTTTGTGTGGCACAAAGATGCCTAGCAATGGCTTGTGATTGGTGATGATTGTGAAAGCCCTCCTGTAGATGAAATTGTGAAATTTCTTAGTACCGGTGATTATTGCCAATGCCTCTCTATTGATCTGAGCATAATTCTTCTCAGCCGCAGTCAAAGACCTAGAATAATAATTGACAGGTGCACTTCCTGTTCGTTATTATCAGTGCGGTTTGACTTTTGAAAAGGAATAAACCTTTGGACACAACAGTGGGCCAAGGCCCATCCTGGGCCCCCTCTGGCTACGGCCCTGAAGGTGCAAACAAATTAGGATAGGTATAGAGAAGGGCAACAAGGATGATCAGAGGAATGGAAACTAAGCCATATGAGGAAAGACTGAAGGAACTGGGCATGTTTAGCCTTGAGAAAAGGAGAACGAGAGGGGACATGATATCACTCTTCAAATACCTGAAAGGTAATCATAAAGAGGAAGGGAAGGGTCTGTTCTCCATTATCTCAGAGTGCAGGATGCGTAATAATGGGGTGAAACTACAGGAAGCCAGATATAGGCTGAATATTAGGGGGAAACGTCTTAACGGTTATAGTCTTTGCAGTCAATGAGAGGTGTCCCTCCAAGGGTCTCTCATGTTTAGAACCACCTTAGAAGGCTAAGATTTGACACCTCTTCAAGTATTGTAGGAGTGGACACTATGTGCCCCATGGCCTCAATCTGTTTCTTCACACTGCTTGTCACTGCATAGGATGATTCAATATAAATATGCCCAGTTGTATGCACCCAGGAGCTTGCAAGAACCATTAACTGGCCATTTAACGGTGATTTCAGGCTGCTGAACCTGCTTAAGTCTTAAATTAGCCCTTTCCCCCAAATGAATAGTGATTAACTGCTGGTAACTTTCATTGTCTGAAAAAAAAGGGGGTGGGGGCACATGAAGTCCACTAAGGTCCATGAAGATGAATATAATCCCTTGAATTCTTGATAGCTCTTCAAAGAGTGGACTGTACTCTGTAAAAATGGGCACATGGCAACCATGTCTCCCAGCCTGTGGTTTTGTCTGTAGTTCCGTGGATCTTTTGTCCTGGAAGAGGTAAAAAAGGAAAAGAAAGCAGGTGGGATTCAAGATGAGGGATTCAAGATGGGCGGGAAAAGTTGGGAAAGTGGAAGTGAGGAAGGAAGGAAGAAGAGGGATGAGAGCAGGAGGCACTTGGGAAGGAAGAGAAGGATAAGTCTGTTCATCTTTACACCTTATAATTTCTTCACAGAATTTATGAGGTGTCACCTATTGATTGAGAGAGAGCTGAAGTCATTATAGTAATGGGGGAATTGCTTCTTCATGCCTGCTTTTTAAAAAAGAGAGAGAGAGAGCCTTGCGGAATTTGTCCTGACTCTGCAGTCATTTTTCACTGACCTTGGTAGAAGCTAAACAGGAACGTCTCGCTGAGTTTTAGATATATATGTATATATCTACATATCTGCAACATCTTGTGAATGTTAATTCAGTTCTTATCATTTCCACGCCTCACTTGTAGAGCACGGTGTGTGTTGTGATGAAGCCTTTGGCCCAGCTAGCCAGTTAGAATTTTCTGTATAATATCTGATTGCTCAGGGCCTTCCATGAGATTTATCAGCAGGGAAGCAGAAGGTCAGCAGTTCGATTCCCGAGTACTGCAGGACGGAAATGAGCTCCCGTCTTCATCCCAGCTCCTGCCAACCTAGCAGTTCGAAAGCAAGAAATTGCAAGTAGATAAATAGGGACCACTTCAGCGTTCCATGTCTAGTCATGCCTGCCACATGACCACGGAAACGTCTGCAGAAGCAGACAGCGCTGGCTCTTCGGCTTAGAAACAGAGATGAGCACTGCACCCTAGAGTCGGATACGACTGGCTTTCGAGCAAGGGAAACCTTTACCTCATTTCCATTTCCATATGTTCTCCTGTCAACAATTCATCATCCCGTAGGAGCCTTGTAAAAGAAAGTCACAAAAACCTTTGTTGTGCTCTTGGATTCATCATTCCGTTACGATGCTATTTCCCACTCCTAGTTGTACATATCAGAATAGGAAGAAATTAAGGACAAGGCCACAAACGAAGAATGGATAAACAAAGAATTGCATGGTTGAAAAGATGATTAACAGGGATGTTCACATTTTTCCATGTTGTTTCCTTTCTCGTTTCATTCTTCTACCATTTTTCCAGTTCTATTATGAGTTTGTCATTTTGTTTACTATGAGAAGGACCAGTTCTTTCAGGTCATTTAATGTATAGCTTTGTTTTATTTATTTCAGATGAAGGATTCCAGGAGTTAGAGAAAGCAAAGATCTCATCTCATTGGATCAACTCTTCCAGGCAATTTTATAGGTCAGAGGTCCCTGATATTTCCCCTCCTAACCATTAGATATTCCACAGGGCCCTTCAGCTTTCCTCAGACATCACCCTTGCCTCTTGCTTCCACCCATCCTAAGGACAATAACCCCCAGGAGGAAGTCTGTTTTAGATGCTCTGTTATGGGAATCAACAAAAGAAAACTGAAATGGAAAAATGGCTTTTGTATGTGCTTTCAACATGAAAGACTCCTCCTCAATAGCAATGGCATATAGCTAAACTAAACCGGCATGAAACTCGGAATCTCCTGGGGAAGTCTATTGCAGGATAAGGTTTCTAAGACTATTTCAGTGAGAGTCACAAAAATCCTGAATACCTGTGAAAAGGCAATTCCACTGAGCTGTCATTATGCTGGTAGAAGGTAGGAACAGTCAGAACTGCTACATGCCTTCAAGTTGGAACCGATTTATAGTGACCCTAACATAGCTTTCAAAGTAAGTGAAATACCCAGGAAGTGGTTTTACCAGTTCAAAATCCTCTGGTGAATTTCCATGACAGATTGAGGATTCCAACCCAGGCTTCCTGAGTGCTAGTCTGTCACTCTATCCATTAGAACACCCTGAGTATCAGTGTAAGAATAGCCTTAAGTAATTTCCAACAAGCTCCACTTATGTTGAATCCCAGTGACGGCATATGCTGGAAACAAACCAAATGGAGCCACCCTACCTATACCTAAAAATAATAGACCCTGTCAGGTGGCCAGAAAGACGTAGACAGGAATGATCTGGGGATACGTTGGTTAGCTCTGATACTTACATCAATTGGTTGTTGGTAAAAGGAACAAACCAGCCTATCCTCAAAGCAGATGTTGGTTTAGGATGCTGCTATCTGTCAGAACAACATGGAGATCATGTTGTTGGGAGGGCCCCCTGACAAGCTGAGAGTTAATTGAGCCAGTCTCAACAGGATCACACACCCCCTGCAGGATCATGTTCAGGATCTGTGTATTATTTTGGACCAGGCTCTTTCTATAGAGAAGTAAATATCTGAGGAGGCCAGGTCTGCCTGTTTCTGTCTTAGCCAGATTGCTTGCTATGCTAATCATTCCTTGATGGGAAGTCTTTGATTAAGCTTGTTCATACCTTGGTAATTTCTAGAATTGATTACTGCAATGCTCTTTGTTAGTGTGTGTGTCTTGAGTGCGAATTCAGCAGGATTCAACAGAGCACAGCAGTCAAGCCCTTGCAGCTGTGGAAAGTGCGCCAATACTATCACGGCACTCAGACACAAGGTAGGCAGAACAAAAATAGCTTTACTTCTGCATAAGAGAGTCAATGCAAAAGAAATAGTGCTACCAACAACTTGACACAATATAAGATAACGACAGCTTGTTGCTTGAGGTTGCATTCAACATAGAGTAAATGAGTTATCAGTCTTTACAGTTTACGCACTCACATGTAAACAGTCCCAAGGTTATTTCCTGCTTTACCAGTAGCATCTCTAGTTGCGGTTCCTTTCAGCACTTCTTGGAAAGAAGTCCGGAAAGCTTGATACAGAAAGAGTCCTTCAGTGTTGGCAAGTGGTCATGCCTTCTGACCGTGATTATTCGTCTCAGAGTTTGCAGACAGAGAATAAGCCTTGAAGGTGCTGGCTTTATTCTCCACATTATGCTGAGTCATTAGTTAATAGGAGCAGCTGTTGCACTTACTCCTTACTTATGAGGAGTGCATGTATCTTATACAATAACCCATAGAGTAGATCAATTCCCTAGCACTCTTAATGTGGGGTTACAGTACAGAAGCTGTAGTGGACTGGTTGTAGAATGTGGTAGGCTCATGTCAGCAAGTTGGAGGCTTGACCATATCTCCTTCAGCCTGGCTTGCCTGCATTTGCTTTCTGTAGGCTTCCATACCTAATTTAAAGTACAGTATTCGTAATATCATACAGTATACAGCCCTTCACAGATTAAGATCTCATTACCTGATGGAGCATTTTGCCTGGTCAAACATGTTCTGGACCACCTCCCAGATGTCAAGATTCGGGTTCCCACCTCTAGGGAAGCTTGGAAGGCTATAACAGGGAACCAGGCATTCTCAGTGGTGGCCCCATCACCATGGAATGCCCTACCATCTTGTATTCAGTATGCCTAACACTCCCTCTCTCCAAATAATTAGTAAATTGGTAAAATCTGAATTGAATTGGGAGACATTCAGCAACATTCTACTTCTCCCTTAAGCTTCTCCCTTAAGCTGACTCACTTGGTTATTTGTCTTTGTGGTTACCAGTATGTGTCTTATATGACTTGTTTGGAAGGGCTGGTGATTTACTTTTATGATTTTTTTCCTGTTATGGTGACATCTCCCCATGTCTTTTAATAATATATGTTAACTGCCCAGAGTGGCTCCAGCCAGTGGCGGCAGCATATAAGTGAAACAAACAAACAAGCAAACAAGCAAATACACTCACTGAAATTCAGAGTGATAGAGGTTAAAAAGAAACTGAGGACTTCAAAGCAGGGAGTTAATGCCAAAGCCGTGAGCAGTGAGCATGGAAAAGAATCACAGTTACTATATAACACATTTCAATTCTAGCCTCTGTGCACATTGGCTTTGGAAAGCAATTCATTGTCTTCCTGCTCCTGGCTGTACTGTATGTGATTGCTATAATGGCCTCAAACACTATGTAATTTCTTGTGTTTTGTTGCCCTTGGGTTCAGTGTTTCCTTCCTTACTCTTTCAGCCAGGCTTTTCTTTCCACCCTGTTTTCTTCCCTCAGACAACTATTCAGAGGCCATAATCACCTTCTGTAACTCAGGAGTCTGAAATGGGGAGTTGCATACATTGCACTGTATGGAAATTTGACAACAATATTCATTTTTTAAAAATTTAACCCTTAAATAATATAAGCCGATGGGTTTTTCAAGTGGCCCAAATAAATGAATCATGTTCTCAGAAAAAAAACAGCTTCCAAAGACAGCCTAACTTGTTGGAAGACAACAAAAGCAATGAATATCCCAAAGCTAATGTTGAGAGTATGGTTTTACCTGATATGCTAATACAGGATCATAACCGGAATTCAGCAGCAGCTCAGGGGCAGGAATGAGAACATATTTGCATCTCTTTTCTTGAGACTCTATAGTCTACTTCTAGGTGTATTATTTTGGCTAAGAAGAGATAAAGTTCCCTTTACCATATATCCAGTGGTGGGCATAAAAAAAATTCTTACCACACTGTGGGCGTGGCCATGTGACTGGGTGGGTATGGCCTGTTGGCCATGTGACTGCTCATCACTATAGAGCTATGAAAATAGAAGCCTCTAGTCTATAGCGAACCTCTGAAGCCATTTCCTCTTTGTCCAAGGGTTTTCCAGGACTCCGTTTCACCCCAAAGCGCCTCCCCAGCCACTCTGTTTCTTATAGTACTAGAATAGACTTTTCAATCCTGTTGCATAGGAATCCATTTCATGTTGTCATCCAAGGCCAGGGATTTGCAACCTACGGCCCGTGGGCTGGCCCTGGCCCATGGCACCATTCCATGTGGTCCACCACCACCAGAAGTGAATGCATTTATGACAACCATAACGTCACCCGCTGTTGTCATAAACGTGCCATAAATGCACCTATAGCTGCCGTAAACATGATGTAAATGCACCCACAACAACTGCAGATACATTTTATGGCAGTGTTTATGGTGGGGGAAACCACCAGTCTGGCCAGCTCAGCTGTCTGAGGGGGCATGGTCCAGTCTGTGGCGGGAAAATGTTGAGATCCCCTGTCTTAGGCTTTCTTCTTCCTGGGCAGTCTAATTAAGAATGGAAGATAGGGACCATTCTCTTTTTGTTATTTTTAAAGAGCTGGGGGGTTGGACCTATGATCTTCCATTACTGGCTCTTGGCTTACCTTTTCCCTTTTCTACAGATGGAATAGAACAGTGAGCACTTTGTTGTTATTCATCATTTTTAGATAATTGATACCACAGAATAATGATGACAAGATACTATTATGCTTTAAAACAGAAGTTTATAGAGTTGAGTCTTCTTTCCCTTCCCCTGCTCCATTTTAGTTTTCTAAGACTGCTTAGCAGTGCTTAGAAGATATTCACACTTCTTGTCGTGTATTCAACAAGCATATATGAGTTTGTGGCTTGAATGAAACAAATAGAGGAACACAAAGCTGAGAGCTGCGAAAAACTAGGAGAGCCAACTCTGCTGAAATAGTTTCAGTCTAGAGGGGTGGGTAGGCTAAGGGTGCAAAATCCAGAAATTGTGGAAAATATTAAAAGAATGAAGAACTTTCTTTTTGGGAATTAAAAAAAATATCATGAAAAGGTTGTTGAAAGTGGCCATATTGCTTATTTGACGGTGACACAAGTCCCAAATCAAGTTATTTTAAAACTATAATGTAGGTTCCCTTGATAGCTCATACATGAGAGAGCTTCTATATTATTGCCCTAACACAATTGGGAACTCATCCCATTAATCAAACATAATTGAAAGCTGTTACAAATTCAATTTATATACATGCTGTTAGAATTGAAAAGCATGTTCCTCCTGACTCAGCACAGTTACTTCAGTGATCGGACAAGAAAAATCTTGGTACAATCCTATAATCTGTAAAGGATAGCTGAACTGGAATGAGAAGAGACAAATTAGTTACCAGATGAGATTTTTTCTTAAAATAATAGTGATTCACTCGCTAACTCAGAAATTACTGTATCAGAACAAATCACTTTAGGTATAACTCTGATATAATTACTGGTGTTTTTTTTGCTGTACTGTACAGTACTCCTAAAGAAGCATATATTAGCTTATGGCTTTCCTAGGAGTAAGAATTTGTCTTCAGCGTATCCTTTCCAGAAAACAGTTTTGTTAGTCTTCAGGCACCAAAAACATGAAAGACTGTTTTGATATGTTAAAAATGATGATTTGTTGTGGGCTAGCACTCACCTTGCCAAAGGCATGAAATATTGTCCTTACTTGGATAATACATACTGAACAATGTATCTGGTAGTGTAAGGAGGAGAAGGGAAGTTGAACTCCCTGGTTCTCAAATTAGCATACAAAAGGTCCAGAGTTCCCAATGGCCCACACATAAAAGCTAATGTCTCTCTCTGTGTCTGTGTGTATGTCTCTCTCTCTGTCTCTCTCTCTGTCTCTCTCTCTCTGTGTGTGTGTTTGAGAGAGAGAGACTTCTCCTAAAATGTTGGTCCTGTCTGAAGCTGTTGCACAAATAATGTTGTAAGATGTAAAAAGTGCCTTATACTGAAGGAGGCTGTTAGTCACTCCAGTTAAGTATGGCCTTTATACTGACTCACCCCAGTTTCCCATGACTATAAATCGAGGGTTTTCCCTATCTGTACACAGTTCCTGAGCCAATATCTTACTAGCAGTTCCCCTTTCCATGTCTGGAAGGTCATCTCCTCTCCAAGCTTTTGATGCTGACATTGCGAGTTGATCCTGGCAGGGCTCAAGGTTGACTCAGCCTTCCATCCTTCCCAGGTCAGTAAAATGAGAAATCAGCATGTTTGGGGCAAAATGCTAATTACCTTGTACACTAAGCACAATGGGGTGGTATATAAGTGCTATTGCTATTTAGCTTCTTTGCAGTAGATAATACACCCCAGCAGAGCTTATATACCTGTATGTCCTGCTTGCACCAAAATGTCACAAAACCTGATTCTAACATCTTGCAAGATTTCTGGCCAAGATTATGGGCCAAGATCTTATTACAAGCTAGGGTTTCAGCCACCTGTAGGCCCTCCTCTTTTCAAACCACAGAGGTGATGTGCAATTAACCTCATACCATGCCAGAAGTTGGGTACTCAGGCTCATTGCTTGGTGCAAATTATCTTCTCCATTAGGTGCGTCAGTTTAGTTTGCTTTGGCCACCTCAACCTGTGAACTCCTTTTTACATAGAAAATAAAGGAAAACAATTAGGCCTTACATGCTTCATCATTTAAAACTGAATTTTTTTATCCTAGTCCAACTTCATGCAAACTTTGGTAAATTTTACTTGTTCATCCATATGTAATCTTCAATTATATTACAAGCAAAACATAGACTTTCATCTTGTTGTTGTTGTTCAGTCGCACAGTCGATTCCGACCCTTTGCGACCCTATAGACCATTGTTCTCCAGGCGCCTCTGTCCTCCACCATCCCCCTCAGCACTCTCAGTTCTGTACCCATTGTGTCTACAATCCCATCTAGCCATCTCATCTTTGGCCTCCCCCTTCTTCTTTTGCCCTCCACCTTTCCCAACATCAAGGCCTTCTCAAGCGAATCCTCCCTTCTCATTTGATGTCCAAAGTACTTTAGCTTCGTCTTTACTATTAGACCTTCCAATGAGCAGTCAGGGTTGATTTCTTCTAAGATTGACCTATTTGTTCTCCTCGCTGTCCAGGGTACTCTCAAAACTCTCCTCCAACACCACATCTCAAATGCATCTATTCTTCTGCGTTCAGCTTTCCTTATTGTCCAGCTCTCGCATCCGTACATTACCACTGGGAATACCATTGCTTTGACTATTCTAATTTTTGTTTGTAATGTGATATCTCTGCTTTTCACTATGTTCCCCAGGTTTCTCATGGCTTGTTTCCCAAGAATAATTCGCCTTTTTATTTCATGGCTGCAATCTCCATCTGCAGTGATCTTTGATCCTAAGAATGTAAAATCTGTCACTGCTTCTACTTCTTCCCCATCTATTTTCCAGGAACTGATCGGACCTGTTGCCATTATCTTGGTTTTCTTGATATTGAGTCTCAAGGCAGCTTTTGCACTCTCCTCCTTCAATCCAATCAAGAGGTTCTTTAGGTCTTCCTCACTTTCTGCCATTAGGGTGGTATCGTCTGCATATCTCAAATTGTTGATGTTTCTCCCAGCAATTTTAATGCCATATTGTGATTCCTCCATCCCTGCATTGCACATTATGTGCTCTGTGTATAGATTGAATAAACAGGGTGATAAAATGCAGCCTTGTCTTACTCCTTTTCCTATTCCAAACCACTCCGTCATTCCGTGTTCTGTCCTAACTGTTGCTTCTTGGTTCATGTACAGATTTCTCAGGAGACATATGAGGTGCTCTGGTATTCCCATCTCTTTAATTACTTGCCATATCTTGTTGTGGTCTACACAGTCAAATGCCTTAGTGTAGTCAATAAAACAAAAGTAAACTTGTTTCTGGTATTTCTTTGTTTTCTCCATGATCCAATGTATGTTGGCAATGTGGTCTCTAGTCCCCCTACCTCTTCTGAAACCGGCCTGCACCTCTGGTAGTTCTCTCTCCACATGTTGTTGAAGTCTATCCTGTATTATCTTGAGCATCACCTTGCTGGCGTGTGGGATGAGTGCAATTGTTCGATAATTTGAGCATTCTTTGGCATTGCCCTTTTTTGGGATTGGGACGTATACTGATCTTTTCCAATCCTGTGGCCACTGTTTTGTTTTCCAAATTTGCTGGCATATTTAATGTAGTAATTTGACGCCATCATCTTTTAGAGCTTTGAAAAATTCCATTGGGATACCATCATCTCCACTAGCTTTGTTGTTTGCAGTGCTCTTTAGGGCCTTTATGACTTCGCTCTCCAGGATGTCTGGCTCAAGTTCAATTTTTTCATCATTGTGATTATCAGGATTGTTGAGGTCCTTTTTGTAAAGTTCATCTGTGTACTCTTTCCATCTTTTCCTAATCTCTTCTGCATCAGCTAGCTCTTTTCCGTCTTTGTCCCTTATCATGGTCATTTTTGCTTTAAATGTTCCCTTTATTTCCCCAATTTTTCTGAAGAGATCTCTAGTCCTGCCTCTTTTGTTGTTTTCCTCCATTTCTTTGCACTGTTCTTTTAGGTAGTTTTCCTTATCTCTCCTTGCTTTTCTTTGAAATTCTGTGTTCAAAAGATTGTATTTTTTCCTTTCTCTTTTGACTTTTGCATTCCTTCTTTCCTCTGCTATTTTAAGAGTCTCATCAGACAACCATTTTGCTTTCTTATGCTTCTTTTCTTTTGGTATGGTTTTCTTTGCTGCTTCCTGCATGATGTCCCTTATCTCTGTCCATAGTTCTTCTGGCACTCTGTCTATTGAGTCTAGGCCATTATATCTGTTCATCACCTCCACCGTGTATTCTTTAGGGATACTTTCTAGGTGATATCTGTCTGGTCTCCTTGCTTTCCCTATTTTCTTTAGTCTTAACCTGAATTTTGCGATCAGTAGGTTGTGATCTGAGCCACAGTCTGCTCCGGGTCTTGTTTTTGCTGACTGTATGGAGGTTCTCCATCTTTGGCTGCAGAGTATGTAGTCAATTTGGTTTCGGTGTTGGCCATCTGGTGATGTCCATGTGTAAAGTCGCCTCTTGTGTTGCTGGAAGAGAGTGTTTGCTATGACCAGTGCGTTCTCTTGGCAAAACTCTATCAATCTTTGCCCTGCTTCATTCTGTACTCCAAGACCAAATTTGCCTGTTATTCCCTCCACTTTTTGATTTCCTACTTTGGCATTCCAGTGTCCTAATATAATTTGGACATCATTTCTTGGTGTCTGTTCTATGAGGTGTTCTAGGTCCTCATAGAACTGGTCCATTGTGGCTTCATCTGCACCAGTGGTTGGTGCGTATATTTGAATCACAGTGACATTGAAGGGTTTGCCTTGAATTCTGACTGACATCATTCTGTCATTTTTGAGGTTATATCCCATTACTGCTTTTCTCACTCTTTTATTGACAATTATGGCTACTCCATTTCTTCTAAGGTTTTCTTGCCCACAGTAGTAGATATGATGGTTTCCAGAGCTGAATTCACCCATCCCTGTCCATTTTAGCTCACTGATGCCCAAGATGTCAATGCTTATTCTTTCCATCTCATTTTTTACCACTTCCAGTTTACCTTGGTTCATTGATCTCAGATTCCATGTCCCTATGCAGTATTGTTCCTTGCAACATTGCATTTCTCCTCCCCCTTTCCTGTCCCTCCCCTTCCTCCACTCTGTGGTGTTAAGCATCCTGTATCACCTAGCCTGCCCCTTTGTTTTGCCTTTTGTTTTGGTCAATAGGGTTCTCTTGGCACGTTTTGTGGCGTGGTTTGCCGGTTTCTACGCCATTTTTCCCCCTCATACAGTTTATCACAGTTTTTAAAAGTGTAGAACATTTTAAACAACATATTATCATGCATATTATTACACTTTAAACACAGTCTCTATGTCAGTTGCTATATTAAGTTGGCATAAAGTCTTTATGTGAGTTATTATATTAAGTCATCAAAATTTTTGCATATCAGCTACTTATCCTTTGCATGGGACTCTGAGTCTTGCCCCCTGGTTTTCCTCCTCTGCCTTCTTCCCTTCTGTCAATTGGTCCTCTCCTTCGGCGTGCGGTTTGTGCCAGGCAGCTGGGGATGGTTGCGCCCGGGCTCGGAAGGGCTCGCGGTGGGGCGAATGGCTTGCCTCCCCCCGCCCGGCTGGTCCTCCTCCTCTTCCCTGGCCCGGCTGGGGATGGTTGCGCCCGGGCTCGGAAGGGCTCGCGGTGGGGCGAATGGCTGGCCTCCCCCCGCCCGGCTGGTCCTCCTCCTCTTCCCTGGCCCGGCTGGGGCTGGTGGCGCCCGGGCTCGAAAGGGCTCGTGGTGGGGCGAATGGCTGGCCTCCCCCCGCCCGGCTGGTCCTCCTCCTCTTCCCTGGCCCGGCTGGGGATGGTGGCGCCCGGGCTCGGAAGGGCTCGCGGTGGGGCGAATGGCTGGCCTCCCCCCGCCCGGCTGGTCCTCCTCCTCTTCCCTGGCCCGGCTGGGGATCGTGGCGCCCGGGCTCAGAAGGGCTCGCGGTGGGGTGAATGGCTGGCCTCCCCCCACCCGGCTGGTCCTCCTCCTCTTCCCTGGCCCGGCTGAGGATGGTTTCGCCCGGGCTCGGAAGGGCTCGCGGTGGGGCGAATGGCTGGCCTCCCCCCGCCCGGCTGGTCCTCCTCCTCTTCCCTGGCCCGGCTGGGGATGGTGGCGCCCGGGCTCGGAAGGGCTCGCGGTGGGGCGAATGGCTGGCCTCCCCCCGCCCGGCTGGTCCTCCTCCTCTTCCCTGGCCCGGCTGGGGCTGGTTGCGCCCGGGCTCGGAAGGGCTCGCGGTGGGGCGAATGGCTGGCCTCCCCCCGCCCGGCTGGTCTTCCTCCTCTTCCCTGTTCCGGCTGGGGATGGTGGCGCCCGGGCTCGAAAGGGCTCGTGGTGGGGCGAATGGCTGGCCTCCCCCCGCCCGGCTGGTCCTTCTCCTCTTCCCTGGCCCGGCTGGGGCTGGTTGCGCCCGGGCTCGGAAGGGCTCGCGGTGGGGTGAATGGCTGGCTTCCCCCCGCCCGGCTGGTCCTCCTCCTCTTCCCTGGCCCGGCTGGGGCTGGTTCATCTTATAAGAGTGCTTTAACACAATCAAAATTAACTTCAGCCATCAAATATCTAAGGCAACACCTGTCATTTCCACAGCCATTTCAGAATGTCTTTATCAAGGCTGCGTGAAGGTTCATCCTAGCTACAGTTGCTGCATGCAGAGCATAACAAAGCACCAGTCTTGCATGGATGTTCTCTGGTGTCACATTGTCTACTTTGAGTTCCTTCTCTGACAGGAGGTTAGGGCTATGTAGCCTATAAGTCCAAATGGATTTAGGACTGTTTGTTCATGATTTGTCACCCCAGCTCTTGGGAAAAGGAAGCTGTTCTTTTGCATCTCATACAGCACTGCAGCTGTATAATAGAATTTGCAAGGTGTCTGTCAGAAAGGGCAAGAGTTTAGCTGGAATATAGTAGTTGTTCCCAATTCAATTAAACTAACTTTTGAAAATCAAGTACATTTTCTTTAAGTACTTGCACATTATATTATTAGGATTTGTTCCGCTAGGGAATATTCATCTTTGTAGTATTCATTTAAATCTGAATTAGTTTAGAATTCTTGTTTCAGTCTGAAGCACTGTATTAACTGTAGGCATCAGAATTAACTGATTACGTGAACATGAATGTAGATAAATATATGAAACAGATGGTAATGAAATATAATCCAGAATCCTATTACTTATATAATTTGGTTTAAGTGAAAGAGCATACATTTCAGTGGTAAATTGCCACTAGTTAATAAATCAATGCATTGTTGCATGCCAAACACACAAAAAATATGAGTGTTGGATTTTTCACTAGCAGTTGTTTACCCCTGCAATTTACAGTGTTTTAAGTATGCTAGATTGCATTAGTAATAGGATATTGCCAATAATCATTTTTATTCCATTCAAGAGCTCCGTATAATAAATGGAAGTCCAGAGTATTCAGGATTGCTGCTTTGTTGTCAACTAATATTTTCAGAATTGTGCTTGGATCATTTCAGATTGTAAGCAAAGCACATTAAACTTGGCACATTACTCCTTAGTCAATTTAGAAACAAAGCGCCTTAGAATTTAAAAAAAAATGCAAGTTTTCTCCAGTTGATAATTTGATGGGGGAGATGGTCCTGCCTGATTTATGCTGAAGTTTAACAAAATATTGAAAATGTTCTTGACTTATCACAGCTAAGTACCATATGAAAAGCATTGTCCGTGTATGCCAAAAATGTGCCTTGCTCTCCCAGCGCCTCCAACCTACAACAACCTGGGCTGTGCTTGTCATTTTAGTAGGTCTGATGTGTGTTGAAATCAATGGTTTTCAATTCCTGGCTTTCTGGAAATGCTGGATTCCTATAGTTTTTGACCATTGTTTTTCCTGGCAAGAACGACTGGGACATCTAGAGAAGGGGTCCCCAACCACTGGGCCACAGGCTATCCTGAACTGGGCTATGTGGGTGGGTGGTGCTGGGAGCCCCAATGCCAGCCTTCTGCCCTCAACGTGCTCCACCGGGTCTGCCCAATGAACAGAGCAAGAGCAGAGGCTTCAGACACGGCAGATGGCTGGGCCCCTGCTCCACGTTGCTTAATTATGGTGCTTGCACTGTCCAATCCTAACTCCATCACTTGCTGGTCTGTGGGGAAAATGTTTAACATGAAACCAGTCCATGATGATGATGATGATGATGATGATGATGATGATGATGATGATGATGCTAATAATAATAATAATAATAATAATAATAATAATAATAATAATAATAATAATAATAATAATAATAATAATAATAATAATAATAATAATAATAATAATAATAATAATAATAATAATAATAATAATAATAATAATAATAATAATAATAATAATAATAATAATGTTTTATTTATATCCCACTTCCCTCAATCCAATAGACGACTCGAAGCGGTTTACAAGACATTTAAAAATACAATAATAAGATACAAAATTCAGAAATACAGTATGACAATATAATCAAAACTATAATCTAAAGATACAAAATAACAAAACCAAGAATATATTATAGCAAAAAACTAGTAAAGCAATACAAAATTTCCAAAACATCACATCAGCATAACATCCCAATAGGCAAAGTCCTCAGGTGACAGAGCTGTTGAAGCCACATCAGTCGCCTCACCACAAGGTCAGTCTCTCCTCCCCACCACCGCTCTCACCAGGTGTGGGGGTCCAGTGAGTCCAACACATCCGGCCACAATGGGACAGTCCTCAGCCAGCGTCCGGGGCAGCGGCACTGCTTTTGACAGCCCCGGCCGTGATGGACAACAGCTGGGCTTCGCTCCCACTTCCCATGACCAGCAGAGCCACGGGAGGGAGCCGAGGGCGCTGGCATCCGGGAAGGCAGTGTGGCTTTTGACAGCCCCGGCTATGATGGGTGACACATGGGCTTCACTCCCACCTCCCGTGACCGGCAGAGCCACGGGAGGGAGCCGAGAGCGCTAGCATCCGGGGCGGCAGCGCAGCTTTTGACGGCCCCGGCCATGATCGGTGACAGCTGGGCTTCGCTCCCACCTCCTGTGACTGGCAGAGTCATGGGAGGGAGCCGAAGGCACTGGTGTCTGGGGTGGTGCCACGGCTTTTGACGGCCTCAGCCATGATGGGCAACAGCTGGGCTTCGCTCCCACCTCCCATGACCGGCAGAGCAAAAAATGTTGGGGACCCCTGATCTAGAGGATCAGAAGTCAAGAATTGTCATACTAGATCTGTTAGATCAGATCACTGTGCACATTCAATGACAAATGTTTGATATTGTCGGACTGAAGCTGTTACTTGCTTGTTTGAAGGGCTTAAAGGTAAACCTTCAACTACAGGTGATTTCCATTAAGAAACCTCATAGCCTGGTGATTACTGTAATGTGCAAAAGTCATAAACCACCATCAGCTGGTTTGGCAAAATTTTAATTATTTAGTCATAATTCAGTCCATGAGCCACCGAGACACACTGAAATTTAGGAGAGTCTTCTGTTGACTCTCCTCTCAACCCTTTCCGGGTTTCCCTTGCTCAAAAGCCAGTTGTATCCGACTCTAGGGTGCAGTGCTCATCTCTGTTTCAAAGCCAAAGAGCCAGCACTGTCTGCTGCTGCAGATGTTTCCGTGGTCATGTGGCAGGCATGACTAGACACCGAAGTGCACAAAATGCTGTTTCCTTCCCACCGAAGTGGTCCCTATTTATCTACTTGCAATTTCTTGCTTTCGAACTGCTAGGTTGGCAGGAGCTGGGATGAAGATGGGAGTTCATTCCGTCCTGCAGTACTTGGGAATCGAACTGCTGACCTTCCGCCTCCCAGTCAGCATCTTAGCCACTTTAGCCATTGCAGTCCCTCTCCAAGTTAGGTGGAATTTGGAGATAGGATGTCTGAGTCATGCCCCCATGCCCAATTACTTTCCCCTGGTTTTCCCCAAGCCAGCTTTTGGTACCTTCAGTACTGTACAAGGATGGGCAGAATTACTTTCTGCTTGTATTTTGGCTGGCTGTCCCAGTCCTGATTGAAAGTGATATGTAGTAAAGATGTAACAGTATGCCATAGTAAAGGTAAAGGTAAAGGTTTCCCTTGCTCGAAAGCCAGTCGTATCCAACTCTAGGGTTCAGTGTTTATCTCTGTTTCAAAGCCGAAGAGCCAGCGCCGTTTGCTTCTGCAGACGTTTCTGTGGTCATGTGGCAGGCATGACTAGACATGGAACGCTGTCACCTTCCCACCAAAGTGGTCCCTATTTATCTATTTGCAATTTCTTGCTTTCAAACTGCTAGGTTGGCAGGAGCTGGGACGAAGACGGGACCTCATTCCATCCTGCAGTGCTCGGGAATCGAACTGCTGACCTTCCACCTCCCAGTCAGTATATTAGCCACTTGATCCACTGCAGTCCCTGTAACAGTATGCCATAGTTAAAATAAAATGATAAAGTGGAAGGGGGGATTTGCAATGGGAAGATGGAGGAGGAAAGTGAGCACTCCTCATTCCTTGACCATATACTGTCTGATCTGTATCAAATCCCTGGAGTGTCTCTATATAAAATGCCAGGCATGCATGCACAGTCACACAATATGACTTAACATCCCACCAAGTTTGGGTCTGTTTTCTTTGGCAATGGGCATGTAAGTGAAGAATGTTCCTCATAAAAATCACACAGTGAACTGGGATTGAAAATTCCTATCGTATATACTCGAATATGACGAGTTTTTAGCCCCAAAAATAAGCCCCCAAAAGGGGACTCGTCTTATACTCGGGTCAATGACCACGAGGGTCCCAAGACTGCACCAGATTGAGATGTGCCAACAATTTAATTAATGTTACCATATTTTCATGTATTTTGATTATTGAAACTCACTAGCAGCTGCTGCATTTTCCACCCTCGGCTTATACTCGGGTCAATCTATTTTCCTGGATTTTCAGGTCAAAATTAGGCTCCTCAGCTTATATTTGAGTTGGCATATACTCGAGTATATGCAGTACTCATTCTCTTAATTAATCATGTGTAACTGGTTAGACCTCATTTCTGACCTTGCCAGTACAGCACTTACCAAAGTATTCCCAATTTATTAATACTGGCCATTGTAATTGGAAACAAATGAAACAAAATAGCATTCATTAACAATGTGATAGTTACTGAAACAATTGATGAGAACAAATCTCATTATATGTTAAACTAGAAGTCAGAATTGTTACCCTGCTGGCACATGAGCCATTGTATCTTAATTGGGTATAATTATGTTATTAAATAGCCTTGGGTGGATGACTATCTATTAGCATGAATAATCATAACCCTGTAACTCTATGACGGTATCATTAAGATCCTTATAAGCAACCTAATACATGGAATACAGAAGCTTATGGTAAAAACATGAATTAAAATATACCTGTCTAAGGTACTTTTTAATTAATGTTTTTACCATAAGCGTCTGTATTCCATAAGAACATAAGAAAAGCCTTGCTGGAACAGGTCACAGCCCATCCAGTCCAGCATTCTGTCTCACACAGTGGCTCACCATTTCCTTCAGGGTATTCCCAAGCAGATGCCTTCACCTGCTTAGGATTCCCTGGAAATGGCATTGAGAGATATCCTACCTATCTCTCCAACCCGAGGTTGTCCTTAAGTATCCATAAATATAGCCATTGATACCCTTGTCCTCCATGAACTTGTCTAATCCTTTCTTAAAGCTGTCAAGACTGACAGCTGTCACCACTTCTTCTGGCAGGGAGTTCCATAGACCAGTAATCCTCTGGGTGAAAAAGTACTTTCTCTTATTTGTTTGAGAACTAGTACCCAAAAGTTTCATGGCGTGCCCCCTAGTTCTAGTGTTATGCAATAGGGAAAACAGTTTTTCCTTATCTATTTTGTCCACACCGTGCATGATTTTATAAACTTCAATCAGGTCACCTCTTAGATGCCGTCGTTCAAGAGTGAAAAGGCCCAACTGTTGCAGCCTCAGATGGTAAGGAAGGTGTTCCAGTCCCCTAATCATTTTGGTTGCCCTCCTCTGCACTTTTTCCAGCTCCATAATATCCTTCTGAAGGTATGGCGACCAGAACTGTACACAGTATTCCAGATGGGGCCTCACCATAGATTTATAAAGAGGCAAAATGACACTTGCTGACTTATTTTCTACACCCTTCCTAATGATCCCTAGCATTGAGTTTGCTTTTTTCACTGCTGAGGCACACTGGGTTGACACCTTCATTGAGCTGTCCACCAGGACACCAAGGTCCCTTTCCTGGTTTGTCGCAGAGAGTTCAGAACCCATCAGTTTATAAATGTAATTGGTTTTTTTTGCCCCAACATGCATCACTCTGCACTTACTAATGTTGAAGCTCATTTGCCACTGTTTTGCCCACTCCCCCAGTGTCAAGAGATCCCTCTGGAGTGCCTCATAATCTCTCACAGTTTTCACTACCCTGTATAATTTAGTGTCATCAGCAAATTTGGCTACCTTGCTATTTACGTCTACTGCTAGATCATTTATGAAGAGGTTTAAAAGCAGGGGTCCCAGTACTGAACCTCGGGGGACCCACTCTTTACTTCCCTCCACTTGGAGAAGTGTCCATTTAGTGCTACCCTCAGTTTCCTGTCCCTTAGCCAGTTGCTGATCCAGGACAAGACCTGTCCCTTTATTCCATGACTGGTAAGTTTATTCAAGAGCCTTTGGTGTGGGACCTTGTCAAAAGCCTTCTGAAAGTCCAGATAAACAATGTCAACTGGATCCCCCTTATCCATATGCTTGTTGACACTCTCAAAAAATTCCAACAGATTAGTGAGCCATGATTTGCCCTTGCAAATCCATGTACTAGGTTGCATTGGCTCAAGTGGTTAAGATGCTGACTAGAAGGCGGAAGGTCAATACCCGAATGCTGCATGACGGAATGAGCACCCGTCTCTGTCCCAGCTCCTGCCAACCTAGCTGTTTGAAAGCAAGAAATTACAAGTAGATAAATAGGGACCACTTTGGTGGGAAGGTAAACAGCGTTCTATGCACTCTGGTGTCTAGTCATGCCTGCCACATGTCCATGGAAATGTCTGCAAATGCAAACAGCACTGGCTCTTCGGCAATAAACCAAGATGAGCACTGAAGCCTAGAGTGATGCTGAAGAAGACTTTTGAGAGTCCCCTGGACTACAAGGAGATCAAATCAGCCATTTCTGAAGGAAATCAATCCTGACTGCTCATTGGAAGGACAAATACTGAAGCTGAACCTCAAGTACTTTGGCCACCAAATGAGAAGAGACGACACACTTGTTGTGTATTTGCATGGTGTGCAAGGAGCGCTCTTGCAAGAGGAAAATGGTGGTTTCCCACCAGCCTAACTAGAAGCCTAAGGTGGTGGGAAACCCTTGCAAAAAGGGCGCACTTGTTATGCTAAACCAAGCTCTGAGATTGGTTACAGTTTTGGATCCTGTTCTCCATTGGTTAATTACTTATATTCCCTGTTATGATTGGTTAGTTACGTTTATCCGGGTGGATCGCTAATTTGTATCCAGGAGCCACTGCTGAGGAGACACGGGTGGGGCTGGACCGGATCTATACTTTCTACTCTGAACAGGTAGCCAGGTAGCGCTAAGCCTGGTTCCCTCCATTATGCCACACTTCTATGGTAGCTAGTTATTGCCCACTGCTGGGTAAGAGTCCGGAGGGACTGACTGACTGGTGCTTATAAGGGCCGGATCTAACAGCATTGGAGAAGGCCTTGATGCTAGGAAAGATAGAAGGCAAAAGGTGAAGGGGGCGGCAGAGGATGAGTCAACTAAATGGAATACAACAAATATAAGTAGGAATATACTTTTGAAGGCAGCTAAGCGTGTTTATTGATGATCTAGAGTCTTGACAAAGGACTAGGATATATCCATTTACTGGAAGGATATGGACGATTGATCTTTCCCTTTCTGCAACGACACCTTTACTCTCTTGACGTGGCTCCCGGATTTGTTACTATTTTGGGATCCTCCCCCTTGGACCTTTTAGCAGGATCTTCTGGCTTTATTCCACATTGGACTTATATTTGTTGCTTACCGGACTTGTATCTTGTATTACCTTATGACTGTTCGATATTAGATTGATGGTACAATTTCGGCGGTTCCATTGATTATTTGAGAACCTCTTGTCCATGGGTACTCAGGATTCACTTTAGGGATATTGTATGATTCATTGGATGTATGTGACTTATGATTAGTTTATGTGCCATGACATTATGATCCTTATCCCTATTGTTTTCTCCTTTCAGTCTATTTTACCGGGGTGCTGCACTTGATTACTCATATTAATAAATATTATTGCTATTTTTATTCATTTGACTCCTGCTCCTAGGGTGTTAACTTCCCTCCCCTTTGCTATGTAAAGCCTGACATCCCTTTTCCTGCTGGCAAAGAGGGTACAATGTTGTATAGTATGGGGGACATACACAAACCAGTTGGTTTATAGTGTGTACTGTTTCTGGACAGGAAAGATCAGCCAGCTGTGCGCCATTGCCCAGGGGATGCCCAGGTGTACTCACAATGTTTTCCACTTTTTGGCAAGGTTCTTTCTCTGTCCATATTAGTGAGTTCATGTTATGCCCTTGATAGATTTCCTGGAGTATTAATTTTTGTTTCTAAATTCTTAATGAATGTTCATTCTCTGCTCCTCTGTTAAATTTCAGTGTAATGAAAGAAAAAGTGTCATGAAAGAAACTCTCTTTTCTGGAATGCCTTAGAAACAGCAACCCTGGAGTGAGCATCAGACTGTTTTACATCAATACCATCCTCTGCCTCATGCATTTTATTCAGACTCTTATTGTGTTTGCTTTGCTTTAACCCACAAAGACTTGCTGATCCCATAAATAATTTATACTTATTCACTCCTAAATGTGGGCATCCCCCCCTGCACAATCTCCAAAGAAGAAGGAATACGCAGAGCCTGAGGTTCACATTCTGACAAATGTTAAATTTTAAAATAGCACTCTAGTTGGTGTTCAGAGGCTGCCAACAAACAAGATTTTATCACCTTTTCAATTAAACATGCTTTTTTGATTCAGGTATTTCTTTTTTCTATAGCACACAAACTTTGACTTCGTTCATAGGAAATGAAAAAAAGAAGTGAAAAGGGAGAGCAGGATCACCTAAGACAGCCACCAGATAATGCAGGCTTGTAGAAATTGTTTACAGAACAACCATGGGGACAAAACTAGTCTTGCCATTAAGGAAACTGAGGCAACTGCTTCAGGCAACTGATTCTGCATGTTCAGAATCTAGTTGACTGCTAGACGTCTCTGCTAGTAAGAAGGCTTCCTTGGGACAGAACATAAGTGGAACTGGGAATCTCCTCCATGAAGGAGGACACCCAGTCTCAACCATCTCTCAAAGCTTATAACAAAGTAAATGTGCCTCATACATTGGTAGCAGTTGCAGGGAACTGTGGGAAGGGTCTGTGGATGGTTACTATGAAGAGTCTCCTCAGACCTGGATCTTGCTTTGAGTGGATCCAGTGCAAGAGACAAAACAAAAAAGTCTGTAAAGACATGCTACAAGATAAATGCTTTTTCTGATACTGGTAGATGTTTCCTGGTGATTTGTATGAATAAAGGATAGCTATCCCCTGTCTCAAGGATCTCATTATTTTGGTGGCAGAATTATTTTTTTTAAAAAAAAACCCAACAATAAACAAACAAATATGGCTTCTTTAAAATCAAAGTGAAGGTAGGAGGGAAAAAAGAAACATTTTATCATCTCCTGGCCAATGGGCTATTTAACACTCAGCAACAGGGTTGCCTGGTCAGCAAGATCCCCTTCCTTGACATTGCAGAGTCAAAAACAGAGAAGAGGAGAAAGTTGGAAACTCATGACCTTGAGGCTCATTTTCCTACTTTGCTCTGAGCAGAATGAATGATAGACCCAAGTGCCTGAACACACTGATTCTCTCCCTGGATCTCCTGCCTCATTCCAGATCTTTTTGGTGTCTTCCCTTTAATACACTCTTTCCCAGGAGAGAGAAGAGACAATGAGCTAATTGGCTTCAAGTATATTTGCATACAACATAAAGAGGATATTTCTATGATCCTGTCTTAAACACAGATTTTTAAAAAATGAAATTGAGGTATACAAGGGTAAGACAGTAGACAATTAACTGATATAAGTGTAAAAAACAGTTCCATAAAAATCACCATATTATGAAATGATTTCGGAGCGAGTGGGGAAAGCGGCTTAAAATTAAAGTATTAATATCTTCCACTGCAGCTGAGCCTTGCCTATAGGGGTGGCTTGCTGTATTGTTCCCTGTGAGGGGTAGCAGTGGTGCTAAGGGGAATGTCTAGGGGGTGCTTCCTACCCCCCCCCAAAGCCCAACACTCCTCCTCCCTGGCTATGTTATAAGGAATATATCCCATGACACCTTGGTTTTATATAAAAATATATAATAATATAATAATAATATAGGAGATAAGAATACAATAATTTTCCAGCCAAAATGGGATACTTGACAGCTATGGTTGCTGTTGTTGTTGTTTCCACTTAGATACACCTCTATAGTGCTCTTTTGCAAACTACAATTTGCTACCAACTGTGGTTTCCCCATGCCCAATTGGCACGGAACCTTGGCAGAGGTTAAACCAGTTGAGCAGACTCCTGGCCACTGGCCCTTGCAAGTACGGAAATTGGGGGAGCGAACTAATAGTATAAATCATAAGGGTTTATTCACCCACACCTGACCTGACCGGCGGTTCTGCTGAGAGAGCAGAACGCTAACCTCCGTTACCCATTAAGCAATTACTGACCCACGGATCAGCCTAATCTTTGGTGCAAATAGAAGCCATATTTACCCTGGTGTAAGCCTCAGACAATGGTTTTCCCCTGTCAGTGTTTGCCCGAGTTAATTAACTTCCCCAAGAGAGATTCCCCATTAACCCGAGTAAATAGGTGATGTGATTTTCTGTCAGATGACGGTTCTTCCCTGTATTGCCTTCTGATCTATATATGATGATGCTTTTCCCTCAATAAACCACTGATCTGATCTCGCTCCATATTGCCTCGTATCGTTACTTGATCAGTCTCCTCCGGGACCCAACGGCCATCCTAGCGGCCCCGATTCCTACACCTGGTGACCCCGACGTGATCTACTCGAGAGTAAGTGATCCACACAGTCCGGTTCTGCGCTTGAACCGCGTCCGATCGTCCCGGAGGACAGCGCGGCAGCCCGGTCGGTAAGCCAGCCGATCGGGCAGACGGCCCAAGCGGCGGGGCAGTACCAAAGAGGCATCCTACAGCTTGGTCCCGACTTTCGCGGCGGCTTGCGGTTACGGAAAAATGCGTTCCGCTCAGGGTCAGCTGTGAACCCCTGACAGCGCAGAGGCCACCGAGGGCCCGTGGCATGGGGCCACGCTCCGAGCTCTACCCAGAGAATCGTCGCCAAAACCTATTACCTTGCCCGTAGATGCATCGACCCGTCCCGAGGAGGAAACTTCGGAGGACCCTTCGCAGGTAATATGGGGACTTGCCCTCAGCGGCAACGTCCGTCCGCTAGCCAAAGAACTCATGAGGAGGAGTTCAGAATCCTGGCCAGGGTGTTTCAGTTAAGGTTTCACAGTGGAGAACTAGCGAGACTTTTGGTGTACCTAAGGGAACACTGCCTACTTTACCCAGAAGGAGGTACGTTAACCCTTCCACTTTGGGATCAGATAGGAGACTGCATTCAGCAACCCCCGAAAGCTCCAGAGCGCGTAATTCGCACATGGGGCAAATGTAGGAAGCTCTTAGCGGAGGTAGATCCAGTCCGGGTAGAAGCCAAAGAACCCCCAGCGCCAGTCGAACCATCGGCGCCCACAGCGCTCTATCCGTCACTTCAGTTTAAGCAGAGTAGTGTAGGGAGCTTTCCCTCGGTGACAGCTGCAGACGTCACCGACGGAATGCATGGAATGAGGAGCGCAGGTGCTTCTCTGACAGTTACAGGCTCCCAGACCAAGAGTGCCCTTCAGCGCACAGTTGAGGAGGAAATCAAGAGGGGGGAATTGCCAGCAGAAGAACTAGCTGAGCTTAGTCAGATTTGTCCAATACGCTTGGAAATGGATGCCCTCACAGGGGCCCAGCAGGTAGTTCATTCACCAGTCCCGTATAAGCTTCTCATGGCTATACGGAAGGCCATCACAGAGACAGGACTCCAGAGTCGCTTCACTAGGGGCACGCTTCAGCAAGTGTGCGAGAACACCATGTTCATCCCGCATGACTGGAAAGCCGTCATGCGGATGATGCTCAACCCCAGCCAGTATTTGCTATGGGACAGCGAGTATCGCCTCGAGGCTCAGACAAGGGCTGCCAGGATGGGAGGCGCAGTACTTCCTGACCAGTTATATGGGTCAGGGGCCTTCGAATCCATCGATGCGCAGACCAACTTGCCACTAGCCACTCTCCAAATGTCAGCCGAGGCTGCCTTCAAGGCATTTCTCAAGGTTCCCGCAACTGGCAAAGCGGCTAAAAATTACACCGCAGTCAAACAGGGAGCCCAGGAGCCCTACATGGACTTCATCAATCGCTTAGAGGAAGCGATCAGTAGGCAGATCGATAATGAGGAAGCCCAACAAGAGCTCATGATGAAGTTGGTCAAGGATAATGCCAATTTAGACTGCCGTAAAATCTTGCAGTCACTGGGCAACTGTCCCGACTTGACTCTCACAGACATGATTAGGGCTTGCGCCGACGTTGGCACAGAATCCTACAAAATGGGTCTGTTGGCAGCGGCGGTGCAGGGAGGCAGGAAACCCAGACCCAAAGGAGCATGTCACAATTGTGGCAAGGTCGGTCACTTCGCTAGGGAGTGCCGATCCAAGGGAGGCGGACAAAATTCCGGCCCTCCCAAGGCTCCGACCACCCCGTGTCCGAAGTGTAAGAGAGGCTACCATTGGGCCAGGAACTGTCCGAGTTCGGGAAACCGGAACGCGGGCACGTCTCTGGCCCCAGTCCAAACAGAGACATCCCTTGCTCTGGGCGCGCCAGAGCTAGACTAGATTCCATTCACATTCCAGGCATTGCGAAGGCACAGGCCTGCCCCAAGGGTAGCACAGGGCTTGAATTGACTTGCCAGGCAGACGTCACATGCGACTTGCCAGGCACAGTCTATCTGGTGGACTCCCAGTACATGGGACCCCTGCCCAAAGGCTTTATAGGTTTAGTTTTGCCTCGCAGTGTAGCAGGAGCACGCGGAATTCTTGTAATTCCGGGAGTCATCGACTCCAATTTTTCAGGCGTTCTCCAAGTTCAGCTTTGGACGCACTTACCCCAGACAATTCACAAAGGAGACACATTAGCGCAACTGATTATGGTTCCTTGTAACTCGCCAGCAGATAGCCAGGGGAAGGCTCAGGGACAGCTCAGAGTCCAGGTCAGCAGACCGCTCGAGCGCAAGTGAGGCAGTGCAAGGATACAAAGTCTTAGCGACAGTGGAGACCAACATTGAGTGGAAACAGCGACCAGTTATTGAGGTATTTTTGAATAAAAAATCATTCTCAGGGTTGCTAGATACGGGAGCTGACGTCAGCGTGGTCAGCCGAAGCCAGTGGCCACGGGAGTGGGCCATTGAGCCGGTCTCCGATGTGTGGGGGGTAGGCGGCATCCAAGAAGCGTTCAGAAGCCGGGAGTGGGTGGAAGTCACGATCCCAAAGGCTGACGGCACAGCGGTCATTCGGCTGCACATTCTGGACGTGCATATCAACCTTTGGGGGCGAGACATTTTACAGCAGTACAGTGCTACGCTTACCTTCGGGTAATGGCGTTGCCACTTAAATGGCTCACCAATACGCCGGTCTGGGTGGAACAATGGCCGGTAGTGGGGGAGAAATTAGTCGCCCTAAAGCAACTGGTTAAAGAACAGCTAGACGCAGGACATATAGAGCAGTCCACTAGTCCTTGGAATTCGCCAATTTTTGTCATTAAGAAGAAGTCGGGGAAGTGGCGACTCCTCCACGATCTCAGGGAGATCAATAAATGTATACAGCCAATGGGTCCGCTCCAATGCGGCATCCCAAATCCAAATATGATTCCCGAGGGGTGGGAGATCCTAGTGGTAGATCTCAAGGATTGCTTTTACACAATTCCCTTAGACCCCAGGGACAGGGAAAGGTTCGCCTTTACAGTGCCAGTTGTGAACCACAGTGAGCCCACGCAGCGTTACGCGTGGAAATTTTTGCCACAGGGCATGCTCAATTCGCCCACCCTGTGCCAAATTTATGTTCACAACGCACTGGCAAAGTTTCGAAGCCTTCATCCCACAGCTTTAGTATGCCATTTCATGGATGACATCTTGGTCGCAGTGCCGCAACTCGGCAGCGAAATGTTTACAGACCTCCAGGCCAGACTGGGGGAGAAAGGTTTACTCATTGCCCCAGAGAAAGTGCAGAGAACCGAGCCCTTCTCATACTTGAGTCATCGGCTTCTCCGTTCCTTTGCAGCACCAGTTTTGCCTCAGATCAATTTACAGGACTCAGTCACCCTGGTAGAATTGCAGCAGGTTTTAGGAAACATTAATTGGGCCAGACCGTATTTTAGACTGGATACGGATCTTTTGAAACCGCTCTTCTCGCTGCTAACGCTAGGTAAGCAGCCGGCAGACCGGATACAAATTCCTCGAGAGGCACGCTTGGCCCTCAAGAAAGTCAACCAAATTCTCAGCCAAAGGTGGGTGGACAGGATTGCTCAGGGGCCATATGCCCCGATCCTGAACTTGTACATAGTTCGGGCAGGATCCATGTTCACCGGAACCCTAGGAGTAGATTCTGAGAAAGGAGCGAGTATCGTGGAATGGGTGTACTTGCCGAACACCTCTTCCTGAAACATCGTTCCTCCCCAAGAATTGGTCTCCGCGGTGGTTTACCGCGGAAGGCTGAGAGCCAGGGACATTTCAGGGCACGACTTAGCAAGGATCGTGGTCCCGTTCACCAAAGAGCAGGTTCAGCAATTGATGCAACTCGGTGACTCGCTTCCAATTGCTTTGGAGGGATTCACCGGATGCTTGGCATACCATTTGCCGAAAGACCCCAGACTTGTCTCACTTCAAACACAGACAGTCAGCCTGTTCGAATTGCTCTCGCTGGTTCCACTTCAGGGGGCCAGAACAGTTTTCACTGATGGGGGTCGCACATACGGTGTCTTGACTTGGCAGGAAGGCCAGGCTTGGTGCACGCTGTTAACTCTTCCACAGAAGTCCGCGCAGCGGGCAGAGTTGGCAGCGGTGAACCTTGCCTTGCGCACCTTCGCCAAAGAGCGCCTAAAAATCATTACTGACAGTCAGTATGTCAGGAATTTGCTTCACAGTCTACCGGGAGCATACATCACTCCCGCGATAGACAAGAATTTGCTGAGTTTGTTCCTCACTGCTCAATTTCATTTGCGAAACCGCACGGAAGCGCTCTATATTGCCCACATCCGAAGTCACCAAGACCTACCGGGCCCGATTTCTGCGGGCAATATCAGAGCGGACGCGGCGGCAAAGGAAATTCAGCAACGTTCAGTGTTAGGTGTTTTCACTACGCCAATCCAAAGTCATGCATTCTTCCATCAGAATGCCAAAGCGCTCGCCAGACAGTTCCATCTGCCACTTTCTCAAGCCCAAGGCATAGTTTGCTCTTGCCAGCATTGTGCAGGGGCACCGGGGGGGCCCTCGTGGGGGGTCAACCCACGAGGGACAGAAGCCAACCAGGTATGGCAAATAGACGTCACGCACGTTCTGCAGTTTGGCAGATGGCAGTACATGCACGTTTGCATCGATACCTTCTCGCAATTCGTCTGGGCGACAGTGCAAAAGGGGGAGACAGCTTCCCACGTGGAGCAGCACCTTCTGGCCTGCTTCGCGGCGATGGGCAAACCTCGGCACGTGAAAACCGATAACGCACCATCCTACAGTTCTAGGCAGTTAGCTAACTTCATGGCCACTTGGGATATTATGTTCAAAGATAGGAAATCCGTTTGAGGCTTGAATATGTAGTAATATATTATAATGTTTTATTCTGGTAGTTAATATATTCAGTATCTTCCAGTAGAGCAATACAACAAGTCCAATACATTGTGAAAGTCAACCGGTATGCAGACTCTTTCAGGAGAATTTCCCTTCATCAGACAACTTGACTTGCTAACTTTCCAATATCTGAAAATATATACAATATATATATAAAAATTAATTCTGAACTGGAATATTGCTACTAAGCTAAGTATAAAAGAGAAACCCACCTGGATATATAACATTTAGTTTTCAAAGGGTATCTTGTTTTCATGTTGCATCCAAACCTCTTTTCGTTTATTCATTTTGGGCTGTGGATGTTACTGTCTCAAAATATTACTCCCCTTATAAATCCTGCTGATAGGAAACCAGGTGTGCATAATCTAGCATTCCCCTCCCATGCCTCCTAATTGACTAAATATATTTATACATTTTTATATTTTTATACATTTTATATTCCAGGGCTACAAATTGACATAATTGTGTAAAGGGGGACAAAAATATATATCTACAGAAGTACATTACACCACAATGCTTGAACTCTTAACAATCTCAGAATTGTATTAGCCAGGATAACGCTGGCCATGTAAGTAATTAGTAACAGCTGTGGGAAGAGGTCTCATGCTTGTGGAATCCCCACTGTTTTATAGTCTTTGTAAAAGCCCTGAGTAAACAGTTTGAAACATCAAAATAGAGGTGCCATTGGAGGATCTGCCCATTCTCAAATGCCATAAAGCCAAGAAATGCAAAAGCACAGGTACACAGAAGTGGCCAAACGGTGTGGCAATGTTCAAAGATAGGAAATCCGTTTGAGGCTTGAATATGTAGTAATATATTATAATGTTTTATTCTGGTAGTTAATATATTCAGTATCTTCCAGTAGAGCAATACAACAAGTCCAATACATTGTGAAAGTCAACCGGTATGCAGACTCTTTCAGGAGAATTTCCCTTCATCAGACAACTTGACTTGCTAACTTTCCAATATCTGAAAATATATACAATATATATATAAAAATTAATTCTGAACTGGAATATTGCTACTAAGCTAAGTATAAAAGAGAAACCCACCTGGATATATAACATAATAAGAATAAAACATTATAATATATTACTACATATTCAAGCCTCAAACGGATTTCCTATCTTTGAACATTGCCACACCGTTTGGCCACTTCTGTGTACCTGTGCTTTTGCATTTCTTGGCTTTATGGCATTTGAGAATGGGCAGATCCTCCAATGGCACCTCTATTTTGATGTTTCAAACTGTTTACTCAGGGCTTTTACAAAGACTATAAAACAGTGGGGATTCCACAAGCATGAGACCTCTTCCCACAGCTGTTACTAATTACTTACATGGCCAGCGTTATCCTGGCTAATACAATTCTGAGATTGTTAAGAGTTCAAGCATTGTGGTGTAATGTACTTCTGTAGATATATATTTTTGTCCCCCTTTACACAATTATGTCAATTTGTAGCCCTGGAATATAAAATGTATAAAAATATAAAAATGTATAAATATATTTAGTCAATTAGGAGGCATGGGAGGGGAATGCTAGATTATGCACACCTGGTTTCCTATCAGCAGGATTTATAAGGGGAGTAATATTTTGAGACAGTAACATCCACAGCCCAAAATGAATAAACGAAAAGAGGTTTGGATGCAACATGAAAACAAGATACCCTTTGAAAACTAAATGTTATATATCCAGGTGGGTTTCTCTTTTATACTTAGCTTAGTAGCAATATTCCAGTTCAGAATTAATTTTTATATATATATTGTATATATTTTCAGATATTGGAAAGTTAGCAAGTCAAGTTGTCTGATGAAGGGAAATTCTCCTGAAAGAGTCTGCATACCGGTTGACTTTCACAATGTATTGGACTTGTTGTATTGCTCTACTGGAAGATACTGAATATATTAACTACCAGAATAAAACATTATAATATATTACTACATATTCAAGCCTCAAACGGATTTCCTATCTTTGAACATTGCCACACCGTTTGGCCACTTCTGTGTACCTGTGCACTTGGGATATTAAGCATACCTTTGGCGTTCCTTACAATCCGCAGGGGCAAGCGATTGTGGAACGAGTCAAATGGACACTCAAGTCCTATATTGACAAACAAACAGAAAGGGGGGAGCCACCAGCCCTCCCCAAGTCACAGGGTCAGGCACAGCATTGTCTGAATAAGGTATTGTTCACGTACAATCACCTTAATGTTTTTTCCGATTGCACGCTGCAGGAGAAACACTTCCGCTGTTCGGAAGCTCTCCCGCGACCGATGGTCCGGTACCGGGTGCCACCGGTCCCTTCCTGGAGGGGCCCGGTGCCACTCGTAACCTGGGGAAGAGGGTATGCTGCAGTTATGTCTCCTACAGGTGTCGTTTGGATCCCAGCTCGGTGTGTTAAGCCTCACTTGGAACCACATGGCGTGGACCCAGACCGATCCGAGTCCAATCCCGGAGATGGAGGACCTCACCCTGACCAAGGGGACCCGGCGGGAGAAGCGGCGACTGCGGACGACAGCGCCAAGGATCACCTGGGGGATGGTCAAGACCCTTTGCAGTGAGGCCCAGGACGCCCTCCGGCGCGAAGAGAGGGAGCCGACACCGGAGAATTTCGTAGCTGCAGTCTTTGCCCAGATTAATGCCAACTCCATGGCATTCACCATCATCCTGATCCTCTCCCTACTTGCGGGGGGAGGCGTTCAGGCTGCCTCACTAAAGGCCAACGATTTGATGCCAGGCGGAGACCTCTCTGCCCGGATGCACAACAACTTATGGGAAAGGTTGGCGGGTCTCGTCAACCAGTCCGATTTTTGCCTGAAGCAGGACATTGGTTCTGCCTCAATCTTGAGCACCTGTCTCATCCCTGTGTGCCACACTCCAGGCGTGCACCCCAGGGATGGCGACTGGCTGGTGAAACGGATTTTCAGCCCGTACCACCCAGCAAGTTCCTCGGAATATGCCCGCTGGGAGATGCGGCTGACAATGACTTTGCCGGCTGACGCAGCCACTCTCCACACTCCTTGAGTGGCGGTCAGCCCGAACTCTACCTGTGCTCGAATGACCGGCTGCTCCGCAGTCGGCCGCAGGCGCCGTTGCCTTGAAGTCGGCAGTGGCAACTGGACTTGTAATAACCCACAGACACTTGGCGCAATGTATGCTCATGTCACCCTACCTTCGGGTTGGTTCTTTACATGTAACCAGTATACTTGGAACTACATTCCCGCAAATGTATCAGATGCTATATGTTGTATCAGTCGCTTGACACTGTTGCTCCCCACCAAGGATATGATTACCCCAAGCACAAATGTTTCAGATGTTTCCTCACCCATTCGACACACCCGTGCCACTCAGTTAGACAGCTCATGTGATAGCAACATCAGGGTTCTTAGCCCAGCTGAATACGTCTCGTTGGCAGTCAGCATACTTGGTGTGCCAGGCTTAGCCGTCGGCAACGCTCGGAGAATTGGTCAATTGGCTTGCGGATTAGCGAAAGCCATTAACCATACATCCTCAGCGATAGCACTGCTCAGCCAGGAGCAGGCAGAGCTTCGCCATGCCATTCTTGACAATCGAGCGGCGATAGACTATCTCCTGTTATTGCACCATTTGGGCTGCGAATCTGTCCATGGCATGTGTTGCTTTAATCTCACTGACAACTCACGCAAGGTCCAGAGCCAGCTCATGGACCTCCACACCCTAGTCAAGAACATTAAGCAGGGTTCGATATGGGATTGGTGGAGTTCGTTATGGTCATGGATCCCGTGGGGGTGGCTCCAGACAACGCTCCAAGTGATCGTGGGGGTGATAGTGCTAGGCATAGCAGGATGCTGTTTCATGCAATGTATTCCCTCACTGTTCTCACTGTTCTCGAGGTGTCCCTCGTGGGGGGAACCCCGAAGCGTCATTCCCGCTCACCAGCTGATGCCACTCTTATGCAGGGTCGCCTGTCAGGTTGCTAAACAATAGAAAAAGGGGAGATGCGGTTTCCCCATGCCCAATTGGCACGGAACCTTGGCAGAGGTTAAACCAGTTGAGCAGACTCCTGGCCACTGGCCCTTGCAAGTACGGAAATTGGGGGAGCGAACTAATAGTATAAATCATAAGGGTTTATTCACCCACACCTGACCTGACCAGCGGTTCTGCTGAGAGAGCAGAACGCTAACCTCCGTTACCCATTAAGCAATTACTGACCCACGGATCAGCCTAATCTTTGGTGCAAATAGAAGCCATATTTACCCTGGTGTAAGCCTCAGACAATGGTTTTCCCCTGTCAGTGTTTGCCCGAGTTAATTAACTTCCCCAAGAGAGATTCCCCATTAACCCGAGTAAATAGGTGATGTGATTTTCTGTCAGATGACGGTTCTTCCCTGTATTGCCTTCTGATCTATATATGATGATGCTTTTCCCTCAATAAACCACTGATCTGATCTCGCTCCATATTGCCTCGTATCGTTACTTGATCAGTCTCCTCCAGGACCCAACGGCCGTCCTAGCGGCCCCGATTCCTACAACCAACAATCTGGGTATTTATTTTATTGACCTCAGAAGAATGTTCTTGAGCCCAAAGCCTCAAAACACATAATGAAACTATAAAACCTGGATAGGCACGGCCAGCCAGAATTTCTGCTACCGGTTCTGGTGAACTGGTACGAACCTCCTGATGCCCACCACTGCGTTGTGCTGGAGTGCATTTCCCTATGTATCTTGTGATTGATATGAAGAAAAAAAACCACACCAGACCACTCCATAAATAGTCCAGATTCCAGTCTATTTCCCTGTGTGATCAGACCCTATGATGCACCCATACTCTTCAGGGGCTTAATGACTTTATCAGCAGAAGAGAATTAATAAGCCTAGTCATTATTATCCTAGTCATAAGTGGTGCTGTGGTGGCTCAGTGGTTAAGAAGCTCACCTTGTTAGCTGGAAGGCCAGGAAGTCAGCAGTTCAAGACTCGAGTACTGCATGGAGGATTGAGCACCCATCTCTGTCCCAGCTCCTGCCAACCTAGCAGTTCGTAAGCAAGACATTGCAAGTAGATAAATAAGAAACATTTTGGTGGGAAAGATCTTGGGTACATGAAAGTTGCCACATTCAGGCATCCCCTGAGCGGAGTATCTCCAGCAAATATCATTTCAACCCATAATAATTTCTGACATGAAATTATTATTATATCCTTTCTTAGTCATGATGAGAGAAGAAAAACTCTAGAAAGACAGCAACTTGCGTAGCATCTGTAGTGCACATTGAGTGTGGTGGAGGAGCTTTCATAGACAATAGCAGTGAATTAAACCTTTATTTACAGGTAATGTTATAGGTCACAAGTTAATTGCCACATGCTATTGCTTGTTTTGTTGTGTGCAGTATCACAACAAATACTGTTTTTTCAAGCATGGAAATATCATATCCCTTAGATAGAATTAGAAATCTCAAAATATAACCAACTTCTCTGAGATTGTGGATGTCTGGAAGCTAAATAAAAATGTTCTTTAATTGGCTGATTTATTGTGGAAAGATATTAAAGATTCTAAAAAGTTCCAAGGGAGCCCGTGATCATCATTGCCCTTTGGTGCTTTCATAATTTTATAGAAAGCTTTGTGTTCATCCCCTTCAGTTCTTTGAGGCTGGAATCAATCATCTCTGGAATTCATGGGCCTGCTATCTTAAGAGGTAGCAAGGTCGGGGGGTTAGAGAGGAAGGCAAGTCACCATTAAAATGGTAAGGAAGCCACATGCTCATCTTGTCAAATGCTAATTGCTCATTAGGATTCCTAGTGAAATAGAAATAACTGAAGATATAGAATTAAAATTAATCAAACTAGTTTGTTCTGAAAATCCTTCAGTTATAACTTGATTGCAAATGCATAATTTCCAAGATATGTTATCGAGTATTCATTTTATCTAACTTTTGGTTTAGTAACTTCTTGCACATAGTGTTGCTATCTTCTAATAGTAGCTGGGGAATAGACTAGCAGCATGCAACCTTCCTTTGCAGGCGCACCCCCCCAATAACGGACACAGACAACATTGAAAGTGGATAACAGCATAGGGCCACATTTATTGATTCAATGCCCTAGTCCGAATTATAAATTTGTATTGGTAAAACGACCAATCATAATTCCTAAGGCAAGCAGGCCGAAGTAACACTGGTAAGGTACCACCCCAAAATTGCCAACGGCAATTGGTTACAATGTATCGATTTGTATCAATTTGTTTGTTGACAACAAACAAATTATTGACCGTAGTCAATAACTAACTCATGACCCCACCCTCTGACGCGTATCCGTGAAATCACAGGGGTGATGCATGCTGGTTAGCAATCGTCATCACCCCATCGCCTGGTTCGTCGTTGACCGGACAACGTTTAACTAATTTATTCCTGTCTAGTGTTGTCCAGTCAATTGCAAACCTGCCGGATACTTGTGGGTCATACTGTTTACCTTACCAGTGCTACCCGCCAATGTGACCAAAGTCAACAGTAGGAACACAGAAAGACCCCTATATCAAACCATAGCAACAGTGTGGGATGGGCAAAAAAGCCAGGACCCGGAAGCCAATATGGGTCCCAACCAAAAATTCCCACCCGGCCCCGAAGCGACCATAATATCACACTGTTAACTAGGGAGGGGGTGGAGGGGAAAAAACTTCTCCGCTCCGTCGCTGAGGTAAAATGGCAGCTCGGCTGCCTCGTGGCCACCCCTTTTATAAGGGAGCTGGCCACGCCCCTAACTACCCGGATTCTCTGTCCTGTGGGGGGGGCCCCGCAAAGGGCGCGGCGGCCATTTTGGCGCCGCGCTTGCATTGCAGGCGCACCCCCCCAATAACGGACACAGACAACATTGAAAGTGGATAACAGCATAGGGCCACATTTATTGATTCAATGCCCTAGTCCGAATTATAAATTTGTATTGGTAAAACGACCAATCATAATTCCTAAGGCAAGCAGGCCGAAGTAACACTGGTAAGGTACCACCCCAAAATTGCCAACGGCAATTGGTTACAATGTATCGATTTGTATCAATTTGTTTGTTGACAACAAACAAATTATTGACCGTAGTCAATAACTAACTCATGACCCCACCCTCTGACGCGTATCCGTGAAATCACAGGGGTGATGCATGCTGGTTAGCAATCGTCATCACCCCATCGCCTGGTTCGTCGTTGACCGGACAACGTTTAACTAATTTATTCCTGTCTAGTGTTGTCCAGTCAATTGCGAACCTGCCGGATACTTGTGGGTCATACTGTTTACCTTACCAGTGCTACCCGCCACACGGAGGGGCTTCAAAGAAGACCTGACGCCCCCCCCCCCCCCAGACCGTCAGCTCGGTCAACAGGCCTGCTCGCCAATCGCCCAACAGGAGGTCCATACCTCCTCGCGACAGATGGACCCCATCCCCTGCATACAAGTCATAATTTTGTAGACTAATATCGGGGTGATGACTGACCCGTCCCCAAGCCCTGGTGGTAAGAAAACGCGCCACCGCCTTATTGACCGCGCACCTAGCGCGGTCAAGGGCCAGGAGGTTAACGCCCCCTCTGTAAGAATGGCACGGGACAATGTCCGACCAAACCAGGGTTGTGGCAGGCCAGACATAATGCAAGTAGGCGAGTTCCTCGCAAATCGCATGCTTGAGCGACAAGCCGGTGACCTGGCCCAAATCATTGCCCCCCAGGCGTATGATTAGAATGTCAGGCGGGTCAGCACCCAGGCCAGAAAAAAGGAAAGGCCGCAGCTCCCGCCATAACATCCCAGGCTTACCATGCCCTGCGAGACTGGCGTGGTCACCCAGTCCCAGTCGGGGTCCACTCTGTCGCCGCAGCGTAACGCGCTGCCCTGCGCACATAGCTGTGGCCCACCAGCCATACTGTCACCGGTGTAATACGACACCCAGGGTCTGTAAGAAAATTGAGAAAAAAGGCGGTAAGGTGACTGGATTGGTACTCATGGCGGGAGTGGGCACACATAAAACTGAAAACATTGCGAGCCCCACCTCCCCATGCTGCGTATGTCAGCCCCAGAGTACCCAAAAGCAGCTGCTGTAGAGGCTGCACCAATCCGGAACGAATGTGTGCCATAACGGGCACCTGGTAGGCCCACCCTGGTGAGGGCTCTGGCTGTCACCTTCCAAAACTGAAATTTAGTAAGGGGAGACCCATCTTGGTGACAGAAAAACGGGCCGTGGTGCATGCCACGCAGTGCCAGGAATTCCTGTAGGGCACCAACCGGACAGATGTCTGCCAAAGAACAACGTAGCAGTCTTACACCACTGCCTACGCCATGCTGATCTGTTTTAGAGGAGCGTATCCTCAACTGGGCCCAGTCTTTGGCTACGTAGACATCTTCGAGTTCCGGTGCCCTACCACTTGCATCCGCCTTAGACAGCATCACGAGTTCGCTGACGCGGAGCGCTCCAAAAAGGCCACCGTTGTAGCCGCATGAAGTGGGCTGCCTCATTTCCAAAACAGAGGCCAGGCCAGCCCCGGGCCAATTGGGTGAAAACCCTGGGGAAATCTTGCATCCGCCTTACTCAGCATCTCAAGCTCGCCGATGCGGAGGGCTCCAAAAAGGCCACCGTTGTAGCCGCATGAAGTGGGCTGCCTCATTCATCAAAACTGAGGCCAGGCCAGCCCCGGGCCAATTGGGTAAAACCCTGGTAAAATCTTGCATCCGCCTTATTCAGCATCTCAAGCTCGCTGATGCGGAGCGCCTCCAAAAAGGCCACCGTAGTAGCCGCAGGAAATGGGCTGCCTCATTTATCAAAACAGAGGCCAGGCCAGCCCCGGGCCACTTGGGTAAAAAACCCCTGGGTAAATGGGGTGGCGGTCGCCCGGGAAACGCCCGCGCACGCGCACCCACCCCTCCAAACATGTCTCACCCGGAAGTCATTGGTGCTGTCACACAACCTCCCACTTTGGCCATAAAGCCAACCCGACAGCTGAGATGCTATGGTGCGTGGTGCAAGGCCCTGGGCATACAGGTAAACCATGAACCGCAGAACATGGGTTACTGGGCTCGGCCAGGTTCCTGGCAATCGAAATCGGGTACATAATACTCTGAAGGAACTAAATGCGTGGTGATACGCCTTACTATGCATGGCGCTATTGACAGGCTAATCGCCCGGTTCACCTCTACTTGCCAACATTCCATCTCTCGTCCGGGAGTGGCGAGGGAAATTCCTCCGCATCCGGGGGCCGAGGCATGGAACCGGGAGATCTGCAGGTAGGACAAAGCAGCAGTAATATCATTATCAACCCTTGGGACATGCCTGGCCCTGAAGGGAACGTTGAGGCGCAGGTTGCATAACACAAACCAGCTCCATGACCCCGGGCGATTTGTAAATCTGTGGAGTGACGATGCGGACAACAGCCGCGTTGCCATGCCAAAATTGCACAACCGAGTTGGCCCACTCCTTGCCCCATAGCATCAAAGCACCCAGGGTAGGTAAACATTCCAGATACGTGAGACCCTGCAGGCGACCCTTGCCTGCCCAGGATGGTGGCCACCCACCATAGGCCCACTTCCAATGGAAGTACATCCATAAACCCAGGAATCCTAAGGTATCGGACTGCATCTGAAAGCAAGGGGGAGCCAGGAGATCAGACCCCAAAATGACACCCCGTTGAACTGCCTCTGGACCTATGGCCAGACAAGCACGTCTGCCCCGATACCCCGGGTAAATCTGAGCCTGTGGTGGGGCCTGGATAATCTCGCCATGGCGTCGCACCAGCGCAGAGCAAATGCCCTGCCCGGTGCGACGACCCTGCCAGCAAAGCTGGGGTGACCATGTAGCACCAGAAGTTCCCTCAGTGATGCCACGCGCTCGGCCAGCAAGACCAAGACAAGGGCCACTAGCCTTGACACCTTATCCCGCTGCAACCTAGAATCCTGCGCTACCGTGTAACTCTCCACCCCAGGAATACTAGCTGTGGAGATGGGCCCTCGGTCTTTTCGGGCGCTAAAGGGACACCAAGTTCCTCCATTAGCGTCTGAAATGTGTTGAGGAGACGTGTATACGTGTCCCAGCCCCGTTCAGCCCCGAATAAAACCATCCAGGGAATGGGCTACAGACCGGGACCCTGACCTGCGGACAAAAGCCCACTCTAGGAAAGTGGTGAAACGCTCGAATACCGAGCCCCCATGGACTAGCCAAAAGGCATGGCATCATTGAAATAATATGCTCCCCAGGACGGGGGTGCAGGGACAGGTCCAACGACCCTGCCCGCATAGACCCTCTTGTGAAAGCTGGCAGCAGCCACCTCCTCCCTCCCCCTAAGGGATAAAAGACTGGGGGCATCCTGAGGGGACCTATTACCCATGAAAGGGATCCGGAACCCCTGCCTAGAACCCTGAAGGAGATAACCCGCATCCTCTCCCTTCGGGTACAATGTGAGCCAACTCTCCAACACGTCCACCTTAATTGGGGAGGGAGCCCTTCGGTGGACTAGATCCATCTGCGGCAGTCTTGCCAGCCCCCTGTCTGCCCCACCCTCTGCCCCGCATCCCTCTAGGCCTGGGACAGGCAGAGGCCGCGTGGGGGCCAACACAGGTGGGACACTCCTGTCTGTATTTGCAATTCTTCCCATTGCAGGAGCCATTGTCCGAGAAGGTCCAGCACAGCAGGCGGGCTGTAACCCCCTGCCCCGCCACTTGGCGGGGTGCCTGCGCTGGAGCAGCTCGCTGGACCGCAATTCCACAATGATACATCTCCCTAGGCGCAGTGCGCGTGGGGTCATGTACAGAAGCCGCAGCTTCTGACAGGGCTCATCCCACTTCATCTCCGGGTGTAGGGGCACTCTTGTACGGAATTCTGTTTTTCCATAAGCCAACCACGACGTGCGTGGTGGCTAGCCAATCATCGGGAAGGCCGTTGTCGGTACAAAATGTAGACCAGGCATGCGCAGCGGGACCTGGATAGCCCATGCAGTGCCACATACTGCCCCGGGGCAGAAATCCCACCCCCAGGGTCGTGCCATAATGCAACCAAGGGCACTGGGATAGAATGACAAGTGATGCCCCACTAGCCTCTAATTGGCAAGGCGAAGAGCACTGAACCACCCCGCTGAAAGTGGACTGAGATGTGGGCGTATTCAACTTGACCCCATACTCACTAGTTGCACCCCCGTGAGCCGCCCCCACTGGGGGTTCCGGCACACCGTGGGCGTCGGAGCTCGCGACCGAAATCGAGCTCTAGGACGACCTCCAACGCATTCCAATCGCTGTACCGGACAAACAGGGAGCTGCGAGGCAGCGGCAGGCACAGGCTGGACTGTCTCCATAAGCCCGACCCAGCCGGCCGCCTGTTACAGAGTGACAGCGGTGGAAGTAGCCGGCGGACAGGAGGGCCCGGTAGATCGGAAAAGGACCCCCCACCCACTGGATTGCTAAGGATGCCTCCAGTACAGCCAAACGTGCCAACCAGGCACCCCCAGCCACAGTAAACCCCCAGTAGGTGGGCCAGGCGGGCCGGACGGCCCGACGGGAAGTGTGCCAGAGGCCCTGAATTCAGAGCCTGTGCCCGAATAAGCCATGCCCCAAAATTCCAGCCCCTAATTGGCAAAAACATGCTGTGAGGCAGCACCAGGCCCTCCCCCCAATTGTCCCGGCCCCTGGCGGGCCGCCGTGGGCCGAGGGCCGCATCCCCCGCAGGGCCGGCCTGGGGTTGAAAACGGCACGGCACGGGAGCTCATCCTGTCCTGCATGCGCAGAAATTGAAACACTGACCTTAAACAACCCAGTCAGCTTCTGTAGCACTGGATACACTGCAGTCCTACTTAAAGTTTGGGCACCCCTAAGTTGGAAAAATCAGTGAGCGACGGAGCAAACTTCTCTGCTCCCCCGCGCTCTGAAGGCAATAGGCTGGAAAGCCGAAAGGAAGCCTCGAACAAAGGCTGTCAACTCAAGCCTCTTGCAAAGAGGCAGAAGGGAATAAAGCGACGGAAAAAACTCCTCCTCACCGTCGCCTTATTTGTACACTCACCAGCCATTCAAGGAGTATAGAGCAACCCGATCCCTATCCAGGGCTCAGCACCCACTGACTGGAAAGCCGGAGCACGAGAGCATTTGCAGTGCTCAGGAATCAAACTCCGACCCTCCAGGCAGCGAGTTCAGGATCTTAATCCCCTGAGCCACAGGGGTCCGACAGAGCGACGGGGGGAAAAAACTTCTCCGCTCCGTCGCTGAGGTAAAATGGCAGCTCGGCTGCCTCGTGGCCACCCCTTTTATAAGGGAGCTGGCCACGCCCCTAACTACCCGGATTCTCTGTCCTGTGGGGGGGGGCCCCGCAAAGGGCGCGGCGGCCATTTTGGCGCCGCGCTTGCATTCTCTCTTTGTGCTGTTAGACTATTTGCCAGATGAATGGAGGCAGGTGCAGGAGAAGCTGGGAAATGAATGCTTTTGATCCTCCATATAGGCTGTTTTTGCTGGTTTTCTTACTAGTCCAAAACTGATACTATGCCATTAAAAAGTGATAATTCTTCCTTGAAATATAAGTTAGATTTAAATGTCTGGCAGGACATCCCACTATGGTAATGGAGTAGACCGTACAGCTCGCGACTCAACACCGAGTGTTGGGTGGCAGTAAATAATCTGACTCCCTAAAGGGGCCAATGGCTATGGACAGATGAGCCCCTTTAGGTGGGGTGGTGGTCCCCTCAGTGGAGGAAATGCCACTGGAAACCATCATATTGGGCCCAACAGCAAAATAAGCGGAGGAGGAACCACTTTCTGATTCCCAATGGTCATGGAGGCAGAAGAGGCCATGCCAGATGGACTGACTGACTTGTCCATATCCTTAAGGCTGCGGCAGTCCATTGCAGTCCCAGTGTTAAATCCTGCATGTCTCATTTTATACATGCCACAGGAGATGGCTTCATGATCATAGTGTGTGGGTCACTTCATGGCAAGCTGGGATCCACCTGAAACAAATTCACACCAATGGCATTTTTCTTCCTTCAGGAAAAATACATTCTTGGATGTGAGAGGCAGCTGACAATGATGATAAATTAGATTTAGATGACAAACTGGTTATGAAAGAACTCATAATGAGCAAGATGTTGTCAACGAAACTTGAGCTCCTTTTACCGTGTTGTAGAAAATGGTAAATATTCAGGGAAAACTTGTTTTTTTACACCTTCCTTCCCCATTCCCCCCCCCCCCCCACTTCTTTCTTCTTTCAATTGTTGCTGGGGCTACACACACTTTCTTGCTCAGCATATCTCCTTTGGAGGCAAGAACTCATGGTCTGTATTCAGTTCATTTGTTCTGCTCACACAGTAGTCAACTGCATGGCCAGTTAGTCAGTTACCATATTTGCCAATGTATAAGACGCATCAGATTATAAGACACACTCTGTTTTCCTGGTGTATTTTAAGGGGGGGGGGGAGTACATCTTATATGCCAGCAAATATGCAAGTGAAAGTCATGTTAATTTAAATGTATGCTTTCCATGATCTCTGCTGGGACCACAGAGAATGTACGTAAGCTCCACAGGTAATGCATTACTAAGCCTGCAACCTAAGTTCAGGCCACCGAGGGCTATGTCCCAAGGCATTAAATTTAAAGGCATTGTGGTGGTTCTGTTCTGCCCTGTACCCATCCTCTTCCGCTGCTCTCCTCTCACCTGTCCCAGGGGAAAAAGGTGATACCCTCCATTGCTGAACCCCTGAAGAGAGAGAAAAAGAGGTCAACCCTGTGCTTGCTGAATCGAAGAGTTCACTCTCTCCTTGGCTCCAGCTCTTTTTTCTTGAATGCTGGTTCCAAGGAGAGTTTCTTGGAATCAAGCCATAATGGGAGTGGTTATATCTGAGGTTGCCTGTGTTCCAAAATGGACAATCTAATGCAGTATTTCCCAACATGGGCCCCAGAGAGACTTCAACTCCCAGAAGCCTAAGTCAGTGCATTGGCTGCTCCGTGCTTTAGGGAATCAACTTAGGGTTCCTGGGAATTGAAGTCCAAAAACCAAAGGTTGGGAAATGCTGAGTCAACATTCTTCCTAAACATTGCTCCTAAAAAACTACTCTTTGAAGGAAAACAAGACAGTGTCATTTCTTATACTCAGTGAAGTCCTTGTTATGTCACTTTAAAAATACAACATATGATACCCTTGTTGCTCAAAAAGGATCTTATGCTTCCAGTGGTGGGCATCAGCAGGTTTGTACCAGTTTGCCAGAACCGGTAGCAGAAATTCTGGCTGGCCCCATCCACCCAAGTTTTGAAATAAAGTAATCCTAATTTGGGTGCAATGCAGGGCTTTCCCCCTGGCCACGCCCACCATACCACGCCCACAGTGTGGCAGTAATTTTTTTTGGAACCCACCACTGTGTGCTTCCAAACTTTTAGGTGCAGGGTGGGATGGCCTGTCCTGGAAGTTTTCTGGTGGCAGCTTCTAGTAGCTTTTCTACATATAGAAGGAGCCCTTTTGTTCACGGAAGTATTGCACCTCCACATTTTTAAAAAAGTTTTTAAGCTGTTGAAAGTTCTTCCTGTTTTGTAGATTTTATGGTCCACAACATAAAACCAACTCTCATTCCATCATCAAATGAATGCTGGGAATGAAACCTCCGTTGGTTACATCCCCCAACACAAACTCTTTAAAAGTCCATGTTGAAAATGCCATTTCATATAAAGCTGGAGGAAACACTTTTGATAATCTCTATTTTATAAAATCAGCCATGAAAAGAAAGCCAATTTTAATAGTGCACAACTGCAGAGATAAACTAAGAGGAAATAAATGCAAGGGAGGAAAGAAATAGTTATAACAGGATTTATAGAGTAATCTATGCAACCCAAAGGAGAAAAAAAAAGTACTGTACAACGTGTCAAGCAATTTGGATGAAGTGTGGATTGCTTCTTTGTCTCCTTTCTTCTTCAAAGATTTGGCAGTGTGAATTGAAATTCTTTAATAGCTTCTATCAGAATTTCTTGACTTCCTTGTTATTTAATAATTGAGGAATTGTTTCTTTTTTAAAAAAAACATTTTTACCATTGTCTGATTTGACAGATCAGTGAGACATCATCTTCTAGTAACTGCCAGTCTCAGAGTCTGACACATAAATGCTTATATGTTGTGTCAAGCTGTGCAATGGATTCAGACAAATCAAAAAAATCAAAAATTCAACCCAGCCAGCCTGTTTTGGACCAATTTGTACGAAATCCTGAACAAAACTGATGGATGGATCCAGTTCCAGGGTAAAGCAAAGAGAATTTACAGATGGATTCAAATCTAAGACACCTATTGAATCAATGGAGGCACAAATTGTTTCAGTATAGTAGAGGATTTTTTTAAAAAACAAACTTTAAAGGCATCTAAGTGTGCAAAGTCCTGAAGCTAATGCTAAAATCTGGGAGGTACCTTTCTCACAATTCCTTGATCTTCAGTCGCACAGTCAATTCCGACCCTTTGCGACCCCATGGACCATTTTCCTCCAGGCACCTCTGTCCTCGACCATTCTCCTCAGCCTGCCCAGCTCTGTGCCCATTGCGTCCACAATACCATCTATCCATCTCATCTTTGGACGCCCCCTTCTTCTCTTGCCCTCCACATTTCTCAGCATCAAGGCCTTCTCAAGTGAGTCCTCCTCATTTGATGTCCAAAGTACTTTAGCTTCATCTTCACTATTTGTCCCTCCAATGAACAGTCAGGGTTGATTTCTTCTAATATTGACCTATTTGTTCTCTTTACTGTCCAAGGGACTCTCAGGACTCTCCTCCAACACCACATTTCAAGGGCATCTATTCTTCTGCACTTAGCTTTCCTAATAATTGTGTGCTGTCATGATTTGCTGGCACAAAGAACAGGGATTGTTATGTTTCTTAATGTTACTGAAGAGTCATAAGAACTCAAATTGGGTATGTTCCAGTGAACCAGATTTTGAATTCTGCTAATGGATTACAAAACTACATTGTTGTTGCTGATGTTTTGTTATCCACTAATCCAGCGTTCTCAACCTTTTAAAGCTGTGGGCGAGACCACTCTCCCTCAGACAGCTGAGTGGGCTGGACTGGTTGTGTCCCCGCTGTAAAAGCTGCCATAAAACGCACCTGTGGCTGTTGTAAATACATTTATGAAGAAGAGAAACAGCAAATGTTTGAGGCATAAAGTTCAAAAAGCAATTTTTTTCAATTTAATTTTTCAAAAATGGTAGGTTTTAAAGTAGATTCATTCAAAGCCCTTTTGATAAAGTAACGGCTTCTCACGGTAATTTCATCAGGAATCTACGGAAAACATATACAACCATAAGTGAAAACCATAAACCCAATATCACACACACACACATATTTACAAAATTACATAGAAAGACCTTGGAACCTAGTCAAATAGAGGCATCATGAGATGAAGATAAATTACCTGCTTTCAAAGTTAATAAAGAAGTGCATCCCAAGCCTCCTACGTGTATTCTTTGGTGCTCTTGGATGTCAAAGTGCTCAAAAACCCAGGTGAAATATAAAGGCATAGTACAATAATGATATCATGTAACAGCTGTGAGCATGAAGAGCTCATGTAGAAAGTTCTTAAAGGAAGCAAGCATAATCTAGTTCCGCATTGAGTCCGTGTGGTTGAAGAGATTTAAAACGGTGGATATAGTAAACCTCTCGTCTTAGCAGTAGGTTTTCAATGTTGGCACGTGTGAATGGCGGAGAGATGACTGTTTCTAGCATGGTGAATTTTAAGTCCCGATCGCTGTGCTGTCGTTCCAAGAAATGTTGCACTTTCGGAGCTTGGGTGTCCGAAGCCCTGATCTTGGATCTATGTTCCCCCACCCTGACTTTTAATTCCCGAGTGGTGACCCCCACATAACAAAGACCACATTTGCATATAATCAGGTACATACAATTCCTTGTTTTACAAGTTGTTAATTCTTTAAGTTTAACCTTAAAGGGATTGCCCGCAATAACAATCTCTTTAGTCTCCCAGGATAGTCTACAATGAACACAATTTCCGCAGGGGAAATGACCCATAGTGATCGGTGTGGACTGTTCCAAGCTGCGTTGGTGATCTGATTTAGTGATCAGTTGTCCAGTGGAACAAGTCTTTCTGAGCCCTATGAGTGGGGGATTGGCACATCCTGGGATATGTCGGACAATCTACCCTACAGTCTCTTTCTCAGAGCCAATAGGAATTCTTCCCTAGTGGAGGATTTTCACCATTCTGTCCATTTGATCAGTGATTTCTTGGTTGAAAAGGGGTACCCCGATCATGTTATCCAAAACTGTTATAGTAAGGCACTCACCACCCCCAGACAACAACACCTGACTAAAAGGGAGAGACATAAACAATTGAGAATCAATTGTTCATTTGAGTTCCCCTCCCCCCCTTGCCACTAAGATCAAGTCCATCATATATAAACACTGGGATATTGTCCTACCTTTTTTGAAAAAATAAATTGAAAAAAATTGCTTTCTGAACTTTATGCTTCAAACGGTTGCCGTTTCTCTTCTTTTTTGACTCACACCGTTTGGCCCCACTTCTTTGTAAATGCATTTATAACAGCCGTGGGCACATTTACGGCTGTTGTAAATGCTTCCAGTTCTGGTGGTGGTGGCACGGGCCACATGAAATGGTGCTGCAGGCAGACCGTAGGTTGAGAACCCCTGCACTAATCTATAGGTGCACAGACTTAATCCTGAGAGAAGAATTTTTTTCTTTCACATGTAAGTTTTTTCTTTAGGCTACATTTGATGTTGTAAGAGTAGAGCAGATAATAAGTCTGATCCAGTGGTGAAGTTCTTCTTCTACTCCCTGTGCACCTCCAAAATGTATTCTGAAGGACTGGAGAAACTTCTGAAGCATGTTTGAGGCAACATGGAGAGGTGTGGGAATTAGATGGGTGGGTGAAACTCCCATCATCTCACATTGGTTAAAAAGGGTGCCTAATGCTCATTGATGCATGTAAAATAAGAACAAAAATTTCCATCCAGCAGCCATCAAAGGGCAATATTTTTTAATGCAAATTCCATTTTCTCTGTAGATGTGATGGTAATGTTGAAGACTTACCGAAGGGAAATATAGGCTACATCAAAAATAATCTTGTGTTTGATGCAAATGTAACATCCTAAGGAAGACCTTTAATCTTGTTTGCTGTTTGTTCTGTAGGTCTCTGTTTTGCAGCTGAGTGATGAAAAGTTAAATTATACATACAAAGGGGAAGCTACAAGATTCCCACCTCATCCATGCAAAGCAGAAACAGAAGAGATGATTCTGTTCTTCTGCTCCCAGGCTACAAGCCCTGTACAAGGTCCTGGGTTTAATGCCCTCCCCCCTCTATACATCTGGGTTGAATGTTAGCACTACTCAGTCTTCAACTTTTCATTTTCCTCGACACTTAGTTAACCTTTTCAGTCTTTCCAAGTTCTGCTTGTCTCATTCATTTGATGGTGACAAGTGCAGAATAGCGAAACAACCTTCAGGAGTACATCTCTTACCTTTCTTTTCTCCTGTCCTTTTACCTCCCTGCAGGTAAGAGGCTGACCTTACTTATACCACCCAGAAAGTGAAATTACAGAAGTGTTACTTACAGATGACCCTTTTATAATGATCCTGGATAAAAGGAAACTATTTGGGGAAGGGGGGTAACCTGTCTGCTGCAATGTGACAATTTCATGGCTAAATCTACTGCTAGCAATCCATTTTCAAGGCATACCATATATACCTGAGTAAAAGTCAATCCAAATATAAGCCTAGGTATCTAATTTTGATCTGAAAACCCAGGAAACTAATTGACCCAAATATAAGCCAAGGGAGGATGGGAAATGCAGCAGCTGCTAGTGAGTTTCAATAATCAAAATACATCAAAATATGGTAAAATTAATTAAATTGTTGGTGCATCTCAATCCAGTGAGGTCTTGGGACCCTTGTGGTCATTGATCTGAGTATAAGCCATGTCCCCTTTGGGAGGCTCATTTGGGGGCTAAAAAACTCAGCTTATACTCAAGTATATATGGTACTGGTATACTAGTTTTTATGGAATACATAGACATTGTGGTGAAAAATACTTCTCTGATCTTTGAATATGGGGAGTCACTAACATGCCAGACTTTTTAGTTTTTGAAGACAGCTGGATAGAAGATTTGTTTCCAGAGGGATGTCTCTGAAAGCTACCAATTGTAGACTCATAGAGCTGGTGCCAGCAGATGCCAGGAATGACAAGTCTCACCATCTCTGGTCTGTCTACAGTACAACGAAAGGGCATTGCAATAGTTAAAATATCTTAAGTATCTTAAATAAACTCAAATAAATCATACAAATACTGATGAGGAACCTTCACTTGTACAGTTATTTTGCATGGACTGATTGTCACAAAAGTTGTGGGAAAACTAGAATGAGGGTATGTACCTTCCTTACCTGAGCAAATACAATACATTGGTGCAAGTGATCTTGCGAGAAAGTCTTTGTTTTCCAGACTGGCAGGGGTTACTCCCTCTCCACAGCCCCAGACAAATTCATGACACCACAGCCCTGCTGGTCAGTCTTGGAAGACCAGGGCCATAAAATCTACTCTCCTTTGTGAAAGGAAATGACTGCCTGTGTAATTCCCTAACTGCAGATTTCCTCTGTGAGGTGGCCACTAATTCATTGACCCTGAATGCCCTCCCAAAAGACTAAAGTGTAGGAAGCTTTGAATAAGATGACCTCATATTTATACCAACAGAGTCCACTAAGATAGTGAGCAAAAATCATGAATATGATTGGCTTCCTTCTAATGAAGAAGGAAGGAGTCTGAGAAGCGCTGTACTTGGCTAAAGGAGGAGATCACTATTACATGGGTCCTGGCTGCCCGTCCTGTGACCAGACTTAGGCCAATTACTCTAAAATTGCAGCCTTGGAAGTTGGCAGGGAGGAGGAATGTCCTTTATAGCCCCAAAATGTGATAAAATAATCCATGTCAGGAACAGCAGAAAGGAATATTCTCTTGATTATCTCCATTTCCAAGGCTCCTACAGAAAGGTCTGGCAGAGTGTTCACCTCTTGTGTCAACTGCTGGGAAAATGTGTGTCCACAATACTGTTATAAAATTGGGAACAGACTTGTCTGAAAAAGTGACATTAGCAAATAAGCAGAGAAAGACCAATCTCTGAACCAGCCGCATAACCCTTTCTGACTTGGAAGACTGTTGAATCACTATGACAACTGCCTGATTGTCACACCAAAAATTTTCTCATCTGTTACAGAAACATGTCACTATCAGTCAAGATAAGCTCCAAAACTGACATTGTACATTGCTTCTGAATGTGTCTGCAAACTAGTCCCTACCTCCCAAAGTTGCTGCCAAATGGTTACCCCACTGGCCAACCAGGCCAAAAGGTCCTTCTTCATGTCCTTGATTATCTTGATGCGATGGTCTACTGCCATGGTTCCAGACATAGCCTTAATGAGACTGGCACAAAAAGCACTGCCTAGTGTGTGATCATTCAACACACAAAGTCTGGCAGCCCATAGTCCCCACCCCTCGATCGTGCTAGCCAATGGCCTTGCGTTGTTGCAATCCTGCACAAGAGTCATTCTCCCCACAGCCGCCTCTTCGGTGTTGGCCATGTGGAGCTGCCATGCTAGAAGACCAACCACATGTCCTCTGCTGGACCAGGCTGTTTCTCCAGCTACAACATGGGCTCCCCAGGTAAGTCCAGCTCTCAGCTGTCTGAGACCCTGTTGTGTCCGAAGCTTAATTCTATTTCAAAAGTCAAACCACGCCAAAACTGAAGAACAGAAGCACGCCTTTCCTAAATTTAATTTAATTTTTAATTTAATTTAATTTTTCGGCTTGTTTGCCGCCCACTCAGGCAAGCCCGACTCAGGGTGGCTTACATAATTTAAAATCCCACATAATAAAAGTTAAAAATCCCCACCCCATTAAAATCCCACCCACCCCATGCATGAGAGAGAAGGTGCCTCTTATGGAAAACGTCAATGGGCAGGAGCCACATTGCCCTCAGGGCCCCACACCTGCCCCGCCAGCCAGGTCTTAAGTCCTTTCCTGAATGGCAGCAGCTCTGTCTGCAGCCATAGCTCTACTGACAGGAGGTTCCAAAGGGCTGGTGCGGACACAGAAAAGGCCTTTTTTCTTGTTCCAATTCAATTTTCAATTCAATTCAATTTATTCAATTTGTATCCCGCCTTACTCAACACAAGGCCGACTCAGGGCGGCTAACAACATATAAATGACCCCAGGGCAACACAAGGGGTTTACATATAAGATACAAGATACAATGTTCAAAATACAATAATGAGGTGAGCTCCCCTAGATGATGGAACAACAGAAATTCAAATACGTGTCAACGCGGGAAATGTTGAACTTTGTTTGTCCTTCGGAAGCTCACCTAAATGTATCTTGTTTGTAACAGTCAAATCACTGTATATATAGAGGCCACCTCTGTACATAGTCCCCAGTCCGAAGTATGAGCTGAATAAAGAATCACTGAGTTTAACCCGATCCTGCTGGTTAGAGTACTTCTTGTTCCGGACCCAACAGACCCACAATCTGAGAAAGGACAGGCTGTGCTTTCAGTCAGCAATCTGAAGCTTGTGTATTTGAAGCTAACAGGCAAGGGAAAGAGTTGGTCAAGAATGTATAATAGACTGTAAAACCTTTTCCAACACTTACCTGAGCTCAGCTGCTAAAAATCAATTCTGTCAGCCAACATTATAACGTACATGACAAAATGACAACAGTCTGTAGGCAAATTGAAACACATGAGGAGCTGTTTTGTTTTATTTCAAAGACACCAGCAGTCTTTACAGATAGATGGCTTTTAACTATTCCTGCGATGGTCCATGGGGTCGCAAAGGGTTAGACTCAACTATGCAACTGAACAGAAATAGCAACAGCAGCAGCAGCAGCAGCAACAACAACAACCTCTGTAACTCTCCTGTGTACTGCCCACCTCACCAAAGCCAGAACCAGCACTGTGACCATCCTCCTCTTGGTAAGAGGAAAGTTGCTGATGATTTGTAAAGGTGAACACACGACTTCTCTCTCTGTATACCTTTCACAGGCCTGGGTCACCTAAAATAAGCAATGAGACGTACTTTCTAGTTGGTTCCAGCATAAGGGTTTGGACAGAAGGGCAGAAACCCGGGTGGAGACGTGGTTAAACTGCTGTAATGAAGCCAAAACTCTCACATTGTGAGTTTGGTCCTGACAGGCTCGCTGTTGACTCAAGGCCGGTGAATGGGTACCAGTGTGGTAGTGGCCAAAATGCTAATAACATTGTGAACTGGACAGAGAGTGCTCTAAGGGCTACGGATCGGTACATAAGTGTAGTTGCTACATCTATTGCCATAACCAATGTTATGGGTAGCTCATGATCGGAACTAAAAGTGCAATAGTGCGATTGAAGCATACTTTTATATTTGGGAAATTAGACATTAAAGAAATCCTGTGCTGAAGATTAATCATAAAACAAAGCAAGCTAATTTGAAAATGACAGAGGTGAAAAACTCTCCTGTAGTATATTCAGTGACACTACCCTAATGGCAGAAAGTGAAGAAGACCTAAAGAGCCTTTTGATGAGGGTGAAAGAGGAGAGTGCAAAAGCTGGCCTGAAACTTAATGTAAAAAAACCCCTAAGATCATGACATTTGGCCCCATCACTCCCTTGCAAATAGAAGGGTAGGAAATGGAAGCAGTGACAGACTTCACCTTCTTGGGATCCAAGATTACTGCAGATGGTGACTGCAGCCATGAAATAAAAAGACCCTTACTTCTTGGGAGGCAAGCTATGGCAAACCTAGGCAACATAATAAAAAGTAGAGACATCACCCTGCAAACAAAAGTCCACATAGTTAAAGCAATGGTCTTCCCAATAGTAATGTATGGCTGTGAGAGCTAGACCATAAGGAAGGCTGAGTGCAGAAGAATAGATGTCTTTGATATGTGGTGCTGGGGGAGACTTTTGAGAGTCCCCTGGACTGCAAAGTGATCAAATCAGTCTATCATAAAGGAAATCAACCCTCATTGGAAGGACAAATACTGAAGCTGAAGCTCAAGTATTTTGGCCACCAAATGAGAAGAGAGGATTGACTGGAGAAGGCCCTTATGCTGGGAAAGATCAAAAGGAGAAGGGGACAGCAGAGGATGAGATGGCTAGATGGCATAAATGATGCGGTTGGTGTAGATCTGGGCAGAATACAAAGGATGGCATATGACAGAGGTGCATGGTGTGTGGTTGCCCATGGGGTTGCAAAGGGTCAGACTCAGATTTGACTGTGCAACTGATCAACAAGTATATTCAGATGCTTTCAGAATTTAGAAAGAATTCCTTTTATAGATGAATTCTCTTAAAAGTCTGTTTCTGCCCAGACTATCCAACACTAGTCTTTGAAAGGAAAAAAAAGATTTAAACAATATGACTGTGTTCTAGAGAAGAACTAGCTTGCATTTACTGCCTCTTTGATATTTCGATCTAAATGCAGATTTTCAAGACTGAAAAATCCTGTACTGCAAATAAAGCCACTTAAAAGACAGATTCTCTAAGAAATATGATATCTCTGAAGCCTAGTTTAAGATTTTCCATTTTGCTGAGCTTTCTTTCCCAAACCAGACAATATGAAATAGATTACAATTAAGAAGATAAACATAATGATTGAAAATAGGATATTACTCTAGTTCCTATTGCTCTTTCCTATCTCTATAGAAGAAAAAAGCAAATATGCCTGAAGCTGCAATATTTATTTTTAGCTTTGATTTCAATTGGGTACCATATAAGTAAGTGTATTCTCACAAGTATGTTTGTACGCTTTACATAGTTCAGACAAAGTTTCATAAATAGGGGAGTTAAATGGAGAGCGCTATTCAAAAGCATTCTACAAGCATCAGTTCTCTGTCCAATTATGATAGAGATACTCAGGGTGATACACTAAGACTCGGGAGATTGGGTTTCAGTCACTGCTCAGCCATGGAAACTCACTGGAGGGGGTGAGACTGGTAAAACCACTCCTTAAATATCTCAATCACCTTGAAAAGAAAGAAAGAAAGAAAGAAAAAGAAATTCTTTACTCAGTAAGAAGGGCAAAATGGCTATCCGGCCCCCAAAGCTGTCTGAGGGAGCATAATCTGGCCCCCAGCTTAAAAAGGTTGAGAACTCCAGGCCTAAGGCATCTCAGTGGAGAAGACTGTGACCAGATGATCTATGTGGCTGGTGAACCCATTGTTACTTAACTGGGAACAGGCAACTTCAGCATCTCCACTCTCCCTTCTTCTTGTTCTTTATATTCATCTTTACATCAGGTTTGACTGAGCAGCTCCTGCACATTTTTTCTGGAGGAGTGTCTTCCATGAACAAAGACATAAAGCTACCAGAGGGCCTGTTTTTTGAGTTAAGAATGTTTGGTCTCTCTCAGGAGTTGACTGAGCACAAAATAAAACACCAACAAACCTGTGGATAATTGAAACGTATAAAAGCCTGCTGCTCAGTTTTGGCCCTCGAGTCTCGGAGGTAGTTTCAAGCTAGCAATCATGTCTGTGGCCTCAGATGGTTGTGGCACTCCAGTCGCTCTGATTTCAGCTTCTGAACATTATTTCAGTCACCAAACGAGAGGGGGGTGGGAGGCATTACACGAATAGTTGCAATGTTGGCTTGTAATTGATTTTTATGTCAAACAGACTCTTGAGTGCAGTAGTTATACGATTCGCAACAGGAAAAAGGACAAGAACAGAAATGTAAAAAGCCATAACCATTAAAAAGGAATCAATTTCCCACCGGCTGAGTAAGGATAGGGCTTTGTCCCAAACCAGTTGTTTTTCAGCTTCAGCACAATGTCGGGGGTGGAGAAGTTAGTTACTCCCTCAAGGTCAAAGTGCTTTTTATTTCTTTTAAGATTAATCTGGTCAAATTACCATGCTAACGGCTGTGGCCATCGATGTGGATTGATATTAGACTGCTGGACTTGCACTGAACAGGAGAGGAAAACATGGTCTTTGTCCTCCCTGGATGAATAGCAAAGAAGTTTAAAGTGTGCTATGATGGTAATTTATTTGGATTTAGTGCATCAACACAATGTCAGAGGTGGGCAACCTCCCACCACTGCACATATATCTTTTTACATGGCCTCTTGCTTTGACAGTGAGCTAGAACTACAGTCCTAAACACACTTGTACAGCCAAGGCCTGTACAAGAAGCAACTGAAGCCTCCTAGCATAGCTGTATGCAATATTCTGCCCTAGGCCCTCTTGGATCACACGGACTCCCAAAAACATGGGAGAGCAGGGGAGGGAGAAAAAGGCCAACACTGTTTTAGGCTGCATTAACAGAAGTATAATCTCCAAAGCCCATGAGGTACTAAAGGTAAAGGTCACCCTTGCTCGAAAGCCAATTGTATCTGACTCTAGGGTGTGGTACTCATCTATGTTTACAGCCAAAGAGGTAGTGCTGCCATCTGCATCTGCAGATGATTCTGTGGTAATGTAGCAGGTGTGACTAGACACCGGAGTGCATGGAATGCTGTTAACTTCTTGCCAAAGTAGTACCTCTTTATCTACTTGCAATTTCTTGCTTTTGAACTGCTAGGTTGGCTGTAACGAATCGGGGCCGCTACGGGCCGTAGGTCCCGGAAGAGACTGATCAAGGAACGATGCGATGCAGCATGGAGGAGGATAAGATCAGTGCTTTATTGAGGAAAAGGCATAACTATTTATAGATCAGAAGGCAAGGTAGAAAAGACCATCACCCGACAGTAAATCCCATCACCTATTTACTCAGGTTAATTGGGAATCTCTCTAGGGGAAGTTAATTAGTGTGGGCAAACATTGACTGGGAAAACACCATTGTTTTGGGCTTAGGAGCTGGGTAAATATGGCCACTATTTGCGCTAGGGATTTACGCTAAGCTCGGAGATGAATGTTTGCCTAATTATGTTACAGGAGTTAGCGATCTGCTTACTTGGCAGAGTCTTAGGTCAGGTCAAGGAATTGGGTGAATCAAACCCTATAATTTATCCACCCCCCTTAATTTGGGTGCTCGCAGAGCCCACGGGCCAGGGAGCCTTTCTCCCGAAGTGGCCTCTGCCGGGCCGTTCCGTGCCCATGGGGGCACGGGGAATCCACAGTTGGCAGGAGCTGGGACAAAGATGGGAGCTCACTCCATTGTGCAGCACTCAGGTCTTGAACTGCTGACCTGCTGACCTTCCAGTTGTCAAGTTCAGTGTCTTAACCACTAAGCCACTGTAGTCTGTGTAGGTGGTATCTCTCTGTAATTTGGGGGTGCACATGGAATGCTGTTACCTTCCCACCGAAGTGGTACCTATTTATCTATCTCCTTGCTTTCAAACTGTTAAGTTGGCAGGAGTTGGGACAGAAATGGGTGCTCACTTGGTCTAATGCAAACACATTAGAACAGGTACAGAGAAGGGCAACAATGATGATCAGAAGAATGGAAACCAAGCCATATGAGGGAAGAATGAAGGAACTGGGCATGTTTAGCCTTGAGAAAAGGAGACTGAGAAGGGATATGTTAGCACTCCTCAAATATCTGAAATATGGCCATAAAGAGGAGAGGCGGGATCTATTCTTGGTCATTCTAGAGTGCAGGACGCATAATAACAGGCTCAAACTAAAGGAAAACAGATATAAGCGGAGTATCAGGAAAAATGGTTGGAGCACAGTTGGAGTACAGCTGCTTTAGAGGCCTCCACTAATTTAAATTGATAATTTAAACTGCTGAGAGCCACCTCTGTTCAAACAGAGGAAGCAGTTTGAAGCTTCCAGAAGCAGGGGGGCAGAGCCACACCAGGCCCTTCGCAGAACTGTGACTCATAGGGGCGGAGCCACACTAGCCTTTAAAAGCTCTGAGCTCTTTCAGGGTCAGCCCTTTTGACTCTGCATGTGCTCTTAAGCAGAGCTGCTGCTGAGGAGAGCCAAACAAAGGAAGTGAGCACTGGTAAGTTTTGCAGTTGGAGTACAGCTGCTTTAGAGGCCCGCGCGCCTAACGGCGTGCGGGATTGCAAACTAGTAACAAAAGAAGAATATAATTTTACTAGGTAGAAAGGTAGTAAACGTGTACATTTTTGAGGCCCAGAATACTGCACTTGTTAAAATGGATTCTGAGGGAACCGTTGTAGTTACCTGCAATACTTGTGCCATGTTTGTGTTCTTGCCAAAGCTTATGGAGAACTACACTTGCAGCAAGTGCAAGCTGGTTGCACTACTAGAAGAGAGGGTCCAGCAGCTAGAGGCCCGCATATCTAACCATCAACAAATTAAAGAGCTTGAGCTGTTCTTGGACAGAGCGGAGCAGACTATGCTGGACAAAGAAGAGACAGGGCACAGTTCTGAGGGAGAAGGCCCTTCACTAACTCAGGAGGGAGATGGTTGGAGGAATGTGACTCAAAGGAGGAGAAGAGTAGGGGATCACTCTGAGAGTCTGAAATTACAGAATAAATTTGAGGCTCTTTCCCTCATCACACCTGATGAGGAACACACAGAGGAACAACTGGTTCCACCTGATGATCTCTCCTTCATTACACTTGATGAGATCCAGGAAGATGAACAACAGGAACAAACTGAGGTTCTCTCCCTTAATATGGTTGATGAGGTGCATGTAGATGAACAGATTGCAGGAGAAAGGCTCCTTGTACTAGGCGATTCAATAATTAGAAATACAGAGAAATGGATTTGTGATGCACATGATAACCGTATGGTGACTTGCCTGCCAGGTGCAAAAGTTGCAGACATCACAAGAAATCTAGATAGATTGTTAGAGAGAACTGGGAAAGAGCCAGTTGTCATGGTACACGTTGGTACCAATGATGTTGGGAAGGCCAAGCGGTCTGTCCTGGAAGCCAAATTCAGGTTGTTAGGAAGAAGATTGAAGTCCCGGACTTCCAAGGTAGCATTTTCAGAAGTGCTGCCTGTCCCTCGCGCAGGACCTACCAGGCAGGCAGAGCTCAGAAGCCTCAATGCGTGGATGAGGCGGTGGTGTCGAGAGGAGGGTTTCAGATTTGTCAGGAACTGGAGAACATTTTGGGACAAGCCAAATCTGTTCAGGAGGGATGGGTTGCATTTGAACCATGATGGGACCAGATTGCTGGCACTCAACATCAAAAAGGCTGCAGAGCAGCTTTTAAACTGATAACTGGGGGAAAGCCGACAGGAGCTGGGCAGCATCCGGTTTGGGAAAGTGTGTACTTGGGTAGTGAGGAGGATGCAAAAATTACTGAGCAGAGCGAGGGGCTAGTCACTAGCATTCTAGCAGAAGGATGCAAGAGGCAGTCTAACAATGCAACTGGACACAAAAGACTGTGTCAGAAAAGCATATATAAATGCTTGTATACAAATGCCAGAAGCCTCCGGAACAAAATAGGGGAGCTGGAATACTTAGCAATAGATAAGAATATTGATATTATTGGTATCACTGAAACCTGGTGGACGGATGATAACCAATGGGATACAGTTATCCCAGGCTACAAACTGTACAGGAAGGATAGGAAGGGGCAAATGGGAGGTGGTGTGGCCTTGTATGTCAAAGAAGTGATAAAATCGTATGAATTGGAATATCTAGGTGATTTGGAGTCACCATTAGAAGCTCTGTGGGTAAGAGTACCAGGCCACAAGGATGGTCTAACAGTAGGCATATACTATCGGCCTCCGACCCAAACTCTTGAGGGAGACAGGCAGTTGGAGAATGTTGTAAAGGAGGCATCCAAGAAGGGAAGCCTGGTTATAATGGGGGACTTCAATTACCCTCACATAGACTGGGTGAACTGTTGTTCAGCACATGATAAAGAGATAAAGTTCCTAGATATGCTAAATGATTGTTCCCTGGGACAGATGGTTGAAGACCCAACTAGAGGTACAAGAATCCTTGACTTGATCCTGAGTAATACTCAGGATCTGGTGCAAGATGTTAATGTGACTGATCCAATAGGGAACAGTGACCACAACTCAATTATGTTTAACTTGATCATAGACCGCAAGTCACTGATAAAATCTAACACAGAGACCTTAAATTTTCAAAAAGGAAATTTCCCAAAGTTGAGGAAACTAGTAAAAAAGAAGCTGAAAGGGAAAATTGAGAGAGTCCAAACACTTCAAGAGGCATGGAGGCTGTTTACAAAAACAATAACAGAGGCCCAATTGGAATGCATACCCAAAAGGAAAAAGGGCACTGCCAGGTCCAAGAGGACTCCGATGTGGCTTACAGGAGCTGTTCGGGAAGTGATCAAGAGCAAGAAAAGCTCATTTAGAAGATGGAAGGCTTGTCCGAATGAGGACAGCAGGCAGAAACATAAATTCTGGCAGAACAAATGCAAGGCAACAATCAGGAAAGCAAAGCAAGACTTTGAGGAGCGTATAGCTAAAAATACTCAGAGAAATAACAAAGACTTCTTTAAGTACATTAGAAGTAAGAACCCAACTAGGAAGGCCATTGGACCATTAGATGACAATGGAAGGCAAGGGGTTATTAAAGAGGAAACAGAGATTGCAGAGAGACTCAATGAATTCTTTGCTTCAGTATTCACTGAAGAAGACAGAGGCCACATGCCCAAAACAGAGCCTATCTTCGTAGGGAGGGAAACCGAAGAATTAAGCCAGATAGAAATAACCAGGGAGGAGGTCCTTGCATGTCTTGTTAAACTAAACACTAACAAATCACCAGGACCAGATGGCATCCATCCACGAGTTCTCAGGGAACTTAAAGATGAAATTGCTGATCTCCTAGCCAAAATATATAATCTTTCCCTCAAATCAGGCTTTGTGCCTGATGACTGGAAGGTAGCGAATGTAACACCAATTTTCAAAAAAGGATCCAGGGGTGATCCAGGAAATTACCGACCTGTCAGTTTGACATGTGTCCCAGGTAAAGTGATGGAAACCATCCTAAAAGATAGAATTAATAGGCACATAGAAGAGAAGGCGCTGCTAAAGGAGAGCCAACATGGCTTTTGCAAGGGCAAATCATGCCTCACTAATCTGTTGGAATTTTTTGAGAGTGTCAACAAGCATGTGGATAAGGGGGATCCAGTTGACATTGTTTATCTGGACTTTCAGAAGGCTTTTGACAAGGTCCCACACCAAAGGCTCTTGAATAAACTTACCAGTCATGGAATAAAGGGACAGGTCTTGTCCTGGATCAGCAACTGGCTAAGGGACAGGAAACAGAGGGTAGCACTAAATGGACACTTCTCCAAGTGGAGGGAAGTAAAGAGTGGGGTTCCCCAAGGTTCAGTACTGGGACCCCTGCTTTTCAACCTCTTCATAAATGATCTAGAAGTAGGAGTAAATAGCAAGGTAGTCAAATTTGCTGACGACACTAAATTATACAGGGTAGTGAAAACTGTGAGAGATTGTGAGGAGCTCCAGAGGGATCTCTCGACACTGGGGGAGTGGGCAAAACAGTGGCAAATGAGTTTCAACATTAGTAAGTGCAGAGTGATGCATGTTGGGGCAAAGAACCCCAATTACATTTATAAACTGATGGGGTCTGAACTCTCTGCGACAAACCAGGAAAGGGACCTTGGTGTCCTGGTGGACAACTCAATGAAGGTGTCAACCCAGTGTGCCTCAGCAGTGAAAAAAGCAAACTCAATGCTAGGGATCATTAGGAAGGGTATAGAAAATAAGTCAGCAAGTGTCATTTTGCCTCTTTATAAATCTATGGTGAGGCCCCATCTGGAATACTGTGTACAGTTCTGGTCGCCATACCTCCAGAAGGATATTATGGAGCTAGAAAAAGTGCAGAGGAGGGCAACCAGAATGATTAGGGGACTGGAACACCTTCCTTACCATCTGAGGCTGCAACGGTTGGGCCTCTTCACTCTTGAACGACGACGTCTAAGAGGTGACCTGATTGAAGTTTATAAAATCATGCACGGTGTGGACAAAGTAGATAAGGAAAAACTGTTTTCCCTATCGCATAATACTAGAACTAGGGGACACTCCATGAAACTTTTGGGTACTAGTTCTCAAACAAATAAGAGAAAGTACTTTTTCACCCAGAGGATTACTGGTCTATGGAACTCCCTGCCAGAAGAAGTGGTGACAGCTGTCAGTCTTGACAGCTTTAAGAAAGGATTAGACAAGTTCATGGAGGAGAAGAGTATCAATGGCTATAATTATGGATACTTAAGGACAACCTCCGGGTTGGAGAGATAGGCAGGATATCTCTCAATATCATTTCCAGGGAATCCTAAGCAGGTGAAGGCATCTGCTTGGGAATACCCTGAAGGAAATGGTGAGCCACTGTGTGAGACAGAATGCTGGACTGGATGGGCTGTGGCCTGTTCCAGCAAGGCTGTTCTTATGTTCTTATGTTCTTATGGTTAGAGCAGCGCGATAGTGGGAAAAACTACCTTGAGAGGTGTTGAACGCTCCAACACTAAAAGCATTCAAGAGAGATTTGGACTGCCATCTGTCAGATCTGTTTTAATTCAGATTCCTGCATTGAGCATGGGGTTGGACCCAATGGCCTAAAAAGCTCCTCCCAACTCAGTTATTCTATGATTCTTTGAAAAAGAAAACTGAAAGTGGCCAGAAGTGTACTTTCAGTTGTAAAAATTCTGTGTTTTTGCATGTTAAAAAGGAAGATTGCTTCTCTTCTCTGATTCTGTTTTGCTGATGGAAACTACTTTTCAGAAAGTACAGTGAGGGAGTGTTGATGATGCTTGAGGCTACAAAGCTGGCTGGAGAGGGCCATGCATTTTGCTCATCCTCCATTTATTTTCAGCCATAGCTGTCAAGTATCCCTTATTGGCCAGGAAAACCCCCTTCCCCCCTTCCCCCATCATCCCTTATTAATTAGACTGCAATGCTCTATTGCCGCCATTGGAGGGCAGCACAGGATAAGCATAACTGTCAAGTATTCCTTATTTGCCGGGAAATTTCCTGTAGGAATCGGGGCCGCTGAGGGCCGTAGGTCCCGGAGGAGACTGATCAAAGAACGATACGAGGCAGTATGGAGGAGGATAAGATCAGTCGTTTATTGAGGAAAAGGCATAACCATTTATAGATCAGAAGGCAAGGTAGAAAAAACCATCACCCGACACTAAATCACATCACCTATTTACTCAGGTTAATTGGGAATCTTTCTTGGGGAAGTTAATTAGTGCGGGCAAACATTGACTGGGAAAACACCATTGTTTTGGGGTTAGGAGCTGGGTAAATATGGCCACTATTTGCGCCAGAGATTTACGCTAAGCTCGGAGATGAATGTTTGCCTAATTATGTTACAGGAGTTAGCAATCTGCTTACTTGGCAGAGTCTTAGGTCAGGTCAAGGAATTGGGTGAATCAAACCCTATAATTTATCCACCCCCCTTAATTTGGGTGCTCGCAGAGCCCACGGGCCAGGGAGCCTTTCTCCCGAAAGTGGCCTCTGCCGGGCCGTTCCGTGCCCATGGGGGCACGGGGAATCCACATCTCCCCTTTTAATTTTTCTTAAGAGCCTGACCGGCAACTCTGCGCAGGAGCGGTATCAGCTGTTGAGCGGGAATGACGTCTCGGGGTTTCCTTCTGGGGCGGCACCTTGAGATCAGTGAGGGAATACATTGTGCAAAGCAGCAGATTGCTATGCCTAGTATAATCACCCCCACAACCACCTTGAGTACCATTTGGAGCCACCCCCAGGGGATCCATGACCACATCCAGTTCCACAATGAACTCCACCAAGCTCCCCATGCAGAACCCTCTGTGATGCCCTGGACTATGGTGTGGAGATCAGTGAGCTGACTCTGTACTTTGCGGGAGTTGTCGGTAAGGTTGAAACAGCATATACCATGAAAGGATTCGCAACCCAGGTGGTGCAACAATAAGAGGTAGTCGATAGCCGCTCGATTGTCAAGGATGGCATAGCGAAGCTCTGCCTGCTCTTGATTAAGGAGCGCTATCGCTGAGGAGGTATGGTTGATGGCTTTTGCTAGACCGCAAGCCAAGCGACCAATCCTCTTTGCATTGCCGACGGCTAAGCCTGGCACGCCAAAGATGCTGACTGCCAAAGAGAGATATTTGGCAGGGCTCATTACTCTAAAGCTGCTCTCACATGAGCTGTCTAATTGGGTGGTGCGAGTGTGCCGTATGAGTGAGGGAACATTTGAAACATTTGTAACATTTGTGCTTGGGGTGACCATGTCCTTAGTAGGGAGTAACAATGTCAAATGGCTGATACAGCATATAGAGTCTGAAACATTTGCAGGAATGTAGTTCCACGTATACTGGTTGCATGTGAAGAACCAACCGGATGGCAGGGTGATATGAGCGTACATGGTGCCAAGTGGTACTGGTTTATTGCAAGTCCAATTGCCACTGCCAACGTTGAGGCAGCGGCGCCGGGTACGGCCAGCTGAGGCGCAGCCGTACATTCGTCCACAGGTAGAGTTCGGGCTGACCGCCACCCGAGGAGTGTGGAGGGTGGCTGCATCAGCCGGCAAAGTCATGGTCAGCTGCATCTCCCAACGGGCATACTCTGAAGAAGCCGCTGGAATGTATGGGCTGAAAAGTCTTTTCACAAGCCAGTCCCCATCCCTGGGGTGCGCGCCTGGAAAATGGCACACAGGGATGAGGCAGGTGCTGAGGATCGAGGCAGAACCAAGGTCCTGCCTGAGGCAAAAATCGGACTGGTTGACGAGACCCGCCAACCTCTCCCAAATATTGTACTGCATCCGGGCAGAGAGGTCTCCGCCGGGCAGCAGATCGTTGGCCTCCAACGAGGCGGCCTGAGCGCCTCCCCCCAAAAGCAGGGAAAGGGTCAGGATGATGGTGAGCGCCAGGGTGTTGGCATGAATCTGGGCGAAAACTGCAGCTGTGAGGTTCTCCGGCGTTGGCTCCTTCCTTTCGCGCCGGACGGTGTCCTCGGCCTCACGACAAAGGATCTTGACCATCCCCCAGGTGATCTTGGGTGCTGTCGTCGGTGGCCGTCTCCTCCGACGGGTCGTCTCGGTCAGAGTGAGGTCCTCCATCTCCGGGATCGGACTCCGGTCGGTCTGGGTCCACGCCATGTGGTTCCAAGTAAGGCTTGACACACCGAGCTGGAATCCAAACGACACCTGTAGGAGATATAACTGCAGCATACCCTCTTCCCCAGGTTACGAGCGGCGCTGGGCCCCTCCAAGAAGGGTCCGGTGGCACCGGGTATCGGACCATCGGTCGCGGGAGAGCTTCCGAACGGCGGAAGTGCTTCTCCTGCGGCGTACAATCCGAAAAAACATTAAGGTGATTGTAAGTGAACAATACCTTATTCAGGCAATGCTGTGCCTGGCCCTGTGACTTGGGGATGGCTGGTGGCTCCCCCCTTTCTGTTTGTTTGTCAATATAGGACTTGAGCGTCCGATTGACCTGTTCCACAATCGCTTGCCCCTGCGGATTGTAGGGAACGCCAAAAGTATGCTTAATATCCCAAGTGGCCATGAAGGCGGCCAGCTGCCTGGAGCTGTAGGACGGGGCGTTATCGGTTTTAACGTGCCGAGGTTTGCCCATGGCTGCAATGCAGGAAAGGAGGTGCTGCTCCACGTGGGAAGCAGTCTCCCCTTTCTGCGCCGTTGCCCAAACGAACTGAGAAAAAGTGTCTATGCAAACGTGCATGTACTGCCATCTGCCAAACTGCGGAACATGCGTGACGTCCATCTGCCACACCTGGTTAGCCTCTGTCCCTCGTGGGTTGACCCCCCACGAGGGCCCCCCGGTGCCCCTGCACAATGCTGGCAAGAGCGAACGATGCCTTGGGCTTGAGAGAGTGGCAGATTGAACTGTCTGGCGAGCGCTTTGGCATTTTGGTGAAAAAAGGCATGACTCTGAATGGGAGTAGTAAAAACACCCAAAACTGAACGTTGCTGAATTTCCTTTGCCGCCGCATCCGCTCTGCTATTGCCCGCGGAAATCGGACCCGGTAGGTCTTGATGACTTCGGATGTGGGCAATATAGAGCGGCTCCGTGCGGTTTCGCAAATGAAATTGAGCAGTGAGAAACAGACTGAGCAAATTTTTGTCTATCGCGGGAGTGATGTATGCTCCCGGTAGACTGTGAAGCAAATTCCTAACATACATACTGTCAGTAATGATGTTTAAACGTTCTTTGGCGAAGGTGCGCAAAGCAAGGTTCACCGCTGCCAACTCTGCCCGTTGTGCGGACTTTTGTGGAAGAGTTAGCAGCGTGCGCCAAGCTTGGCCCTCCTGCCAGGTCAAGATACCATATGTGCGACCACCATCCGTAAAAACTGTCCTGGCCCCCTGAAGTGGAACCAGCGAGAGCAATTCAAACAAGCTGACTGTCTGCGTTTGGAGTGAGACAAGTCTGGGGTCCTTTGGCAAGTGGTATGCCAAGCATCCGGTGAATCCTTCCAACGCAATTGGAAGCGAGTCACCGAGCTGCATTAATTGCTGAATTTGTTCCTTGGTGAACGGGACTACGATTTTGGCCAAATCGTGCCCTGAAATGTCCCTAGCTCTCAGCCTTCTGCGGTAAACCACCGCGGAGACCAATTCTTGGGGAGGAACGATGTTTCGTGAAGAGGTGTTCGGAAGGTACACCCACTCCACGATACTCGCCCCTTTCTCGACATCTACGCCGAGCGCTCCAGTAAACATGGATCCTGACCGTACGATGTACAAATTCAGGATCAGAGCATATGGCCCTGGGGTGATCCTATCTACCCATCGCTGGCTGAGAACTTGGTTGACCTTCTCGAGAGCCAAGCGTGCGTCTCGAGAAATATGTATCCGGTCTGCCGGCTGCTTGCCTAAAGTTAGCAGCGAGAAGAGCGGTTTCAAAAGATCCGTATCCAATCGGAAAAACGGTCTGGCCCAATTGATATTACCCAGAACTTGCTGCAACTCTACAAGGGTGACTGAGTCCTGTAAATTGATCTGAGGCAAAACTGGTGCTGCGAAAGAGCGGAGAAGCCGATGACCCAAGTATGAGAAGGGCTCGGTTCTCTGCACTTTCTCTGGGGCAATGAGTAAACCTTTGTCCCCCAGGCTGGCCTGGAGGTCAGAAAGCATTTTGCTGCCGAGTTGCGGCATCGCGACCAAGATGTCATCCATAAAATGGCAAACTATGGCTCTAGGGTGAAGGCTTCAGAACTTTGCTAGTGCGTTGTGAACATAAATTTGGCACAGGGTGGGCGAATTGAGCATGCCCTGTGGCAAAAATTTCCACGCGTAATGCTGCGTGGGCTCGCTGTGGTTCACAACCGGCACCGTAAAGGTGAACCTTTCCTGGTCCCGGGGGTCTAAGGGGATTGTATAAAAGCAATCCTTGAGATCTACGACTAGAATCTCCCACCCCTCGGGAATCATGTTAGGATTTGGGATGCCGCATTGAAGCGGACCCATTGGCTGTATGCATTTATTGATCTCTCTGAGATCGTGGAGGAGTCGCCACTTCCCCGACTTCTTTTTAATCACAAAAATTGGCGAATTCCATGGACTCGTGGACTGTTCTATGTGTCCTGCGTCTAGCTGCTCTTTAACTAACTGCTTGAGGGCAACTAATTTCTCTCCCACTACGGGCCATTGTTCTACCCAGACCGGCGTATCGGTGAGCCATTTAAATGGCAACGCCATTACCCAAAGGTAAGGGTAGCACCGTACTGCTGTAAGATGTCTCGCCCCCAAAGGTTGATGTGCACGTCAAGAATGTGCGGCCGAATTACCGCCGTGCCGTCAGCCTTTGGGAATGTGACTTCCACCCACTCTCGGCTCCTAAACGCTTCCTGGACGCCGCCTACCCCCCACACATTGGAGACCAGCTCAATGGCCCACTCCCATGGCCACTGGCCTCTGCTTATCACACTCACATCTGCTCCGGTATCGAGTAACCCTGAGAACGCTCTTTTGTTCAAAAATACCTCGATAACGGGGCGCTGCTTCCACTCAATGTTGGTCTCCACTGTCGCTAAGACCTGGTATCCTTGTACTGCCTCACTGACGCTCGAGCGGTCCTCTGACCGGGGCTCGGAGCTGTCACTGAGCCTTCCCTGGCTATCTGCTGGCGAGTGACAAGGAACCATGATCAGTTGCGCTAAGGTGTCTCCTTTGTGAATTGTTTGGGGCAGGTGAGTCCAAAGCTGAACTTGGAGAATGCCTGAAAAATTCGAGTCAACGACTCCTGGAATTATGAATATTCCGCGTGCTCCAGCTACACTGCGGGGCAAAACTAAACCTATAAAGCCCTTGGGCAGTGGACCCATGTACTGGGAGTCCACTAGATAGACCGTGCCTGGCAGGTCGCATGTAATGTCCGCCTGACAAGTCAAGTCTAAACCTGTACTACCCTTGGGGCTGGCCTGTGCCCTCGCAATGTCTGGAATGTGACCGGGATTTAGTCTAGCTCTGGTGAGCTTTGGGTGAGGGGAGTCCCTGTTTGGACCGGGGCCAGAGACATGCCCGCGTTCCGGTTTCCCGAATTCGGACAGTCTCGAGCCCAATGGTAGCCTCTTTTGCACTTCGGACATGGGGTGTTTGGAGCCTTGGGACGGCCGGACTTTTGTCCGCCTCCCTTGGATCGGCACTCCCTAGCGAAGTGACCAACCCTGCCACAATTGTGACATGCTCCTTGGGTCTTTCCTTTTGGTCTCTTACCCCCTTGCACTGCTGCCGCTAGCAAACCCATCTTATAGGATTCTGTGCCAACGTCGGCGCAAGCTCTAATCATGTCCGTAAGGGTCAAATCAGGACGATTGCCCAGGGACTGCAAGATTTTACGGCAGTCTAAATTGGCATTGTCCTTGGCTAACTTCATCATGAGCTCTTGTTGGGCCTGCTCATTATCAATCTGCCTGCTAATTGCTTCTTCCAGGCGATTGATGAAGTCCATATAGGGTTCCTGGGCTCCTTGCTTGATAGCGGTGTAATTTTTAGCTGCTTTGCCAGTTGCTGGGACTTTGAAAAACGCCCTAAAGGCAGCCTCGGCCAACATCTGGAGAGTGGCTAGAGGCAAGTTGATCTGGGCATCGATGGATTCGAAGGCACCTGAACCATATAACTGGTCAGGAAGTACTGCACCTCCCATCCTGGCAGCCCTCGTCTGCGCCTCTAGGCGAAACTCGCTGTCCCAAATTAAATACTGGCTAGGGGTGAGCATCATCCGCATGACGGCTTTCCAGTCATGGGGAATCCACATGGTGTTCTTGCACACTTGCTGAAGCGTGCCCCTAGTAAAGCGACTTTGGAGCCCTGTTTCTGAAATGGCTTTCCATATAGCCATGAGAAGCTTATACGGGACTGGGGAGTGTACTATCTGCTGGGCGCGCGTAAGCGCGTCCATCTCCATGCGGATGGGACATATCTGACTGAGCTCCGCTAGCTCCTCTACTGGCAATTCCCCCTTCCTGAGTTCTTCCTCTACTGTGCGCTGAAGGGCACTTTTGGTAGCTAGGGAACCTGTTGCTATCTGAGAAGCGCCTGCGCTCCTCATTCCTTGCATTCCATCGGTGACGTCTGCAGCTGTCACCGAGGGAAAGCTCCCTACACTACTCTGCCTAAATTGGAGTGACGGATAGAGCGCCGTAGGCGCCATTGGTTCGGCTGGCGCATCTGACAGATTTGGGGGTTCTTTGGCCTCTACCCGGACTGGCTCTATCTCCGCCAAGAGCTTCCTACATTTTCTCCATGTGCGAATTACGCCTCCTGGAGCTTTCGGGGGTTGCTGAATGCAGTCTCCTATCTGATCCCAGAGCTCAAGGGTTAACGTACCTACTTCTGGGTAAAGGAGGCAGTGTTACCCTAGGTACACCAAAAGTCTCGCTAGCTCTCCGCTGTGAAAACGCACCTTAAATACCCTGGCCAGGATTCTGAACTCTCCCTCACGAGTTCTTTGGCTAGCGGATGGACACTGTCGCTGAGGACAGGTCCCCATTTTACCTGCGATTGGGTCCTCGGAAGATTCCTCCTTGGGACGAGTCGACGCGTCTTTGGCAGGCAATAGGTTCTGGCGACGACGCTTCTGGGTAGAGCTCGGAGCGTGGACTGCGGCCACGGGCCCTCGGTGGCCGCTGCGCTGTCAGGGGCTCACAGCTGCCCTGAGCGGAACGCGTTTTTCCCTTTGGCGCAAGCCGCCGCAAAAGTTGGGAGCAAGCTGTAGGAAGCCTCTTCGGACTGCCTCACCGCAGGCCGTCCCTCCGATCGGCTGGCTGGCAGACGGAGTGCCGCGCTGTCCTCCGGGATGATTCGGACACGGTTCAAGCGCAGAACCGGACCGTGTGATCGCTACTCTGAGGAAGACCGCTCGGGGGTCGCTTACTCACGAGTAGATCACGTCGGGGTCACCAGGTGTAGGAATCGGGGCCGCAGAGGGCCGTAGGTCCCGGAGGAGACTGATCAAAGAACGATACGAGGCAGTATGGAGGAGGATAAGATCAGTCGTTTATTGAGGAAAAGGCATAACCATTTATAGATCAGAAGGCAAGGTAGAAAAAACCATCACCCGACAGTAAATCACATCACCTATTTACTCAGGTTAATTGGGAATCTTTCTTGGGGAAGTTAATTAGTGCGGGCAAACATTGACTGGGAAAACACCATTGTTTTGGGCTTAGGAGCTGGGTAAATATGGCCACTATTTGCGCCAGAGATTTACGCTAAGCTCGGAGATGAATGTTTGCCTAATTATGTTACAGGAGTTAGCGATCTGCTTACTTGGCAGAGTCTTAGGTCAGGTCAAGGAATTGGGTGAATCAAACCCTATAATTTATCCACCCCCCTTAATTTGGGTGCTCGCAGAGCCCACGGGCCAGGGAGCCTTTCTCCCGAAAGTGGCCTCTGCCGGGCCGTTCCGTGCCCATGGGGGCACGGGGAATCCACAATTTCCCTTATTTCCAAATCCAAAACTTGACAGGTATACTCTCAACCTTCCACCTTCTGCTGCCTGAGCCAGTCTCGCTGTGTCAGCCCCAAATGCAGTTGCTTTGGCAGAACTTGTATCCTCTCTGTCTCTGCGAGGTCACACAGATGGGATATAGAGTTAAAGTCAATCCAGTGGGAAAGGAGGAGGAACAAGTTCTACAAGTGTGTTTTCGGATCCACCAAGCATCTCTTGCCAAATCATCCTTAATGCATCAGAGTAGACCAACAATGGCACTTGCTACAGAGTGAGTCTCTAAGACTTCAGCTGTATTTGTTTGAGTGGCTAGGGCTGTTTTCAGAGAAAGTCCTTTTGCCCCCCCCCATCCCCATCCCCCAAAGAAGGAGTCAGACACAGGTTGGAGAAACTAAGGGTCACCTTTATTGAACAGCTGAATAACATAAACATGCAGGCAGAGACTACCTGAACTAGCCAGGGCAATCTGTAGTGTGGGTGAAATGGGACCAGAGGCAAAGTCCTCTATCCCCAAGGGCCGGTTGAGTCCAAAACTCCCAGGGCATGGTGCCAGCTGCCCCTCCCCCAATGATTTGCAAATGAAGCCTCGCAAACAGTGGTGGGGTCCAAATAATTTTACAACCACACTGTGGGCGTGGTATGGTGGGTGTGGCCAGGGGGAAAGCCCTGCATTGCACCCGAATTAGGATTACTTTATTTCAAAACTTGGATGGGCCGAACAAACCAGAATTTCTGCTACCGGTTCTGGCGAACTGGTGTGAAGACACAGCCAATACCTTGCCAGTTAAAACATTCCTGTATGGACCCTGAGGATGACCAGCTTCTCTCGCACTGAGCAAAAGGGGCAGGCAGGTGGAAGGGTTGCCACTTACTGACCTAAACCATGAGGCAAGAAGATGGAAGCCAGACTAACTGTGTGGCATGTGCGGCAAGAGTCAAGACCACACCCTGCCACTAGGCAATGCCTGAGTCCCAGTGTCATGTAATGAGTCCACTGTTAGACTAGGAATCATGAGATCTGAGTTTAAATCTCAGCTAGATCATGGAAACAAAGTGAAGATGATAAGGATAAAGCCACTCTTTAAATATCTCCCATACCTTGGAAATCTTATTTAGGTTGCTGTAAGTTAGAATCAATTTTAGAGTGTACAACATATCATAGGGCAACATTGTTCATTTATTTTCCAGGATATAAGCTAGAAACTGGATGCCATTTTCTCCACCACTATCCGGTTCTGGCTTTGAATACAGTGCAATGCAGTCTATGAGGGAGCTTCTGTATATAGTTTTTAGAGTTTTTAGGGTTTTAGAGTTTTTAGAGTTTTTAGAGACCGGTAAGGCACGCCACAAAGTTTGCCAAGAGAACCCTATGGGCCAAAACAAAAGGCAAAACAAGGGGATGCTCAGCACAGCAGATCTGAAAAGGGGGAGGGATACGAAAGGGGGAGGAGAAATATAGTGTTGCAGGGAACAATACCGCATAGGGACATGGAATGTGAGGTCTATGAATCAAGGAAAACTGGAAGTGGTTAAAAACGAGATGGAAAGAATAAGCATTGACATCCTGGGCATCAGTGAATTAAAATGGACAGGAATGGGTGAATTCAGCTCTGGAAACCATCATATCTACTACTGTGGGCAAGAAAACCTCAGAAAAAACGGAGTAGCCATAATTGTCAACAAAAGAGTGAGGAAAGCAGTAATGGGATACAACATCAAAAATGATAGAATGATGTCAGTCAGAATCCAAGGCAAACCTGTCAATATCACTGTAATCCAAGTCTGTGCACCAACCACTAGTGCAGATGAAGCCACAGTTGACCAGTTCTATGAGGACCTACAACACCTCATAGAACAGACACCAAGAAATGATGTCCACATTATCTTAGGAGATTGGAATGCCAAAGTAGGAAATCAAAAAGTAAATGGAATAACAGGCAAGTTCGGTCTTGGAACACGGAATGAAGCAGGGCAAAGATTGATAGAGTTCTGCCAAGATAATGCACTAGTCATAGCAAACACCCTCTTCCAGCAACACAAGAGGCGGCTTTACACATGGACATCACCAGATGGCCAGCATCGAAATCAGATTGATTACATACTCTGCCGTCAAAGATGGAGAACCTCCATTCAGTCAGCAAAAACAAGACCTGGAGCAGATTGTGGCTCAGATCACAACCTACTGATCGCAAAATTCAGGCTTAGACTAAAGAAAATGGGGGAAATAATTAGACAAGACAGATATGACCTACACAACATCCCTAAAGAATACACGGTGGAGGTCATGAACAGATTTAATGTCCTGTACATGATAGACAGAATACCAGAAGAATTATGGACAGAGACGCGGGACATCATGCAGGAGGCAGCAAGAGAAACCATACCAAAAGAAAAGAAGCGTAAGAAAGCAAAGTGGTTGTCTGATGAGGCTCTTAAAATAGCAGAGGAAAGAAGGAATGGAAAAGCCCAAGGAGAAAGGAAAAAATACAACCACCTGAATACAGAATTTCAAAGAAAAGCAAGGAGAGATAAGGAAAAATACCTGAAGGAACAGTGCAAAGAAATGGATGAAAACAACAAAAGAGGCAGGACTAGAGATCTTTTCAAAAAAATTGGGGAAATCAAGGGAACATTTAAAGAAAAAATGACCATGATAAGGGACAAAGATGGAAAAGAGTTAGCTGAAGCAGAAGAGATCAAAAAAAGATGGCAAGAGTACACAGAGGAACTCTACAAAAAGGACCTCAACACTCCTTGCGGGATCCGCGAGCACAATTGGCATAATACGGCCCCTGGCAGAGGTTAAACCAGTCGAGAAAGCTCCTGGCCACTGGCCCTTGCCAGTATGGAAATTGGGGAGCGGATTAATAATCATAGGGTTGATTCACCCACATCTGACCTGACCGACAGTTCTGCTGAGGGAAGCGAGATTGCTAACTTCTGTTAGCGATTAGGCAATTACTCACCCACAGAAGAGCCCAAGATCTAGTGCAAATAGTGGCCATGTTTACCCTGGTGTAAGCCACGAACAATGGATTTCCCCTGTCAGTGTTTGCCCTTGTTAATTAACTTCCCCAAGAGAGATTCCCCATTAACCCGGGTAAATGGGTGATGTGATTTTCTGTCAGATGACGATTCTATCACACGTTGCCTTCTATTCCTATATATGCTGATGCTTTTCCCTCAATAAACCACTGGTCTTCGCTCCATCTTGTCTCGTGTCGTTCCTTTGACCAGTCTCCTCAGGGACCCTAAGGGCCGCTTCATGGCCCCAATCCAACATCTGGTGACCCCGAGACGTGATCCTACCCGAGAGTAAGCGATCCACGCGGTCCGGTTCTACGCTAGAACCGTGTCCGACTCGTCCCGGAGGGCAGCGCGACGGCTCTGGTCAGAAAGCCATCCGGCCAGGGTGACAGCTACGCGGCGAGGCATTCCAGAGATTCCTCCTACGGCTTGCATTGCGGAAACGCGTTCCGCTCAGGGGCAGGCTGTGAACCCTGATACCAGCGCAGAGGCCACCGAGGTCCCGTGGCAGTAGTCCACGCTCTGAGCGCCATCCCAGAGATTCGTCACGCTGAGACCTATTGCCTAAAAGGACGCGTCGAATTCGTCCCGAGAAGAAGCCCTTCGAAGGACCCGGCAGGTAATATGGGGACTTGTCCTCAGCGGCAATGTCCATCCGCTAACCAGAGAATTCATATAATGGAATTCATGGCCCTGGCCAGGGTTTTTAAATTACGTCTTCACAGCGGGAAGTTAGCGGAACTCTTAGCGTACCTGGAGGCCAATTGTCCGCTTTACCCAGAAGCGGCCGTACTTGACCTCACACTTTGGGATCAGATAGGAGCCTGCATTCGGCAAGCACCAAAAGCTCCAGACAGCATAATTAGCACATGGAGCAAATGTAGGAAGCTCTTAGCAGAGGACGATCCAGTCCGGATAGAAGCCCAGAAACCCCCAGCGCAGGCAGAGCCATCAGCCCCAACGGCTCTCTATCCGTCACTCCAGCTCAAGCAGAGTAGTGTAGGGAGCTTTCCCTCGGTGACAGCTGCAGACGTCACCGACGGAATGCGTAAGATGGGAAGCACTGGCGCTTCACTGACAGATACGGGTTCCCTAGCTACCAAGAGCGCGGTTCAGCGCATGGCTGAGGCAGAAATCAGCAAGGGGGAATTGCCAGCAGAAGATCTAGCTGAGCTTAGGCAGTTATGCCCAGTTCGCATAGAGGTAGATGCCCTCACGGGCCAGCAGCAAGCAATTCATTCACCAGTTCTGTATAAGCTACTCATGGCCATACGGAAAGCCATCACAGAGACAGGACTCCAGAGCCGATTCACCAGGGGCACGCTTCAGCAAGTGTGCGAGACCATGATGCTCATTCCGTACGACTGGAAAGCCGTCATGCGAATGATGCTCAACCCCAGCCAGTATCTGCTATGGGACAGCGAGTATCGTCTCGAAGCGCAGGCAAGGGCCGCCAGGATGGGCGGAGCGGTAATCCCTGACCAGCTATATGGTTCAGGTCCATTCGAATCCGTTGATGCGCAAGTCGCCCTGCCGCTCGCCACACTCCACATGGCAGCGGAGACAGCCTTCAAGGCTTATCTCAAGGTCCCGGCAGCTGGCAAAGCAGCCAAAAATTACACAGCGGTCAAACAGGGATCCCAGGAGTCCTACATGGACTTTATCAATCGGTTAGAGGAAGCGATCAGTAGACAGATCGATAATGAGCAGGCCCAGCAAGAGCTCATGATGAAATTGGCCAAAGACAACACCAATCTCGACTGCCGTAAGATCTTGCAGTCCCTGGGAAATCGTCCCGACCTGACTCTCACAGATATGATTAGGGCATGTGCCGACATTGGCACAGATTCCTACAAAATGGGTCTGTTGGCAGCGGCGGTGCAAGGAGGCAGGAAACCCCGGCCCAAGGGAGCATGCCACAATTGTGGCAAGATCGGTTACTTCTCTAAGGAATGCAGATCCAGAGGCGGCAGCCAGCGCACCGGCCGTCCCAAGGCTCCAACCACCCCATGTCCAAAATGCAATAAGGGCCTTCACTGGGCCAGGAATTGTCCGAATTCGGGAAACCGGAACGCGGGCACGTCTCTGGCCCCGGTCCAAACAGAGGCTTCCCTCGCTCTGGGCGCGCCAGAGCTGGATTAGATTCCAATCACATTCCAGGCATTGCGAAGGCGCAGGCCAGCCCCAAAGGTAGCACAGGGCTAGAATTGACTTGCCAGGCAGACGTCACATGCGACTTGCCAGGCACAGTCTACCTGGTGAACTCCCAGTACATGGGACCCCTACCCAAAGGCTTCATAGGCTTAGTTTTGCCTCGTAGTGTCGCAGGAGCACGCGGAATTCTTGTAATTCCGGGAGTCATTGACTCCAATTTTTCGGCCATTCTCCAAGTTCAACTTTGGACGCACCTACCCCAGACCATTCACAAGGGAGACACGTTAGCGCAACTGATTATGGTTCCTTGTAACTCGCCAGCAGATAGCCAGGGAAGGCTCTGGGGCAGCTCCGAGTTCGGGTCAGAAGACCGCTCGAGCGCAAGTGAGGCAGTGCAAGGATACCAGGTCTTAGCGACAGTGGAGACCAACATAGAATGAAAACAGCGGCCAGTTATTGAGGTATTTTTGAATAAAAAATCATTCTCAGGATTGCTGGACACCGGAGCTGACGTCAGCGTTATCAGCCGAAGTCAGTGCCCGAAGGAATGGGCTATTGAGCTGGTCTCCGATGTGTGGGGGTAGGCGGCATCCAAGAAGCGTTTAGAAGCCGGGATTGGGTGGAAGTCACGATCCCTAAGGCTGACGGCACAGCGGTCATTCGGCCGCACATTCTGGACGTGCACATCAACCTTTGGGGGTGAGACATTTTGCAGCAATACCGTGCCACTCTTACCTTCGGGTAATGGCTCTACCACTTAAATGGCTTACCAACACGCCAGTCTGGGTGGAACAATGGCCGGTAGTGGGAGAGAAGTTAGTTGCCCTGAAGCAACTGGTTAAAGAACAGCTAGACGCAGGACATATAGAGCAGTCCACTAGTCCTTGGAATTCGCCCATTTTTGTCATCAAGAAAAAGTCGGGGAAGTGGCGACTCCTCCACGATCTCAGAGAGATCAATAAATGTATACAGCCAATGGGTCCGCTCCAATGCGGCATCCCAAATCCGAATATGATTCCCGAGGGTTGGGAGATCCTGGTCGTAGACCTCAAGGATTGTTTTTATACCATTCCCCTAGATCTGAGGGACCGGGAAAGGTTCGCCTTTACGGTGCCGGTTGTGAACCACAGTGAGCCCACGCAGCGTTACGCGTGGAAGTATTTGCCACAGGGGATGCTCAATTCGCCCACCCAGTGCCAAATTTATGTTCACAACGCACTGGCAAAGTTTCGAAACCTTCACCCCACAGCCTTAGTATGCCATTTCATGGACGATATCTTGGTCGCAGCGCCGCAACTCGGCAGCGAAATGTTTAAAGACCTCCAGGCCAGCCTGGGGGAGAAAGGGTTACTCATTGCCCCGGAGAAAGTGCAGAGAACCGAGCCGTTCTCATACTTGGGTCATCGGCTTCTCCGCTCTTTCGCAGCACCAGTTTTGCCCCAGGTCAACTTAAAAGACTCAGTCACCTTGGTAGAATTGCAGCAGGTTTTAGGTAACATTAATTGGGCCAGACCGTATTTCAGATTGGATACGGATCTTCTAAAGCCGCTCTTCTCGCTGCTAACATTAGGCAAGCAGCCGGCAGACCGGATACAAATTCCTCGAGAGGCACGCTTGGCTCTCGAGAAAGTCAACCAAATTCTCAGCCAAAGGTGGGTGGACAGGATCACTCAGGGGCCATATGCCCCGATCCTGAACTTGTACATCGTTCGGGCAGGATCCATGTTCACCGGAGCCCTAGGAGTGGACTCCGAGAAAGGGGCGAGTATCGTGGAATGGGTGTACTTGCCGAACACCTCTTCCCGGAACATCGTTCCTCCCCAAGAATTGGTCTCCGCGGTGGTTTACCGCGGCAGGCTGAGAGCAAGGGACATTTCAGGGCACGTCTTAGCAAAAATCGTGATCCCATTCACCAAAGAGCAGGTTCAGCAGCTGATGCAGCTCGGTGACTCGCTTCCAATCGCCTTGGAGGGATTCACCAGATGCTTGGCATACCACTTGCCAAAGGACCCCAGACTTGTCTCGCTTCAAACGCAGACAATCACCTTGTATGAATTGATCTCGCTGGTTCCACTTCAGGGGGCCAGAACAGTTTTCACTGATGGGGGTCGCACATATGGTGTCTTAACTTGGCAGGAGGGCCAGGCTTGGTGCACGCTGTTAACTCTTCCACAGAAGTCCGCACAGCGGGCGGAGTTGGCAGCGGTGAACCTTGCTTTGCGCACCTTCGCCAAAGAGCGCCTCAACATTATTACTGACAGCCAGTATGTTAGGAATTTGCTTCACAGTCTACCAGGAGCGTACATCACTCCCGCGATAGACAAAAATTTGCTGAGTTTGTTCCTCACAGCTCAATTTCATTTGCGGAACCGCACGGAAGCGCTCTATATTGCCCACATCCGAAGTCACCAGGACCTACCGGGTCTGATTTCCGCGGGCAATAGCAGAGCGGATGCGGCCGCAAAGGAAATTCAGCAACGATCAGTATTGGGTGTTTTCACTACTCCAATTCAGAATCATGCATTCTTTCCTCAGAATGCCAAAGCACTCGCCAGACAGTTTAATCTGCCACTTTCTCAAGCCCAAGGCATAGTTCGCTCTTGTCAGCATTGTGCAGGGGCACCGGGGGGGCCCTCGTGGGGGGTCAACCCACGAGGGACAGAGGCTAACCAGGTGTGGCATATGGACGTCACCCATGTTCCGCAGTTTGGCAGATGGCGGTACATGCACGTTTGCATTGATACCTTTTCACAATTCGTCTGGGCAATGGCACAAAAGGGGGAAACAGCTTCCCACGTGGAGCAGCATCTCTTTTCCTGCTTCGCGGTGATGGGCAAACCACGGCACGTGAAAACCGATAACGCCCCGTCCTACAGCTCCAGGCAGTTAGCCAACTTCATGGCCACCTGGGATATCAAGCATACCTTTGGCGTTCCTTACAATCCGCAGGGGCAAGCGATTGTGGAACGAGTCAATCGGACGCTCAAGTCCTACATTGACAAACAAACAGAAAGGGGGGAGCCACCACCCCTCCCCAAGTCACAGGGTCAGGCACAGCATTGTCTGAACAAGGTGCTGTTCACGTACAATCACCTTAATGTTTTTTCCGATTGCACGCTGCAGGAGAAACACTTCCGCCACTCGGAAGCTCTCCCGCGGCCGCTGGTTCATTACCGGGTGCCACCGGACCCTTCCTGGAGGGGCCCGGCGCCACTCGTAACCTGGGGAAGAGGGTATGCTGCAGTTATGTCTCCTACAGGTGGTATCTGGATTCCAGCCCGGTGCGTTAAGCCTCACTTGGAGCCACATGGCGTGGACCCAGACCGACCCGAGTCCAATCCCGGAGATGGAGGACCTCACCCTGACCGAAGGGTCCCGGTGGGAGAAGCGGCGACCGCGGATGACAGCGCCGAAGATCACCTGGGGGATGGTCAAGACCCTTTGCAATGAGGCCCAGGACATCATCCAACGCGAAGACAGGGAACCGACACCGGAGAACTTCGTGGCTGCAGTCTTTGCCCAGATCACTGCCAACACCGTGGCAGTCACCATCATCCTGACCCTCTCCCTACTTGCGGGGGGAGGCGTTCAGGCAGCCTCGCTAAAGGCCAGCGATCTGATGCCAGGCGGAGACCTCTCTGCCCGGATGCACGACAACCTATGGGAAAGGTTGGCGGGTCTCGTCAACCAGTCCGATTTTTGCCTGAAGCAGGACATTGGTTCTGCCTCAATTCTGAGTACCTGTCTCATCCCAGTGTGCCACACTCCAGACGCGCACACCAGGGATGGCGACTGGCTGGTGAGGCGGATTTTCGGTCCGTTTCTCCCAACAAGTTTCACAGCATACGCTCGCTGGGGAATGCAGCTGACCATGACTTTACCGGCTGATGCAGCCACTCTCCACACCCCTCGAGTGGCGGTCAGCCCGAACTCTACTTGTGCTCGAATGACCAGCTGCTCCACAGTCGGCCGGATTCGGCGCCGCTGCCTTGACGCTGGCAGTGGCAACTGGACTTGTAATAACCCAGAGACACTTGGTTCAATGTATGCTCATGTCACCCTACCTTCAGGTTGGTTCTTTACATGCAATCAGTACACTTGGAATTACATCCCCGCAAATGTATCAGATTCCATATGTTGTATCAGTCGCTTGACATTGTTACTCCCCACTAGGGATATGATTGTTCCAAGCACAAATGTTTCCGCACCCATACGGCGCACTCGCGCCACCCAGTTAGACAGCTCATGTGATAGCAACATTAGGGTTCTGAGTCCAGCTGAGTACGTCTCGTTAGCAGTCAGCATACTTGGCGTGCCAGGCTTAGCCGTCGGCAACGCTCGGAGAATCGGTCAATTGGCTTGCAGATTAGCAAAGGCCATTAACCATACCTCCTCAGCAATAGCGCTGCTCAACCAGGAGCAGGTAGAACTTCGCCATGCCATCCTAGACAACCGAGCAGCTATAGACTACCTTCTGTTGTTACATCATTTGGGTTGCGAATCTGTCCACAGCATGTGTTGCTTTAATCTCACAGATAATACCCGTAAAGTACAGAGCCAGCTCACGGACCTCCACACCCTAGTCAAGAACATCAAGGAGGATTCTTCATGGGGGTGGTGGGATTCGTTGTGGTCGTGGCTCCCGTGGGGGTGGCTCCAGACAATGCTCAAAGTGATTGTGGGAGTGACTATACTGAGCATAGCAGGATGTTGTTTCATGCAATGCATTCCCTCATTGCTATCGAGATGTCCCCCGTGGGGGGAGCCCCGAAACGTCATTCCCACACACCAGCTGATGCCCCTCTTGCGCAGGGCCGTCTGTCAGGTCCAAAAATAACAGAAAAAGGGGGAGTGCGGGATCCGCGAGCACAATTGGCATAATACGGCCCCTGGCAGAGGTTAAACCAGTCGAGAAAGCTCCTGGCCACTGGCCCTTGCCAGTATGGAAATTGGGGAGCGGATTAATAATCATAGGGTTGATTCACCCACATCTGACCTGACCGACAGTTCTGCTGAGGGAAGCGAGATCGCTAACTTCTGTTAGCGATTAGGCAATTACTCACCCACAGAAGAGCCCAAGCTCTAGTGCAAATAGTGGCCATGTTTACCCTGGTGTAAGCCACGAACAATGGATTTCCCCTGTCAGTGTTTGCCCTTGTTAATTAACTTCCCCAAGAGAGATTCCCCATTAACCCAGGTAAATGGGTGATGTGATTTTCTGTCAGATGACGATTCTATCACACGTTGCCTTCTATTCCTATATATGCTGATGCTTTTCCCTCAATAAACCACTGGTCTTCGCTCCATCTTGTCTCGTGTCGTTCCTTTGACCAGTCTCCTCCGGGACCCTAAGGGCCGCTTCACGGCCCCAATCCAACAACTCCTGATAATAACAATAATGAGAAATTTGAACTTGAACCAGACATTCTGGAGAGTGAAGTCAGAAAGGCCCTAAAAAGCACTGCAAACAATAAAGCTAGTGGAAATGATGGCATCCCAGTTGAATTTTTCAAAGCCCTAAAAGATGATGAAAACAAACTACTGCATTCAATATGCCAGCAAATTTGGAAAACAAAACAGTGGCCACAGGATTGGAAAAGATCAGTGTACGTTCCAATCCCCAAAGAAGGCAATGCCAAAGAATGCTCAAATTACCAAACAATTACGCTCATCCCACATGCCAGCAAGGTGATGCTCAAGATAATACAGGATAGACTTCAACAACATGTGGAGAGAGAACTACCAGAGGTGCAGGCCGGTTTCAGAAGAGGCAGGGAGACTAGAGACCACATTGCCAACTTACGTTGGATCATGGAGAAAACAAAAGAATACCAGAAACAAGTCTACTTTTGTTTTATTGACTACACCAAGGCTTTTGACTGTGTGGACCACAACAAAATGTGGCAAGTAATTAAAGAGATGGGAATACCAGAACACCTTATATGCCTCATGAGAAATCTGTACACGAACCAAGAAGCAACAGTTAGGACAGAACACGGAATGACAGAGTGGTTTGGAATAGGAAAAGAAGTAAGACAAGGCTGCATTTTATCACCCTGCTTATTCAATCTATACACAGAGCACATAATGTGCAATGCAGGGATGGAGGGATCATAATATGGGATCAAAATTGCTGGGAGAAACATCAACAGTTTGAGATATGCAGACGATACCACCCTAATGGCAGAAAATGAGGAAGACCTAAAGAACCTCTTGATTGGATTGAAGGAGGAAAGTGCAAAAGCTGGCTTCAGACTCAATATCAAGAAAACCAAGATAATGGCAACAGGTCCGATCAGTCCCTGGAAAATAGATGGGGAAGAAGTAGGAGCAGTGACAGATTTTACTTTCCTGGGATCTAAGATCACTGCAGATGGCGACTGTAGCCAAGAAATAAAAAGACGACTGATTATGAGGAGACAAGCAATGAGAAACCTGGGGAATATAGTGAAAAGCAGAGACATCACCTTGAAAACAAAAATTCACATAGTCAAAGTGTGGAGAAATTCTAGCCAGAAGGTGGCTACAGGAAAGGAGATCAGGTCAGAGATTGACCAAGCACTTGTTGAGAATCCAGCTCAACAAGGGTGTAAGCATAAAGTCAAAAGAAACTGAAACAGCAGTCAGAGTTAAAGGTGCACAAGAAAAAGAGCTGCTCCAGCACCGGGGAGCAAGTTTTTATTGAAAAATACACAGGTTCCACAGGATGTATTACGACAGCATACACAGGATGTATACGCAAGCATAGGTGCAGTGGTATTCAGCCAATAATACGACATTCTCTATAGCATAACCATATATGGCATGACCTATATCTCTTACTAGTACATGCACAGTAGCTTATATCCTGCCAGAATAGGCCCAAAGCCTATTCTCTGTGGCGGTACCCTTGCAAAAGCTGTTACCTGTATATTCAGCAGTAGCTACGATCTAACTTCAGCTGTAAAAGGCTAATACCAAAAGCATATATATGAAGATTACATAGAGACGCTTTTCTGCATCAAACCAGAATCTCTGCATAGAGGCAGAATCTCTGCAGAGGCAGGAAGCACTTGTTGATGCAGGAAGTAGCTAATCGCAGTTCTTGTTGTGGTCTGCGCTGGAAAAGCTAACCACAATTGCCAGCTATATGCCACACTGTCAAGGTTTTAAGCTAAAAGTATAATGAACTCCCACATTTCCACTTCTTAAATTTATTATTTTCTGCGGGACATAGTTTGCCAATTATACACACGCTGGAATTCAATCTCGCTATCAGATTCTGAGTTAACATCTTCATATTCCACATTATTTGTTGGCAAACAATATACATATTCCCCATCATCATAGTTCTCCTCTGCCACACGGGGAACGGCTCGATAATTACCCTGACAGATCTCATTCTGATAGCGAGCTTGATAGATTTGGTTTTGAGTAAACCCTGTGGATCTTCCTGATGCATGAAAAATGTTTTTACTCACAGCCATAAGATTTGGTACACATTGAATGCAACAACATAACATAATGCAGCTTACTATAAAAACACCTATGGCAATTAGTAGATACATCATTAGTGACAATCTCCTACAGATAGAAGTTCTTTCTCAATCTGGCCTAAAACCAATCAGGGTCAAAATTTATCTAAACAATATCTGGCTTTCAAATCAATTGACTATCTATGTCAGGTGATGAAAGATGAGCATCTTCATCCATAGTAGAAAACATTTTTTAACACCATAAAGTTGCAAGAGGGAGTCAAGAGTCCCACCTGCAATACAGAGCAACCAGCTCCTCTAAGAAACATGAACATGCCATGTTTGATGACCAGTGCCATGTTATTATAACCCTCTCCACAAGAGATTGCACCATGGAACTAGACATGAAACATGCCTGACATATTGAATAACACCATTGCAATATAACAAACTCAGTTACATATGTAGGGTTACAGTGAAAAAACTCTTCCAGGCATTTTCATAATTGTATTACAAGTACAGCAAAGTCCAAAAATACATTCCAGTAAAAGATCAAAAGCACATAGTTAAAGCAGTCTGTTGTGGGGGGGGGAGGAAGAAGGCTGGTCGCCCCCCCTTTCCAAGAGACTACATTTTGGCTGTTTGCCAGCCAGCTTTTCAAGAGCGACTCCTTGAATGTGTGAGGGTCTCCTCCTCTCGGACAAGACCCATCCCATCAGGATCCTCCCTTTGACCCTCCTCCTTAGGGTTTACCCCCAATGACCTTCCAATAAGAAGACATGTCAATCACACACCAGGTTCCACCCCTTCTTCCCCAAGTCTGCCATGTGGCCATGACTCCCAGGTGTTGCCATCTTGCAGGGGCATCTTCCCCCCCTTTCAGGAGGCAGGAAACATGGAATGAGCAGGACCTTCATTCCACGACACCCCCCTCATTAGGGTGACAAAAACCATGATCATCTTGTAAAATCATGCTTTTTGTCATAGTTCACTGTATGCACTTTTAAAACAGGCAAGCACATTTCTTTTCTTCCTTACAAGAAAGTTTCTCTAAAAATTCTAGCAAACAAACTACACATATCATTTTAACAACATTTCCCACCAGCAGAACATTTAGAAAATTTTAAATAGGTTTTCAGGTTTTATAATGCAAACAAGGCCAATTCATCTTCGGAGTCCACACAAACTTTTTAGTCCAAAGTAAAATGTCCAAATTAAGAGTCCAAATGTTGATTGAAGATCTCTTCAGACTAGAATTTAAACACCATCTTCCCTCCAGCACAGTTCTTGGTCACAAAACAACCAGGCAACCCTCTGCCCTCAAAACAAGCACATCTTTCAGCTTTTCAGTTACTCACTCAGTCCTTCACTCTCCAGGCACATCCATCTGTATTTCAGCAGGTAGAAAATGCAAGAACCCAAAAGAACAGCTTCTCCAGAATTTCCAAGTAACTTAGCCAAAAACTGGAGTATATCCTCTCCCACCTTGTATTTTGGAAGAAACCTGCCATCCATAGAGGAAGGATCCATGCCACGTTTTCTCTGGGCTTCTTTCAGTTGCAGTATTTGAATCTTAACCAAGTGAAAAACTGTCATGTTGGATTTGCGAGAAGACCCCTTTCTGATTTTGGGTTTTCTGCTCTCCCCCTCTGGCTCATCCTTCCAATTCCTGCCCCCAAGTGAGGAATCAAGCTTATCACTCGGCTTCTCCTGCTTGGTCCTCTTCTCCACCTTTCGTGATGGGGGGCACTTCAGGGATGAGCCAAGGTCCTCTGTGCTGCCCTCAGAACCCTCTCTGCCTGCCATTCTGCATGCAGTAATAGCTTCTATCTGCGATGAGGTGGCAGGGAGGGCTGGAGCATTTGCAACTATTGAGGCACTTCTGATGATTGGAAATGTAATAGCAGCCTCCAAGTCCAGAACAGCCGCAGTTAAAGCAGCAGAGAATGGGGTAACAGTGCTTGATTGCTGCAAAGCAGGATATAACGTTCCACCTTCATCAGGGGGTTTCGGAGGCAATTGTGGCCCATATGGTGGGGGTGCTGTTGGGGATAGAGGATCTCCAGTAGCAGGTGGCAGTATTTTTGGCATGGAGGTGGCCAGGCTTTGGGCCAAAAAAATGTTCTTCGGTTGTTTATTATTCAGATCAGGAGGATCTGGTGGTGTGGCATATGGTGGTGGTGCCGTAGGATCAGAGTCCCGTTTTAAGTCCGGTCTTTGTAACGGACATGGCGGCAGAATCTGTGGCAGAGATACTGTCACTCCTTGCACCAACAAAATATTTTTCGGGGTGAGACTTTGCAAGCAGATTCGTACTTTGCACCACAGGAGTTGTACAGTTACACTGACTCTGGGGTGGTTTTGAAATTGAGTCCCAATTTTGTCCCACACTTGTAACTCTAAAGTCCCGTTTTCTGGGGCCCATGGACAAACATCGTAAATTGCCTTAACGAGTTGCTCTATTTCATTGATTGATACTGCATGTCCATTTTTCTGCAGGAGGTGTTTAAGATCCTGACAATACTTTTGTTGCAGAGAAGAGAGACCACTGCCCATGTTGTCTTGTCTTGTCTTGTCTAAGTACTCTAACCTCACTGTGTCACTCACCCGGGATCCTTAAACGGATGACGAGGGACGTCCTGGACCTAGCCGGTCGTGGGTGAGGACTGTGGGGCCGCAGCGCTGAAGTCGTGAGCATGGTCGAAGTGAAGGGAGATTGTAATCTGGATCCAGTAGATTACAATCTGGATTGCCTCACACGGGGGGCACCAGATGTGGAGAAATTCTAGCCAGAAGGTGGCTACAGGAAAGGAGATCAGGTCAGAGATTGACCAAGCACTTGTTGAGAATCCAGCTCAACAAGGGTGTAAGCATAAAGTCAAAAGAAACTGAAACAGCAGTCAGAGTTAAAGGTGCGCAAGAAAAAGAGCTGCTCCAGCACCGGGGAGCAAGTTTTTATTGAAAAATACACAGGTTCCACAGGATGTATTACGACAGCATACACAGGATGTATACGCAAGCATAGGTGCAGTGGTATTCAGCCAATAATATGACATTCTCTATAGAATAACCATATATGGCATGACCTATATCTCTTACTAGTACATGCGCAGTAGCTTATATCCTGCCAGAATAGGCCCAAAGCCTATTCTCTGTGGTGGTACCCTTGCAAAAGCTGTTACCTGTATATTCAGCAGTAGCTACGATCTAACTTCAGCTGTAAAAGGCTAATACCAAAAGCATATATATGAAGATTACATAGAGACGCTTTTCTGCATCAAACCAGAATCTCTGCATAGAGGCAGAATCTCTGCAGAGGCAGGAAGCGCTTGTTGATGCAGGAAGTAGCTAACCGCAGTTCTTGTTGTGGTCGGCGCTAGAAAAGCTAACCACAATTGCCAGCTATATGCCACACTGTCAAGGTTTTAAGCTAAAAGTATAATGAACTCCCACATCAAAGCAATGGTATTCCCAGTGGTAATGTATGGGTGTGAGAGCTGGACCATTAGGACGGCTGAGCACAGAAGAATAGATGCCTTTGAGATGTGGTGTTGGAGGAGAGTCCTGAGAGTCCCTTGGACAGCAAAGAGAACAAATAGGTCAATAATGGAAGAAATCAATCCTGACTGTTCATTGGAGGGACAAATAGTGAAGATGAAGCTAAAGTACTTTGGACATCAAATGAGAAGGGAGGACTCACTTGAGAAGACCTTGATGCTGGGAAAGGTGGAGGGAAAGAGAAGAAGGGGGCGTCCAAAGATGAGATGGATAGATGGTATTGTGGACACAATGGGCACAGAGCTTGGTGGGCTGAGGAGAATGGTGGAGGATAGAGGTGCCTGGAGGAAAATGGTCCATGGGGTCGCAAAGGGTCGGAATCGACTGTGCGACTGAACAACAACAAAGAGTTTTAGAGCTTTTAGGGGTTAAATGTGTATATGTGGGGTGGGAGTATGTTGATAATTTTGTATAGTTGTTTTTTTAAGGTTTTGTTGGGTTGTTAAGTGTCCCCCCCCCAATATCGTTGTTCTGTTCAGGACAATGACAATAAAGATTTATCTATCTATCTATCTATCTATCTATCTATCTATCTATCTATCTATCTATCTATCTATCTATCTATCTATCTATCTATCTATCCTCTGTTCTTTACATAAATGTAAAATACTTGTTCAAAAGTAATTGGATGTTGTGTAGCAGCCTGGCACATTTATCAAGTGCCTCAGAATCAACAAAGCCATACCTAGATGTTTCATTATAGAGTAATGAAAAGGAGTGTCAGCAAAATCCCCCCCCCCCCCCAAGTTCATGATAAAAGTAAACTCTACACTGTATGGGGCTAATATTGTTTGCTTAAGTCACACAGCACAGCAGGAAAACAGCAGTTTTTGAAAAAGAAAGCAGAGTTAATTGGCATAAAATACAACCCCCCCCCCTTTACTGGTTTTTAGAATATTTTTACATCTGATACAGATCTGTGGCATGAATTTATTTATGTAGAGATGCCCCTGTTTTTCTGGCTAGAAAGCAGCATGGCATCACTGACCATTGCTGGCATAAATCATGTTGGAAAATGAGCATGTATATGCTGGGTGACATTAGTCAGTCCTGTATTCCCAGTGGTGGGATTCAAATTTTTGTTTACTACCTACTTTGTGGCCATGCTATGTGGGTGTGGCCAGGGGAAAAGTCCTGTGTTGCACCTGAATTAGGACTACTTTATTTCAAAATGTGGATGGGTGGGGCCAGCTAGATTTTCTGCTACTGGTTCTTGCATTGTTGCAAGTTCTGAGCTTTGCATCCCTATCTTTGTTTAGTGGTCTATTATAGCTCATGGATATCCACTGCAGGTTGGGATATTGTCAGTGTTGGGATTCAGCAGGTTTGCCCCAGTTTGCCAGAACTGGTAGCAGAAATTCTGGCTGGCCCATGCAATTTTTGGAATAATGCAGGGCTTTCCCCCTGGCCACGCTCACATATCATGTCCACAGAGTAGGTAGTTAAAAAAATTGAATCCCACCATTGTATATTGTTTGTCAATACAAGTAAATGTGATAAGTATGCAGTTGCTTTCCAAGCACCCACCCACGACTATAAGTAGAGCTTTGCAAAGTGACTTCCATGGAACTGGTTCTGAGAATCCCCTCCATGTTGCCACTTGGCACAATACCTTCCAATTTTCCTGCTCTTTGGAAATCCTTGTCATTTCCCTACCTTGCAGTGGAATCCTCTTGCCTTTTGGAAAATTCTGGGAATTCTTTTTAGCTCCTGAATTTGGTTTATACAGAGTTCCTCTCCTCTCTCTTTGCAGTCATAGCATACAGAGAATGTGGCCTATGTTGAAACTGCAAAGATGTGACAGGAATGTCATATAAACTAAATATAAGGCTTAGAAAGGAGTTGGCCTTTCTCTCAGGTTCAAAACTGGAGATACAGTATCATGTGAGATATTAGCCAGGCAGGTGGTGGCTGACAGCCACGGTCACATTGGCAAGCATTGCTGGGAGCCTTTCCAACTGGAGTGCAGTTGGCCATGCTTTCTTGTTTGCCAGCTGAGGGCTGCCTCTTGTTTATTTTATTTTATTTATTCTTAGATTTTTATGCTGCCCACTCGGGGAAACCTGACTCAGGGTTTTACAACGGTAAAAACAGATAAAATACAGTAAAATATAACAAAACAGATTAAAACCCTCACTCAACTACCCACCAACCCACCCTCCCTCCCACTCCCACCCCACATAAAAGACTAAAAAGGGAATAGGGAATGGAGGAATACCGTAGTAAACAACACAAAAAGGAGGGACAGTTGAGCTCTAGTTGGAAATAAGCCAACAGGCTGGGGTCATATTCCCATTAGAGCCCCACACCTGCCCTGCCAGCCAGGTTTTCACTCCTTTCCTGAAAGGCAGCAATTCTGTCTGTAGCCTCAATTTTGTTGGAAGGAGGTTCCAGAGGGTTGGTGCGGACACGAAGATGGCCCTCCTCCGCGTGCCAGAGAGGCGAGCCTCTCTAGCGGAAGGTACCAAGGATCCCCTCCGGTCTGCTCTGGTTGGACGGGCAGACACTTCTGGGATGATGCAGTCTCTCAGGTATCCTGGCCCACTGCCATATAGGGCTTTAAAGGTCAAAACCAGCACCTTGAATTGCACCCGGAGGCAAACTGGTAACCAGTGCAACTCCCGGAGTAGTGGGGAGGCATGGGCATATCGCCCACATCCCATCACCACCCGGGCAGCTGCATTCTGAACCAGCTGTAGCCTCCGAATGGTCATCAAGGGCAGCCCCATGTAAAGCGCATTACAGTAATCTAGCCTGGAGGTGACCAGAGCATGAGTGACCATGAGCAAGGAGTCCCAATCCAGGAGCGGATGCAACTGGCAAATCACTCGAAGTTGAGCAAAAGCCCTCATGGCCACGGCCGCCACCTGTTCTTCCAGCAGCAGCTGCGAGTCTAGGAGGACCCCCAAGTTGCGCACCGCGTCTGTCTGGGGCAAAACTGCCCCATCCAAGACCAAAGAAGGTAACTCACTGGATAACCCCAGACCCCCAACCCATAGCCACTCGGTCTTGCTAGGGTTCAGCTGAAGCCCGTTGTCCCCCATCCAGACCCCAACAGCCTCCATGTATCCGGACAGGACTTTGACCACATCACTGAGATCACCACGGGCTGAGATGTACACCTTAGTGTCATCCGTGTACTGATGGTACCACGTCCCATGGGAACGGATGATCTCGCCCAGTGGCTTCATGTAGGTGTTAAATAGGATAGGAGAGAACACCTGGCATATTTTGTATTTGTGCTGTTATTACTAAGTTATACCTGCTCCCATTGTTGGATCCTCAGTCTGTGGCAGCCTACTAGCCCCAAACCTGTGGCTCTGCTAGCTATGTGCTCTCTAAGCAAACCTGTTTTCCATTTGTGTTCTTCCTGAGAGCTCTGCATCCAGTGCCTATCTTTTTCCTTCTGGTTGATATCTGTGCATGCAATTTCTTCAAACACATATTCTTTCTTCCTGTCTCACATTGGACCCTGACAAACTTCCACAGGTCTAATTGGCCTCTTCTTAGACTATTCCATCTTCCCATTTGCTATTCATTTCTTCTGCCAGTGAAGTCTACCATTGTGGTGGTATAGTGGAGCCAAGGGCTATATGGTTGAGCTCCAGAGATTTTTAAGAAGCAGGAATGATGACATCAACTTTATTCCTGCTCTTCTTCTTCAGGTGCCGTATCCGTTCCAGATATGGGCTATCATCATGGCAATAGTTTTCTTGGTCTTAACTCCTCAGAACAGTTCTTCTGAGAATATGCCAAACCAATCTCAGGTTCTTCATTGATGAAGTCCATCTACGTCCAGGGCCTCTCTTCCTAGGGATCTTTCCTTGAAGAATGAGTTGGAGTATTCTATACTTTATGTTGTTCCTCATTATATGGCTAAGGTATTGAAGCATTCTTTGCTTAATGACCTTAAACAGTTCTTGTTCTTTATGCATTCAGCACAACACTTCTACATTAGTCACATGGTCAACCTATTATATCCTTAGCAGCCATCTGAAGGTCCACATTTCAAAAGCTTTGATTCTCTTTTCAGATGCTTTAGTCAATGTCCAAGCTTTGACTCCATATAGCAACACTGGGAATAAGTAGCATATCACATTTATTTATTTATTTACAGTAGATTTATATACCGCCCCAATCAATAGACTCTGGGCCATACCTGTCACGTTTTGGATCCGGAAATAAGGGAAATTTCCCAGCAAATACAGGATACTTGACAGAAGGGAAATTTCCTGGCAAATACAGGATACTTGACAGCTGGACCATTAGGAAAGCTGAGCGCAGAAAAATAGATGCCTTTGAAATGTGGTCTTAGAAATAAGTCAATCCTAGAAGAAATCAACCATTACTTCTCATTAAAGGCCAAATAGTAAAGATGACGCTAAAGTACTTTGGACATCAAATGAGAAGAGAGAATTCACTTGAGAAAGCCTTGATGCTGGGAAAGGTGGAGGACAAAAGAAGGGGATGGCCAAAAATAAGATGGCTAGATGGTTTGTAGATGCAATGGGCACAAAGCTGTGTGGGCCAAAGAACCCTTTCCCCATTTTCTTGGGGGACCTTTGTTTTGTTTTCTTTCTTGTTTACTCAGTGGCTTAAGATGCTGACTGGGAGGCACAAAGTCAGCATTTCGATTCCCGGGTACTGCAGGATGGAATGAGCTCCCATCTTTGTCCCAGTTCCTGCCATCCTAGCAGTTCGAAAGCAAGAAATTGCAAGTAGATAAATAGGGACCACTTTGGTGGGAAGGTAGCAGCATTCTGGGTGCTCTGGTGTCTAGTCATGCCTGCCACATGACCATGAAAACATCTGCAGACTCAGACAACGCTGGCTCTTTGGCTTTGAAACAGAGATGAGCACTAAACCCTAGAGTCAGATATGACTGGCTTTCGAGCAAGGGAAACCTTTACCTTTCTCATTTTTAATTATTTTTTTCCTGGGAAGCAAAGAAAGTGCAGAATAGGAAACCAGCCCCCTAGGGTTACTCTCTCTCTCCCCCCCCCCACTGATTTGTCCCCTCTCTCTCTCCCTCACTGATTTGTCCCCCCCTCTCCCCCCCACACTGATTTGCCCCCTCTCTCACCCCCACTGATTTGCCCCCTCTCCCCCCACTGATTTGCCCCTCTCTCTCCTCCCCACTGATTTGCCCCCCTCTCCCCCCCGCTGATTTGTCCCTGCATATATGAAATATATCGTTCACCTAGAGTAGACTCAGCAGCAGCAGCAAAAACAAAGCTTCCCCATGACCATGTGGCTGGCAGGGAAGGGAAACAGAAACTACAAAAAGTCCCCACCACCTTCTCTCTCTCTCCCTTTCCACAAGCAAAAAGCCACAAACAGTGACCTTTGGTGGCTGGAAAAACATACTGCAGCTCCAGTCAGGATTTGTTTTATAAAAAAATAAGGGAAAATAAGGGGAAATTAATAAAATGGGAGGGGGAGGGAAGAGGGGTAAAAATAAGGGGTTTTCCCAGGTAAAATGGGATAGTTGACAGGTATGCTCTGGGCTGTATACACAGTCCAGCGAACATCTCACTCTCTCTTTGTAGAGAGAGTCAACTCTCTACTGTATAATAAATGTTGCATTTATGAAGTTGGATCTTGCCTTTTCTATTTGTATTTTAATCTCTACCTCTGGATACCAATTTTCATTTAACATACTCCCCAAATATATACTTGTATTCACTCTTTCAATTTCTTGTGTTCCTGCCATTAGTTTGCCGTGAGTTGGTGTTTAGCTTATAACAAGATACTTATTCTTCTTCCTGCTCAGGCTTCCTGATTTATGATGAGCTTAACTGCAGACTTTACAATAGCTGGGGGATAAACTGATTTTTCCAGGAAAGGATGTTATCCAATTTATCTCAGTTATAATGCAAAATATTTGAGGGTGTTTGGGTCTGGAATTGGTAATTGAACATAATTAAAAGTCATTAAAACATCATGATGAATCTTCATGAACAGATGAGAAGAGATTGGTAGAACTAAGCTCTGTGGGAGCTACAAGGCCAGAGAGACTAAAAAAAACCCATTATGCCTTGCATTCATCATGTTCAATGGAGCCTTTTTGCCTCACCTGTAAATGATTGATAGGACTATAAATTTTTGGCTAAAGCCTGCAGATTTCTATCTATGTGAATTTTAAAAGACTTTGAGGAAAGGGCTGAGCTAAAAAATATATATCAGTAAAGCTCCATTCCTAATGGTGACAGCAATGATGGCCACTTGCAAATCCAAATCTACCAATATATCACTGTGCTCATTGTCTATTGCAGTGATGGCGAACCTTTTAGAGACCGAGTGCTCATACTGCAACCCCAAACCCACTTATCTCAAAGTGCCAACACAGCAGCAGAAGAGGAAGGAAATGCTCTCACTGGGTTGTTGGGCAGAGGGGCGGAGCAAACTCTTTGCTGAAGGAGGGAGGAAGCACTCCCATTGAGCTGCTGGACAGAGGGGCAGGGTGAACTCTGTGCTGGAGTGACTGCACAGGTGCCCACAGAGAGGGCTCCGAGTGCCACTTCTGGCACACTTGCCATAGGTTTGCCACCAATGGTCTATTGCCTTGTGAATGGATTTGTAGTATGTGGTGTATGTGGAAAGGCAATGCAGCTGCACTTTCTGTTTCATTGTCTCCTGCTTGCCTAAGGTGGAGAAAAATAGTAAGGGTTCTGCCTATTTTAGAAGGTGGATGGAGTTTGGGAGGAGGCAGAAGTGTTGTGTGCTTGTATTAGGCAGAGAGCTATTGAAGGGCTTACTTAGCCATGACCCCAGAAACGTGGTCTGCCAAACTCTATCAGCAAATGCCCCACCCTTTCCATCTTTGGTTCAGAGTTATTTGTAAACAAAGTACTCAGTTGATGACAACAGGGGCATTTCAGGCCAGAAATGACTTGGTGTTCAATTCTTTTAAAAAATGCATTCTCTCATTCCCATGCCTTCCCTTCCTGGAATGATTTTCTGGCTCCACATACACCTTTTTTCAAATCTGTGCTGCAACTGGCTCTTATGAAAAACCATATTGTCTTATAAAGGGTCCTGAAAGGTGGAGACAAGGCAGGAAATTTTTTTACAAGGTTTCCCCTTAAAACCTGGATTTTTTTGAAATGTGTGGGCAATACACCGCATCACTTGTAGGAGAGGATCATCTCTTCTCTCTATTCACAAATATTGGCTAGTTAGCCTTAACTACTTAGTCAGCCTCTCTGATTTGCAAAAACAGAGGGAAAAGAAATGCAGGTACAGTGGAACCTCGGATAACAATATGAAGGAGTGGTAAGTTTTATTGTGTGTGCGCGTGTTCAGCAGTAGCAGAGTTGGTGTACACAGGTGGAAGTGGCGTGTGTTGGACTGCACACACATAGAAGAACAGCAACATAATTCAACAGAAAATAAACGCCTTTACTTTTCAGGTGCTGATATTTCTCAGCGTAAAACATAAACAAAGATAGCTTCACTTATATAACGTATTTACACAAACCCGTAGTCTCTCTGCCTCGGCAGCAGTCTTCCAAGGTCTTTCAGAGACTGATAAGACGCTGGTTGTTTTGCTTAAGTCTTTGGTAGTTCAGTTCATGAAAGCAGTTTCAAGATGGAATGAAAACCAATACTTATGCTGGCTTCATATTAACTGGCACAAAGCAGTTCAGTCCTTTCAAGCACAAAACATGCACACACTCGGTGAAAGAGGATAGTTGGTCATTCCTGTCAACCCGCGGCTCCGGAAAAACAGGACCTGCGCACATCGCTTGTGCACAGGTCGCTTTCCATGCATGCGTGGAAGGGTTTTACCCCTTCCATGCATGCACGGAAGTGCTACGCCGCTTGCGCAGCCCCTACGCAAGCGGCGTAGCACTTCAGCACATGCATGGAAGGGCCTTCCGCACATGCGCGGAAGCACTACGCCGCTTGCGTAGGGGCTGCGCAAGCAGTGTAGCGCTTCTGCGCATGCGTGGAAAGCGTTTCCCCCGCTGCCAAATTACGGGGTTTTGGCAGCGCGGGGCGGGTTATGACATCAATGGACGTCAAATTATGGGGTCTTCCCAGCCATATTGGGATGGTTGACAGGCATGTAGTTGGTGCTTACAGAATGTTTCCTGAATCAAGTTGTAGATAGGGCTTCTGCTCTTCCCCAGCAAGGGTTGCAGGTTCAGTCCTTCTGCATTCCTTCTCCTTGATACAGTATCTTCTGCGTGAGTTCTAGCGTGAACTTCGGTTATTCCAACATAACCCCTTGTGCTTTTTCAGTACTCCTTCATAACTCCTCCAACTAAGTGCTCAGGGAGCACTTCATTTATAGAGCATTTTTGCTGAGTCACAGACTTATAGCTGCGCTCAACAATTACAGTCTCTTAAAGTGATAGATGCATACATTTATCCTATACAATATACATCAATATATCATACCTGACAAGGAGAATACACGCATATGTATGGATGGATAGGTATGCATGGATATAGGTATATGTGTGCATGTGTGTTTGTATACAAATATACATGTATAAATAGATGTGTGTGTGGGTACTGTATACATATAGATGTGGGTATGCATATGTGGGTATGTTTGTGGATATATGGGTATGTATATATATAAGGACACCTTGTTCTGTTTATTATATTGTTTTTAATGTACTTTACTTAATAAAAATGAAATTTTTAAAAATTGCATGACAAAAGGAAATCCATAAAAAATAGTGGCTTGCTTTATGGAATTTTCCCCCAGAATGAATTAACTGGTTTTCAATGCATTCCTATGGGAAACTGTGTTTCGGTTAAAGTATTTTGGTTTTCAATGCATTCCTATGGGAAATTGCATTCAATGCATTCCTATGGGAAATTTGGTTAAAGTAATTTTCACCGTAAGAAACATCTTGGAGAACACATTAATTACATTAACCAAGGTTCCACTGTATATAAAACAAATAGGGTTTTAGCTGATGTTTTAGTTGATGTTTTAGTTTGTATTGTAAACCGCTTTGGGTCACCAATTGGTGAGGAAGGCGGTATATAAATATTGTAAATAAATAGATAAATAAATAAATATAAAACACATAGGGCAACTAATGGGCCTACTTCAGCTGTGACTAAAGCAAAGAGTAGACTCATTTGAATCCATGAAATTTACAAAGAAGTTGATTCACTAAAGCCCTACTAATTTGCACTACTCTAGTGCAACTTACTGTGCTAAGTAATAGGATTTTAGTCACTATGCTTAGTGTATAGTTAGAGGACATGCTCCACCAAGTAGTGAAATACAGCTGCCATAACATACTGCTTCTCCTTATCTGTGCGACTTACACTTTGCCACTCTTTTATGACTGGCCATTGGAAAGCAACCAAAGGCTTAACTTGCAAATTTGATTGCTCAACCATGCATCTCCGAGGAAACCCCACTATTGGAAGAAAATCAGATTAATTGGAGAGAATACAAATTAGCAATTACACTTATATACCACCCCATAGTACTGAGTACACTCTCTAGGCGGTTCACAAGGTAATCAATATTTTGCCCCCAATATGCTCTGTACTCTACCTTCCTTGGAAGGATGGAAGGCTGAGTCAAACTTAAGCTCATCAGGATCAAACTCACAATGTCAGCAGGTTCAGCTGCAGTACAGCATTTAAGCCACTATGCCACCAGAGCTCTCCCCCATCATATCTACTGTGAGGTTCAGTTTAACTCCTGATTAAAATGGAACTGCTACTTGAAGTAATGAGACAAAAATACCAAGCAAATATACATGATCATATGGGTGATGGTAGCTTCAATTTTTAAATTCCTTAGCCAAATACATTCCCTAAATACAGCTTGTGGCTAATCTGCCAGTGATTCAGTGGGTTCTCTCCATGGAATTCTTGATGTTAAACAAGATTAGACTGCATAATGCTTATGTTTGAGTTTCTTAAACAGTGCTCAAGACATCCCACTGGTTTTCTCCCCCAAGCGCTGTACTTCCTCAAATTTATGGAACTCATCAGCCTCCTTTAGGGATGTGTGTGGTGGGGGAAAGTGCTGCACTGTGCACACTGCACCTTTCTGCACATTGACTGCTTAATTGCCCGCAGTTGCTGTTAGCATGCTCAATAGAATGCTCTTATGAGTAAATGAAACATTAGCACTTGACAGAAAATCAATGTTATTCTAACAAGAAGCAAAAGCCGTGCCGTGTGCAATATAAACAAATGAAACATAAATCTAGTCTATGTGACTGTCTGTTGAAGACTTATTCCATTGATTGGCAACTTACTATACTGGTTGGCAACTTACTATATCATTTCTGTATAATAATGGAGTAGTTTGAAAATAGACTGGGCTGCTCCCCAGCCCATCTAACAAGCCTAAAAAACACTGAAGAAGTTTTCTTGCAAGGAGCACTAAAATGGACAGATAATGCAGGTGCTGAAATTTCAGCTGAAGAACTGTTAATTGCTCTCCTCAATTAGAAAGGGTAATTGGTCACCAACTCACAGCAAGTTAATGGTAGGAACACAAGAAATTGAAAGAGTGGATACAATTGTCTATTTGGGGAGTATGTTGAATGAAAATTGGGATCCCGAGGTAGATATTAAAATACTAATAGAAAAAGCAAGACCTACTTTCATAAAAATGTGACATTTGTTATGCGGTAAAAATCTAACTCTCGCTACAAAGATCTGAATAGTGAGATGTTACACATTCCCAGTGTTGCTATATGGAGTCGAAGCTTGGACATTGACTAAAGCATCTGAAAAGAGAATCAAAGCTTTTGAAATGTGAATCTACAGACGGCTAAGGATATCATGGATTGACCATGTGACTAATGTAGAAGTGTTGCGCCAGTTGAATAAAGAACAAGAACTGTTTAAGAACATTAAGCAAAGAAAGCTCCAATATCTTTGGGCATCTAACGAGGAACAACAAAGTATAGAATACTCCAGCTCATTCTGCAAGGAAAGATCCCTGGGAAGAGAGGCCCTGGACATAGACGGACTTTATTTATTTATTTAATCACATTTCTACTCCTGCCCCCTTGCTGAAGCAACTCCGGGCAGCTTACACATTGAAATATAACAGATAAAATTCTCCAAAAACATTAAAATATTAAATTGTTGAAGTTTTAAAATTTAAACAGCCCTCCCCCCATCATCAGATTTCTAAGAAGCTGAGAGATTGGTGTGGCATGTCCTCGGAAGAACTGTTCCAAGAAGTTAAGAACAAGAAGACTATCACCATGATGATAGTCAATATTCGGAATAGATACAGCACCTGAAGAAGAAGAAGAATGTCCTGTATTAGCTGAAAGTGGTTTTAATGGCTAAAGAACATGAGATACAGGTCCTCAGAAGAACTGTTTTGAGGAGTTAAGAACAGGAAGAGTATCTCCATGATGATAGCCAATATCCAGAATGGATACGGCACTTGAAGAAGAAGGTTTAGGTACCTGACTGGGGAGCCAGAGGTTGGGAGTTTGATTTCCCACTGTGCTTCCCAGGAGAAGAACCAGCCTCAGTGGTGTTGGGCAACTTGCACAGTCCCAAGCCACCTTCAGAAGAAGGGAATAGTAAATCACTACTGTGCAGTTTCTGCCCAGAAAAATCTGGATCAAGTCAGCTTGAATCAGAGTTGACTTGGTGGCACACAAGCCCATTCTGCAAGCTGTTGTCTGGGCAGACAAAACAAGTGGCACAGCAAGAGCTGTTCTTGTGGCAGAAAGAGTGTACCCTTGGTTGGATAGCACTTGGGATCTGGAGAGCCTGGGGTACACCTTCAATGAGTCCTGGGGGTATCAGAACTTGGATTTGTAGGATCTAAATCTAATATTTCTATTATAGGAGAAAGGGCAGTTGTTCTCTAATAAAGAGATAGTACTGAGCATATCTTGCCCCATGATGGTCAGCACTTTGGCTTAACCTAGTGTTGAATCCAGTTCGTTGGCTGGTCTACTGATTACTACCTGAAACATGTACTGGTGAGGATTTAAGCTTGGCCAACCACAAAACTAAGAAGATGGCTTCGTTTCAGTAATTTAAAATTTGACCTGGATATGAAAGAAAGAAAATAGTTAGCATGGACTTTCTATAGTCAGGCTTAGGGCTCTTCAGGGACTGCAGTGGCTTAGTAGTTAAGATGCTGAACTTGATGACTGGAAGGTCAGCAGTTCAAGACCCGACTGCAGTAACTCAAGTGGTTAAGATGCTGAACTCGCTGATTGGAAGGTTGGAGTTTGATTTCCAGGTACTGCATGGAGTGAGCACCCATCCCTGTCCTGGCTCCTTCCAACCTAGCAGTTCGAAAGCAAGAAATTGCAAGTAGTTAAATAGGGACCACTTCGGTGGGAAGGTAAACAGTGTTATGTGCACTCAGGTGTTGAGGCATGCCTGCCACATGTCCACAAAACATCTGCAAACACAGACATCACTGGCTCTTTGGCTATAAACAGAACTGAGCGCTCAACCCTAGAGTCGGACACGGCTGGCTTTCAAGCAAGGGTGACCTTTACCTTTACCTAAATAGGTACCACTTTGGTGGGAAGGTAACAGCATTCCATGCACTCCGGTGTGTAATCATGCCTGCCACATGTCCATAGACATGTCTGCCGGCATAGACAGTGCTGGCTCTTCGGCTATAAACAGAGATGAACACCGGACCCTATGACTGGCTTTCGAGCAAGGGCGACTGTAGGAATCGGGGCCGCAGAGGGCCGGAGGTCCCGGAGGAGACTGATCAAGGAACGATACGAGGCAGTATGGAGGAGGATATGATCAGTGGTTTATTGAGGAAAAGGCATAACCATTTATAGATCAGAAGGCAAGGTAGAAAAAACCGTCACCCAACAGTCAATCACATCACCTATTTACTCAGGCTGATTGGGAATCTCTCGGGGGGAAGTTAATTAGTGTGGACAAACACTGGCTGAGACAACACCATTGTTTTGGGCTTAGACTAAGGCAATCAGGACTTCTGTTTGCTTCTGGGAAGAGACTGAGATTCGGAGATGAGGGATTACTCTAATCGGTAATGTATTTGCTCTTTCAGCAGGTTCGTTGGTCAGGTCAGGTAATTGGGTGAATCAAACCCTATCATTTATCCACCCCCCTTAATTTCTCCCTGCTGGCAAGGGCCAGGGGCCAGGAGCGTGCTCGCTAGGTTTAACCTCTGCCAGAGGCCATGCGTGCCAACTGGGCACGCGGATCCACAACTCCCCTTTTAAATTTTCTTAAGAGCCTGACCGGCGACCCTGCGTAGGAGCAGGACCAGCTGATGAGCGGGTATGACGTCACGGGGTTTCCTTCTGGGGCGGCACCTTGAGATCAGCGAGGGAATGCATTGTGCAAAGCAGCAGAGTGCGATGCCTAGTATAATCACCCCCACAACCACCTTGAGTACCGTTTGGAGCCACCCCCAGGGGATCCATGACCACATCCAGTTCCACAATGAACTCCACCAAGCCCCCCATGCAGAACCCTCTGTGATGCCCTGGACTATGGTGTGGAGATCAGTGAGCTGACTCTGTACTTTGCGGGAGTTGTCAGTAAGGTTGAAACAGCACATACCATGAAAAGACTCGCAGCCCAGGTGGTGCAACAATAAGAGGTAGTCGATAGCCGCTCGATTGTCAAGAATGGCATGGCGAAGCTCTGCCTGCTCTTGATTAAGGAGCGCTATCGCGGAGGAGGTGTGGTTGATGGCTTTTGCTAGACCGCAAGCCAAGCGACCAATCCTCTTTGCGTTGCCGACGGCTAAGCCTGGCACGCCAAAGATGCTGAGTGCCAAAGAGAGATATTCGGCAGGGCTCATTACTCTAAAGCTGCTCTCACACGAGCTGTCTAACTGGGTGGTGCGAGTGTGCCGTATGAGTGAGGAAACATTTGAAACATTAGTAACATTTGTGCTTGGGGTGACCATATCTTTGGTCGGGAGTAACAATGTCAAGCGACTGATACAACATATAGAGTCTGAAACATTAGCCGGGATGTAGTTCCACGTGTACTGGTTGCATGTGAAGAACCAACCAGATGGCAGGGTGATATGAGCATACATGGTGCCAAGTGGTACTGGGTTATTGCAAGTCCAATTGCCACTGCCAACGTTGAGGCAGCGGCGCCGGGTACGGCCAGCCGAAGCGCAGCCGTACATTCATCCACAGGTAGAGTTCGGGCTGACCGCCACCCGGGGAGTGTGGAGGGTGGCTGCATCAGCCGGCAAGGTCATGGTCAGCCGAATCTCCCAACGGGCATACTCTGAAGAAGCCGCTGGGTTATACGGGCTGAAAAGTCTCTTCACAAGCCAATCCCCATCCCTGGGGTGCGCGCCTGGAGAATGGCACACAGGGATGAGGCAGGTGCTGAGGATCGAAGCAGAACCAAGGTCCTGCCTGAGGCAAAAATCGGACTGGTTGACGAGACCCGCCAACCTCTCCCAAATATTGTACTGCATCCGGGCAGAGAGGTCTCCGCCAGGCAGTAGATCGTTGGCCTCCAACGAGATGGCCTGAGCGCCTCCCCCCAAAAGCAGGGAAAGGGTCAGGATGATGGTGAAGATCACGGTGTTGGCATCAATCTGGGCGAAGACTGCTGCTACAAAGTTCTCCGGTGTCGGCTCCCTCTCCTCGCGTCGGAGGGCGCCCTGGGCCTCACTGCAAAGGGTCTTGACCATCCCCCAGGTGATCTTCGGTGCTGGCGTCCGCGGCCGTCGCTTCTCCTGGTGGGTCTCCTTGGTCAGGGTGAGGTCCTCCATCTCCGGGATCGGACTCGGGTCGGTCTGGGTCCACGCCATGAGGTTCCAAGTGCGGCTTGACACACCGAGCTGGAATCCAAACGACACCTGTAGGAGACATAACTGCAGCATACCCTCGCCCCCAGGTTACGAGCGGCGCCGGGCCCCTCCAAGAAGGGTCCGGTGGCACCCGGTATCGGACCATCGGTCGCGGGAGAGCTTCCGAGCGGCGGAAGTGCTTCTCCTGCGGCGTACAATCCAAAAAAACATTAAGGTGATTGTAAGTGAACAATACCTTGTTCAGGCAATGCTGTGCCTGGCCCTGTGACTTGGGGGGGCTGGTGGCTCCCCCCTTTCTGTTTGTTTGTCAATATAGGACTTGAGCGTCCGATTGACCCGTTCCACAATCGCTTGCCCCTGCGGATTGTAAGGAACGCCAAAAGTATGCTTAATATCCCAAGTGGCCATGAAGGCGGCCAGCTGCCTGGAGCTGTAAGATGGCGCGTTATCGGTTTTAACGTGCCGAGGTTTGCCCATGGCTGCAATGCAGGAAAGGAGGTGCTGCTCCACGTGGGAGGCAGTCTCCCCTTTCTGCGCCGTTGCCCAAACGAACTGAGAAAAAGTGTCTATGCAAACGTGCATGAACTGCCACCGGCCGAACTGCGGAACATGCGTGACGTCCATTTGCCACACCTGATTGGCCTCTGTCCCTCGTGGGTTGACCCCCCACGAGGGCCCCCCCGGTGCCCCTGCACAATGCTGGCAAGAGCAAACTATGCCTTGGGCTTGAGAGAGTGGCAAATCGAACTGTCTGGCAAGTGCTATGGCATTTTGGTGAAAAAAGGCATGGCTCTGAATTGGAGTAGTAAAAACACCCAAAACTGAACGTTGCTGAATTTCCTTTGCCGCCGCATCCGCTCTGCTATTGCCCGTGGAAATTGGACCCGGTAGGTCTTGGTGACTTCGGATGTGGGCAATATAGAGCGGCTCCGTGCGGTTTCGCAAATGAAATTGAGCCGTGAGAAACAGGCTAAGCAAATTTTTGTCTATCGCGGGAGTGATGTATGCTCCCGGTAGACTGTGAAGCAAGTTCCTAACGTACATGCTGTCCGTGATGATGTTTAAACGTTCTTTGGCGAAGGTGCGCAAAGCGAGGTTCACCGCTGCCAACTCTGCCCGCTGCGCGGACTTTTGTGGAAGAGTTAGCAGCGTGCGCCATGCTTGGCCCTCCTGCCAGGTCAAGACACCGTATGTCCGACCACCATCGGTAAAAACTGTCCTGGCTCCCTGGAGTGGAACCAGCGAGAGCAATTCAAACAAGCTGACTGTCTGCGTTTGGAGTGAGACAAGTCTGGGGTCCTTTGGCAAGTGGTATGCCAAGCTCCCGGTGAATCCTTCCAAGGCTATGGGAAGCGAGTCACCGAGCTGCATTAATTGCTGGACTTGTTCCTTGGTGAATGGAACTACGATTTTGGCCAAATCATGCCCTGAGATGTCCCTAGCTCTCAACCTTCCACGGTAAACCACCGTGGAGACCAATTCTTGGGGAGGGACGATGTTTCGTGAAGAGGTGTTCGGAAGGTACACCCACTCCACGATACTTGCCCCTTTTTCGTCATCTACGCCGAGCGCTCCTGTAAACATGGATCCTGACCGTACGATGTACAAATTCAAGATCGGAGCATATGGCCCTGGGGTGATCCTATCTACCCACCTCTGGCTGAGAACTTGGTTAACTTTCTCGATAGCTAAGCGTGCGTCTCGAGAAATTTTTATCCGGTCTGCCGGCTGCTTACCTAAGGTTAGCAGTGAGAAGAGCGGTTTTAGAAGATCCGTATCCAATCGGAAATACGGTCTGGCCCAATTGATGTTCCCCAAAACTTGCTGCAACTCTACAAGGGTGACTGAGCCCTGTAAATTGATCCTGGGCAAAACTGGTGCTGCGAAAGAGCGGAGAAGCCGATGGCCCAAGTATGAGAAGGGCTCGGTTCTCTGCACTTTCTCTGGGGCAATGAGTAACCCTTTGTCCCCCAGGCTGGCCTGGAGGTCAGAAAACATTTCGCTGCCGAGTTGCGGTATCGCAACCAAGATGTCGTCCATAAAGTGGCAAACTATAGCTTTAGGGTAAAGGCTTCGGAACTTTGCCAGTGCGTTGTGAACATAAATTTGGCACAGGGTGGGCGAATTGAGCATGCCCTGTGGCAAAAATTTCCACGCGTAACGCTGCGTAGGCTCGCCGTGGTTCACAACCGGCACCGTAAAGGCGAACCTTTCCCGGTCCCGGGGGTCTAAGGGGATTGTATAAAAGCAATCCTTGAGATCTACGACTAGAATCTCCCACCCCTCGGGAATCATGTTCGGATTGGGGATGCCGCATTGGAGCGGACCCATTGGCTGTATGCATTTATTGATCTCTCTGAGATCGTGGAGGAGTCGCCACTTCCCCGACTTCTTTTTAATCACAAAAATTGGCGAATTCCAAGGACTTGTGGACCGTTCTATATGTCCTGCGTCTAGCTGTTCCTTAACTAGCTGCTTGAAGGCAACTAATTTCTCTCCCACTACCGGCCATTGTTCTACCCAAACCGGAGTGTCGGTGAGCCATTTAAGTGGCAACGCCATTACCCAAAGGTAAGCGTAGCACCGTACTGCTGCAAGATGTCTCGCCCCCAAAGGTTGATGTGCACGTCAAGAATGTGCGGCCGAATTACCGCCGTGCCGTCAGCCCTTGGGATTGTGACTTCCACCCACTCTCGGCTCCTAAACGCTTCCTGGACGCCGCCTACCCCCCACACATCGGAGACCGGCTCAATGGCCCACTCTCTTGGCCACTGGCTCCTGCTTATCACGCTCATATCCGCTCCGGCATCGAGTAACCCTGAGAACACTCTTTTGTTCAAAAATACCTCGATAACGGGGCGCTGCTTCCACTCAACGTTGGTTTCCACTGTCGCTAAGACCTGGTATCCTTGTACTGCCTCCCTGGCGCTCGAGCGGTCCTCTGACCGGGACTCGGAGCTGTCCCTGAGCCTTCCCTGGCTATCTGCTGGCGAGTGACAAGGAACCATGATCAGTTGCGCTAAGGTGTCTCCCTTGTGAATTGTTTGGGGCAGATGAGTCCAAAGCTGAACTTGGAGAACGCCTGAAAAATTCGAGTCAACGACTCCTGGAATTATGAAAATTCTGCGTGCTCCAGCTACGCTGCGGGGCAAAACTAAACCTATAAAGCCCTTGGGCAGTGGACCCATGTACTGGGAGTCCACCAGATAGACCGTGCCTGGCAGGTCGCATGTAACGTCCGCCTGACAAGTCAAGTCTAGCCCTGTACTACCCTTGGGGCTGGCCTGTGCCCTCGCAATGTCTGGAGTGTGACCGGGATTTAGTCTAGCTCTGGTGAGCTCTGAATGAGGGGAGTCCCTGTTTGGACCGGGGCCAGAGACATGCCCGCGTTCCGGTTTCCTGAATTCGGACAGTCTCGGGCCCAATGGTAGCCTCTTTGACATTTCGGACACTGGGTCTTCGGAGCCTTGGGGCGGCCGGACTTTTGCCCGCCTCCCTTGGATCAGCACTCCCTAGCGAAGTGACCGACCTTGCCACAACTGTGACATGCTCCTTGGCTCTTTCCTTTTGGTCTCTTACCCCCTTGCACCGCTGCCGCTAGCAATCCCATCTTGTAGGATTCTGTGCCAACGTCGGCGCAAGCTCTAATCATGTCCGTAAGGGTCAAATCGGGACGATTGCCTAGTGACTGCAAGATTTTACGGCAGTCTAGATTGGCGTTGTCCTTGGCTAACTTCATCATGAGCTCTTGCTGGGCCTGCTCATTGTCAATCTGCCTGCTAATTGCTTCTTCCAGGCGATTGATGAAGTCCATATAGGGCTCTTGGGCTCCTTGCTTGATGGCGGTGTAATTTTTAGCCGCTTTGCCAGTTGCTGGGACTTTGAAAAACGCCCTAAAGGCGGCCTCGGCCGACATCTGGAGAGTGGCTAGAGGCAAGTTGATCTGGGCATCGATGGATTCGAAGGCACCTGAACCATATAACTGGTCAGGAAGTACTGTGCCTCCCATCCTGGCAGCCCTTGTCTGCGCCTCCAGGCGATACTCGCTGTCCCAAATTAAGTACTGGCTAGGGTTGAGCATCATCCGCATGACGGCTTTCCAGTCATGGGGAATGAACATGGTGTTCTCGCACACTTGCTGAAGCGTGCCCCTTGTGAAACGACTTTGGAGCCCTGTTTCGGAAATGGCTTTCCGTATGGCCATGAGAAGCTTATACGGGACTGGGGAGTGTACTATCTGCTGTGCGCCTGTAAGCGCGTCCATCTCCATGCGGATGGGACATATCTGACTAAGCTCAGCTAGTTCTTCTGCTGGCAATTCCCCCTTCCTAATCTCCTCTTCAATGGTGTGCTGAAGTGGACTCTTGGTAACTCGGGAACTGGGAACTATCAGAGAAGCGCCTGCGCTCCTCATTCCTTGCATTCCACCGGTGACGTCTGCAGCTGTCACCGGGGGAAAGCTCCCTACGCTACTCTGCCTAAATTGGAGTGACGGATAGAGCGCCGTAGGCGCCGTTGGTTTGGCTGGCGCTTCTGGCAGGCTTGGGGGTTCTTTGGCCTCTATCCGGACTGGCTCTATCTCCGCCAAGAGCTTCCTACACTTTCTCCATGTGCGAATTACGCCTCCTGGAGCTTTCGGGGGTTGCTGAATGCAGTCTCCTATCTGATCCCAGCGCTCAAGGGTTAACGTACCTACTTCTGGGTAAAGCAGGCAGTGTTCCCCTAGGTACACCAAAAGTCTCGCTAGCTCCCCGCTGTGAAAACGCAAGTTAAATACCCTGGCCAGGATGATGAACCCCTCCTCATGGGTTCTTTGGCTAGCGGATGGACGCTGTCACTGAGGACAGGTCCCCATATTACCTGCGATTGGGTCCTCGGAAGATTCCTCCTCGGGACGAGTCGACGCGTCTTTGGCAGGCAATAGGTTCTGCCGACGTCGCTTTCTGGGTAGAGCTCGGAGCGTGGACTGCGGCCACGGGCCCTCGGTGGCCACTGCGCTGTCAGGGGCTCACAGCTGCCATGAGCGGAATGTGTTTTTCCCTTTGGCGCAAGCCGCCGCGAAAGCCGGGAGTAAGCTGTAGGATGCCTCTTTGGACTGCCTCACCGCAGGCCGTCCCTCCGATCGGCTGGCTGCCGGACGGAGTGCCGCGCTGTCCTCCGGGATGATTCGGACACGGTTCAAGCGCAGAACCGGACCGTGTGATCGCTACTCTGAGGAAGACCGCTCTTACTCACGAGTAGATCACGTCGGGGTCACCAGGTGTAGGAATCGGGGCCGCAGAGGGCCGGAGGTCCCGGAGGAGACTGATCAAGGAACGATACGAGGCAGTATGGAGGAGGATATGATCAGTGGTTTATTGAGGAAAAGGCATAACCATTTATAGATCAGAAGGCAAGGTAGAAAAAACCGTCACCCAACAGTCAATCACATCACCTATTTACTCAGGCTGATTGGGAATCTCTCGGGGGGGAAGTTAATTAGTGTGGACAAACACTGGCTGAGACAACACCATTGTTTTGGGCTTAGACTAAGGCAATCAGGACTTCTGTTTGCTTCTGGGAAGAGACTGAGATTCGGAGATGAGGGATTACTCTAATCGGTAATGTATTTGCTCTTTCAGCAGGTTCGTTGGTCAGGTCAGGTAATTGGGTGAATCAAACCCTATCATTTATCCACCCCCCTTAATTTCTCCCTGCTGGCAAGGGCCAGGGGCCAGGAGCGTGCTCGCTAGGTTTAACCTCTGCCAGAGGCCATGCATGCCAACTGGGCACGCGGATCCACAGGCGACCTTTACCTATGGCTCTTCTCCTCCTTTATTCCTGAATGGATTTCCCAAATCAATAAATGTAAATTTCTAGCTGATTACAAATTTCCAGAGTAGCTCTGTGTTATGTGTTGTCAAGTTGTAATTGTTTTATAGCAGCTCTAATAGAGCTTTCAAAGTGTGTAACATATATCAAGGGTAATTTTACAGTGCCACAAACATCCCAATGAGTTGTATGAGTATCCCAAGTTCTAGCTTATCTGCATCATTACACTGAGGAATCAGAATAGCTACTGTTGTTCAGTAGCAATAAAGTAGCACTAAAGTCAGAATTATGTCAAAAAATAAAAATAAAATCTTCATATAATAAAATAGATTAGATTTCTCACATAGAACTCTGAATTCATGCAATGTCAGTTTCTGCCCTCCCTTCAAAAAATATCTTTCCATCTGTCCTATTCAATTTCAGAACAATGGCAAAAGAGTAGGTGGAAGCAGGCATATGCAAGCTATCCAAGGCCTCTGTCACATGCACCCAACATAGCTTGGTACATAGCTTTAAATTCATCTTTGTTTGAAGTTTGCAGTGACATATTTTGCCATTACAAAATAAGTTAGATGTTGAGATCCATCAGGATTCATTTCTCCAGGCTTTTAAGAGAGGTTTATAAATAGAATTTTTATAAAGAAGGCCTTTGCAAATACCCTCCCTGTCCATGGTGCTGTCTAATTGGTATCTTATTTACAAGTAGCTTTTAACTGCCACCATTTAACTCAATTATGTGTTACTACATTTGTCAACTGTGTTGATTTTATACTGGGGATGAGAGTTGTTTTGTGAGTTTGGTTATTTTTGGACTATTGCTGTATACAACAATAGTCCAAAAATAACCAAACTCACAAAACAACTCTCATCCCTGGTAGTGCTGGTCACTAAATTGGGTGGTATAAAACTGCTATGAATAAATGAATGATTAGATGGATGGATGGATACAGTTGCTTGGTGGCAGAATTATCTAACTACTGTATTGGTCTGCAGTCAATACAGTTTGCATCATTTGGGTGTGGGGAGAGTCAGTCACCTGCCCTGAATGATGCTTCCACCTATCCTTGGGGACAGATTCCTCCCTCAGAAGGCTATAGAGATGTACCATTGTAGAAGGTGTGCCTAGTAGGCCCAAGGTTATTATTTCACTCAAATGAGACAGGCACAGAGTGACACCTCTGACAAATATATAACTTTACATTTATGTTTTGCAGTCATTTTGAATCTATTATGATTTTGAAATGCCTTGTTTATCCTTTACACCAGGGGTAGCCAACCTTTTTATGTAATGGGCCTGACCACGCCCCCGGACAGCTGAACGGGTGGGATCACGTGTGTGCGCCCCCCAGAAGCAGAAGCTGGTGCATTTACGGCTGTCGTAAATGTGCTCACTTCCACATTTATGACAGCCACGGGCGTGTTTGCACATGCACGGGCGTGATTTATAGCTGACATAAATGTGCCCGCTTCCACTTCCATGTGTGGTGGAGACAGTGATGGGCCAGATGGGATGGTGTCTGGGGTCAGGGCAGGCCCATGGGCCGTAGGTTGGGAACCCCTGCTTTACACAGTAAAGCAGACTGCAATTCGGATGGGCTAATTGATTTGTATTTACGTATTGTCAGTTGTTTTGGGCTTCCTTTTAGAAAGGCAGAGTTAGTAAACGAAATCTAATGAAAATTTCGTAAACAGTTTTGCTTCAGATATTAAGGATGAGACGTTGGAAAACAGAAGGCCTGGTTTCTCTCACATTGTTCCCAGTGACAACAAAGGCTCAGAAGGTGCTATAAATAGTTTATGAATGTTTAAAATCGTTTCAGCATCTTTGTAGAATCCATCCAATGCTTACCCTCTTGCTAGTCAGTGTTGACTAAAAAGCTGTAAAGTAAAAGGCCTTCATCCAGCCTCATTTAATTATTGTGATATGGATGATGCATAATATTGATATGTAGGTGCAATTCAATGAATATATAACATTTAACTATGAAATGCTGTCGTCGTCATCAAATTATACATTACAGGTGGTATGGCAGAAGAATTTGTTAAATGCTAAGAGTTTCTGAGTTCCATAATTCATGTACCTCACAAAGTAGCTTGCTTTGTTTCATAATTGAGGCTTTATCTGCAAGACTGAGTTCTCAGACATGACATTTGTTAAGAATCATGGCACTGGATCACTAAAATGATTTCAGTCTCTAACGATGTGTTATCTTTAACATGCAGTTCAGCCCTTAGAATTTCTCATTAATGGCAACATATCAACATACTGTAGCTCAAAGCGTATCTAGAGATACAGAGGGGAAACTGGTTTCTCTGTTGAGTATTTTTACATTTTGTTGTGCTTTTGGTTTTTTGTGTTAACATATACATAAGAGCTTTAGGTTTATGCCTTCTAGTAGACAATATTCCTTTCTTGGATGCAGACTTTAATGTGGTGAACAGGTTTGAGTGTGTCAATGAGGCAGAGAGGAATGCTCTCCATTATAAGCCTGGACTCCAAGAAGTATCACCTAAGGTGGAATGGTCACAGCTGAAACACCAGACAAAGATGCATCCACCCTCTTTAAGGCAACTAATGGAAAAAACACTCCACATGAGAATGACAGGGAAGAAGCCAAAGTAAAAGGTGTCAGAAATTGTATCAGAACTCTGAATGTAGTTTTTCATCAATTATCCTGGAGAGACAAAGAGAACTACTGCATTAACAGTGCAAAGAAATAAAGAACAATAAAAAGAGAAAAGAGATTTCTTTCAGAAGGGAAATTTAAACTTAGATTAGAAATACTTGAATAACAACAGGGAAGCTCACTATCTGACCTGGAGAAACTAAAGAGAAGGTGGAATCAGCATAATGAAGAAGTACACAGATGAAATAAAAGGACGACAGGCTCTTTTGAAGAAGAATCCTGTGATGAAGATCCTGCAGTTCTAAAAAGTGAAGTGATAGCTACTCTAAAATCACTAGGAAGGGATGAATCACCAGGGGTACATGGAATACTAATAAAACTGTTTCAAGCTACAGAAATTGAATCTTTCAAAAATTCTAACAAGAATATGACAACAAATAATAGGAAACAAAACATGGCCCGCAGACTGGAAACATTCAGGATACATTCCAATCCCCAAGAAAGGAGATGCCAAGGAATGCAATAATTATAGGACCATTGGTTTTTATTTCTAATGCAAACAAAATTATGCTCAAAGGCCTTTATCTTATATGGAACAAGAAAAGTCTGATGTTCACGCTGGAATCCAAAAAGGATGAGACACTCAAGATCATATTGCAGCTGTTTTGTGTAGTTCAGCCGCATAGTTGAGTCTGACTCTAAGTGAGTCCTCTCTTCTCATTTGGTGGCCAAAGTACTTTAGCTTCATCTTCAGTATGTGTCCTTCCAATGAGCAGTCAGGATTGATTTCCTTCAGGATCAACTTATTTGATCTCTTTGCTGTCCAGAGTACTGTACTCTCAAAATTCTCCTCCAGCACCACATTTCAAAGGGGTCTATTCTTTTGTGCTCAGCCTTCCTTATGGTCCAGCTATCACAACCATGCATTACTACTGGGAATACCATTGCTTTGACTATGTCGACTTTTGTTGGCAGGATGATGTCTCTACTTTTTATTGTGATCCCTAGGTTTCTCATATCTTGCCTCCCAAGAAATAATCTTCTTTTTATTTCATGGCTGCATTCACCATTTGCAGTGATCTTGGATCCTAAGAAGGTAAAGTCTGTCACAGCTTCCATTTCTTCCCCTTGTGATAGGACTGATAGGAGTGATAGAGCCAGTTGTCATTATCTTTGTTTTTTGATGTTGAGTCTCAGGCCAGCTTTTGCACTCTCCTCTTTCACCCTAATCAAGAGGTTCTTTAGGTCTTCTTCACTTTCTGCCACTAGGCTAGTGTCATATTGCAGCTATCTACAGGCTATTGTAGCATACTGAAGAATTTCAGAAGATCAGTCTATGCTTTATAGGCCACTAGCAGGGGTACCCGGCTGCATCTGGGTTGGACCCAATACTGGTATTCCACATAAGTACGGCCACACCTCTTCCTTATAGGTATAAATAGCAAAGCCTTTGGCTGTGTGGATCATGAGAAGCCTTGGATTGTTCTGAAATAAATGGGTGTGCCTCCATACTTGATTGTCCTAATGTATAAGCTGTATTGTGGACAAGAAGATATATTAGGACAGATTATAAAGAGACAGAATGGTTTTTATAGCAAAGGTGACATACAAGAGCACATTTTATCCATTATTTGCTCAATCTGTATGCAAAACAGATCTTTTAGAATGAGACTAAATTCAGATGAAGGAGGATTGAAATGGATGGAAGAAACGTCAATAATTCAAGATTTGCAGATGACACCATCTTACTAATAGAAAACAGCAAAGACTTGAAACAACCTTTAATGAAAGTGAAAGCAGAATGTGCAAAAGCAGGACTGCAGTTTAACATTAATAAGACAAGAATTATACAGAAGAGCTACGCAACTTTATAGTTGACAATGAAGAAATTAAGACAGTGAAAGATTGTGTATACCTAGGCTTGATCATCAATCCAGACTGCAGCAAGAAACCAGAAGAAAACTGAGGCTTGGAAGAGCAGCAATGAAGGAATTAGAAAAAATAATCAAATATAAGGATGTTTCACTGGAGACCAAGACCAAGAGCATCCACACTCATGTATTCCCAATCACCATATATACTGTAGGTGATGGGAGGAAAAATTGATATGTTCGCAATATGGTGCTGGACGAGATAGCTTGGACTGCCAGAAAGATGAACAGGTGGATCCGAGAGCATATTAAGCCTGAGCTGACTTTTGAGGCAAAAATGTTGACATTGAGGCTGTCCTACTTTGGGTACATCATGAGAAGGCAAGACTCTCTGGAAAAGCCAACAATATTGGGGTAAGGTTGAAGGAAAAGAGGAAGATCAAATTTAAGATGGACTGAATCCCACAAGGAACCACAGGTCTGAGTTTACAAGAGCTGAGTAAGGTTGTTGAGGACAGGACATTTTGGAGATCTCTTATTTACAGGCTTGCCATATGTTGGAGGTGACTTGATGGCATACAACATCATTATCATCATCATCATCAACATCATCATCATCAACAACAACAGCAAGAAGCAGCAGCAGCAATGTGGGGAATAAGGAACAGAGTTTCATGTGTGTTCATGTATGGGAAGTAATTGCTGGGTACAAAGGAATCATAAATATACTAATTCTGGCTTTAGGAGCAACCTAATCCTCCTTCAAACTATTTCAGTTTGGACTTTGATGTGAGCTCAGAATGTGAGCACTTTGGATACAATAATGAAACATATCATGCAGGGAATGGAGTAGGATTAGGATTAGGTCTGCTGCAACCAGAACTCTCTTAGTTATTTTTCACAGCATACACTACTAAGTTGGACACTAGTCTTAAAATAGACAAAGTAATTTCTCAAAGATTTGCCAATTAGAGTACTTTCTCCGAACACTGATAATGTGGAACCATAATTCAGGAGAATGCGGCTTTCAATCTTTAGGTGTTTTGGTCTACAACTCCTGCATTCCCAAGCAATTGACCAAGTTGGTTAAGGCTGATGGGAGGTATAGTTGAAAGCATCTGGAGGGTGCCATATTATTGACCCAAGATTATTTTGCAATGAGAATTGTTGTATGTAGTTCCACAATAACTAGAAGTATAGACAGGTAAAGGGTGTGATATGATTAATAACTGCAGCAATTACACTTATATACCACCCCATAGTGCTTAGTGCAATCTTTGGGTGGTTCACAAGGTGTTGGAGGATGGTGGGGGCATGTGGGAATCTGATAGGGAGGAACCATAAGCCAAGTTCATGAGGGTGCACACACTCCTTTTTGTTTTATGAGTTCCTCCCGGGAGATGCCTGCATCCTTTTACTATGTTTCAATATTTCCCTGAAAGAATGTCAGTACACATGTAATCAAGGTCTAAAGCTTCTGCTATAGAGAGACTGATCATGCAAGTTTCACGAGGCCAGTATGCTGTTTAGCTGCTCTAACCAATCAGGACTCTAATCACGTACTGTAGCTTGCATGATTCTCACACGTTACCCTAATGTTAGAAACAATGTATGCCGAATGTAACCTACGGCTGAATGTTCTCTATTGTTCCCTATGCCACCAATTCTGCTATTGAATGTGCTATTGTTCCTGTACTCTTATCTGCTGCTGAAATTTTGGCAATAAAATATACTGGTTGAGGTTGGTTCCTTCAGAGCTCTCGTCAAGCAGTCGGCTGGACTGTATCTGCTTGAACATTTTCATGGTATCAGGATTTCCTCCCGCAACAACAAGGCACAGTGGAACCGCGGGTTTTGGATGCTTTGGGATGTACTGGAAGGAATCCATTGAAAATAATGCCTCAGTTTCCTATGGGAAACCGTGCTTCACTTTATGGATTTTTTGTTTCCTATGCATCCCTATGGGAAACAGTGGAATGTATTCCTATGGGCACTTTGCAATAAGGAATTTTCGCTGTAAGGGAAACCTGCAGAAAGGATAAATTCCATAACCTGGTTTTTTTTACTGTAATTAGCATTTTTGCCCCCAACACACTGCTCATTTTACATACCTTAGAAGGATGGAAGGCTGAGTCAACTGTGAGCCTATCAGGATCAAATCCTGCAATTTGTGAGCAGAGGTTTGGCTGCAGTACTGCTTATCCAAAATTTATATACAGTACTGTATAGGAAAATCTGTACGGTCCAGCTCCTAACCTTTCCGAAACACAATTTTCAATTGCTTTGGTTTTTCCTCTTTAATTTTATCTGAAACTCTGTGCTATAAGTCTCCTTTGTTTCTCCTCTGTGGATTTTTTGTCTATCGGGAAAATGTTTATTCACAGACCTCATTACATGAACATTCCATTTCTCATCTGTTTCAAAGGTAACGGAGTAAAAACAAAGAGAAACAGAGTGAAAACAAACCAAAGCAAGAAAACATACACCAAATGAAGTCCACTGCAAACAAACATTGTTATTTATACATGTTGCTTGTCAGTCTGTATTCTGGGCCCCTCTGAAGAGAATGGAAGTCAGGTTAGCTAAGGTAAGACTTTTATACTATTAATCTGAGGAGTTTGATCAGAAGACTGGTTATAGTTATTTAGTTTATACTAATATACAGATTTTTACTGTTAACTAAATGCAATTATTTGTTTAAAATATCCCTATGAAAAGTAAGGTCACCCTTGCTTGAAAGCCAGTCGTATCTGACTCTAGGGTTTAGTGCTCATCTCTGTTTCATAGCCAGAGCCCATGCTGTCAGCTTCTGCAGACGTTTCCATCACAGGCATGACTAGACACTGGAGAGCACAGAACACTGCTTTCCTTCTTTCGTGTTCAGGGAATGAAGAAGCAGACGAGTGAAGTAGTGAAATTCAGCTCTTTATTAGTGGGGTTTGAACACAGTTTGGATGGGGCAAAACTTGGACTTATATACACTATAAACAGTAACAATAATACAACAAGCCCATTGGCTAACAGAGTGTGCACATTTTCGATCCACTTATTTGCATAAGAATAGATACATGAGAAAAGATACAGTCTGCTCCTGTCAGAAAACACAGTTAACATACATAACACCTTCCCACTGAAGTGATCCCTATTTATCTACTTGCAATTTCTTGCTTTCGAACTGCTAGGCTGGCAGGAGCTGGGACAAAGATGGGAGCTCATTCCATCCTGCAGTAATCTGGGATCGAACTGCTGACCTCCTTTAGTGTATGGGACCAAAGACAACCGGACAACGGAAGGGTTGGTTTAACACAGGTTTATTGCATGAGGTTCCAGTGAAGCATGAGGTAATGGCGGTGATACATCTCAATATATACAGTAGCCCTCTACATTTGAATCTTGTAGCACGGTAGCTCATTGGCTGCTACCGGCGTGGCCTCGCCCAGGCACGCCTCTTTCTTCTGCTGCTGAATGCGGGGAAGGTTTTCCCGCGGCTGTCCGTGATTGAGCAATGTGAACCATGTGAGGCTGAACGCTCGCAGCTGCCCTCTATGGGCTGTCTGCTCGCGTTCCTTTACAGCTGATATCGTTTGTATCTGGAGTGGTTACATTCTTGCCTTTACAGTATAATGAACATGCATACATACATACATAACATCCCTCCCCCCTAGGATGGGACGAAGTCCCGCAACCAATGTGGCTGGCCGCACGTGCGCTTGGGACGCGCTTGCGTCTGACCTAGTACTGGAGAGCCTGTGATCCCTGACTCCGCGGGTGCTTGTCCTGCAACGGGAAACGGGGATTCGTTAGTGGCTCTGTGGGGCGTCCGTGCCTGCCTCGCGCCCGGGGATGGGAAAGGAATGAATAGTTGGGAGGTGAACCCCTGCCTGTTGCTCTCGGACCCCGGGGACCCTCCTATTGTGAACCGCGGAACCGATGAGGTCGCCCTTGTGGTTCGGCTACCTTCTGATCCCTGCTCGGTGGACCTTGAGACTGTGGTGGGCGGACTCGCTGGTGCCTCCCGTCTTGGGGGTGTCGGTCTCCGGGAAATTGGCGCTATATTGCATTCTAACTCACAGGGGCTACTGGGACTGGAAGTACCAGGGGCTGAACTGAAACCCCTCTTTTCGCTAGGACGGGTGGGGGACCACTCCGCTAACTCCCCCTGGTACTGTAAATCAACGTCTAAACTTCTATGGGCGTCTGTGATTCGGGGAAACTCCCGCGGGGCATGTGTGTGGTAGGGGCTCTTCCATTTTGTCGGGGACCCCCGCAAAAGATTTCTGTGGATCGATTCCCTTTCCTCCCCCCTTGGTGGGGACCCATGCTCCCCTTTTCCTCCCCCTTGGGCTAAGCGGGTGGGGGAGTACCCTAACGCTGATTCGATGCTATTCTCGTCTCCGTCCTGCTCTCCGGGGACCCTGCGCCTGAGTTGGTCCACGTGTCGCCTCCACAGGAAACCTGTACTGGTCTCTACGCGGTATGAGACGGGGCCGGTTTGTTCTATTACGGTGCCCGGCACCCAGGCTGGCCCCGCGCTGGCGTAGTTCCTGCAATGCACCGGGGCGCCTACGCTGAAACTCTTTGTGGGTTCCACCCCTATGTTCCGCCCTTTGTCCTCTACTCTCGTGGGGTCTAGCTTGGAGATTCCCGTGGCCAGCTTCCTGCGCATCAACAGCTCTGCGGGGGAGTACCCTGAGGCTAATGGGGTGACCCTGTATCTTAGCAGGAATTGGCACAATTTCAGGTCGAGGTCTCCGGGGCCCATGCGCAGCAGCGCGTCTTTCGTGGTGCGCACGAGGCGCTCTACTTGGCCGTTGGTGGCCGGGTGAAAGGGGGCAGAGGTGACGTGCCGAATGGCGTTGCGCTCCATGAATGCCCCGAACTCGGCGGACGTGAAACAGCTAGCGTTATCGCTGACGAGGGTGTCGGGTAAACCGAACGTGGAAAAGACCCTCCTTAACTGTTTAATTGTTGTGGCCGAGGAGGTGCTCGAGACTGGAATGACCTCCAACCACTTGGAGAACGCGTCCACCACGAGGAGGAAAAGCGTTCCCCTGAACGGGCCAGCAAAGTCTACGTGTATCCGGGACCAGGGCCCCCTTGCTGCGTCCCACTCCCTAGGTGGCGAGCGAGCCTCTTCTGGCCTTGAGCTTTGGCACGCTTCGCAAGTGCCGACCATGTGTTCGATGTCGGCGTCTAGCTGGGGCCACCAAAAGTAACTGCGGGATAGCGCCTTTGAGCGGACGATCCCCGGGTGGCTGACGTGCAGCAGTTTAAGTACCCTCGGCCGGAGAGACGTGGGGATCACTACCCGCTGTCCCCACAAAAGGCAACCCCTCTCTAGGGACAACTCTAGTTTCTTTTTGAAAAATGTGTCGAATTCCGCTGCTGGGGAAGACACGGGCCACCCTTTCTGTACCCAGGAGCAAACTGTGGCCAGCGTTTTGTCCTTGCCTGTCGCTTTGGCGATGTCGGCCGGTACTACTGGAGGGGAGTCTAGAACCTCTATCATTAAGACCTGGTGGTCCCTCTCTACTTCGCCCACGTGGCAGCAATCCCGGGGAATGGGGGACCTCGACAGGGCGTCGGCATGGCTGATCTCCTTCCCGGGCCGGTATACCAACGTGTGCTGATACGCGTTGAGAAAAATGGCCCACCTGAGCATTCTCGGGGACAGGATTTGGGGCGTGGGCTTATCTGCGGTGAAAATGCCTAGCAAAGGCTTATGGTCAGTCACTATGGTGAAGGGGCGGCCGTACACAAAATCATGAAATTTCTTGGTCCCCGCAATTATTGCTAGTGCTTCCCTGTCTGTCTGAGCATAGTTTCTCTCCGCTTGGGACAAGGACCTAGAGTAGAACGCTATCGGGGCCTCCCTACCGTTCTCCAGCACGTGGCATAACACCGCCCCCACCCCCACCGGGGATGCATCGCATATCAGGACCACTGGGCGTTTGGGATTGAAGTGGGTCAGTACAGCGTCTGATGCCAGGAGTCGCTTCAGGTCATTGAAAGCCTTCTCCTGGTCGTCGCCCCACTTCCATGCCTCGTCCTTTTTTAACAATTTGTGTAGCGGTTCTGCCACGGCTGCCTTCCGCGGGAGGAAGGAGTGGTAGAAGTTGAGCAGTCCGAGGAACGACTGCAACTCGGGCTTGGAGGTGGGGCGAGGGGCCTTCTTGATGGCGGCTACCTTGGATTGGGCTGGCCTTATTCCCTCGGGAGTGACACGGAACCCTAGGAACTCAACCTCTGTAGCGAAGAAGACGCATTTGTCTTTCCGCAACCGCAGCCCCGCCTTTTCGAATATTGTCAGGACCTTTCCCAACCTTGTTGCTAGTTCGGCCCGGCTCCCCCCTGTAATCAATACGTCATCAAAGTAGGGTAACACCCCCTCTAACCCCTTCAGGAGGCGTTCCACAAGTGACTGGAAGATCCCGGGCGCCGAATTCACGCCGAATTGGAGGCGCGATACTTGGAACGCCCCTTTGTGGGTGACTATGGTCTGTGCAGCAGCTGCGGCGGGGGTCACCGGGAGTTGCTGGTAGGCTTGGGCCAGGTCGAGTTTAGCGAAACACCTCCCCCCGTGTAACCTGGCCAACAAGTGGCTGACTACCGGCACCGGATACGCATTAGGGCGGATCGCCTTATTGATGGTGCACTTGTAATCAGCGCATATGCGGACCTCCCCGTTGGCCTTGAGCGCTGTTACAATTGGAGTTTCCCACTCCGCAGAATCAACAGGAACAAGAATCCCCTGGCCCACCAATTTGTCCAACTCCGCCTCTATTTTGTCCTTTAGTGCGAAAGGCACTCTGCGCGGTTTAAGTCTGATTGGACGTACTCCCGGGTCTAGGTCGAAAGTCACTGGGGGGCCCTTGAATTTTCCGAGCCCCTTTTTAAAAACCTCGGGGTGCGCGTCGCACACGCTCTGTATTGGATCAGTCCCGGCGGTGTGTGCTCCCACGGTGTGCACCCCCCCAATGAATAACCCCAGGGGCTGGAACCATTGAGTCCCGAGGAGGCTGCATTTACCTCCCTTGAGGACGACTAGGGAAAGCGTTGCGGTGTGCTTTTTAAACCGGACCTGGAACTTCCCAACCCCCAACACTGGGATGCGGTTCCCTTGCACGTCCTTCAGTGTGGCCCTCAACGCTTTGAGCTTGGGCCGCATGCGGGGGGCGATTTTCATGAACTCCCCCTGGGAAATAATAGAGTATGAAGAACCCGAGTCCACTTCCATTCTAACAGGGGCCCCTTGTATTACTACCTCAACGAAGTAACGGGGGTGCTCCGTGGAAACGCTGCAAACCGGCGCGTCGTCCTCGCTGTCGTCGGAGATCCGCCCTACTCCGTCCCGCGTCCTCGTGGTCCGGGTGCCGTCCTTTGGCCTCGTGGTGCGGTCCTGCCTCGTGGTGCAGTCCTGCCTCGCCGAGCGGTCTGGAGAACTCCTGGTGGCCTCGCGCCGTTTCCGGCAGACCTTGGCGATGTGCCCGCGCCGGCCGCAGTTGTGGCACTCGGCCTTGCGGAATGGGCATTTGGCGCGGGCGTGGGCGGCGCCGCAGCCGTCGCAGCGCCGGCCCTCTCTCTGGACTCTCCGGACGTCCTCGTCGTCGCCGCTCTCCGCAGACGAGTTCGAAACTCGCCGGGCCGCGCGCACCGAGCTCTCTGCCTTTGCGGGCTTCGGGCGCCAGTCCTGAAGCTCGTGCACCCCGGCAGTCGTGGCCTCCGCGGCCTGTGCCGTGTCGAGGACTTGTTGCCACGTGGGAGGCGGCTCCCTTTTCATCAGCGCGCGCTGAGTCTCTGTGTCCCTCAGACTGCAGAGCAGGCAGTCCCGGAGGGTGATGTCGGGGAGCTCCCACTTGCATGGGCCGGCGGCCAACCGCAGGGCCGCGGCGAACTCATCGACCGATTCCCCGGGTGCCTGGACTCGCCTCCAGAACGCGCTTCGAGCGGGGAACATCGCTATTGCTGGCCGGAGATGGGCGCGCAACGCCGCCAGGAGCTCTGTAGCTTTGAGGTCGCTCACCTTCCTCGGCGCGATCAGGTCCACCAAGGTCCTCTTGGTCTCGTGTCCGAGCATGCGGACGAAAATGGCCCTCTTTTTGGCCTCATCGGAGACTTCGAGCTCCACCAGCGCTGCGTTGAAGTCTATCTCAAACAGCTCCAAGTCTCCCGGCTTCTTGATCTCGTAGCCGGCGCATGTCTTGGTCCCGTGGGCAGCCATATCCCACCTTCGTCGCCAATTTAGTGTATGGGACCAAAGACAACCGGACAACGGAAGGGTTGGTTTAACACAGGTTTATTGCATGAGGTTCCAGTGAAGCATGAGGTAATGGCGGTGATACATCTCAATATATACAGTAGCCCTCTACATTTGAATCTTGTAGCACGGTAGCTCATTGGCTGCTACCGGCGTGGCCTCGCCCAGGCACACCTCTTTCTTCTGCTGCTGAATGCGGGGAAGGTTTTCCCGTGGCTGTCCGTGATTGAGCAATGTGAACCATGTGAGGCTGAACGCTCGCAGCTGCCCTCTATGGGCTGTCTGCTCACGTTCCTTTACAGCTGATATCGTTTGTATCTGGAGTGGTTACATTCTTGCCTTTACAGTATAATGAACATGCATACATACATACATAACACCTCCCACCTTCCAGTCAGCGTCACAGCCACTTGAGCTGCTGCAGTCCCTATGAAAAGTAGCAAATACAATATTTTTTTAAACCAAATTTTAAATAGCCAGTCCAACCTTGCTTGACAAAAAGTATTTCCTCCATCCCGCAAAATCCACACAGCGTACACTTCGTGAAAGCTTTTGAAAGAATGATCAACCTTTTGCTTAGTCTCGCAGAAAATAAGGAAGCTACACAAGTGAATCCTTTAGGCCAGAACTTCACAATTTCATAGAAGAGAAAAGGTTAGATGAATACTCTGTACAACCTATGCGAATTTGTAGGGCCGCAAGTTTACCTAATTTCAGTGGGGTTTGCTTTAAAATGTGCCTAAGATTGGAGATCTATATGAAAATACAAAAACAAAACAAAACCCACCTCTTAGTATTCGTCCTCACTACAGGAACTCTAGTTGTCAAGATGGTGAGGGGAAGAAAACAGTAGGTAAAGATTCTTCAAACTGTTTATGCATTCCTCTTCATATTGTGATTAAATATAACTTGATAAATAGCAAGTTGAACCTCACCACTTATTTAATGTGGCTACATTACAAAGTAGCACGACATGGTGCTGAATGTTAAGAAGCAGACAGCAACTGCATAGTGTGATTAAGAGCGCTGAAACAAGTTTATTGACAATTTCCATTGGAATAGGTGAAATTGTCTGTTTTGACAAAAATAGCATAGACATGTGGAAACTTTTAGAACAAGAGATTTATTGCAGCATGGGCAGATACAGTGCACTCAAGATGTATGGAATGTGGTCAGTGGAACAAACTCCACTATATATAGTGGAGATAAATTAATGTATCTGCCTATATCCGGCTTCAACTGCATGTACTCCTCTCTATTTGAATCCCATGTATCTCACGAAATAGGTTTATAAGAGCTAATGCTATGACAAATCTCATAGAGTTAATCCAGATATAGCATTTATTCCCTTACATGTTGCCCCCCCAATCACGGGTTCTGTTTCCACGCTTTGAGTTATCCGCAGGTCTAAAATATTAAATAAAAATCCCTGAAATACATAGTATATTGTACATGTATTTCTATGGTGCATTACCAGACCAGAACACTCAAGTCCTCAGTCTGCAATAAAACGTTTATAAGGAACAGAAGCAGACATTTTGATAGGACTCACGTAGAATGACAGCTGTATTTGAAACCCATCCTCTGCTTCTATGACTCAGGTGTTAAAAGAATAGGGCTCACTGTTAGCCACAGTTTCACACATCCTTGGAAAGTCTCTGAATATATTCCCCATGGCTACATGGTGAAGAGCTGTATGTGAATCTGACTGAGCATGGATGATGTTGGTATTTTTCCGATCACCCCATGGCACAAGATCTAAATCAGTCCCAATGGCGAGAAAGAATGCTTGCTTTCCAGTTTTTAAAAACCACTTTCTGTAGCTGGTTGTTTTTGTTGTACCAGGGTTGTGTTCAACTGGCAAGAACACCTTAATTTGGAAGTTTTCAGTGTTAGCATTAATTAGCAAAAAAACAAGCAAACGAAAAGCCAGTACAGAAGCCAATTCTTCAATGGGTTGAGAGAAATTTATTACAGCACTAAAAAGAGCTTTTGGAAAAGACAACTGATTTCCCAAGTAGATTAACAGTATGGTAGCTTGGGAAGTTTAAATGATACTGCAAATTAAACAAAAAAAATTAAGCACAAAAGATCATTTCCCAAGTGTTTCCTTCAAGATTAGAAGAATCTAATCTAAATATTGAACTATATTAGTTCAATATTCATTCAGCATAGTCAAGCCACCAGTCATACCTATAATACAACTGTAGAAACATAAATAAATTATTTTTGGATTTTCCACAGATTTTTGCTAGTGGATTGAGCTTTAACACTGCTTCCCAGCTAACGTCTTCAGCATGGCTGTGACACTCATATTTATCAACACTTCAAAAGCTCATCAATAATCCCAGTAATGAGATTTGATTTGGAATCCAAATAATATATTCATTCCTAGTGTTTATTTTTACCTACCCTTCTATTATCATTACTTTTTCTTTAACTATGTTCTAAAATATGCATTTTCATATAATGTTATGAAAAGTAGTTTAGCTATGCTACTAGGAAATGATATCAGTGCAAGTAGCTCATTTTCTGAATTATATTAAAATGAGGTGCGCTAGAATTGTACTATCATTGGGATTCAGTAAATGCTCATCCACAGCTCAGGTGAAGAATTCTGTGTTAAAATTCAAAATTGGTGACACCTTTGATTAGGATCCCCTGCATTCCTGTCAACCGCGGCTCTGGCAAATCCGGGACCTGCGCAGACCGGGTCTGCGCAGGTAGCATTGTACGCATGCGCGTGGAGGGCTACGCCACTTGCATAGCCTTCTACGCAGGCGGCGTAGCCTTCTGCGCATGTGCGGAAGGGAGCTACGGAAGTGTAGAGCCCTTCCACGCATGCGTGTAACACGACCTGTGCAGATGGGCTGCGCAATGTCTCCTTTCCCCCGCTGCCAAATTACGGGGTTTTGGCAGCGCGGGTCAGGAAATGGCGCAAATCGGTGCCGAATTATGAGGTAATCTCGGCCAAATCGGGATGGTTGACAGGTATGATCCCCTGTGGTATTAGAAGAAGAATAGAGGTGTTTAATCTCATTATGGATATAGTTCCCTGCTGTACCTGCTGTGTTATTGCTCCCAGAAGTCTCTGTAAAGCAGAGATCTAGGAAGTAGACAGATAGAAGGACAGTTAAAATGGATTCTGGAGATTAGGAAAACTGTTTTTGATACAAAGAAATTAATTCAACTTTCTGGTTGGTTTCCTGTGGTCTACATCTGAAATGGAGGGGAAGTCTCCCATTTTAGCTGACTCCATGTCATATCCCTGTTCTTGCACTGGTTATGGAAGGCCTGAGCGAAGGAATGTTGCTATGGCAGTCCTTCCACTTTGTTTTTAGGCCACAGGTACTCTTGCCTAGGGGCTGCAGTGACTTAGTGGTTAAGACACTGAACTTGATGACTGGAAGGTCAGCAGTTCAAGACCTGAGTGCTGTACAATAGAGTGAATTCCCATCTCTGTCCCAGCTCCTGCCAGGTTAGTAGTTCAAAAGCAAGAAATTGCAAATAGATAAATAGCTACCACTTAGGTAGGAAAGTAAACAGCATCCCATGTCTGCCACATGTCCATGGAAATGTCTGCAGATGCAGACAGCTCTGGCTCTTTGGCTATAAACAGAGATGAACACTGAACTCTAGAGTTGGACATGACTGGCTTTTGAGCAAGGGCGACCTTTACTATTCCTAAAGCAGAGATGGGCAAGGTGTGCTTCCTCATAGCCTTTTTGTCTGCTCCCAGCACGTGTCAGGTTGTTGCTGCTGGTTTTTGCTTGCAGCTGGGCACAAGATGTGCAGTTGGCTAAAGGTTGTGCAGCTGGAAGCTGATAGAGATCAATTCACTATCTTTCCTCATCTTTTGTCCTCCTGTGATATCCTTCTCGATATCTACCACCAGGTTAGAAACCCCCTGTTACACTGGAAATTTAAAAGCAATTTATCTGTATCATTCAATTTCTTAGTACCTTTGCCATCGTATCCAGATTAACTGTAACTCAGCATTCATGCAGAGAGGAGGAAAGAGCAGTACCTGAAATACTACTTGCCCTGGAGGTAATCAACAATATGTCCCTTTTGTTTTTAGAGAAAAGAGCTCCACTTCAGAATGTGCCTTTTAGTAGTACAACATGAGCACTGCTTGCAGAGAGTTAGATCTGTGTTTTAAAGCAACTGGAAATGCCATTATAGATAGATAATAGATAAATCTTTATTGTCATTGTCCTGCACAAACAACGAGATTGGGGGGGGGGGACACTTATCAACCCAACAAAACCTAAACAAAATACAACTATAGAAAATTATCAACATTCTCCCACCCCAGATATACACATTTAACCCCTAAAATGCTCTAAAACTCTAAACACTCTAAAACTCTAAAACCTATATACAGAAGCTCCCTCATAGACTGCATTGCACTGCATTCAAAGCCAGAACCGCTTTTGGGTAGAAACTATTTCTCAAGCGGCTGGTCCTGGTCTTTATGACCCTATACCTTCTTCTAGAAGGCAGAAGCTGAAAGAGATCATTTCCGGGGTGCGTACTATCTTGTGCAATCTCTACAGCTTTCTTATAATACCTGGTGGCATAGATTTTATCTAGAGTGGGAAGAGTACGCCCGATTATCCCCTCCACAGTCTTTACGACCCTGGACAGCATTGTTCTTTCCCTAGCTGTACAACTCCCAAACCATACACACAGACTATAGGTTAACACTCTCTCTATGGTACAGTGGTAGAATGCCAACAGCAGGTCCTTTGAAAGATTGTTCTTCCTGAGGATTCTCAAGAAGTATAACCTCTGCTGTGCTCTCTTCATCAGATCTTTGGTGTTTGCTCCCCATGTTAGATCATCCCTCAGCTCCATTCCCAGAAATTGAAACACCGAGACCTGTTCCACATAATTCCCTTCAATAATAAGTGGCTGGATGTTCAATTTGCAATCCTGTCAATGGACTCATAGAATCTGTAAAATAACTTTTAAGCCCCCAATCATACCAAGTAACAATTAAGACATACACCTTTTTTAGATCAACAGGCTTCATCCTCTCTAGACATATTCCATCAACATGTAAGGATGAAATTCCGTAAACAGGAAAGCCAGCAGCACTGGAATAAAGCTGCTTTGGGTGCAAAACCCCATGGATGAATTCAACCTTTGCGTCATGTAGGCAGCAAAAACCTTCACATTTGCCCTTGGTATAGGTCTATAGGAGGACAAATCCTGAGGTTTTTTATAGTGTGGTCGCCCACTCAGATGGACAAAAAAATGTTGTTGAGGAAAAACCTTTGTCATTGGAAACTCATAAATAAGCCCTATGTCTTACTCTTCTGAGGGCATAGGGACTCAGCCTCACTGACAATTGATCGGTAAAGGGACAACACCCTGAAAAGCCTCCTTGACAAAGAGCATTTTAAGTTGCTTTTTTAAAGATAGCCAGTGATGGGGCCTGGCACAGATCTACTGGTAGAGTATTCCATAGTGTTGGCCATTGGGAAGGCTCTATTTCTAGTTAAAGAGGGAAGGAGTTTGGCCCCATGCCAAACTCCTCCCCTCAGCCTGGCTGGTTGGGGAGGAGTGGGAAATAACTGGCAAGCATCCCGTTTTCCCCGGGAAAACCCCTTATTTTTACCCCTCTTCCCGCCCCCTCCCGTTTTATTAATTTCCCCATGATATCCCTTTTTTTTAAAAAAAAATCCTGCCCGGAGCCCTCACAGACAAAGATGCAGTATGTTTTTCTGGCCACCAGAGGTCACTGTGGCTTTTCGCTTGTGGGAGGAGAGAGAAGGTGGTGGGGGCTTTCTGTAGTTTCTCTTTCATTTCTCTCTTGCCACATGGTCATGGAGGCTTCGTTTTTTACAGCTGCTGGTTGGAGCCACCATGGGACAGGAGTCTACTCTAGAGGTGAGCGATATTTCATATATGCAGGGGCAAATCAGTGAGAGACTAGAGTTAACTTGGGGGGGGATGTTGCTTGATTGATCACTATATATATGAGAGAGAGAGAGCACCCCACCTTCTAACAAACCATCTGGAGGGAGATTAACTCCTCAGCTGCTGGGAGGCTTGGAAACTACAGATGTTGCTTTTTTACTTTACTAATTCCCTTCCTGCCAAGGCTGGGGAAATATGATCACATTTCTTTAAGCCTGTCACCAGCCTGGCTGCTGCATTATGGACCCGCTGTAATCTCTGTATCAAACACAAGGGCAGCCCCATGTAGAGAGCATTACAGTAGTCAGTCCGTGAGATTATCAATGAATGGGTCAGGATTATGAGAGACCGTTTGTCCAAGTAGGAGCATAGCTGTGCAATCTGTCAGAGCTAGAAAAAAAATCCGCTTTGGACATTGCCGCTATTTTGTTGTTCAAGTGAGAGCATAATGACCACTATGATTAAAAGTAGTTCCATTCAGGGTAGGGACCAGGCTTCCCATTCGGCCTAGTCACCCATATGTGTGTTCATCTGAATATGTGAAAAATCCTTGATATGTACTAAATCAATACAAAATAGCACCAGAGACATTCAGATGCAAATGTCTATGGAACTCAGTAGTAAATTTAGCCAATCCCACCAGCAGGTTGTGACAATCAAATGCATCAAAAAGTGTCTGAGGGAGAATCATGTGTGCTATCATGAGTACCTGGAGGAAAAGTGGAATATTACATTACATTACATCAAATTATATTCCACCTCTCCTGCAGGTATATATAAACCAGGCCTTTGCAACCTTTGACCCATGCATCTCATTAATCTGGCCCACAATGGCCATCCAGGAACTGCTAGACACACACACACACACATACTGCTGGAAGTCACTATATGTCACTTACCGTGTTGGTGGTGGGAATCGCTCAATCTTTCCAGTGTTTTGCATAGCCTCCATCACTCCCAACAGTAGCAGGAGCCTTTTCGGAGCATAATTGTTCCATTATTTTTTTTTGCCTCATCCCCGCTGCGTTTCAGCTGCTGGAAAGCGTCGCTGAGTGACTTCTGGTGCTGGGTGGAACTTGCATCAGTAGCTGGATTCCCAGCATGGAACCAGGAAGTCATTCAGCAGCACGTTCCAGCAGCCAAAACGCAGTGGGTATGAGGCGAAAAAAAACAAACCCAAAATGGAGCAATTATGCTCAAAAAAGGCTCCTGCTACCATGGGGAGTGGTGGAGGCTGTGCAAGAAGCTGGAAATATGGCGCAATTGTCTCCATCACCAATGATGAGAAAAACTCAAGTCCAGGAATCAACCACACCTCCGGCCCCTGGCGGGGAGTGTTAATGGCAGGTCCAGCCCCTGGCAGGAAAATGTTGTAAACACCTGATATAAACCAAAAGTTCCTGTCTTGTTTTATCTTTATTTATTGTTTTATTTGGAAAAAACTGCTTTCAGGGACAATAGGGCGTCATCCAAGGTCAGTCAATTCTTGTGTGAACATTTCCAAAGACTTCACTTCTGGGATCCTGGGGAATTTGGGGACTGCATTAGAATAACAACAACAACGAGCACAACAAGAGCACCAAGTGAGCTGAAATGATTTCCATTTCCAAAAGACACCAAGCATGGTAACTGAGCTCAGGAAATGGGTTGAGAATATTTGTCCAGGTTGTTCCAGAAATACTATATGGGCAAAACATTGGGAAAATCTACTCAATATGGATTTGAATAAAATGTATTTAACTCAATGTGTATTTTATTTAGTTTTACACAGGTGATCTCATCCCACAAATCCATAGTAGCTACAGAATAAATACAGATTTAAAAAAGAAACCTTGTTCATAGTTTTATACAACAGAAGGTTTATTGCATTGCTGTAGGCTAACATTTATTTTTTAATTTTATTTTATTTTATTTGTATAGCCACCTCAATCGACATGTGACTCTGGGCAGCGTACATAAAATCCTCAACAATAAACAACAAAAATACCCTTAAAAATTTCTAAAAACACAGAAAAGAACATCTATTTTAGGAATGTTTCAAATGGCACCTCTGTTTCCCACCTGCTGCCTTTTTCTTCAACTACCTGTCTTTAGTGCTCCCCAGCCCCTCAGACACTGCAGGGACCTTTTATCATCATGTCTATGGATCTTCTCATGCTGAATGTGAGACTTAGATACCATACAATTTTAGATCCCACCTGCTGTGAGCTTGGAAATTGATTTTTTAAAAAACCATTTGCTTCAATTATACATTGATGGTGCTGACATCCCCTAGGATATTGATTCTGGAAGACTTCAACATCCATAAGGAGACCTCTTTGTCCAGGGCAACTGTGGACCTCATGGAAGCCATGACATCCATGGGGCTATCCCAACATGTCACTGCTCCTACACATGTTGCTAGTCATACGTTAGACCTGATTTTCTTGATGGCATAGAAAATGATCTAAGGGTGAGAGAGATTTCTTGCTATAATTTGGGGTGATGTTGGGGTCCCACCTCCATGGGGAGGCTGGATCCTTTAAGATGGTCTGCCCTTGCAGACTAATGGATCCTACTGGTTTCCAAAATGCCTTGCAAGGTTCCATGACCAACTTGGAAAGTAAGATTGTCACTACCTGGTTGAGAGCTGCTATACAAAGACACCCATGACATTGGATACTATTGTTCCTAAATGCCAATTCCAGCTCAGGGTTTGCCCTGCTCCTTGGTTTACCAATGAACGCTGAAGTGTTTGAGGAGGAGGCTGGAGAGTACATGGAGGAAAGATCCCACAGATAACAACCTTGTGGCTGCTCCAGAATATATACCAATGCTGTAAAAATTATCAAGGAAATAACACAGCATCAGTCAGATATGAGCTCTAATAATCATCAAAGAGAGCTAGCTCTTTAAGTTCACCAAAGAATTAGCAGGTTTCGAGTGGGGGGGGGGGGTGTTTCTGGGTGGCAGTGGGACCATCATTCAGGCCCTTTAACAGTCTGAGGGACTGTAAACTGGCCCAAGGCTTAAAAAGTTTGAGAACTCCTGCTCTGAGAGGGTGTGCTACTTGACTTGTCTCTGTCTATGAAGCATCAATTATCTCCCGTGGCCTTCCATCATTTGTGGTGAATTGCCCAGCTTTACCCACTACTGTACAGGAAATCTCTGACTATTTATTTATTTATTAAATTTGTACCCTGCCTTACTCACACAAGTGCGACTCAAGGCGGCTTCCAACCAAAAATAAATACAATATACAAGAGAAATATAGCAGTAATACAATTACAATCACAGATCAAATAATACAAAAAAGCACAATAAAATGCAATACAATTCAGTAAGAATAATATACAATAATCAATAATTGCCCCACCGACAGAAAAACACGTGACACCCAGCACTCACCCCAATCACCCCAAAAACCGAAGATGGAGAGTAACAGGAACAATGGACCCCTGCCACCAAGGTCCAAGTCCTTACCATTGGCATGGGGGAGGGGGGACTATCAAGCGCCTGCGAAGATGGTTTGTGGTGGCTCCCACCTCCCTCCACTCCCCAAGACCGATGGCATGGGTCCTGGGGCAAGGCAGGGAGCATTTGTGTCAGCGGCAAGCAGTGGCAAACGGCATCTTCGGGGGTGACCTAGCTTTGGGAGCCCCCTTTATCCTCCCCGCTCAATGGAAGGGGGTGGGGAGGGATAGCCCTGCGGTGGCGGTGGCAAACAGCGTCTTCAGGGCTCACCTGGCCTCGGGAGCCCCCTTTATCCTCCCCATGGAAGGGGGCGAGGAGGGACAACCCTGCAGCGACGGCGGCAGCAAACAGCGTCTTCCACTACTTACCTATGCACTGGAAATCTCCAGGATTGATTACTGTAACACTCTCTATGTGGGACTGCCCTTGAGTCTGGTACAGAGACTTCAACAGGTACAAAATGAGGCAGCTAGACTGGTTACAAGTATTGGTCATTTTGACCATATTACCCCCGGTTTAGCTAGCCTGCATTGGTTATCGGTTGCATTCCATGCCAAATTTAAGGTGCTGATGTTAACATATAAAACCCCTAATAATTTAGGATCATGACATCTGCTGAAGTGCCTCTTTCTTAAGAAATTACTGGAGCACTGAAGCTCTTAAATTATGTATTTTCACATCTAAAGAAGTCAAAAAGGCTGTGATGAGAGCAAGATCTTTCTCTGCCATGGCCCCCTCATTATGGAACATTAGATTTGCTTCTACACTAATGGCCTTCCGGAAACAGTTAAAATATTCCTTTTCCATCAAGCATTTCCCTCATTAGCAAATTGATTATATGCCTGCAGTATTCCCCTTAATTGATTTGATCCAAATTTGATTTGGATCTGATTTGTTTTTTACTTAGATTTAGAGTTTTTGAGCTGTGTATAAGAGAACGAAGGTTATGAAGTATTTTAAGGCTTTAATTTACTTATCGATGCCATCTAGTTAGTATTTTAGTGTTGTTATATAATTTTGTTCTTCATAGTATTGGATGATGTTATTTTGCTTTCCTCTTTTTCTATTTACTTATTGTTGTGAGCTGGCCAGAATGGTGCTTGCACCAACTGGGTGGGATGCAATAAATATAAACAAATGAACAAACAAATTAACCAACCAAACAAACAACAAATAAGTAGTTGTAATGCATTACAATGTTTAATAATACAATAAGCTTATTGCATTATTCATTATATTTGATCACTTTAAAAAAACACCTTAGAACCGGTAGGATAAAAATTTCTGAACAATTCCAATCAAAATGTGATTTTTAAAGTAACTAGAAACTGTTACTTTAAAAACTTTACACCAATAAAGTAGCTTTTACTCAACATGTTACTTTTCAAATGCAACTTTCATTGTCCTACAAAATAACAATAATAACTTGCTATAAGAAACACCATTGCTTGTTATTTATTATCCCAAACTCAGTTTTTCTGACAGTTTCAAAAAGCTGGCTCTTAAACAAGCTTCAGCAATGAAGCCTTCTGCTTCTCACTGTGAATATGATAACCACTCAGGTGAATGTGGTGAGAGGCATCTGTTGGATGTAACTTGGTGCAATGTCTTTGCATTGTAAGGAGTAAACAGAAAAGGACCTCTCCACAATTGCTAGCTCAGGGATTCTCAACCTGCGACCTGAAGGCCAGATGGAGTCCATGGTGCCATTTCATGTGGCCCACCACCACCTCCACCACACCTTAGAGGTACCATGTGGTGGAGGAAGGGCAAAATGGCCATCTGGCCCCAAAGCTATCTAAGGGGGACTCCCTGTCTCGCCCGGGAGCCCACACCACCGGCTCCCGGGAGTGGAGACAGGTGGGAGAGCCACCGCCCCCCCCCACAGCTGACTTCGCTCTCTGGGCCGGCCCACCCAGAGAGCAGAAAAAGGGGAGACGCCGCCGTCGCGGAGAGGGACTCCCTGTCTCACCCGGGAGCCCACGCCACCGGATCCCGGGAGTGGAGACAGGTGGGAGAGCCACCGCCCCCCCCACAGCTGACTTCGCTCTCTGGGCCGGCCCACCCAGAGAGCAGAAAAAGGGGAGACGCCGCCGTCGCGGAGAGGGACTCCCTGTCTTGCCCGGGAGTCCACGCCACCGGCTCCCAGGAGTGGAGACAGGTGGGAGATGCTGCGGGTTGTCCTGGTTGGCCCCCTGGGATGCTTCGCTACCATCTTCTTGTTGTTGGCTAGGATTTGGGGCCAGCCGCGGCGGGCGGCTGGACTTGCCATGGTCTGGGCCTCGGTGGAGGCGAGGAGGCTGGTCGGCTTGGAGCTTCAGGACTTGTGCACGCTTTTGTTCCACCCACCCCCCCTTCTGGAAGGACTAAAAGGACTGTGCTGGGTATATTTTTTATATTGTTATTTGATGTTTCGAATTTTTTTAAATATTTTGTACTCTTTGATGTGATTAACTGATGTTTAGGATTTTATTGTATTGTACCTTATTTGATGTATTGTTAGAAACTGTATTGTAGTGCACATGTAGTGCATATTGTAGTGTGTATATATATATATTTCTGTAATTTTTGCAGACAGGGATTTGTAATTGTACTTTTGGTGATTGGTTTTTTGCTGTATTTATTGTATGTTATGTTACTGTATTTCGTATTATTGTCCGCTATGTAAACCGCCCTGAGTCGGGTTCGCCTGAGTGAGCGGTATATAAGCGCGAAAATTAAATTAAATTAAATTAAGGGAGCATGACCCAGCCCCCGGCTTAAAAAGGTTGAGAACTACTGTGCTAGATTGTCCTTTATATGTGTATCCTTCTTCAGTGAATAATGGTATTATTTATTATTATTATTTATTATTATTATTATTATTATTACTTATTATTATTAATTGGATTTATACCCTGCTCTACTCAAGCACAAGGCCGACTCAGAGTGGCTACAACAATCAATACATACAATTGCAATTACAATAACATAGTAATAAATATAATCATAAACCAAATAAGTAATCAAACAAGTAATCCAAGTCACAAAAGTATAAGTGGCACAGCAAAAAAATCGATACTCAATAGTTACAATAGTTACTGTAGCCCCCCCACAGAGACAGCCAAGAGCAGAACCGTACATAGTCCAAAGTCACCGTCCTTGTCCTCCTCCCAGTCGGTAACAGGCCGGGAGGGCACGGCGGCGCTGGCAGCAGCGTCTTCCGGACTCCCCATAGCCACGGGGAGCCCTCTTTTAACTTCCCGGCATTGGCCGGCCGGGAGGGCATGGCGGTGCTGGTGGCGGTGTCTTCAGGGTTCCCTGTGGCCACAGGGAGCCTTCTTTTAACCTCCTGGCAGGTGGTATTCTTAGGGTTACTGATATCACATCCTTCCATGTCACATTTTCCTGCCTGACCCTCTCTAAAAAGGAGAGAAGGTATGCCTTACCTTTGTGCTCAAGAAGTGAAAGGGCAATATTGCTCCCTGCAACTCCACTTCAGCTAATTACAATAAGCATGTCTGTTATTTTTTTATCTCAATGTTTTTTTATTTGCTTAGAATAAGAAGTATGGATACAAAAGTCTGCTCCCCTGAAAAAAGAACCTGTAAGAAGGGCTTCCTATGACTAAAGTGACAACTGTATTTCTTTTTTCTATTTACCTGTTCTATTTTTAAAACTGCTTTGTGGAAAATGGTGAGAACCTGCAAGTGCTGATGTCCATGTTTTCCTCTTCCAGAAAATGTCACACTATTATGGGATATGGGAAACTTGTGGAGTTTTGCCTATGCCTTCTAACAAACCCTTTTCTGTGGAGCAGAGCCACAAGGTGTTGTCCTTTTGTTGTAATGTTATCCTAGTTTGGTAGAGACCAACCTAGCTTCACAGACATCTTGTGTCTGCTTGTGTAGTCAACCGATTAATTGTCTGGCTGTGCAGGTGGCCCATGCCACCTAACATAAGAGCTCCACAGTTGGGAGATAAAGGGATAGCTGTAGCACAATAGGGGGGGGGGGAGATGCAGACTGCTCCTGTTAAGTATGGATTCTCTCTGCACTTTCCCCCTTCACTTCAGGTGCAGATTAACATTCAGGCCTATAATTTGGTAGAGCTGCCTAGAACCTGAATAAACTAGTATTGGGGAACTGGATATAACTCATAGGCCTGCAGATGTTTATCACTATATTTATTCCATACAACGAGGTCCTATATCAATTTAAGAACAATCAGAGAAGCAAAGACTTCTCCAAAGACTTTTGTGCAATGAGAAACAAGCCCCTATATAGCATCACCCATCTCTGGTGTCATGCTTTCTGTTTATCAGCAATGTATATCTATTCCCATCTCATTTGGATTTTGAAATCAACTGAGAGGGCTACTGATGGCTGTGCTGGGGACTCTTACCTTTCTAAATAAAGTATCTGATGGTCTGCATTAAAATTGACATAGGACTACCACCCCAACTTTTCTTCTTCTTGAAGCCGATTGGTTTATTGTCTCTTCCCTTTAACACCCTCTTACCCAGGAGAGAGAAGAGATAATGAGCCAATCAGCTTCAAGTATATTTGCATACAACATAAAGAGGATATTTTCATGGTTTTGTCTTAAACACATAATTTTTAAAAATGAAATTGAGGTACACAAAGCTAAGACATACCTGTCAAGTTTCAGGAAATTTCTGTCAAACCCCCGTATTTTACACTCTTTCCCACCATCATCCTGTATTAGTTAGACTGCAATTAGACTGGAGTTAGACTGGAGGCCAGCACAGGATAAGCATAGCTGTCCAGTTTCCTGTTTTGGCTGGGAAATTTCCCTTATTTGACAGAAATTTCCTGAAACTTGACAGGTATGCTAAGACAGTTGACAATTAACTGATATAAGTGTAAAAACAGTTCCATGAAAAATCAACATAATATGAAATGCTGTTGCAGCAGATAATGGGGAAAGAGATTTAAAATAGAATTATTACAATAAGGCTGGCCTGTTGCCTTCTTCCCCGTGATGGGCAGCAGTAGTGCTAAGGGCAGTGCCTAGGGGGTGCTGCTTCCTCATCCACCAGGGGGAGCCCAACACTCCTCTCTGGCTCTGGTGCGAGGAACATACCTCATAAATAAAGATATAATTATAATAATACAATAATATAAGGGAGATTTACACGCCCCCCGGATTTTTTTTTAAAATACGGGAATTATTTAAAAATACATGATGGCGGGAAGAGGGCTAAATTATGGGGGGTTCCCAGGAAAAACAGGATACTTGACAGCTATAGGAAGAAGTAGAAGCAATGACAGACTTTATATTCTTAGGATCCAAGATCACTGCAGAAGGTGATTGTAGCTATGAAATAAAAAGGCACCTAATTCTTGGGAGACAAGCTATGAAAAACCTGGGAAACATAGTTAAAAGTAGAGACATCACCTTGCAAACAAAAGTCTGCATAGTCAAAGCAATGGTATTCCCAGTAGTAATGTATGGTTGTGAGAGCTGGACCATAAAGAAAGCTGAGTGCAGAAGAACAGATGCCTTTAAAATGTTGTGTTGGAGGAGAATTTTGAGAGCACACTGGACAGCAAGGAGAATGAATAGGTCGATCTTAAAAGAAATCAACCCCAACTGCTCCTTGGAAGGTCACGCTAAAGTACTTTGAACATCAAATGAGAAGAGAGGATTCACTTGAGAAAGCCTTGATGCTGGGAAAGGTCAAGGGCAAAAGAAGAAGGGGGCAGCAGAGAATGAGATGGCTAGATGGTTATTGTTGGGCATAAAACTGGGCGGGTTGAAGAGGATGGTGGAGGAAAAGGGGTGCCTGGCATACAATGGACCATGGGGTCGCAAAAGGTTGGACTTGACTATGCAACTTAACAACAAGAATTTTTTTTTAAAAAATTATCTTTACAGCTGAATTCATTACCTGTATGAACTGACAATATGGAAGCCCTGTATTGTCTTCAGGAAAAGGAGAAAGAAAGAAAGAAAGAAAGATCTAACCTATCATTTTCACATTTTCTTCCATGGCATCAGCTAGTTCATATTCTGAGTCCCCAAGCAGCTGGCAAGTGTATTTTGTTAGCAAAATGAAACTCGCAACATTCCAGTCATGTTTTGTAATGAACTGCAAACACATTCAGACACGCATACACACTTAAAAGTTGCTTGCTGCATTGCTTGCCTCCTTTCCATATCAAAGAGGGCAACAGTGGTTTATTTTAAAAATTAAAATTATTCTCAAACCTCCAGCCTGAAACATGTTCAGAAAACTGAAGGAGGAAACAAACACTTCTCAAAACAGTACAGAAATGCACAAGGCACCAAAACCCAACAATATGTGATTATCTCAGGACATCTGGAGAACGAATGTCTTAAAATACTAAGTTGCTTAGTAATAAGTCCCCCCAAAAATAAGGATATTTAACCAGGGCAGCCCATGGTTGTTGTCATACATTCATGCTGAAGAAGATGCACTCCTTACATGATAATCAGGTGTATAGCATCTGAGAGTTAAGGAGAAATTTCATCCATCATTAAATCCAATAGTTGGTTGGAGGAGAGTTTTGAAAATACCCTGGACAGCTAGGAGGACAAATAGGTCGATCGTAGAAGAAATCAACCCTGACTGCTCCTTGGAAGGTCAAATAGTGAAGATGAAGCTAAAGTACTTTTGACATCAAATGAGAAGATAGGATTCACTTTTGAAAGCCTTGATTCTGGGAAAGGTTGAGGGCAAAAGAAGAAGGGGGTGGCAGAAAATGAGATGTCTGAAAGGCATTGTTGGCGGAATGGGCACAGAACTGGGTGGGTTGAGGAGGATGGTGGAGGATAGGGGTGCCTGGTGTACAATGGGGTCGCAAAGGGTCAGAATCAACTATGTGACTGAACAACAACAAAGTCTACAACAGCAGGATTTCCTGGATGGTTTAGAGCAGTGTTTCCCACCCTTTGGTTTTTGGACTTCAATTCCCAGAAGCCTAAGTCAACTAAGCTTCTGGGAATTGAAATCTGCCTGTGGGGCATGTGTTTCACATTGGGAACCACTGGTTTAGAGCTTCTCCAAGGGGAAAAACATTATTGTGCAAGATAAGTATTTGTGCTTGGTCTGTTCCTCTTTAGATGATAAAGCAGTGAGTGCCTGAATGCTCTTAATTGTAAAAAGGAATCTCCAGAAGGTAATTTGAGGGTTGGAAATATATGCTCACTCCTACTCCCTTCTCTCCATGGTAACCCTCTGATATACCCAACCCTCATATTACACAGTTGGTAGAGGAAAGCTTGCTCAATGGGTGCAGCTATGGTGCTTTGGAGGAAAAATCTCCACAAATTTGGCAGATGTGTCTTCTGAGAGTTATGCTTGTTTTGTTTGGATCATCTCATTTGGAATCTAGCCTCACCTATTCTTTTCCCTTGCATGCTGATTTTCTACCCAGATTTACTGAAAGAAGATTACTCGCTTGCAATCTTAAAACAGTCTAAGGCTTTGCAACCAATTCAGATGAGTTCTGGACTGAATTGGGCCAACTAAGATTGGAAATAAAGTGGATCATATTGGTCCAAATTAAATTCGGATTGGATCTGATTGAGTATGAGAGTGTGATCATATGGCAATAAAGGAGTGCATCTAATTGCACTTGAAAAAATTGCTTCTCTAGGAGCAATCACACTCTGTGTCCACAGACGCCAAGTATTTCATTTCATTTTATGATGTACATATTTGGTGGTTCATTTTATTTTGTTGTTTGTTTTATTATGTTATTTTGTTGTTTGTATGTGCACCATCCAGAGTGGGAATTATCCCAAATGGGTGGTATAAAATGCAAATAATAATAATAATAATAATAATAATAATAATAATAATAATAATAATAATAATAATAATAATAATAATAATAATAATAATAATAATAATAATAATAATAATAATAATAATAAAGTGACCCTTCTGTGCATAGAGGAATCACTCCAGCCAGCTCCCCAAAAAAGAGTAGCTCTACCATGGACCAAAAAGGTCCAGATTGGGCATGAAGCAGTGTTAGGCAGGTTCATGATCTCCTATATATCATCTGATCACAGAAAAATGGCTTGTACCAGATTGTGCCACAAGTGGTCCAAAGCACAAACTATACAGGTATTTCCATCTGATTGTGTCCTGGATTACTTTGAACCAATCAACCAACCAACCAATCACAAACACACACTGACAGGGTTGTACCAACAAAATCATCAGGGGTTGGTGTAATTCATGCTCTATGTAACTACACAGGGAAGTCTAATACATGTGTGGAAATTTTTTTGTATTCGAATATGTGAAAATACTATATTCATTCCTATTTGTGAATCAATGTGAAGGAAGCAGCTCCCTTTATACCAGTGGTGCCCAAACTTTTATTTGTGGGCCGGTCCTGCTCCTGACATACAACTGTGGGGGCCGGAGGCAGGCTGCTCCCTCTGCTGACAGTTTTGATGTCAGCGGTGGCGGCCGTGCTTTCTCCTGGCTACAACAGGAGCCTCCTTTGTTTAAAAATCCATGACACTGGAAGGGTAAACCTGGGGTGCTGTAGTGATGTCATCCTGGGCGCACCAGGGGGCTCTCCTAGTGCCACAAATTTTGAAACACAGGAGGCTCCGAAAATTTCCCCAATGTGGTGATCGGCTTTGGCAAAGGCTGGAGAGGGAATGGGACCAAGCAAGAGGTTGCTCGGAGCAGCCCGGACAAAGCGTGATCACCGACATTGCTGCCACAGCTGCTGATGTCAGCCAGTGGGGGTGGGGGGTGGGCAGTCAGTGGTGAGCCTGGGTGCTCACTGTGGGCTGCATTAATGATATGAAGGGGCCTTATTGGGCCCACAGGCCGTAGTTTGGGCACCCCTGCTTTATACAGTTCTGGGGAGCTTCAGTGGTTACTCATAGCTTAAAAATAAATACTTATAGATTGGAAGTTACTTTTGATTAGCTCCTCTCCTTCAATGATCAAGGTAATACAACATTACAATATGACTGTAACTTGGCAACGTCATTCAGTTTATGAAAAAAGTATTGCAACTTTTAAGTTACTTTTATAATTATGGAGGTGTGGCTTCACTAATTGGTTGTTATATCCAGTGGTTTGGCACCAAATTTTTTTACTACCACACCGTGGGTGGGGCTAACTCTGTGAGTAGGGCTAACTCTGTGGGCAGAGCCAAATATGTGGGCGGAGCCAAATATATGGGCAGTGCATAATCTGAATCCAAGCAAACCGTGAGAGGCAAAAATGGGTGTAAGTTTTTTAATGTTAGAACTGTAGGTTACTATATCTTGTTTTTACAATATATGTTACAGCAAAATAAAATTCTCAGTAATAAGTAAGTAAAGACTCTTGTTGCATTCACAAAGAGATTCATAAAGTCAGATTGTCTCATAAATTGTTAAATAAATGTCTCAAGTAAAGTCTCTTATTTCTCTTGTTGCATTCACAGAGAGATTCACAAAGTAAGATTGTCTCATAAATTGCTAATAAATGACTCAAAAATGTTCCGGTAGACACTGTTTCGAATAATATTTTCATCAGGAGCAGTCTTATTAAATCCTTTCTTATTAATCTATAACAGAAATTACATAAAAATAATGAGTTCTAAAATAACATCATATTTTCTGTCTTTCTAATTACTGTAACCATTCATTAATTATATACATTTCACGAAACTGCATTCATAATTTGAAGCTTACCCTTTCTCTGCATCCCTATGGCCTCTCTTGCAGACTCTTACAGTGCCTTTGGATGTTACAAACTGATGAAAAAAGCCAGCTCTAATAGCTTCCCTGACTACTGGATTGCAATACAGCTGTGTTAGTTTCTAAAAAGATGTTCCGATTCTGCAAGTAACAATATGAGCTGGTGGTAATAAGAACCTAGCTTCCCCAACTCATATTTTAAAAATGCAAATTCATAGAAAATAACTTAGATCAAATTCATGATTAAGTCCCCAAGGTTCCCTGGATTTCAGTGCATGTATATAATAGGCTTCTCATTTCAAAAGTGTTTTATCCAAATCTGCAAAATTAAACTCTGTCGGTTTCACTACTTCATTGACCACAAATCTATAGTTCCTGTCCATATGTTTTTTGTCTAGATAGTGTTGTACATGTGGGATATGTGTTTTGCCAAATGATGTTTCACTGGACGTCTGGTTTTTCCGACATAAATTAATTCACATTTGCATATCCATAAATATATGCATGACAATGTTTTGCAATTGCTGAAACTGCGTAGTTTACGTGTAAATCCTAAATGAGGAAAATTAATTTCCTTCGTTTCCCACGAGTATCTGCAGAAATCACAATCCTGACATTTATAGTGTCTTCCTCCCCCCCCCCCCCCGGACCAGTGGGGCAAGGCAGGCAGAGTGGAGGCATTAGGCAGGCCTCCAGCCATGTTGGGCATTCGCGGTTCCCTCTTCCTCTCCTCCGTTTCTCCGGCCACGGCTCTGCCTGATGACACCCCATCTCTGATGAGGGGCTGCCGAAGGCCACCATGCCGCTGCTGAGACCGCCGAGGGCCTCAGCCACGAGGCCTCTTCCTCTGCCTCTCCACCGCCACCACGCCTCAGTAGGCCTCCGCTCTGCTGCCGACTGCATGGTGGCAGAGAGATGGAGGAGGAGGCCTCATGGCTGAGGTCAGTGGCGGCCTTGTGCCAGAGGCCCTCGGCAGCCCCTCATCAGATGGGCCATCATCGGGCAGAGGCGTGGCAGGAGCAGCGGAGGAGAGGAAGAGGGAACCGTGAACACCCAACATGGCTGGAGGCCTTCCTGATGCCTCCACTCTGCCTGCCTTGCCTCACTGGTTGGGGGGGGGGGAGGAAGAGGAAGACACTCCTGCCTCCTCTTCCCCCCTGGACCCAGGGAGGAGAGGAAGAGGGAACCACGAACGCCCGATGTGGCTGGAGACCTGCCCAATGCCTCAACTCTGCTGCCACCTCCACACTCAAGGTGTGTAAAGACAAACCTATGATTGGGTTTCGCAAGACCAGAACCATAGCTGGTCTCTTATCCAGAACAGATTGCCTGCCTTTACAAGTTTCCTCCTCCACTTCATCTGTTGGACATCATCCTTGCGGGCACTGTAAATTTTGCCGATACATGTGGCGAACCGATGAGATTACTATTCCGAGTAGCACTTTTAGACTACAACTATCCCGTTTCTCAAATTGTAATTCACGAGATGTCGTGTATATCATCATCTGTTCCTGTGATCTTGCTTATGTGGGTCAGTCCGCCAGACTGTTGAAAATTAGATTGGGGGAGCACCTTTCACACATTCGTAGCAACGTGATTACAGCCCCTCTTGTTTCTCATTTTATTGATAAAAACCATGCACTAACTGACATAAGGGTTGCTGTACTTGAATCATTTCCCCCCCGCCAATTTCATGGCATCGACAAAGAATGCTTCTTACTACAACGGGAAGCATTTTATATTCATCGATTCTCCACCTTACATCCCCTAGGTTTAAACACGGATCAGGATTATTCTGCCTTCCTTTAGCTTTTGAACTACTTATGTATTTTGGCTCATCCTCCTTTCTCTTTAAACACGGTACTCATTTTCCTTACTAATTATTGTTACTGTATTCACATGAGTTTTCCCGGGAACTATATGTAGCAGTCACATTCTAAGCTTTCTTAACACTCCCACCCATGATGAGAATACTACCAGAGGTGATTTTGAGCGCGTTTGTACAGGTATTCATTGTATTGCTGTTAACTTTGTTTTGTACATATGTTTTACATATGGTGTTTGTTTCGTGTTACTGTATTTCTAGTATCATTATGAGGTCTTAGTTTCCTTTTGTTGCAGATCTTGACAAAGATCACAAAATATCTTTTACCGGAAGGATATCGACCTGTTTCTTCTGCAACGACGTTGTTTGCCTATTATGCTTGCATAGCCTTCCTGGCTGCTTTACTTCGTACCTTGTACCTCTCTTTGTCATCCACAGATTTTGATAAGGACCTGTTACATGGACTTTTGATACGGACTCTTTGATATGTATTTTGGACCTTGCTCACATTGTATATGGACTCTTTGTTATGGACTTTGATACGAACTTTATTACCAGGCTCCTTAGCAACGACTTGCTCCGTATTCAGATTGTTATATCTATATATTCTTAGAAGTTGCTTATGCATGCACATTTAGGCTTTCAGCCACCTGACTTCTACTCGGTGCATGCATAGTCTGTATAGTATTTGACTAGTCCCTAGCTACGTGTTTTTCACATTGTCCATATTTCAGTGGGCTTGATCACGTTTTGATATATGATACATTAAAACTCCTGTTTCTATTTTGGGTGTATTTCTTCCTTCCCTCCTTGATCATTTACACCCTCGCCGCTTTTCCTCCCTTGAGTGCCTCCACACTCAAAGCAAGCACAAGTGGGGAAGTGGGTGTGGCCACTAGAAATTTTTACTACCGCCCCCCCCCAGCGCAGACTGGGGTGGACCAGTTGCTACCTACTACTGGTTATATCATACAGTCAACCCTCACATAACAATGCGTTTGGATAACATAATTTTCGCTTAATAACACGTCATTATGCGCCACGTGTTCCCCCACATAACAACGTTTTTAGTGTCGTTGTCCAGACAACAATGCTAAAATAAGCAGACAATGATGCTAAAAATGCCGTTATGTGGGAAACTCCATAGAAACCCGCATAACAACAAAAATCGCTTAGCAACACTACTTGCGGAACCAAGTAACGTCGTTATGCGAGGGTCTACTGTATTGTTTATGTGCCATGCATTACACTGCTGCCTTTCACTGGCTTGTGGATGTTCAAGCAATAGTGAGGTACATAGAAAGAGTGTGGGATTTATACCATAGGGCAGCAATTTATAGCAGTGGCAGGCATGGGATAAAAGCCATCTTACAGCTGATGTATTTTATTTATTTATTTTATTTATTTATTGTTAAATTTCTATACCACCCACTCAGCCAAAGCCGACTCCGGGCGGTTCACACAGTGGGTAAAAACAGATAAAAACAAATAAAAACAGATAAAAACCAGCAATAGGAACCCACCCCTGAAAAAGAGAGGAGTGCAGGAACTGAAGAAACTGTGGGGCAGGCATCCTCCCCTATATTAACCACCCAACGGAAGCCAACCCTCCACCTGCACCCCAAACTTGGCCCGCCAGCCAGGTTTTTAGTTCTTTTCTAAAGGGCAACAACTCCGTCTGGAGACGCAGTTCTACAGGCAGGAGGTTCCAAATGGCCGGTGCGGACACAGAGAAGGCTCTCCTCCTTGTGCAAGAAAGACGAGCCCCCCTGGCCGATGGCAGTATTAGAGAGCCCCTCCGGTCCGCTCTGGTTGGACAGACAGACGTCCTTAGGGTGATGTGGTCTCTAAGCTAACCTGGCCCACTACCATATAGGGCTTTAAAGGTCAAAACCAGCACCTTGAATTGCACCCGGAGTCAAACGGGTAACCAGTGCAGCTCCCGAAGCAGTGGTGAGGCATGGGCATAACATCCACACCCCATCACCACCCAGGCCGCCGCATTCTGGACCAGCTGCAGCCTCCGAATGGTCATCAAGGGCAGCCCCACGTAGAGCGCATTACAATAATCTAGTCTGGAGGTCACCAGAGCATGAGTGACCATGAGCAAAGAGTCCCGGTCCAGGAGCGTGCGCAACTGGCGAATCACCCGAAGTTGGGCAAAGGCCCTCCTGGCCACAGCTGCCACCTGTTATTCTAGCAGCATCCGCGAATCCAGGAGGACCCCCAAGTTGCGCACTGGGTCGGTCTGGGGCAAAATAGCTCCATCCAAAACCAAAGATGGTAGCTCCCGGGATAGCACAGGACCCCCCATCCACAGCCACTCAGTCTTACTAGGATTCAGCTGTAACCCATTCGCCCCCATCCAGACCCCAACCGCCTCCAGACAACTGGAAAGGACTTTGACTGCATCACTGGGGTCCCCACGGGCCGAGATGTACAACTGTGTATCATTCGCGTACTGGTGGTACCGCACCCCATGGGAATGGATGATCTCACCCAGCGGCTTCATGTAGATGTTAAATAGGAGAGGAGAAAGTACCGAGCCCTGAGGCACCCAATATTTTAGGGACATAGAACTGGACTTCTCACTCTCCAACCACACCGACTGGGTCCGGCCCCTCAGAAATGAGGAAAACCAGGACCATACCGTGCCCTGGATCCCCAGTCCTCAGAGCCGTTCCAGAAGGATACTGTGGTCGACGGTATCGAAAGCCGCTGAGAGGTCAAGAAGAGCAAGGACGGATGGATGACCACCATCCCGCTCTCACCAGAGATCATCCATCAGCGTGACCAATGCAGTCTCAGTACCATATCCAGGTCTGAATCCTGACTGGAAGGGGTCCAGATATTCCGTTTCATCCAGTAGTGCCTGCAACTGATGCACCACTGCCTTTTCCAATACTTTCCCTAAAAAGGGGAGGTTGGAAACAGGTCTGTAGTTGGTTAGGACTGCTGGATTGAGGGATGGCTTCTTCAGGAGGGGGCACACCAAAGCATGTTTCAACGGTGCAGGAAATATCCCCTCCCGAAAAGAAGCATTAATTATAGCCCCAACCCACCCACCTGTCACCGTCTTAGAGACTTTTACCAGCCAGGCGGGACAGGAATCCAATGGAAAATTAGTGGCATGGACCACCGCAGGTTGCCTGTCCACTTCATCTGCGGCAACAGGATCAAACCGATCCCAGATAACACAGCAAGACTGTGCACTGGTTCCCCCCTGACCCTCCCCATCCACGCCAAGATTAAACCCTGAGCGAATCCAATCGATTTTCTCCACCAGATGGTCAGCAAAGTCCTCAGCCAATCACTGCCAACCAGGCACAGCCCCCCCTACCAAGGTGGGACCTGGTCACCCGAAACAGGGTGGCTGGGCAATTATCAGCGGAGGCAATAAGGGTGGTGAAGTATTGCCTCCTCACTACCCCCATCGCCACTAGGTAGGCCCTAATAGCGGCTCTAGCTAGTGTCCAATTGGAATCATTTTGGGTCTTCACCCAGCGGCGCTCAAGGCATCTCTTTGGCCGTTTGAGCTCCCGTAGTTCTTCCGTGAACCACGGGGATGACCTAGCTCTGCTGGCTCTGAGAGGCCGTAGTAGAGTGATTACATCCAAGGCAGCTGTCGTCGACCCATACCACATGTCAACAAGTGCCTCAGGCGAATCGTGTTGCCGATCCAGGGGAAAATCCCCCAGTTCCCTCTGGAATCCATCCAGATCCATCAGTTGCCGGGGGCGGGCCACTTTAATCGACCCTGCCTCCCTACGATGAAGTGTCGCCCCCAGAAAGTCTAGAGCAACCAGATAGTGATCTGACCGTGGTACAGGTGTTATGTCTAGGTTCTGTAAACTCAGATCACTCTGCCACCGCTCCGACAAAAAGACTAAATCTGGTGTGTGGCCACTGCCCCTGGTATGGCTCCAAATTACCTGAGCCAGGTCCATAGCTGCCATGGAAGCCATGAACTCCTGAGCCACCCCGGAACCGGACCCCAGCAAAGGCAAATTGAAGTCCCCCGAACCATCAGCCTAGGGAACTCCAATGCTAATGCTGAGACAGCATCGAGGAGCCCAGGCAGGGAGTCCCTTACCCTGCAAGGGGGCAGGTACAGGAGTAGGACCCCCAACTGACCCTTTGGGCCCAGCCGCAGGAGCAGGGCCTCACAACCCAGAATTTGTGGAGCAGTGGCCCTGGTGACTCCCAGTGAATTCCTGGCTATAATGGCAACACCACCACAGTGATCAGCTGTAAAGCCGTTTTTATCCCTGTGTCTGCTGTTGAGTCCTGATCAGTGGTTGGCAAGGGTGTAAATGCAGCTTTATAGTTGATCGCTACTGTAGTTACTTCTAGCAGTCATTAGACTACTATCACTGGTTGCATGATTGTTGATACCATGGAGAAACTCCATAGATAGCAGCTATTCTTCTCTTCAAACTGTTGCTTCTCACATGTGGTGTGTAGAGACAACCCACTCCTCTTTTGTTATATTTACTGTATGTTACAGAATGTGTGGATAGGTTTCTCTCTTTCCCAAAAACCAGGTTTCTAGAAATATTCTCCTGTATTTATCTTTCCTTGTGATTCTGGATGGAATGGATATGAAGTTTTTACTGTTTCAGTAGCAGTGACTTGGGGTTGGGAGCAGCAGTTCATCAAACATCACTTTTTCTCTGGTCCCCAAGGAAATGCTTTCCATTTTTAGACTGATGACTGGAAGGAATGAATACTAATAGACTGAACATTTTCCCCCCTGGTGGATGCATAATTTCTGAAGAATCTTTAGTGTAGATAATCAAATAAAACATTTCATTTATTCTTCAATGAAATAAAGAAATACTTCAGTGTGGGTGGGATTTATAATTTTTATTGATGCTGCCTCTTTGTGTGTAGATGTAAAAATGTTATCTGTAGACCTTTCCTTGAATGGATGAGATAAATGAGTGCGATATCTTTCTTTAATAGGAAGACTAGAAGCAGAAGTAAGGGATGCAAACAGAAGTACAGATTTTAATAATTTTATCTCAACTTGGCTTCTTTTTGTTACTTATTAGCATTTTTTTTGCCTGGCCCTGCCGGGCAGTTATTATATGTGAGTGGATGGTTGGGGAGGTTTTGGGGTGTGTGTGCACCCCCCAAAAAACAACAACAACACCTCAACCACCTACACACAGGTAATATTTGCCTGGCAAGGCAGGGGTGTCTCGTGTGCATGCGTGCGTGCGTGCGTGTGTGTGTGTGTGTGAGAGAGAGAGAAGCAGTCCAGCAGGGGTGTGTGTGTGTGAGAGAGAGAGTGGGGAACAGAGAGAGGGGAGAGAGAGAGAAAGGGGGGAAAGAGAGTGAGGGGAAAAGAGAAAGAGAGGGGGAAGAGAGATTGAGAAAGGGTGGGAAAGAGAGGTGGGGAGAAAGAGAGAGAGGTAGAGAGAGAGAAAGGGGGAGAATGAGAGTGGGGGGAAGAGAGAGAGAGAGTGGGGGGAAGGCGATTCCTTCTCTCCAGGAGGGGAAGGCACAGCCTTCATGTCTTGGAGAGAGGGGAATCGCTTCTCTCTCTCTTGGAGAGAGGGGAATTGCTTCTCCCTTGGAGAGAGGGGAATCGCTTTTCTCCCCAGCCAACCAAGGGAGAAGCTAACCCCCTCCGTGGAAGGAGTTTCCTTCTCTCTGGGAGGCCTTTGTCTCCCGGAGAGAGCACGTCATTTCCCTGCAGCCCCGGAGGCTGGCGCCGGCCTTGCCGTAGCTTGGGGGGAGGGGCAGCCCCTTCCTCTGTGAGGAAGTGGGGAAAGGCCGCGCCGGCCGTTTTTTAAGCGTGTGACACTTTCCCAGCCTCCTCCGCACTTGCACCCTACAGCCTCATTGGCTGAGGGGTGGCACAGCGCATTGGACGCTGGGCCTTGTAGATTTTTCTTGCCGCATTCATGGGGCGGTTACCCCACTCATGGCTGGTGGAGCCTTGCGGCGATGCTCCAAGGGTGGTAAGGTAAGTGTAGGCGACTTGGTTTGGGATGGTTAGGGCGGGTGCAGGCGTGAATCCCGGGCACCAACGGTTGACGGGCCTCCTTATAGCTAAAGATGAAACATCACATGGGAATAAAATGATGAATCCTCTAACATTTGGAATAAAATGTTGGAGATCCCCAGATTCTCTTTGTAAACACACTTAATCTTAAAAATGTATCTTTTTATTTGATGCATATTTTTAATTTAATTTAATTTAATTTAATTGTCACATTTATATACCGCTCACTTGGCCAAAGCCAACTCAGGGCGGTTCACAATAAAATTTTTTTAAAAAAAAACATGTTAAAAACAGTTAAAACTACCCACCCCCTAAAAACAAGGGGTGCAGGATCCAAAGGCACCATATGGAGGAGTTCTTCTACACCAACCACCCAATGGAGATTACCCTTCCACCTGCACTCCACGCTTGACCCGCCAGCCAGGTTTTAAGTTCTTTTCTGAAAGGCAGCAATTCCGTCCGGAGAAGTAGCTCTGTTGGCAGGAGGTTCCAGAGGGCCGGTGCAGACACGGAGAAGGCTTTCCTCCTTGTGCCAGAGAGGCAAACCCCTCTGGCTGATGGAACAATTAGAGAGCCCCTCTGATCCGCTCTGGTTGGACGGACAGACATCCTCAGGATGATGCGGTCTCTTAGGTAAAAAGGCCCACTACCATATAGGGCTTTAAAGGTCAAAACCAGCACCTTGAATTGCACCCGGAGACAAACTGGCAACCAGTGCAGCTCCTGGAGCAGTGGCAAAGCACTGGCATAATGCCCACACCCCATCACCACCCGGGCTGCCGCATTCTGGACCAGCTGTAGCCTCCAAATGGTCGTCAAGGGCAGCCCCATGTAGAGCGCATTGCAATAATCTAGTCTGGAGGTGACCAGAGTGTGAGTGACCATGAGCAAGGAGTCCCAGTCCAGGAGTGGGCGCAACTGGCGAATCACCCGAAGCTGGGCGAAAGCCCTCCTGGTCACAGCCGCCACCTGTTCTTCTAGCAGTAGCCGCGAATCCAGGAGGCCCCCCAAGTTGCGCACCGGGTCTGTCTGGGACAAAATAGCCCCATCCAGAACCAAAGATGGTAGCTCCCGGGTTAATGCAGGACCCCTTATCCATAGCCATTCAGTCTTGCTGGGATTCAGTTGTAGCCCATTAGCCCCCATCCAGACCCCAACAGCTTCCAGGCACCTGGAAAGGACTTTGACGGCATCACTGGGGTCCCCATGGGCCGAGATGTACAACTGAGTGTCATCCGCGTACTGATGGTACCGCACCCCATGGGAACGAATGATCTCACCCAGCGGCTTCATGTAGATGTTAAATAGGAGAGGAGAGAGCACCGAGCCCTGAGGCACCCCCCATTTGAGGGGCCTAGGACTGGACCTCTCACTCTCCAACCACACCGACTGGGTCCGACCCCTCAGAAATGAGGAAAACCAGGACCACACAGTGCCCTGGATTCCCAATCCTCGGAGCCGTTCCAGAAGGATACCGTGGTCAACGGTATTGAAAGCCGCTGAGAGGTCTAGAAGAGCAAGGACGGATGGGTGACCACCGTCCCGCTCCCGCCAGAGATCATCCATCAGTGCGACCAATGCCGTCTCGGTACCATATCCAGGTCTGAATCCTGACTGAAAGGGGTCCAGATAATCCGCTTCATCCAGTACCCCCTGCAGCCAACGCGCCACTGCTTTCTCCAACACCTTCCCTAAAAAGGGGAGGTTGGAGACAGGCCTATAGTTGGTTAGGACAGCTGGGTCAAGGGAAGGTTTCTTCAGGAGGGGGCGCACCAAGGCATGTTTTAAAGGTGCAGGAAACACCCCCTCCCGCAATGATGCATTGATCATAGCCCCAACCGAGCCACCTGTCACCGCCTTGGAGGCTTTCACCAACCAGGTGGGACAGGGGTCCAATGGGCAGGTAGTGGCGCACACAGCTGCAAGGAGCCTGTCCACTTCATCAGGGGCAACTGGATCAAACTGGTCCCAGATGGTATGGCAAGACTGTGCTCCAGCTCCCTCCGGACTCTCCCCATCCACGCCAGGATTAAACCCTGAGCGAATCCGATCGATTTTCTCCACTAGATGGTCAGCAAAGTCCTCAGCCGACCCCTGCCAACCAGGCACCGGGGTCCCCCTACCAAGGAGAGACCTGGTAACCCGGAACAGGGTGGCTGGGCGATTATCAGCAGAGGCAATAAGGGTGGTGAAGTATTGCCTCCTCACCACCCCCATCGCCACTAGGTAGGCCCTAATAGCGGCTCTAGCTAGTGTCCAATCGGAGTCTCTCTGGGTCTTCACCCAGCAGCGCTCTAGGCATCTCTTTGCCCGTTTGAGCTCCTGCAGTCTTCCGTGAACCATGGAGATGACCTAGCTCCATGAGCTCTGTTATTAAAAATTATTTTAAGAGTTTAGGGAAGAAGCAGCACCTAAATAACCAATGAAATATTCAGCTTCTTCTATGATTTTAGTTTTTAAGTATTGAATGCCATCATAGCATATTTTCTTCAGTCAAACTGGTTGCCTCTTTAAAGCAGTGTATATTGTCACACAATAATTTGGTTGTTTTTTTAATATAAAAAGAAATATTAGCAGGTTTAGGCATATTTTCTTGGAATTCTCATGAACTGTCCTTCACCGTGGGACTGTCCAGTCAACTACCCCCAGGTTATCCCCCACCTGGATGCTTACAATAGAAATGGTTTCTAATGGCATATTTTTTCAGGTTTCAGTTGACTTGAGAGTAAGAACAGCGAGTTATTGGTGTTGGTAATGATAGTATCTATATTCAATGTAGTGCAGTGGGTAGAGTGATAGCCTAGGACACAGGAGGCCTACGTTCAAATCCCCACTTAGCCATGATCACTTCTTAAATATCACACTTACCTTGAATGCCTGTCAATTCTGACTTGATGATACATAGCAACAATAATAATAGCAGCAGTCACAGTAGATGCATTTTTCCAGCGTAAAATCTTATTAATGTATTGCCAATATTATCTGTGTGACTTGATTGTAAGGCTGGTTGCCAATATGTTTTGGACACACTCTTGAAATGTACAGAACGCTCACGGTCTCACAGACATGAAAGAAACCTCAAGGGAGTATTTTAATTATGCTGGATTTGGAAGACTTTCAAATGGGGAATAATGCAGCTAGTTTGTTTGCCTGTTTCCGTGCTTTGTACAAAACCACTTACATTTGGAGGGCAGGAATCTATAACTATTGGCGTTTGAATACTACCACAGCCATTAACTTCCAGGCACTTATTCGATGCTTCTATGTTTACACTCATCGTAATATAATGCCGATAATGAGAGAGCACTTTAAAAGCATTCATCTGAAAGACAGCATAGCCCTGATGAAATAAGCTTCCTTTGCAGATTATCCTATAAATGAAACTGTCAAAAATCAAGTATCTCAATTCCTTTCTCATGCATATGTAACTCCTTCCCTCCCTCTCTCTAATGAGTATTGCAAACACAAATTTCACAAAAAGTGTTTTCTATATTTACTTATATAATAAACAACTGCAATAATGACACAACAAAACTAGGTGCTACAACTTGCACACCCCAAGTTCTCCCCCCCCCCAGCACCAGAGTGGGAGTTGCTTGAAGAATTAAAAAAGAATTCAAATGTCTCTTTGAACGCAAATGAGAACAAAGTCCAAGATATACTGTATTTGTCAACAGAAGTAGGACATCCACAAAATAGAGGATCTGACTCCACATATTTAGTCTCAAAAAACCCTAAAATAAAAGAAAAAAAACAAATGCAAATATGTAAGATCACTACATGGATTCATCCTTCCACTGCCCCTACTATACAAATTATACTATCCAAACCAAGGTGGCAAGGATCTTATGCTTCTCCATGGAAACAGCAGTTCCTGTTTCTCCAGCTCTCCAGCTGTTTCCAACTCAACTCTTGAATCATAGCCTCTTCCTAGGTTTTCCCAGCCCCTTAGGCTGAACCACACTGTCCATAGGGATTACACATGCAATTAATGACCAAGATGTTACGCAGGAATGAAAAATAATATTCACGAGTCCTGCAGTTTGTTCTGCAGGCAGCTCATAACTGGAGTTACTAATGTCTGTCACCAAAACTTTAGGATCCCAGTACATGGGCTGCCTCTGATTTGTTCCCCTAATGATGTCTTGGGGTGACACAGCCCCTTTCATAACTCAATCATACCAAAGGGCTGGCTTTGTATGATCAAAAGGCCATCAGGGCTGTGCAACAGATTTTCACTCTGCAAGGTAACATTCAAGTATTGATCGTGGATGTCTGTCAAGGGGATATTTCTGTGCATTGACTTTGATAATAATAATAATTTTGTGTCAGAAATTATTCTGGGTTGTAAGGATTTTTGCTGGAGAAACTCCTCTCAGGGGACGCCTAAATGAGGCTCCTTTCATATTCCCAAGAGCTGCGACAGAGACAAGCACTCAATCCATTATGCAGTACCCAGGTCTCGAACTGCTGACTTGCCAGTCTTCCAGCTAACAAGGTGAGCTTCTTAACCACTGAGCCAATGCAGCCCCTTAGGGATAATAGAGCAGGCAAAGACAGGTGGAATGTGTGTGTGTGTGTGTGTGTGTGTGTGTGTACTGTACGGGTTTTGCGCATGCGCAGAGCCATTTCTGCATGCGCGTACGGGCAGAGTCTGGGCGGAGTCCATACCTGTCAAGTTTTGGATTTGAAAATAAGGGAAATTTTGGCCACACCACTCTGTGGGCGTGGCAAAATCTGTGGACATGGCCAAATATAGCCATGTGACTTGCTGGGCTCTAGTCATGCCTGCCACATGGCCATGAAAATGTCTGCAAACACAGACAGCACTGGCTCTTTGGCTGTAAATGGAGATGAGCACTGCACCCTAGAGTTGGATACGACTGGCACATTTTACTTTCTTAGGATCAAAGATTGCTGCAGATGGTGATTGCAGCCATGAAATAAAAAGGTGACTGATGCTTGGGAAACAAGCTACGAGAAACCTGGGGAACATAGTTAAAAGTAGAGACATTACCTTGCAAACAAAAAATTGCATAGTCAAAGCAATGGTATTCCCGGTGGTAATGTATGGGTGTGAGAGCTGGACCATTAGGAAAGCTGAGCGCAGAAAAATAGATGCCTTTGAAATGTGGTGTTAGAAATAGGTCAATCCTAGAAGAAATCAACCATGACTGCTCATTAAAGGTCAAGTAGTAAAGATGACACTAAAGTACTTTGGACATCAAATGAGAAGAGAGGATTCACTTGAGAAAACCTTGATGCTGGGAAAGGTGGAGGACAAAAGAAGGGGGTGGCTAAAAATAAGATGGCTAGATGGTATTGTAGATGCAATGGCCACAAAGCTGTGTGGGCCAAAGGACCCTTTCCCCATCTTCTTGGGGGTCTTTTGTTTTGTTTTCTTTCTTGTCTACTAATTTTTAATTTAAAAAAATTCTGGGAAGCAAAGAGCAGAATAGTAAACTAGCCCTGCACATGGCTAGACCCCCCCCCCCCAATTAGGATGGAGGAGCAAGGGATTAATTCCTCCAAATTGACCAATCTATTTGTTCCTCACTGCAACCAGTTGAAGCACCAACACCTGAGAATGTCGGATCCAGCTTAAGGAAGGAAATTAGTAAAGTAAAAAGCAACCTCTGTAGTTTCCAAGCCTCCCAGCAGCTGAGGAGTTAATCTCCATATATGAAATATCGCTCACCTAGAGTAGACTCCCATCCCATGGTGGTGGCTCTGACCACCAGCAGCAAAAACAAACAACGAAGCCTCCATGACCATGTGGCAGGAAAATGAAAGAGAAACTACAGAAGGCTCCCACCATCTTCTCTCTCTCCTTCCACAAGCGAAAAGCCACAGCGACCTCATAATGCAGCTTCGCCTGTGAGGGCTCCGGTCAGGATTTTTTTTTTTTAAAAAAAAATAAGGGATATTACGGGGAAATTAATAAAATGGGAGGGGGCGGGAAGAGGGATAAAAATAAGGGGGTTTCCCAGGAGAAGCGGGATACTTGACAGATATGGCAGAGTCTGGGTGGAGCTTGGGCGGGTATTTTTAAAAAATATATTTATGAGGGGGGAAATGGAAGTAATCTTTTTTATTATTTTGACCCAGGACGGAACCGGAAATAATCTTTTATTATTATTATTATTTGAATTTACTGAAAATTACCATACATCTCCATACAGTAGTCGTACACCATACTGTAATTACTGTACAGATTGGCAATGGCGAGCGGCAGGCCTGACTAGATTGCCCAACAAGTCACATGGCCATGCTCACAGAGCAGGACACACCCACAAAGTCAGCCACCCCCACAGTGTGGTAGTAATTTTTTTTGGAGCCCACCACTGCTCAAGGGCTGCTATCATGAATAGGAAGGAAAGAAGGAAAATGATAGATGGATGCTTAAAGGTCACTTTATTTCATTTCAGGGCCACTAAGCATTCAACCATGCCTCTTGGCGAAAACTCTCATTAGTTATGAGGAACACCAAAGACCTATGTAAGCTATCACCATGAACATACCCCATGTCATCTCCTTTCAGAAGCCATTTAGAGTTATGATTGCCTAGTATTTGGATGGAAGATAGCCAGGTACTATGAGCCCCCCCCCCCCCCGGAAATAATCCTTCCCAAACCTGGACAGTCATTTGCTATTCTTTAGACCTGACAATGCTAGAGTGGTATAACATTGGTTAAATACAATATAAGGCAGCCTTCTATATATCTAGTGTCAGTGGCTTCAGCTTTTTCTTTTCTTTTCTGAAGTTACTTATTTTGCAATTCTGGAGATTCATTACATGATGAAGCACAACTTGTCCCAGAAATTCTCACATCTGCAAGGATTACAGTGTCTTCAGCATAGGTTTGAAATAGACAAATGACTAAAATGCATTCATTTGAAAAAGCTGAGTAGACTTATAGAGGTCTGCAGTGCAATATAGGAAATTGTGTGCGAGCAAATCATTAACTGGAAGAAGTAATTGTCAGATTATATACAAATTAAGGTAGATAATCATAACTATTCTCAGTTCCATTTAGTTATTTATGCTATTTATATGCTGTGTAATAAGTAAAGTTCTCTGGGCTACTTATAATATATATATAAATTTAAAACCCAATTACGTATCAAGGTAAAGTTATAAAATTTAAATACATCATGAAATATAGCAGCAGAGGAAAGAACTAGGTACTGAAACTGTATCAAGCATTTACTGTCTTTTAGCAAGATAATAAGACTAAAGAATCTTTTAAAAAGGAGGAAAAAAGTAAATGTAGGATAAATGTTTCCTTTAGGTAGCATGACCTTTTATAGTCAGGTTCAGTGCCTTCAACTGGCTCCAGAGGGGGCTGCGGTGGATCAGTGGTTAAGAAGCTCACCTTGTTAGCTGGCAAGCTGGCAAGTCGGCAGTTTGAGACCTGGGTACTGCATGACATATTGAGCGCCTGTCTCTGTCCCAGCTCTTGGGGACATGAAAAGAGCCTCATTTGTGTGTTCCCTGAGCAGAGTTTTCTTCTGCAAAAATCCTTTCAAACCAGAATAATTTCTGACATGAAATTATTACTGGCTCCAGTGATGGACTAGAAGGCTGTTCGGGCTGCACAGGACAGGCATAATATGACTATACTATCCAGCCCATTGGAAGAGCCAGCCCTACCATTTGGCAGGGGTGAAAGGTTGCATCTGATGGGCAAAGGCTGGATGTTCCACCTAAGTTCCACAACTGCTCTCCTGAAGGACACAAATTGTCGCTGGTTTCATAAGCTCTCCCTGCATTTCAGGAGTATAGAGGACACTCTGGTATTTCTAGCAGATTCTGTACATAGAATAAGGAGGGGTGTCATCTTGTCCATCATGTAAGATAGCAAAATGAAGACGAATATGCAGATTTGGGGGAGAAAGTCAAAAAAGGAATGAATCTCATTCTATTAAAGTGAAACAAATTAAAATCCAATCAAACTGCTATATCGCCTAATGTAGAATTGGGAAAGGTATGACATCCATGCATGCAAGTGTTCTACATGCTCATATCCCTAGTATTCATGATTCTACAGTATTTTACAGTTGGTAGAAAAGGTAGGGAAAATCGGGTGTCCAATACATGGAGAGAAATGCTCCATGCTCGCTAAGTCCTCAAAGGAAGGTCAGGAAAGAAGAGAGAAAACAAAGAGCAATGGAGAAGCAATCAAACAAAACAGGAATTGGGGCATTTCCTCAAATGCGAGAGGAAGGAAAAAATAAACTCTAGCAATAGGTTAATGCAGAGGATAATCATTTGAGGTTATAAACCTCCTAGCATGGATATCCAATGTGAGTGTACCCAAGTTTCTATACCTTGGGTGAATACTGAACATTTTTGTCCACATGTAACTTCATGTTTTTAGTGTAAGGGACCAAAGACAATACAACAGCCGAAGGGTTGGCTTAACACAGGTTTATTGCATGATGATCCGGAGGAACATGTGGTAATGGCGGCTGGGTAGCTCAATATATACAGCTGGCTATACATTTGAATGTGGCTCGTTGGCAGACTATTGGTTGCTGCCTGCGTGACGTCGTAGGAGGTCACGCCCTTCTTGACCAGGTGAGGAGGTCGCGGGGAATCTTCCTGCGCTGCTGATCCAGGTGGCTTTGATCCATTAGAGCTGGACGCTCGCTACTGCCCTCTGGTGGTCACTAGCTCGCGTCCCCTTATTAAGCATACATTGATACAGGTGATGGTTATAATGTTGCACACAGAAAGGTTACATTGATAACACATGGTAAAGGTACATGTTAAAGGCACTGCTTTACAGAACACAACATCCCTCCCCCCTAGGATGAGACGAAGTCTCTCAGCCAAGATGGCTTGTTGCGTGTGCGTGTGGGCCGTGAAGAAGGCTGCCCCCCCCGGGGGCGTTATTGCTTCTTTGTTCCCTGGTCCCTTGTCCTGAAATGGGAGAGGGAGACTCGTTAGTGGCTTGCCGCTGTCTGGCGGTCTTAGGGGAAGGGAAAAACTCCATTGTGGGGAAACCGGGGGCCGTTGGGGCTAACGAAAAACCCCTCTTCTCGCTTGGACGGGTGGGGGACCACTCCGAAAACCCCCCCCCGGTTCTGGAAATCAAAATCTAACTTGGTAGGGGTACCCGCATTTGTGGGGACTTTCCGTGAGATATGTATGGGGTCGGGTTCCTCCTCCTCGGAAAGATCCCCCAGGGTATCTATGAGGATATCCTCCTCCCCCCTTGGTGGGGGCCCACGGTCCCCTTCTCCTCCCCCTTGGGCTAAACGGGTGGGGGAGAACCCTAACGCTGACTCGTGAACCGTGTCCTGCTCATCGGAGATCCTGCGTCGGAGCTGGTCTGCGTGCCGCCTCCATAGGAGCCCTGTGCTGGTTTCCACGCGGTACGACACGGGGCCGGTTTGTTCCACGACTACGCCCGGCACCCAGGCTGGGCCTGAGCTGGCGTAATTCCTGCAATGCATGGGGGCGCCTAAGCTGAAACTCTTTGTAACCTCCAGCCCGATGTTCCTTCTTTGTCCTCTACCCTCGTGGGGTCTAGCCTAGTAAGGATGGTGGTCAGCTTCCTGCGCATTAAGAGCTCTGCGGGGGAGTATCCTGACGCCAATGGGGTCACCCTGTACCCTAGCAGAAACTGACACACTTGTAGGTTCAAATCCCCTGGGCCCATGCGCCGCAACGCGTCCTTCGTGGTGCGGACGAGGCGCTCTACTTGGCCGTTGGTGGCCGGGTGAAACGGGGCGGAGGTAATATGCCGAACGGCGTTAATCTCCATGAATGCCTTAAACTCGGAGGACGTAAAACAACTAGCGTTGTCGCTAATTAACGTGTCGGGTATGCCGAACGTGGAAAAGAGCCTCCGCAAGTGCCTAATGGTCTGGGCCGAGGAGGTGCTCGTGACTGGGATAACCTCCAACCATTTGGAGAAAGCGTCCACAACAAGGAGGAATAGGGTGCCTCTGAACGGGCCCGCGAAATCAACGTGCACCCGGGACCACGGCCCCTTGGCCGCGTCCCATTCCCTGTGGGGAAGGCGGGCCTCCTCCGGTCTGGAGCATTGGCAACTTTCGCAAGTGCCGACCATGTGCTCGATGTCGGCATCTAGCTGGGGCCACCAGAAGTAACTCCGGGCCAGCGCCTTGGATCGCACGATGCCGGGGTAGCTGACGTGCAGCAGTTTGAGCACCCGCGGCCGAAGGGAAGTGGGAATCACCACCCGCTGCCCCCACAAGAGACACCCCCTCTCTAGGGACAGTTCCAGTTTTTTTCTGAAAAATGGAGCGAACTCCTCCGCTGGGGAGGACGCGGGCCACCCTTTCTGCAGCCAGGAGCTTACTGTCGCCAACATTTTGTCTTTCTCTGTCGCTTTGGCAATGTCGGCCGGCACTACGGGGGGCGAATCCAGCACCTCTATCATGAGAACCTGACGGTCCCGCTCCCCCATGCTCACCTGGCTGGGCATTAGGGGAAGGGGAGACCTAGATAGGGCGTCCGCATGGCTGATCTCTTTCCCGGGCCGGTAGACCATACGCGTTGAGAAAAATGGCCCACCTGAGCATCCTTGGGGACAGGATTTGAGGGGTGGGCTTATCCACGGTAAAAATGCCTAGCAGGGGTCTGTGGTCCGTCACGATGGTGAAGGGGCGGCCATACAGAAAATCGTGAAATTTTTTCGTCCCCGAGACTATCGCTAAGGCCTCCCTGTCCGTCTGTGCGTAGTTTCTCTCTGTTTGGGACAGGGACCTGGAGTAAAATGCTATCGGGGCCTCCCTGCCGTTCTCCAGCACGTGGCACAGCACCGCCCCCACCCCCACTGGAGATGCATCACAGATCAGAACTACTGGGTGTTTGGGGTCGAAGTGGGTCAGTATGGCATCGGACGCCAGGAGGCTTTTCAGCTCACTAAATGCCCTCTCTTGGTCATCGCCCCACTTCCATGCCTGCTCTTTCTTTAGCAGCTTGTGTAGCGGTTCAGGCACCGCTGCCTTCCGGGGAAGGAAGGAGTGGTAAAAGTTGAGCAGCCCTAGGAACGACTGCAACTCGGGCTTGGAGGTGGGGCGGAGGGCTTTCTTGATGGCTGCTACCTTAGACTTGGATGGTTTTATCCCCTCAGGAGTCACACAAAACCCCAGGAATTCAACCTCGGTTGCGAAGAAGACGCATTTGTCCTTGCGCAACCTCAGCCCCGCCTTTTCGAATATAGTCAGGACCTTCCCCAACCTCTTGGCCAATTCCGCCCGACTCCCCCCTGTTATTAACACGTCATCAAAATAAGGAAACACCCCCTCCAGACCCTTCAGGAGGCGTTCCACGAGTGACTGGAAAATTCCTGGCGCCGAGTTCACGCCGAATTGGAGGCGCGTCACCTGGAACGCCCCCTTATGGGTGACTATGGTCTGCGCAGCAGCTGCGGCGGGAGACACCGTGAGCTGCTGGTAGGCCTGTGCTAAGTCGAGCTTAGCGAAACATTTCCCCCCGTGTAACCTGGCCAGCAGATGGCTGACTACCGGCACCGGATATGCATTCGGGCGGATCGCCTTGTTGATGGTGCACTTGTAGTCGGCGCATATGCGAACCTCCCCATTGGACTTAAGAGCAGTTACAATTGGAGTTTGTCCAGTTCCGCCTCTATCTTGTCCTTGAGTGCGAACGGCACCCGGCGTGGTTTTAGGCGAACAGGGCGGACCTCCGGGTCCAGGTCGAAAGTCACTGGGGGCCCCTTGAATTTCCCCAGTCCCATTTTGAAGACTTCGGGGTGCGCCTCGCACACCTCCTGAATCGGGTCAGTCCCCACAGCGTGCATCCCCACGGCATGCACCCCCCCAATGAACAAACCCAGGGGCTGGAACCATTGAGTCCCGAGGAGGCTGCAATTTCCTCCCTTGAGCACGACCAGGGGAAGGGACGCGGCGTGCTCCTTGAACTTGACCTGAAATTCTCCGACCCCCAACACTGGAATACTGTTCCCTTGCACGTCCCGTAGTGTGGCCCTCAACGCTTTGAGCTTGGGCCGCTTTTGGGGGGCAATTCCACAAAACTCCCTCTGGGAAATGATTGAATATGAGGACCCCGAGTCAATTTCCATCCTAATGGGCACCCCTTGGACTAGTACCTCAACAAAGTAGCGGGGGTGTCTCGTAGACACGCTGAACACCGAGGAGTCGTCCTCGCTGCCGTCGGTGATGCGGCCCACGCCGTCCTGCTTCCGCGTGGCCTGGGCGCCGTCTTTTGGTTTCGCTGGGCGGTCTCGTCCCGCGGAACGGTCTGGGGAGCTCCTCCGGGACTCGCGCTTCTTCCTGCACACCTTGGCGATGTGCCCGCGGTGGCCGCAGTTGTGGCACTCGGCCTTCCGGAAAGGGCATTTCACGCGGTCGTGGGCCGCGCCACAGCCGTCGCATCGTCGGCCCTCCTTCCGGACCTTCTGTACGTCCTCGTCGTCGCTGCTCTCTGTGGACGACCTCGAAGTTCGCCGGGCCGCCTGCACCGGGGCCTCTGCTTTTCTCGACTTTGGCCGCCAGTCCTGGAGCTCTTGGACCCCGGCCTTCGTAGCTTCTGCGGCCTGGGCCGCTCTAACGACCTCCTGCAGCGTGGGAGGCGGCTCTTGGTTCATTAATGTGCGCTGGGTCTCGGCGTCGTTCAGGCCACACAGCACACAGTCCCGGAGGGTGATTTCGGCATTCTTCCATTTGCACGGGCCGTCCGCCAGCCGCAGGGCCGCCACGAACGCGGCGACCGTCTCCCCGGGCACTTGGACTCGCCTCCAAAACGCACTCCGAGCGGGAAACATCGCCGTGGCAGGCCGGACGTGGTCACGCAGCAACTGCATGAGTTCCTTGGCCTTGAATTCGCTCACCCTCCTCGGTGCAATCAGGTCCACCAACGTCCTTTTTGTTTCTTGTCCGAGCATTCTGGTGAAGATGGCTCTTTTCTTCGCCTCTTCTGTAACTTCGGACTCGATCAGTGCGGCCTGGAAGTCCATTTCGAAGATCTCCCAGTCGCCCGGTTTCCTGATTTCGAAACCGGCGCATGTCTTGGTCCCGTGGGCTGCCATCCCACCTTCGTCGCCAATTTAGTGTAAGGGACCAAAGACAATACAACAGCCGAAGGGTTGGCTTAACACAGGTTTATTGCATGATGATCCGGAGGAACATGTGGTAATGGCGGCTGGGTAGCTCAATATATACAGCTGGCTATACATTTGAATGTGGCTCGTTGGCAGACTATTGGTTGCTGCCTGCGTGACGTCGTAGGAGGTCACGCCCTTCTTGACCAGGTGAGGAGGTCGCGGGGAATCTTCCCGCGCTGCTGATCCAGGTGGCTTTGATCCATTAGAGCTGGACGCTCGCTACTGCCCTCTGGTGGTCACTAGCTCGCGTCCCCTTATTAAGCATACATTGATACAGGTGATGGTTATAATGTTGCACACAGAAAGGTTACATTGATAACACATGGTAAAGGTACATGTTAAAGGCACTGCTTTACAGAACACAACAATGTTATATGAAACCATGAATGGCGGAAGGTCAGCAGTTTGGTTCCCAAGTACTGCAGGATGGAATGAGCTCCTGTCTTTGTCCCAGTTCCTGCCAACCTAGCAGTTTGAACGCAAGAAATTGCAAGTACTGTAGATAAATAGGAACCACTTTGGTGGGAAGGAAACAGCGCTCCATGCGCTCCGGTGTCTAGTCATGCCTGCCACATGACCACAGAAACATCTGCAGAAGCAGACAATGCTGGCTCTTCAGCTTTGAAACAGAGATGAGCACTGCACCCTAGAGTCAGATACGACTGGCTTTTGAGCAAGGGAAACCTTTACCTTTAACTTCAGAGAATCTGCCAGTGTTTGTTTCACAAGTCAAGAATCTAAAAAACACCATTGAGCTATCAAAGTGGTATGAAAAGAAGGGTAATACGGCTAACTTGGGCAAAGGAAGCAGATGGCCTGTTTCTGTATAAATAATGTCTTTCCTCAGTGACCACGGACAGAGTCTTTCATGTCATGGATTGATGGCTCTTTCTAGCTCTTTTGGTCACCATGATATGCAAGAAGTTCATTGTGTAGAACTACCCTTCAAATGGGTTACTGGAAACCATGAATGGCCTATAGATCTGGTGACTTCATATCAGCCTATCAGTCTGTCAGAGATAGCCATGTACACAACTGGTCTTACGATAGCTGCAATTAATTCTCTTCAACAGTCCTCAGTGTATATCCAGGGAGTAATTAAACAGTGATGAATGATATGTTCTGGTGATCCAATTCATTTCCAGGTAGCCGATCACTTGTTGGGGACACGGGCCAATAAAGCGAGGCAAACACTACATACAAACAAAGCTCTACAAGATGTCACTTTATAATTAGAGGAGAGATTCTTTTGACAGCACAGCCGTCTTTCTGCATTTGCCTTCCTCCTTATTTAAGGGATGAAGCTTAATTCACACGAATGCTCATGGATAGGGTGTGCTCCTGCCAGTGGAAGGCTTGCTAGAGACGTAGGCTGGAATTCCAAGGCTACAAAGATCGTCAAGCCCCTCAAGACAGCTGAAACACAAGCAATTAAATGAGCGACTTAAGGATGTGGCTTTGACTTGGGCAACTGGGACCTCACAGAGAGTTTTCTTTGTGCATGAAATGAGACAGATTTATATCCAAAGGTCTTGACAAAGTTTGCTGTGAAAAAATCAAGCAACACAGTCACATCAGGCAAAATAAATCTTAACTCAAGAAAGTTACTCCGTGAAGTTCTGAATGCAAGAAATGAACAAGCAGCTCATTCCACTTCTCAACCCCACCTATTGGCTGATTAGAAAAGTTACTATTTCCAGAACTTCCTTGTGGCCATGGAGGCTGAGAGATCCCAAGAGTCTTTGTAGAACAAAGTAACTTTTCAAAATCTTTATTACAGTCCAAGACCAGCATGGAACAGCAAAAGGAACAGAAGTTAAAATGGGGGTACTAAAATATATTAAGAGACAAGCGTTAAAATGAGGGGCTTCCTATGCTGTGGTGCAAGTATATTATTTGGTTGAACGTCCTGCCAGGATTGTTCTTCTGATTTTACATGCTGCAGCACAGAATCTGGCAGTGTTGTGGGTGAAGGTGGGTCTTTCATCATTTTGAAAGTTCTGCCTTTCACATATTCTAATTAACTGGCTATATTGAATAGTGGACACTGGTTGTTGTGTTCGACAAATGAATGTTTACACATTCCCACCATTTTCAGCAACACTTTTGTAAGTTATATTATTAAAAACCCAACAGATCAAAAATAGACATCAGAGATATTTAGAGCTCAAAGTAGAAAAAAGTATCTTTACTTACAGTTGCCATCTATAACTATAGTCAGTAAATTTTTTGCAGAGGGGTGACCAAAACTGTCTTTCCATACTTGTGAATCAGATTTCAAAGTAACCCTATGCTCATGTCCTGAGGTTCAGTCACCAAACAGAGCAAATTAATCTGCATGATCCCAAAGGTGAGAAAAGCTCATGCTGTGACACTCAGATTTCCCTTTTTAATAATAGGTGGTCACTAATGTTTGCTTTAGAGTATGCTGCCCCAGGAGATAAAACAATATTGTTTAATTGCATGAGAAGTGGTCAGTACTTTAGATGATGACAATTTTTCAGCCATTACCTATTACTGAAAGTGATGACTTGTTTGTCATTTGTGTGAGTGGCTTAGTGGTTAAGACGCTGAGCCTGACAATCAGAAGGTCGGCAGCTCAGCTGTTCAAGACCCGAGGGCTGCACGACAGAGTGAGTGCCCATCGTCTGTCCCAGCTCCTGCCAACCTAGCAGATTGAAAGCAAGAAATTACAAATAGGTACTGTTTCAGCGGGAATGGTAACAGCATTCCATGTGCTTCAGCATCTAGTCATGCCTGGCATATAACCACAGAAATGTCTGTAGATGCAGATAGCGCTGGGTCTTGGGCTGTAAACAGAGATGAACACTGCATCCTACAGTAAGACACAGCTGGCTTTCAAACAAGAGAGACTGTTTACCTTTACCTACTCTCCTGTGTTAGCAGCTTCCAGAGAGCAGTGCCATCAAGGAAGTAGGCCCCCTAAATGTCATAAACTTACCTTACCATATAGTAAAGTTGAGTGCAGTAATGCAAATGTTCATCTGTGGGAAAGTATATTATGCTCAATATCTAAACTGTATCACTGCTTTTGTCCAGGTGCAAAATTTTCTGTCCCATCATTTTTGCATCTTTCTGTTTTTACCATGTTCCTATGCCTTAACCCTGCCATGGAAGACTTGGTCCACAAAAACCTAGCAGAAGCAGGACATTCCAAAATCATTGCAGCTACTCATACAATATTCTATGCATTCAGAACCCTAAAAAAGAAAACACTGATGGAATAAATCAAGGAACTGATTGAACTCTTTTCGTTATAGGCAAAAAGAGAACTTATAGACCACGAATGATTAGAAGAAAATCGTTCACCACTGGCAGTGTCTGAGCTGTTTGTGCAAGAGCTTCTCTCGCTTCCAGGAATATGCTGATTAATTTACTTTGTTTAGTAATTTAGTAGCTACAAGAGTTCAGTCAGCTGTTTAGTAATTTAGTCATTTGTTTATTAATGTATTAGTAATTGTGATTAGTAATTTAGTAAAGTCTTAAGCAGTGGTGGGATTCAGCAGGTTCGCCCCAGTTCGCCAGAACTGGTAGCAGAAATTCTAGCTGGCCCCACCCATCCAAGTTTTGAAATAAAGTACAGTAAAACCCCTACTTACGAAAAAAAGTCTGTTCTGTAGGCTTTTGCTTAAATTAAATTTTTGTAACTTGAAACAAACCTATAGGAAAAATTATTTTTTATGTAACTCGAAGCAAACCCATAGGAAACTTTGTAAATCGGGACATGGTTTTAGCACAAAATCATTATGTAAGTTGAATTTTATGTAACTTGAGGCATTTGTAAGTTGGGGTTTTACTGTAGTCCTAATTCAGGTGCAACACAGGGCTTTCCCCCTGGCCATGCCCACAGAGTAGGTAGTAAAAAAATTTGAATCCCACCACTGGTTAAGCATGGATTTCTTTTGAAGTCTGATTTTGCAAACATGGGGAACTTCCTTGGTTCCTTCTCACAAATGTTACTGTATTTTCAGCTCTAATTGCAAGCTGCATATAATGTCTGTTTCTGCCTTTTAAACGGTATCTGAATTTAGAAAGGCTAGACCTAATTCATGATCTACTGGGGCACTTCTGAATTTCTGAAGGTTAAATGCTAATACAGTACCCAGTTATTTTAGTAATTTTAGTCAGTCCATCTATATGTCTTTTTTCTTCTACACTCTTCAATGGCCTAACTGACAACCTTCAAAGCTATCCTGGATGATCTAGAGAAGTGAAAATTCTTTGATTAATTTGCTCAATGTTTCCATAGTTTCAGAAAAAACATCAATTTCTTTCTCATTTTTACCTTTACTCTTACCTCCCCGACCTTTCCCTTTATGTGTGTCCATGTCCTTATTTAGCTCCTCCTCCTTCGGGTTAATCTTTTATACCATCTGTCTGATGAAGTCTCTAGGTTCTCTCTTCCACAACACAACACGATATCGACTCATTCACTAATTTTAATCTATTTACTGAAACTTATTTTCCCCCAAATTCCTTAACTAAGGGTTTGCTAGTTTACCAATTTACCACCTCTATTTACGTCACGGTAAATCGACTAACCATGAAGTGTTATGTAATCTTTTGTTTCTAACAGAGAAACGTAGAAGGCAAAAATAATAATAATAATCTGAGGAAAACACGGAAGGAATCCAATAAAGTCTCCTTAATCCTGGATGCACAAACAAACCAAATATCCAATTCTTACTTCACTCTTCTTTTCATTTTTTTTTGACCAAACTTATCTCTTTCTTGCCCCTTGTTCGCTGTCACAATCAAGTCCAGGTTCACAACCAAACTATCAGTTACTGCATTTAGTTGGCAGTTTAACTCAAAATAAACATTTCCCCTCCCAAAATTGGATCTGAAATTTCTCAACTCTTAAGAGTACAATATTTCAGGCCATGCCTCCGAAGGATCTTCACTCTTCCTTCCTTCCCTCTCCTCCCTCTTCCCCTCTTCTTTTATCACTGACAGCTCTTCAAACATGGTGTCAATACATTATCGGCACTCTAACTTTGTAGCTCTATTATAGCTCCGTTATAGCTCTATTGATGCTTTGTAGCTCTGTTGGATGTAAAATTTCCCAACGTCAGCCCTTGCAGTCTTTGACACTCCCCTCTCCAAACGTTCTTCTTCCGCTCAACAACAAGTACTTCTCCCCAACTGCAATTTCTTCAGGTGTTGTATGCTGATTATCCTGTTATAAAGTCACAACCACAGGCTCTACCAAAATCAAAATTACTGGGAGCTTACTTGCAAATGAGGAGGCAAAAAGGCAGGACTCAAAAGAAGTGTTTCAGGGTTTACAAGGAATGAAGGATTTGATGGCTAGTTTTACCAAAAACTTAGAAGTAAAGCTTGAAATGATGGAATCAAAAATTAAAATGGTAGAGGAAGAGGTTAAGATTGTAGAAGAAATAATGCAAGCGCGGCGCCAAAATGGCCGCCGCGCCCTTTGCGGGCCCCCCCCCACAGGACAGAGAATCCGGGTAGTTAGGGGCGTGGCCAGCTCCCTTATAAAAGGGGTGGCCACGAGGCAGCCGCGCTGCCATTTTGCCTCAGCGACGGAGCGGAGAAGTTTTTCCCCTGCGCCTCCGTCGCTCGTTGGTATTGCCGGGAAGCCTTTTGGGTCGATTTTGCTTAGCTAGCTTCCCTTTTTTGCTCGAGATGCCTTCCAAAAAGAAGGCTCCTGCGAATTCAGCTCGGGCTGTTAGGAGGCGCAACCCAGGTCGGAGGACCGTGGTGCCCCCTCCTCAACAGCCACCTTTGCCATCCCCGGACGGGGCTAGTGGCTTGGGGTCTATCGCACCTTGGCCCGTTCAGAGTGCGGGCGCGGAGGGCGCTCCGGCCCGCGGCCCGCGAGCGGTGGACACCGCTCCTCCTTCCGCCCAACCCGTTGGGCCGACTACTTCTGGGCCGCAGCCTCTCCCGGGGCCCTCTAGCCTCGGGGGGTGGCCCGGTGCCCCGCCTTGGCAGGTTTCCTCACCAGCCCTACCGGGCTTTGGCCCTGGCCAATGGCCATATCTGGGCCATGGGGTGCAGGGAACTGTCCCCATGCAAGGGTCAGGTGGGCCGGCCGGCTCTTTACCCATGGTTACTGTAGACACCTTACTGGCCCGTATTGCGGCCTTAGAGGAGTCTTTGGCCCGGGCCAGTCAGGCAGGTGCCCCTTTCGGGGTACCTTTGGAGGCGCTATCGGCAGCAGGACAACGGCCGGCGGGGAGGGTTGAGCTGCTGCAGGCGGGTGGCGCGGCTCCGGCCACTGCCTCGCAGCTCCCCAGCCAGCAACCTGGCGCGGGTCAAGCCCCGGTGATGAGCTCTACATCGGTCGTGAGCTCCGACGCCCCCAGTGGGCCGGAACCCCCGTTGGGGGCGGCCCGCGGGGGTGCAGCATGTGAGTATATGGTGCAAACGAGTACATCCACACACATTCCCAATATAGGGGGGACCTTTCAGTGGCCTTGGCCTCGCGCGGGTGGTGCAGGGGCTACGCCGCTGGCGACCCACCCGGCGACAACTACTGCCACCATGCCCGCTGGGGTGGGCATTGGTTCTTACACTGCTGGGAACGTACTTGGGGTGGCAGGGTTAACTCATGCCCCTTTGGGTAGGCCAGCTATCCCCTTTTCGGCTTTGCCGACGGCAGGGTATTCCCTGCCATTGGGTGATCACTTGGCGCAGGCTACCAGAGAAAAGATATGGCGAGGGGAGTACGTGGATATCTTCTCACTCCTGAACAGAGAGCCCACTAAGGAAGAAAGGGAGGGTCAGGATGAGAAGGACAAGGAGCAGGCACGCCGCCGTAAGCCGCCGCGTACCTGGGCTAACTGGCTCCCCGCTTATTTGATATACATGGCGGTGTATTTGAGGGCGCGGCCGGATCTAGCTATTCCCATGGTCCAATATTTGGACAACATATACAGGGCGATGGTAGATTTCCCGGGCCCCTCATGGCTAGCATATGATGAGGAATTCCGTATGAGGATTCCCCTGCACCCCGAGATGAGATGGGATGAGCCGTGCCAGAGACTGTGGCTCTTGTATATGACACCCACACGTCCTGCCCCGGGGGATAGATACCATTGTGGACATGCGGTCCAGCGAGCAGCTCCAGCGCAGGTTACCCGCCAAATGGCGGGGCAGGGGGTTCCTGCCCGCCTGCTGTGCTGGACTTTCTCGTCCAATGGTTCCTGCAGTCGGAGGAACTGCAGGTATAAGCACGAGTGTCCCACATGTTCTGGTCCCCATGCAGCCTCTGCTTGTCCCAAGCCTGGGGGGGTGCGAGGCAGAGGGAGGGGTGGACAGTGGGCTGGCAAGCCTGCCACGGATGGAACGAGTTCTCCGAAAGGCCCCCTCCCCAATTAAGGTGGACATGCTGGAGCGCTGGCTCGCATCGTACCCAAGGGGAGAGGACAGGGAGTACCTTATCCAAGGTTTTAAGCAGGGATTTCGTATCCCTTTTATGGGTGATAGATCTCCTCAGGATGCTCCCAACCTTTTATCCCTCAGAGGAAGGGAGGAGGTAGCCGAGGCCAGCATTAAAAAGGAGTTAGACGCGGGCAGGGTCGCCGGACCTTTTCCCGCACCCCCTTTTCCCAACCTTAAGGTTTCACCATTGGGTTTGGTTCCTAAAAAGTCCCTAGGTGAGTTTCGCCTTATTCATCATTTGTCCTACCCAGCCGGCCGATCGGTCAACGATGCGATACCTGATGACCTTTGTTCGGTCAGGTATACATCGTTCGACCATGCGATGCGCATGGTGCGCTCGTGTGGCCCGGGTGCCTTGCTGGCCAAGTGCGACATTAAGTCAGCTTTTCGCCTCTTGCCGGTGCACCCGGGCGACTTTGAATTGCTGGGTTTTAAGTTTAGAGGGGAGTATTATTTTGATAAGGCCATGCCTTTTGGCTGCTCCATATCATGCTCGGCTTTCGAGCGTTTTAGTACCTTCCTAGAGTGGGCTTTCGTCCGCAGGTCAGGGTCCCGGTCTGTAGCCCATTACCTGGATGACTTTTTATTCGGGGGTGAACGGGGCTGGGACACGTGTGCACGTCTCCTCAATACATTTCAGACGCTAATGCAGGAACTGGGTGTCCCTTTAGCGCCCGAAAAGACCGAGGGCCCGTCGACCAAACTAGTATTCCTGGGGGTTGAGATTGATACAGTAGTACAGGCTTCTAGGTTACCGGGTGATAAGGTGTCCCGGATAGTGACCCTTATCTCGGAATTGCTGGCCAAGCGTAAGGCATCCCTGAGGGAACTGCAGGTGCTACATGGGCACCTCAATTTTGCCTGCAGGGTGGTCGCACCGGGCAGGGCTTTCGCCCGGCGCTTATGCGACGCCATGGCAGGGTTATCCAGGCCCCACCACAGAGTCAGGCTTACCCGGGGTATCAGGGCAGACATGTTTGTCTGGTTGCAATTCCTGAGGGAGTTTAATGGGGTCTCATTTTGGAGGTCTGACCTCCTGGCATCCCCCAATTTCCAGATCCAGTCTGATGCCTCAGGATCCCTGGGTTATGGGATGTACTTCAATGGGAAGTGGGCCTATGGTGGGTGGCCACCGGCATGGGCAGGCACAGGTCGCCTGCGGGATCTCACATACCTGGAATTTTTCCCATTCTGGGGGCTTTGATGCTATGGGGCGAACAGTGGGCTAATTCGGTGGTGCATTTCTGGTGCGACAATGCTGCCGTGGTGCACATTGTCAATGCACAGACTTCTAAATCGCCCAGGGTCATGGATCTAGTGCGCCATTTTGTGCTGCGCTGCCTGCGCCTCAACGTCTTGTTCAGGGCCAGGCATGTCCCAGGGGTTAATAACGATATTGCTGACGCTTTGTCCCGCCTGCAGATCTCCCGGTTCCGCGCCTTGGCCCCGGATGCGGAGGAATTTCCCTCGCCACTCCCGGACGAGATATGGACTATTGGCAAGGAGAGGTGAACCGGGCGATTGGCCTGTCACTAGCGCCACGCACGCGTAAGGCGTATCAACAAGCATTCAATTTGTATAGGGCTTTTGCTACTCGATTTCAATGGCCAGAGACCTGGCCCATCCCGGTGGACCATGTTCTGCGGTTCATGGTTCACCTGCATGCACAGGGCCTTGCACCTCGCACCATAGCATCCAAGCTCTAGGCGTTGGCTTTTATGGCCAAAGTAGGGGGTCATGTGGATACCACCTCTGACTTCCGTGTGAGACACGTTTTGGAGGGGTGGGTGCGCGAGCGCGGGCGTTGCCCGGACGACCGGCACCCTATTTCCCCAGGGGTTCTTACCCAGTTGGCCCGGGGCTGGCCAGGCCTCTGTTTTGATCATTATGAGGCAGCCCAATCGCATGCAGCCACAACGGTGGCATTTTTTGGAGCGCTCCGCATCAGCGAACTCGTGATGCTGTCTAAGGCGGATGCAAGTGGTAGGGCACTGGAACGCGGAGATGTATATGTTGCCAAAGACTGGGCCCAGTTGAGGATTCGCTCCTCTAAAACAGATCAGCATGGCGTAGGCAGTGGAGTATGACTGCTACGGTGTTCTTTGGCAGACATCTGTCCGGTTGGTGCCCTACAGGAATACCTGGCACTGCGTGGCATGCACCACGGCCCGTTTTTCTGTCACCAAGATGGGTCTCCCCTTACTAAATTTCAGTTTTGGAAGGTGACTGCCAGAGCCCTCACCAGGGTGGGACTACCGGGTGCCCGTTCTGGCACACATTCGTTCCGTATTGGCGCAGCCTCTACAGCGGCTGCTTTTGGGTACTCTGGGGCTGACATACGTAGCAGGGGGAGGTGGGGCTCACAATGTTTTCAGTTTTATGTGCGCCCACTCCCGCCATGAGTACCAATCCAGTCACCTTACCTTCCTTTTTCTCAATTTTCTTACAGACCCTGGGTGTCGTATTACACCGGTGACAGTATGGCTGGTGGGCCACAGCTATGTGCTCAGGGCAGCGCGTTACGCTGCGGCGACAGAGTGGGGACCCCGACTGGGACTGGGTGACCACGCCAGTCTCTCATGGCACGGTAAGCCTGGGATGTTATGGCGGGAGCTGCGGCCTTTCCTTTTTTCTGGCCTGGGGGCTGACCCGCCTGACATTCTAATCATCCACTTGGGGGGCAATGATTTGGGCCAGGTCACCGGCTTATCGCTCAAGCATGCGATTTGCGAGGACCTCGCCTACTTGCATTATGTCTGGCCTGCCACAGCCCTGGTTTGGTCGGACATTGTTCCGCGCCACTCTTACAGAGGGGGCGTTAACCTCCTGGCCCTTGACCGAGCTAGGCGCGCGGTCAATAAGGCAGTGGCGCGGTTTCTCACCACCAGGGCTTGGGGACGGGTTAGTCATCACCCCGATATTAGTCTACAAAATTGTGACTTGTATGCAGGGGATGGGGTCCATCTGTCGCGAGGAGGTATGGACCTCCTGTTGGGTGACTGGCGAGCAGGCCTGTTGACCGAGCTGACGGTCTGGGGGGGGGCGTCAGGTCTTCTGTGAAGCCCCTCCGTGTGGCGGGTAGCACTGGTAAGGTAAACAGTATGACCCACAAGTATCCGGCAGGTTCGCAATTGACTGGACAACACTAGACAGGAATAAAGTAGTTAAACGTTGTCCGGTCAACGACGAATCAGGCGATGGGGTGATGATGATTGCTAACCAGCATGCATCACCCCTGTGATTTCACGGATACGCGTCAGAGGGTGGGGTCATGAGTTAGTTATTGACTACGGTCAACAATTTGTTTGTTGTTAACAAACAAATTGATACAATTTGATACATTGTAACCAATTGCCGTTGGCAATTTTGGGGTGGTACCTTACCAGTGTTACTTCGGCCTGCTTGCCTTAGGAATTATGATTGGTCGTTTTACCAATACAAATTTATAATTCGGACTAGGGCATTGAATCAATAAATGTGGCCCTTTGCTGTTATCCACTTTCAATGTTGTCTGTGTCCGTTATTGGGGGGGGGTGCGCCTGCAATGCAAGCGCGGCGCCAAAATGGCCGCCGCGCCCTTTGCGGCCCCCCCCCACAGGACAGAGAATCCGGGTAGTTAGGGGCGTGGCCAGCTCCCTTATAAAAGGGGTGGCCACGAGGCAGCCGCGCTGCCATTTTGCCTCAGCGACGGAGCGGAGAAGTTTTTCCCCTCCACCCCCTCCCTAGTTAACAGTGTGATTATGGTCGCTTCGGGGCCGGGTGGGAATTTTTGGTTGGGACCCACATTGGCTTCGGGTCCTGGCTTTTTTGCCCATCCCACACTGTTGCTATGGTTTGATATAGGGGTCTTTCTTCGTTCCTACTGTTGACTTTGGTCACATGGGCGGGTAGCACTGGTAAGGTAAACAGTATGACCCACAAGTATCCGGCAGGTTCGCAATTGACTGGACAACACTAGACAGGAATAAAGTAGTTAAACGTTGTCCGGTCAACGACGAATCAGGCGATGGGGTGATGATGATTGCTAACCAGCATGCATCACCCCTGTGATTTCACGGATACGCGTCAGAGGGTGGGGTCATGAGTTAGTTATTGACTACGGTCAACAATTTGTTTGTTGTTAACAAACAAATTGATACAATTTGATACATTGTAACCAATTGCCGTTGGCAATTTTGGGGTGGTACCTTACCAGTGTTACTTCGGCCTGCTTGCCTTAGGAATTATGATTGGTCGTTTTACCAATACAAATTTATAATTCGGACTAGGGCATTGAATCAATAAATGTGGCCCTTTGCTGTTATCCACTTTCAATGTTGTCTGTGTCCGTTATTGGGGGGGTGCGCCTGCAAAGGAAGATGTTATGCAGATAAAAGATAAGACTAAATTGCAAGAGACAAAAATGGAAAAAACAAGAAGAAAGACTATATAACTTAGAGAACGTGTTGAAACAAAAAAACATTATTGTCAAAAATTTTCAGGAAAGGATTCCAGATCAATTAAGAATAAGAATGATAAAATGGCTAAAGCAAATGAAACTGGATAGAGAAATAAGTGATGAAGACATTGTGACTGTTTTTCATATAGGGCATAAGGCCCAAGGGGAAATAAATAGACACGTGGTGGTAAAGTTTTCCAGTCTCGATGTGAAAGTCAGAATAATGAAGTATGTAAAGACTCATGGTAAAGAAGCATTGAAACATGAATCAGGAACGGTTGAGATTTACCATGATATCTCAAAGGAATAAAGACAATGGAGAGTAAAAGCAAGACTAATTACTAGTCTTTTATCTTCAAAAGGAGTGAAATACAATTGGCAACCGCCTCAAAAACTAAAGTTTTTTTTATGCAGGGAAAATATCAGTTATAAATAAACAGATTGACAGTTTGGACATTCTTGAATCATGTGGCCTACTGAAGGAGGGAACAACAGAATGGGATAATTTAAAAGAAGAATTAACAAGGTTAGGAGGTTGTAGTCCATAGTAACTCATATCATTAAAAATACGTAATTAAAATAAAAGTAAACAAAATAAATAAACAAAATCTTTTGGAATTGTAAAGTGCATAATAACCTGTGAGGTATATTGTAATAGCCCAGGAATTTAAGCTCAAAAGTTTGCTCAGGGTATAATTTGACAAAGGAATGTAGTTGACACTGCAAAAATACCATTAATTTTTTGTGCATAATGGAGCGGGCTCTGTCCATCTCATTCCCACTCTTAAGAAGTGGGTGAGTAATAGCAAGGAAGTTTCACACCTCTCAAACTTCTACACTTGAAGGTGGTTGCCCATGGGGCAACTGAGAGGCAAGTTACTGTTAAATGTGGTGGGTGGTGGGAAATTAGGGGCGTAATTCACAGTAAAGCTATAGTTTGTAATTTTGTCTGTTCACATTGTTCTTCTTGTTGTTCACCCAAATTAATTATGTCTGATATATTAAAAATAACATCGTGGAATGTGAAAGATTTGGGGATGGTGATTAAGATAAAGAGAGTTGTAAACGCTTTGAAAAAGGAGAAACCCGATATCTTATTTTTACAGGAAACACACCAAAAATCGGACAGTGTAAATAATATTTTTTGGAGTTGGATGGATATATACGAAAAATCGTTTGGAACCTTAAAAGTGAAAGGTGTTGCTATTTTGATCTCCAAAAAATTAAATTTTTCTACAATTAAAATTATAAAGGATGACGAGGGAAGGTTTCTGCTGGTCAAAGGAAGGATAGGAGAAGATATAATAACTTTGGTTAATATCTACGCCCCTAACCAGGCTCAAGAAGATTATTTAGAAAAAATAAGGCTAATTCTACAAAAAGAGGATACCCAGAATATAATAATTGGAGGGGATTTCAATCTGATTATTTCAGCTTTGGACACGTCTTCAAATGTAAGGAAGACAAAAAAGAATTCAGGTCTAAGGGAATGGATGGAAAAGCTAGGAGTAAGAGATACATGGAGGGTTTTAAAGGGGTCTTTTTCTCCCAAATGCATAAAATGTATTCAAGAATTGACTATGTGATGGTCTCAAACAATTTAGTTAGACAATTAAAAGAAACAGAAATAGGAATAATAAGGGAATCGGATCATGCGAAGGTTAATGTAGTAATCCAGATTAAACAGGATAAGAACAAGCAAAGGTATTGGAGATTTGACACATATTTAACAAAGAACGAGAAGATTTTGAATAATTTAAAAACTAAATGGCAAGAGAATTGGATGCTCAATGACACAGGGGAGGTAGAGATGAATATACTATGGGATGCTGTAAAGACGGTATTTTGAGGGGATTGTATCAAAGTTAAACAAACAAAGGAAGTCAAAAATGTCAAATCTAGAAAACGAGATAAAAAGCTTGGAAACAGAACATGGCAAAAGTCAGAAGGAGGAAGCTTTCAGAAATTAACAAAGTTAAGAAGTGAATTAACAGGCCAAGATTTAGAAAGAGTAAAAAGGGATTTGATTTATTTGGACAGATATAACTTTGAATTTGGCAACAAAAGCTCTAAAAGACTTGCAAAGGCAGCCAGAGACAAAAAATGAGGATGGAGATAAGAGTATTAATAGACAAAAAGGGGAATAGACAGATTAATATGGAGGAGAAATTAGTAATAGCATAAAAGGTTTTTAGTAATTTGTATACAGCAAGACCCATAGATCTGTCAGAATTAAATAGTCAGTTAGATACAGAAATAGCCCTCAGGTTGCAAGAGCCACATAAACAATTAATGGAAGAAAAAATTACTGAAAAAGAAGTGCTAGAGGCAATAAAAAAGCTCAAGACAGGGAAATCTCCAGGCGAAGATGGGTATACAACTGATTTCTATAAGGCTTTTCAAGAAATAATTACTCCAAAACTATGTAGATTATATAATTATATATTAGACGGAGGAAAAGTGCCTAGTTACTGGAATGAATTAATAATAGTATTAATTCCGAAACCAAATAAAGACCTGGAAAGAATTGATTCATACAGGCCGGTTGCCTTGTTAAATCAGGATGCTAAGTTATTCACGTCGGTGATGGCTAACAGATTGAGCACTTTTACAGGAAAATATATACACAGGGACCAGGTAGGATTTATAAAGGGATGACAATTAGGAGAGCACATAGTAAGAATTATAAATATTCTCAAAGCAGCAAAAAGAGAAAAGGCTAAGATATGCATTCTTTCGTTGGACATATTTAAGGCATTTGACTCTGTACAGTGGCAAACAATTCAAACAATAGTTCAAAGAATGGGATATGGAGTCAAGTTTTTACATGTAATTAAACAGTTGTATAGCAAATCACAAACAATTATAAAAGTGAATGAGGGTTGCACTAAAAAAACTGAGATTTCGGCATGGACAAGGCAGGGTTGTCCCTTGTCTCCGATATTGTTTGTGCTGTCTATGGAGCTCTTGGCTAGTGCTATCAGAAAAGATCAAGATTTAGAAGGCATGGGTAGCCAAAAAGTAAGTATGTTTGCCGACGATACTTTGCTAATATTAAAGGATGCAAAAAATGTAATTGGTAAAGTTCAGGACCACTTGAACAGGTTTGAAAAAATAACTGGGTTAAGAATAAACTGGGGGAAAACAGAAGCAATTGTTTGTAATTATAATCAAAAAGACAAGGATGAGATTAATGATCGGTACAAAATTACTATCAAAAAAAGTTTAAAATATTTAGGAATCCATATAGCAGAAGACATTAAAGAACTCCAAAAATAAATTTAGATAAATTAAAGCAGGATCTAAAAGTCTCCTGGTTTGCGAGGGTGAGTTTGGGACGTATGAAAATTTTATCTAAATTGAATTTTGTTATAGGTAATCTCCCCCTAAAAATTTGTAACAAACAATTAAAGGAATGGCAAAAGATGATAGACAAGTTTAGCAACAATGGAAGAAGACCCAGGATTATGAAATCTTTGTGGTACCAAAATCAAAAGGATGGTGGCCTGGGCATCCCCAATATCGTAAATTACTATAAAACATTCCAACTGAATAGAATTGTAAATCTATTAACTCAGGATAGTGATAAATATGAAGATATTAGCCAGATTGAACACAAAAAACTTGGGGGGAGTCTATTCCTGTGTAATCAAAATAAGAAAGTGTATACTGAAACTAGGTCAGTAAGGGAATCCTACATTTTTTGGAAGGGAATGAAAGAGGAACTAGTCAAAGGGGATTCTCCAATTTTGGAAGTTTTGGATTTTGTTGAATGGGATTAGAGGTATGAGACAGAAATTAAGAGTAAACAATTTAATACAGCTCAATGATTGGATAATAAAGGGGTCTACGTACCAAAAGTGATCCGAAATTTTTCAAAAGTTAGACTTAAATTGGCTTCAAAAAATCCAGGTAGAAAAGTGGGATAGCAAAATAAGAAGGAAAGATCAGATTGGTAGGAAGTTATCGAAATTTGAAGAGCTGATCTATAGTATAAGGAAGGGGATTATGGTCAAGAGAGGGGTGGTAAGTAGAATATATAAAATGATAAATAAAAAGGAGGAACCGCAAAGGATATTGAGGAATATATGGGAAGAAGAACTAAATATAAAGATAAGTGAGCAAACATGGAAAAAAAGTGAAATCAACGTATAACAAATCAATTATCTATTATGGAAAGAGAACATAATTTTAAATTAATCTGGATGTGGTATTTGACCCCAATAATAGTACACAATATGGATAAAAAAAAGCTCAAACAAATGTTGGAGATGCAATAAAATGTTGGGTACTTACCTTCATATGTGGTGGTATTGTGAATATACCCAGAAATGTTGGTAAATGGTGGAACAGGAGCTTGGTAATATTTTAAAAAAAAACTATAGCATTGAACCCCAAACTTGCTATTTTAGGACAATTTGAGGATATAGATGTTGGTGATGAAAAGAAAGAGTTAATGGCTATGTTATTCTCCGCTACAAGACAGATTATAGCTATGGAGTGGAAGAATAAAATGAATATAAGCAAAGAAAGATGGTACAGTCAGATATGGCGGTTGGCGTTAAACGATAAATTAACATTAGAAATGAAAATGGCAAGAGAAGAAATCAAGTATAATCCTTTCTGGCAAATTTGGAGACCATGGGTAGAATATGGCCTACTAGCCAAAGACGGAATAAAGCCTGTGCAGGATGAATGTAGTTTTTGGGTGAACTGACAAAGATAAATTTGGTGTAAGAGGAAGGCAAATTCAACGTGTCTGGTACATGGTGTGGGTGGTGAACATTGGGAAATGCGGCGCGGCCAATTAAAATCAAGCTGCAGGAAAAAAACACTGCACAAACGCAAAAAATGAAAAACTACAAGTCCCAGTGTCCTGCGCGCCATGAGCGCGCAGAACGCTGAGAAAGCCAGCATGTGAAAAATAAAATTACAAAACGCAACAGGAGTGCAAGTCCCCAGTAGACGGATGCAGTGCTTCACAGCAGCGCAAAACAAAAAGCCACAAAACTCCACCGCGAGATACCCACCAGCCTTCTTTCCCGGAGAAACAGGGAGAAGAGGGAGTCCCTCTCCACCACGCTACCCCACCAAAAACACGGTGAGACCAACGCCGGCCTCAAGGAAAGTTGAGCTGGGGTGGGGAAAAAACCCCCAAAACAGGCACCAGTTCGTCAGGGGAAGCACCATCCCTGGCGGATGAATGGCTGCTGCTTTTGTACTACTGAGAGAGGTAATACAAAAGCAGCAGCCAGCAATCCGCAAGGAAGATCACTGCCTGCCGATCTCAGGTTAGGTAAGCCAGGAGAGAAAGGAGACAGAGAGGAGAGAACCATCGTCAGGCTGAGATAGCTCTTCTCTGCCTCCTTCTCCCCCGACCTACCTAACAAACCTTACCAGCCAGTGGAAGAACGGGCTGACTGCCGACTCCTCCTTTCCCCCATTGCTGCATCGAAACCAAAATTTGAAGCAGCAATGAGGAAAAGATAAACTGACAGGTAGCCCGTTCTTCACGCAAACCTACACACCAACAACAAACACTAAAATTAATAAAAATTAATAAAATGAAAATAAATAAATAATTTTAAAAACCATTAATAAACAAAAAAGTAAACCACAAAATACACAAACAAAAACATCCACAATACCACAAAAACACAGACAAAACACCTAACTACAACACGAAAATACCTAACTATAAAAACACAACAACAACAAATAACACAAATAAACAACAACAAAATAACAAAAATAAACAACACCAGAAATAAACAAACCAATTGCACAAATCTAAAGCCCAACCAAAACAAAAAAGAACAAACAGAAACACCTCCCAGCCCACCACCACAAAAACAAAACAAAGAAAAAACCCAGAAGAAAGAAAACCAGAGAACTCACCAGCACGTCCTCCCTCCACGAGATCGGAACAGAAATGAAGAAACAAAGACTACTTACCGGAACAAGCCCCACCTAGAGGCCAGGAGAGGAAAAACACGTGAAACGAAAACAAAACCACTAACAGCCCCACCTGCAGGGCAGAATAGTAAAAACAACTCAAAAACGATAAAGTCCCACCTAGAGGCCACAAGAGTAAAAACAAGTCAAACAAATAACAATACATCAAAAGTTTACACAAATAACAAACATATGTTACATAAATAAAATAATTTTTATAGCATCCTCTGTTGATTTTTAACTCAAAAACACACACACTCCCCAAAAAAGCGAAACACAATTTAAAACAGCCCGTCAATGCCAGGCAAACTATCCTAGTTTTATATATTATTTCCTAGCCTTTTCCATTGTAAAGTTTTGACTTCTCTTACTAGGGGCGTAGCCAGGATTCTAGATTTGGGGGTGGGTGGGATATTTTTTCAGGAGGGGCAACACTCACACTCATACTCACTCCCTCCCTCCCTCTCTCTCTCTCTCTCTCACACACACACACACACACACACACCATTGGAACTTTGCCGGGGGTGGGGGGCTATTAGCTCAGGGTGTGTGTGATTCCACCCCTGGCTACCCCCTGGCTACAGCCCTGTCTCACACTTTCACACTTCCTGATGTTTCCTAAGTAAAACTGAGCTTGCAGTTTTAGGAGAAAGACATGCTCAGAGAGGCGGACAGGGTGTGATGCATGAAGATTAACAAGGGGGCACTGAGGGACAACATTGGACTGAACTGAACTGATTGCAAGTCTGGATGAATTTTAAAACATTGCACAAGGTGACCCAAGGGTTTTGTTATGTTTCAGCTGAGTAGTCACCTCTACTAAAAAAAAAAAGCCAAAATGTCAACTGCTTTGTTCAGACCTCAGAGTTTCTTATGCAACTCTTGTGAATGAACTTTCTGAGTGTAGCTCTTGACTCTTAGTTATTTTCAGTGGAGCTAGTAATTGTGTCTGTTATTCTGATATACTGTATAATGTGCATGTGAAGATATTTGGGTGACAGCTTGCAGATATTCATTAGGGATGACACAGTTAGGCCTTCCCTGTGGAAGCATCCACACGGTAAAATAATCTCCCCTTTGCAGCACAATTTGAATACTTTAAGGTTCAATTTTGAGGGCTCAACAAGTATCATAGGAACCTGAAATGCATTTTTCCCATTTTCTGAGTGTATCCCAGTGTATTTGGGTTTCTACCCTCAAATTTTTAATTAAACTTTTCAGCCATCAGAGGGCACAAAAGAGCTGACTCCAGGGCCATAGCGGGGTGGGGGCGCAAAAACCTTCCTGAGCTAACAGCCCACCCTCCCACCCCAGCCCACAATGTCAATGTTATATATGTGAGTGTAACATTGTTGCCCCTCCTTAAATTTGTTTGCCCCTCCTGACATTTTTTTGCCCCCCCCATCTAGAATCCTGGCTACAGCCTGGGTTGACTCATTTTTTAAAAAAAATCACACAAATTTATAAGAACCCTTTCTTGTTGGCTAGAGGTTGTTGGAGTGGGTCTTGCTCAAGGTTCCTCAAACATGGCTCTCCAGATGTTCTTGGACTTCAATTCTTAGAAGCACTCATCAGCAGGTGTACTGATTTGGGCTTTTGGTAATTGAAGTCCAAGAACACCTGGAGAGCCATGTTTGAGGAATGCTGGTTTAGCCCAATATCCAGTATTGGCCATGTCAGTCCACAGAACACAAAAATCCTATAGGCCAATAGAAGAGCTGATACCAGATTGGCATTACAGCCTATTCTGGATGGTTTCATACTTGATCTGAAGGATCAGCCTGGAGTTATTCTTGCCTTAGACCAGTTTCAGCTTGTGCACCAGCTAAGAGAGATCAAATTTTCTGCACAATACCATAATTCTCCATTGTCCAGGAAGTTCTACCTTCCTCACAGTTATCCTACAAACACCTAATGTATGGGCGTAGCTTTGCTCTAGCATCCTGGCCCAGTGCTATCTGAGACCTTTCTTTTTAAGTAGGAATCTTGGGTGGAGTTAGGCCTAATTCAGCCTCAAAGTTTGCAGTTTAGGCTTTTCTCCCAGGTGCATCATATTTGTTATCTGTATGAAAAAGGTTGGTACAACTCTCCAAATGGAGAATTATGGTACCTGCAGTCAAGAAAATTTAAAAATTTCATCCTAAATATGTAAAAGAAATGTTTTGTAATGATAATTGGTTGAAGGTATATAGTGTCCCATTGGTGGATGAACATATTAGTTTAGATAACTTTTTGTTATAGCAGCAGCAGCAGCAGCAGCAGCAACAACAACAACAGAAAGACGAAGAATACTCCAGAACAGTAACTTTGTGGTTGAGCCCTAATAACAATTTTGGCAAAAAAATCTGTTCAGAAGAATATTAAGCACAAGGGGAAACAGTTGTTCCTTTTTGGGCAGCTGTGTAATCAGTTGCATCTTATAGACAGTTTTGAAAAATGGTAAGTGACAAAATAAAGTGGTCTTATGCAATTACACAAGTGAACATGGTTCTGTTCTGTTCTCTCTCTCTCTCTCTGCTACCAAAGTAATAATGAAATTTTGGTTTCTCAACGTCTTGTCTTTAAGCTCATCTTTCATTTCCTGCATGTCAAAGATATTTTCAACATTCACTGCAACACTGGATGGACGAGAGCTGATAAGACACACGAAAACAGTGCTCTTTCTCTAAAACTTGATTATTTCCTCGGGAGACCTACAGAACTGTAAAAACGCAGAAAACAGTGTTCATCACAGCTGGCATTTATCCCAATAAAAGGTTAATTCTTGGATGAAATCAGACAATCATGTCAAAATCCATCTGGGTATCAAGGTAAAAGTCTTCTCGTTGTAATAATTCCAGGCAACATCAGCTCGTCTAATTCTACAAGCTTTATTTATCTACATTGTTTCCATGTTCCATAAGCACAAAAATACTTCAAAGTTGTGGAGAAAAATCCAAATGCCTTGCAGATATGAAAACTGATACCACAAATGCTTAAAAATATACAATACTGTGCAAAGGTTTTAGGCTACCACCAGCTAGTTTGGGTAAAATTCAATGAGTGATTTGTGGGAACATAATTTGGATATTATAACTCCAAACTTCAGTAAACTTGGAGAGGACTGAAAGGAAAGGCAGCAGAAAACTCTCTAATTTTGTTGTGTCTACATGGCTCCATAGGCTGAGCTATTCTCTCCCACCCCAAATAACTCATTAGATTTTCCCCAAACCAGCTGGTGGTGGTCTAAGGCTTTTGCACAGTACTTTATGAAACTAAACTTAAGTTGCAAGCAAATATTTAAGTCAAAATTCATTCCAAACTACTTGAGGATAAAAGGTACAATAATGTATCAAAAGAAACGCTCTAATTACATTCTAAAATGCAAGAATTTATAGCCTAAAAGAGCACTTTGAAAAGCACAGAATATATCTCTTAAATGTCATGTAAAAATAGAAATCACAATAACTTTGGTTAATGTTTAGTCTTTATGGATATGAAAATTACTCCAAATGTTCACCCAGTCAATACAGCTTGAATCTATAGAGGGAAATGCATAAAATAGCCATTTGGTACTGTTTTCATTGCATTTCACCAGCATTGTTTTGGAATTGTGTTGATCCTTTTTCCTGGCTATCTTTTCTGACCATCATTAATATCCTTATCTCCCCTTCACCACCTATTAACAATCCTGGAAGTGCAGGGGTCTGGTGCATCAACAGAAATTTTATAATATGATTCTCTGTTGCTTTTATACCGCCTGTAAATACAAGGGCATGTAAGTCAGAATCTGGCAGGCTGCCATTATGATGATAAGTGTTATTATTTTGACTAACATATGGAGAGCCTGGACAAATAAAGGCATGTAAAATAAAGAATCTCATACAATTAAGTACTGTAAGATCAGGGTATAGTAATTACTGAGAGTGCAAGTTATAGGACCTACAAATATCAGCTCCAGTTTTATTAACACACTGCAATGTTTTTACCAGTTATTTCAATACACTTTTGATTCTCTCTTTTGTTTACTTCAGTGCTAAACTACCAGGCGTAAAGGAAATTTATTTATAAGGTAATGCTTATGTGCAATGACCTTGCTTCTAGGCTTGACTGGAGCTAATTGTTTTGCAGTAACTTTTCGTAAGCATCATTTAAAAAATACAGTACGTATTCAGGGCTGCTTTTTCTATATCCCACTTAATTGTTTTAGTATTCTGTGCACACAAAATGTCACATCTTGACAAGTGTACTTGTATAAAAGTACAGGAGGTGCTTATAATGCATGAAATGTGTAACAGCTGCAGGTTGTGAGACCTAAGAAAACAATTATTAGAGACTGGCTGGTGGATCTTCTGGCTGTATGTAAAATTGCTTTCTTGTACTTTTCCACCTCAGCTGGCATTCTTGAGATGCTCTCAGAGCATCACTGTTCAAAACAGGCTAAATGGCTCAGAGCTCTAGATCTAGTCTTGCTAATCAGCTTTATGGAAACTTTGCCAACAACATTAGCAACAAGTAAGTTCTTAACATGGTGAATAAGATATCATTCATACAGGAGGACAAGGTGTTTGTGTGTGTGTGTGTGTGTGTTCTAGTGAGAAATTCTTGTTCGCACAAACTTTTGGCATTTGCACATATTATTGGGATATAGTTTTTAATTATTATTTTTATTTTGCATTAGAAATTCATATTACTCTTACCAAAATATAACTCTTGCTTGAAGCAGAGTAAGTGATGAAGGTAAGAGATCAGAGGGCAAGGGTCAATGGATGTGCTTCTTAGAATCCTTTATGGTTGGCTTTGTGCATCTTTCTAAATTATATAGTACAGTATATCAGTAATTTAGACTGATTTTGTAGTGGTTTTGTTCAGAACTTTTGTCCCCCTGAGAGGTCAACGAATCTGGGCTAGTGAAGCATTTTTCCTGCAGGAAGGTGTTTGTGGTTGGAAAGTTTCAACAACTTAACCTGCACCAGAAACAAGTGCAAGTTTTCTGAACTTGTTATTTATTTGAATATGAAATTCAACTATTTCTTATTTGCATATGCTTATGAGACTTTTGCACTTTTACTAATAATTCTTAACCAAGTGTATGGTGAAAGGTTCCCATTTCTCAAGATTATTAAGTGGCTTCAGTGAAAGGGACAGCCAGGCAAATGCTTTGATTCAATCTCAGAGATCACACACTGGAACTGAGACAAAATGGTCAATCCTTCTTACACCAAGTAACAACAGCAGCAGCAGCCTTTCAGGTCAGGACCCAAAAAATGCAGATAGGCATCAAATGGAGCAGGATGGTATGTGATCGCACATACATCATATGGTTGCCCCCCCAAAAGGAAGAAACACCCTCAGACCCATATTTTGGCTAAAAGTCAACTTTAAAAGGATCCACTTAATCAGTGTTATCCAAACGTAGTTGAAGTTGCAGCACTGAGAGTTTCTCTTTTGCACTTGGAAGAAATAATAAATTTAAGACTGGTCTGTGGCTGATAAAGTCTCCTGGGTTGAGCACCAGTTTCTTTATAACAAGATTTTATGGCTGATTCCTTTACATTGGAAAGGTACAACCCCTTCCCACTTTAATCTTTTCTTGTGACCCAAGCACCATTCCCACTTTGACAGATTGAGTCAGCAGGAGTTGAGTAAGCAGGTCATAACCTCCATCCTGTTTATGCTTTCAGGATCTACTACAGTATTTGAAAAGAACTCCAGTTAACCGTAAAGACATAAGGCCCAGCAGCTTGATCTGCTTCTGCAAATCACAAAACCCATAGCAAACTGTTGGAAGCTGACAATCAGCTGTTGCATATTTCTTCCTCTAGCATCCTGGTGAGGAAGCCTTTTCACAGTCTGGAGAAGCATCGGTCACCTCTTAGAAGAATACCTGTCAAGTATCCCGGATTGGCCGGGAAATCCTTCCCCTTCCTTCCCGCCATCATCCTGTAATTTGACCGGCCAGGAAAGGGGATACTGCGCATGTGCACATGTGCAGTAACCCAGTAACCCATGCGCACATGTGCAGTAACCCCTTTCCTGGCCAAAAGGGTTACTGCACATGTGCGCAGGAGTTACTGTGCATGCGTGCCGCTGCCTCTGATGGCCCGGCTTCCGGATTTTGAAAACCGCGGCTTGACAGGCATGCTTACAAGCAAGTGAATTGTTGTTTTTAAGTGACACTGGAGCAATGTCAACATAGCTACTGCCAACATAACTATCACATCAACGGTGAATACATGATCAGCTGGAGATATAGAGGGTAGCAAGAGGGTGTTCTACATTTATTCAGAAGCCAATTTCATCCCTATCACCTCATTAAGGCAAGCATAACATCTGCAAAAGAGTCGTCCTAAGCTGTAACAACCCCACTGTGATTCATGGAGATGGCTAAATGACTCCCCACCCCTCCATCTTTTCTCCTTACTCATGTATCCACAGCAGGCCATACCTTTAGACAGTGGTGGGCATCAGCAGATTTGCACTAGTTCACCAGAACCGGTAACAGAAATTCTGGCTGGCTCTGCCCATCCAAGCTTTGAAATAAAGTAGTCCTAATTTGGGTGCAACGCAGGGCTTTCCCCCGGCCATGCCCACCATACCATGCCCACAGTGTGGTAGTAATTTTTTGGAGCCCACCACTGCCTTTAGAGTGGAGTGGGGGGAGATGTCCCAGCTTTTTAGTTTCCTGTTTTATTCAGATAGCATTGGTTCCAAGATATGGTGCAGAATGTTTTCTATGGTGGGCTCAGTGTGAGAAAATCTTCTCAAAGATTGTCTGTCAACAACTATCTTTGGTCAGCTTGGAATCATGTACAGAGCATTTTACACACTATAATATATTGCCACAGAGGCTGTAAATGTTATTTAGGAGGACTCAAATGTCTGGTTCACAACTCCATATATCTCACTAAAGATAAATGTACGGGTTTTATTGTGGATACCAATGGATAGATTATATTGGCAATAAGCAGTGTAGAATATCTGGGGAAAAGTGGGAACACTTAAGAGGGCAAAATACCCAAGTAATGAATTCTTCCTGAAACTGCAGTTACAAGAATAGGAGATGGAAAGAGCTGGTGGCTTTTTCCTCCCCAACTCAGAAGTGTACCTGCATAATGATCCATGACTCACAAAAAAATTCAAAAATATCTTACGTTAGCTTCTATTTTTCTAATTCAGCTTTCCTGGGAAAGAGACCAGTTAATCATCATACTATTTCACTTTTTGAGAGGCTGAAGACTCTGTAATTACAAGGGGTGAAATGTGGATAGTTGCTGTTGGGCATAGGTGAAGAATTGTGTGAAGTACGCAAATGTTGTTCTCTTCTTGAACCCTGGGATCAATATAGGTACAGTATAGGGAAATTTCTTTTCAGAGACCACTATTATTGTTATTGGACTAAACAGCTGTTCTTCCCTATGAAACATCATGAAATGTATTGGCTGAAAATGATCCTGGTGTTTTCCTTCTTTTCAAGAGAAAAGAATATACCTCTGTGGCATGGAAAAAGTCTCTGATATCTCCAGGTAGCCAGAGAAAAACACATGTTAGTGATCTTTGAATTTCATCTGTACAGTATCTGGACAAATTGGACTTGGTAGCTTGTATGCATGCAGAGATGGCTAATAAGAGAATATTAACGAATATTCACGTAGCTCCTCCAGTGGCTTAATGGCTAAGACACTGAGCTGGAGACTGGGAGGTTGGGTTTCAATATCTGAGGGCTGTCTTGGAGACATGAAAGGAGCCTCATTCAAGTGTCCCCTGAGCAGAGTTTCTCCAGCAAAAATTCTTTCAACCCAGAGTAATCTCTGACATGAAATTATTATTATTATTAATGAACACTTAACAATCAAAGTGGAAGCCCTATTCAGAAGAGCTTTAAAGCATGTAGAGCAACACTCCCCCTCTCTTTCTGAAGAGGGGAGGCTGATCTATCCAGGAGGGAACTCCATGTGAGCCAGTAACCCCTGAATTTGGTAGGTTTGGGCTCACATGAGGAGTCAATGATTAAAGAAACAATGGTGGCACTGGGACAGCCTGCTCCACTTAGAGCATTTGAGCTCCACATACTTTAAAGCATGTCTGAACAGCATACACGTCAAGCGTGGCACCTGGAAATATGGGAACTGCTCCGGCCTGGGTGTGTATGCACTGCAACAATTCATCTGCGCATGCGCAGAACCCCTCTGTGCATGCAACAACTCATCTACACATGCACAGAACCCCTCTGGGCACATGCAGAGCCCATTTGCGATGGGGTACATGCACAGTAACCCCTTTCCCCACCATTCAAATACGGGACGGAGGTGGGAAAGGGGAGGAAAGAGCGGAGAAATACGGGAAATCCCGGCTAATCAGTGATACTTGACAGGTATGCTGAACAGGGGGGCAGGCAAGGATTGGATCAGGAAACAATGAGGCTTCGTGATTAATGAACCATGAATGGATCATACCAATAACTAGCTAATAAAGCAATGCTGGTTTAAAAATAGGGAAATAGTAACTTGAAGAAGTTGTAAGTCTGAGAGGATTCTAAGACCCAGGCTACTGCTCCCGGCTATAGTAGATTAAATTTGAATTCTGCAAGTTAGCAGTGATTGTTAGGGCTTAGTGATTTGGGTTTCAGGGGTTACTGAGATGAGGAAAAAAGAGGTTCACAAAGGAGGGAGATAAAGATCTTTCCCTACATCCCTTACATATCATCATCAGCCTGCTTGGACTTTGAGTTGTATACTGGTTGTTGAAGTCTGTCTAGATAGCTACATTTTGCCTAAGGGAAGAAAAGTACTTAAAAGAAAGACTTGCCTGGCTGACCAAAGAGCTATTATGGCGTACTTTTAGAGAGAAAAAAGCAGCAACATATAAGTAAACCCTATTTCCTTGTCAACATGATGACTACCCAGATGTGAGATGCCTAGCTGTGAGAAGAAGCTTTTCTCTTTGGGAGACTCACATCTCACTTAAATTCAACAGTTTATATTTTTCAACAGACTCATTTAACGATGAGAGAGAATTCCTGACACCAATTTAACTCTTGTTTTACTGGGACAGCCTTTATGGTATTTGTAAGTTCCATCAGCAATTTATATACTATATAATTTATTTATTTTATTTTATTTATTTTTTCAAATTTATATGGTCGCCTTTTTCACCTAAGCAACTCAAGGCAGCTCACAACAATGGTTAAAACCTGTCCCTCAAGCTAATTAAGACCAAATACTAAAACTGTCTAAAACGTCCATAATATATCAATTAAAAACATCCCCAGTCCCTATAAAAATATATGCAAGTCTTTGAAACAGTGTGGTGGAAAAACAGGAAACTTAGTAACAAACTGCAAGGCCCATTCCCCCCATGTCTTCATGCCATATCATACAGCCCATCTGGATAGCATTGGGTTCTTGGGAGTGGGGGACTGTAAAGTTTCAATACAAAACTTAGTTGAAAGAAGGCATGATTCTCCCTCCAACTGCTAGGAAAACCTGAATGTTATCCAAAATCAGTGGCAATTATACATCCAGGAAAGAATGAAGATCAGTTGTTTATTGTTCAGCCAAGAACTGTACCTAGCTGTGTTAAAACCAGGCTCAGAGCAACATTAAACTTCAGAAAAATTTAAATCAATTGGGAAAAGCAACATTAGGAAATAATAGAAAATTCTTCATCACAGCCTTTTACCCTTGAAATGTAAACTATTTATTTCTGCATATATATCTTTGAAGTTTATAGTTCTACTGTATCAAAGTAATTTCTCTCCATTTTCAGTCATGTAACTTCATGGCTAGGCTTTATTGTTTTAAAAATTGATCTTCTCAAAACAGATGAGAGAATTAGTAGAGAAATCATTATGAGCCCTGGACCCGGCGTGGAGGAGTGACTCTCGCCCGGCAGGTCGGCCAGGAAGGGAGGGAGCGGGGAGAGACATCTGCCGCACCTGGGGTTGTTTTGGTGGCCCCAAAAGACGCTTCCCTGCAGCCTCCAACACCAGAGCCCTGGACCCAGTGCAGAGTCCTGGACCCAAAGCTGGACCCTCCCCAGCCTGGTATGGGGAAAAAGCCACTGGGTCTGAAGGGTTACAAGAGTTACCACCAATGCGTCTCCTACTGACGCCGTCCTTGCTTCTTCTCTGGCCTTGCCAGCCATGGGAAGTGCGAGCACAGCTGCTGCCCATCTCGCACCGGGGCTATAAGAGCCGCCACCGGTGCTACTCCCAGTGACAATTGCAGCTTGAAATGCTGGGATTGTGGGGGTTGAAGTTTGTGTAATTATGTTGGGGCTAGTTAGTTTCTTTCCTGGCTCCATCATGGGCTCCTTTCCTGGCTCTGTCATGGCGGTTGAGACTTGGGACCCCACTGTGACCGTTGAGCTATGGTCGTAGAGCCTGGGTTTGGCGTGGATGCCAGATGACTAATGGTATTTTTACTGTATTTCATTGTATAATTTGTAGCTATTTTGTGGGGAAATGCTGATCACTTTTTATGTGTAATTATACTATATGATATTATGTACTGCATTGTGTTTTATTATGTTCTGTATTGTATATTGTTTATTATTGCTTATTAATTGTTAATTTTCTTTTGTTATGTTTGTAAGCTGCTCTGAGTGGTGCGTGCACTAGAAGAGCGGGATATAAATAAACTGATGATGATGATGAGTTCTGTGTGTAGGGCAGGTCCCAAATGCTACATCCAAATGGAAGACTCAATCTAATGGTAGCTATAACTAGAAGAGACCCATTGAAACCACTGAGGCTTTACAGAGGTAATGGTCCCCAATCATTTCAGAGGGTCTCCTGTACTTGAGACTAGCCAACCACATCAAACGCATTATAAACAAACACTGGCTTGTTCTTGATGATATTCCTAAATGCAGTAAGAAGCATAGGATCGGGTTAGAACATAAGAACATAAGAACATAAGAACAGCCTTGCTGGAACAGGCCACAGCCCATCCAATCCAGCATTCTGTCTCACACAGTGGCTCACCATTTCCTTCAGGGTATTCCCAAGGAGATGCCTTCACCTGCTTAGGATTCCCTGGAAATGGCATTGAGAGATATCCTGCCTATCTCTCCAACCCGGAGGTTGTCCTTAGGTAGCCATAATTATAGCCATTGATAGCCTTGTCCTCCATGAACTTGTCTAATCCTTTCTTAAAGCTGTCAAGACTGACAGCTGTCACCACAAATAACAAAGACTTCTTTAAGTACATTAGAAATAAGAACCCAACTAGGAAGGCCATTGGACCATTAGATGACAATAGAAGGCAAGGGGTTATTAAAGAGGAAACAGAGATTGCAGAGAGACTCAATGAATTATTTGCTTCAGTATTCACTGAAGAAGACAGAGACCACATGCCCAAAACAGAGCCTATCTTCGTAGGGAGGGAAACCGAAGAATTAAGCCAGATAGAAATAACCAGGGAGGAGGTCCTTGCATGTCTTGTTAAACTAAACACTAACAAATCACCAGGACCAGATGGCATCCATCCACGAGTTCTCAGGGAACTAAAAGATGAAATTGCTGATCTCCTAGCCAAAATATATAATCTTTCCCTCAAATCAGGCTTTGTGCCTGATGACTGGAAGGTAGCGAATGTAACACCAATTTTCAAAAAAGGATCCAGTGGTGATCCAGGAAATTACCGACCTGTCAGTTTGACATGTGTCCCAGGTAAAGTGATGGAAACCATCCTAAAAGAAACCATCTGTATTTCTAATTATTGAATCGCCTAGTACAAGGAGCCTCTCTCCTGCAATCTGTTCATCTACATGCACCTCATCAACCATATTAAGGGAGAGAACCTCAGTTTGTTCCTGTTGTTCATCTTCCTGGATCTCATCAAGTGTGATGAAGGAGAGATCATCAGGTGGAACCAGTTGTTCCTCTGTGTGTTCCTCATCAGGTGTGATAAGGGAAAGAGCCTCAAATTTATTCTGTAATTTCAGACTCTCAGAGTGATCCCCTACTCTTCTCCTCCTTTGAGTCAAATTCCTCCAAACATCTCCCTCCTGAGTTAGTGAAGGGCCTTCTCCCTCAGAACTGTGCCCTGTCTCTTTTTTGTCCAGCATAGTCTGCTCCGCTCTGTCCAAGAACAGCTCAAGCTCCTTAATTTGTTGGTGGTTAGATATGCGGGCCTCTAGCTGCTGGACCTTCTCTTCTAGTAGTGCAACCAGCTTGCACTTGCTGCAAGTGTAGTTCTCCATATGCTTTGGCAAGAACACAAACATGGCACAAGAATTGCAGGTAACTACAGCTGTTCCCTCAGAATCCATTTTAACAAGTGCAGTATTCTGGGCCTCAAAAATGTACACGTTTACTACCTTTCTACCTAGTAAGACTATATTCTTCCTTTGTTACTAGTTTGCAATCTCGCGCGCAGTTAGGCGCGCGGGCCTCTAAAGCAGCTCTACTCCAACTGCAAAACTTACCAGTGCTCACTTCCTTTGTTTGGCTCTCCTCAGCAGCACCTCTGCTTAAGAGCACATGCAGAGTCAAAAGGGCTGACCCTGAAAGAGCTCAGAGCTTTTAAAGGCTAGTGTGGCTCCGCCCCTATGAGTCACAGTTCAGGGAAGGGCCTGGTGTGGCTCTGCCCCCTGCTTCTGGAAGCTTCAAACTGCTTCCTCTGTTTGAACAGAGGTGGCTCTCAGCAGTTTAAATTATCAATTTAAATTAGTAGAGGCCTCTAAAGCAGCTCTACTCCAACTGCAAAACTTACCAGTGCTCACTTCCTTTGTTTGGCTCTCCTCAGCAGCAGCTCTCCTTAGGAGCACATGCAGAGTCAAAAGGGCTGACCCTGAAAGAGCTCAGAGCTTTTAAAGGCTAGTGTGGCTCCGCCCCTATGAGTCACAGTTCAGGGAAGGGCCTGGTGTGGCTCTGCCCCCTGCTTCTGGAAGCTTCAAACTGCTTCCTCTGTTTGAACAGAGGTGGCTCTCAGCAGTTTAAATTATCAATTTAAATTAGTAGAGGCCTCTAAAGCAGCTCTACTCCAACTGCAAAACTTACCAGTGCTCACTTCCTTTGTTTGGCTCTCCTCAGCAGCAGCTCTGCTTAAGAGCACATGCAGAGTCAAAAGGGCTGACCCTGAAAGAGCTCAGAGCTTTTAAAGGCTAGTGTGGCTCCGCCCCTATGAGTCACAGTTCAGGGAAGGGCCTGGTGTGGCTCTGCCCCCTGCTTCTGGAAGCTTCAAACTGCTTCCTCTGTTTGAACAGAGGTGGCTCTCAGCAGTTTAAATTATCAATTTAAATTAGTAGAGGCCTCTAAAGCAGCTCTACTCCAACTGCAAAACTTACCAGTGCTCACTTCCTTTGTTTGGCTCTCCTCAGCAGCAGCTCTGCTTAAGAGCACATGCAGAGTCAAAAGCTGTATAATTTAGCGTCGTCAGCAAATTTGGCTACCTTGCTTTTTACTCCTACCTCTAGATCATTTATGAAGAGGTTGAAAAGCAGGGGTCCCAGTACTGAACCTTGGGGGACCCCACTCTTTACTTCCCTCCACTTGGAGAAGTGTCCATTTAGTGCTACCCTCTGTTTCCTGTCCCTTAGCCAGTTGCTGATTCAGGACAAGACCTGTCCCTTTATTCCATGACTGGTAAGTTTATTCAAGAGCCTTTGGTGCGGGACCTTGTCAAAAGCCTTCTGAAAGTCCAGATAAACAATGTCAACTGGATCTCCCTTATCCACATGCTTGTTGACACTCTCAAAAAATTCCAACAGATTAGTGAGGCATGATTTGCCCTTGCAAAAGCCATGTTGGCTCTCCTTTAGCAGCACCTTCTCTTCTATGTGCCTATTAATTCTATCTTTTAGGATGGTTTCCATCACTTTACCTGGGACACATGTCAAACTGACAGGTCGGTAATTTCCTGGATCACCCCAGGATCCTTTTTTGAAAATTGGTGTTACATTCGCTACCTTCCAGTCATCAGGCACAAAGCCTGATATAAGGGAAAGATTATATATTTTGGCTAGGAGATCAGCAATTTCATCTTTAAGTTTCCTGAGAACTCGTGGATAGATGCCATCTGGTCCTGGTGATTTTTTAGCATTTAGTTTAACAAGACATGCAAGGTCCTCCTCCCTGGTTATTTCTATCTGGCTTAATTCTTTGGTTTCCCTCCCTACGAAGATAGGCTCTGTTTTGGGCATGTGGTCTCTGTCTTCTTCAGTGAATACTGAAGCAAAGAATTCATTGAGTCTCTGCAATCTCTGTTTCCTCTTTAATAACCCCTTGCCTTCCATTGTTATCTAATGGTCCAACGGCCTTCCTAGTTGGGTTCTTACTTCTAATGTACTTAAAGAAGTCTTTGTTATTTCTCTGAGTATTTTTAGCTATGCGCTCCTCAAAGTCTTGCTTTGCTTTCCTGATTGTTGCTTTGCACTTGTTCTGCCAGAATTTATGTTTCTGACTGCTGTCCTCATTCGGACAAGCCTTCCATCTTCTAAATGAGCTTTTCTTGCTTTTGATCATTTCCCGAACATCTCCTGTAAGCCACATCGGAGTCCTCTTGGACCTGGCAGTGCCCTTTTTCCTTTTGGGTATGCATTCCAATTGGGCCTCTGTTATTGTTCTTGTAAACAGCCTCCATGCCTCTTGGAGTGTTTGGACTCTCTCAATTTTCCCTTTCAGCTTCTTTTTTACTAGTTTCCTCATCTTTGGGAAATTTCCTTTTTGAAAATTTAAGGTCCTGTGTTAGATTTTTTCAGTGACTTGCAGTCTATGATCAAGTTAAACATAATTGAGTTGTGGTCACTGTTCCCTATTGGATCAGTCACATTAACATCTTGCACCAGATCCTGATTATTACTCAGGACCAAGTCAAGGATTCTTGTACCGCTAGTTGGGTCTTCAACCATCTGTCCCAGGGAACAATCATTTAGCATATCTAGGGTTCAGGAAGATCAACTCCTTCCGCAATTTACTCATGAGGACTGATATTAGACCCGACTCACAGTCATCTGCCAGTAGTAGCTTTTTGCAGACTACCACTCACACGATTTCGGGCCATTTTAAGTGCCGGAGATGCGTGTTCTGTAAGTATTCACTAGAAACTGACACTATTCATATTCGCAGTAAAGGCATAGTTCACAAACTAACAGATTTCAACTCCTGTCAATCTAAAAATGTAATTTACATGATTACATGCCTGTGTGACCTACATTACATTGGAGTAACTAGCAGGCAGTTAAAAACTAGGATATCCAAACACCGCTCTGGGAGCTCCTCTTGTTGATCATTTTTTAGCTAAAGGACACAGTGAGAACCAGTTTACCTTTGTGGTGCTTGAGGTTGTTCTTCCCTAACCATTTAAATGGATTAATTTGGAAGTGCTACTCCACCAACAAGAAGCATTCTATATTCATTACTTTGGCACTCTCGAACCCTCCGGACTTAATTGTGAGATTGACTACACTTGTATCCTCTGATTCTCCACACTCTCTTAATATGATTTCATTATTAGGAACACTTGCCTCTTACTGTTTTGTATTTAACGAAACTCTTGATACACTCTGTTAACGTCAAGAGCACACAAAGAGAAAGCAACATGAGGCTTGTGACGCTATATATAAATATAAAATCATTACTTGGTATGTATGGCTAATAATAATAATTTAATAATTATGTATGCCTTATGATGCTATTTTCATTGATTACAAGTTGCTCCCTAATAGTTATCCTTTTAAACCTCTTTAAGATTTATATGCTGTTGTACATAATTATAGAAATTATTCTATATGATGTTTAATATGTATTTTTGTATTAATTTTAGAAGACCCTGATGAAATAAGTTTGAAAAGTGAGAAATTTACCGGATTTGCTTCGGCTTTATAAGTCTCCTTACTTCACACATCAGATTGATTGACTTTAGTTTGGATTATTATATACTGAATGAAGTGATTTACTTTGAATATTGAATGAAGTGATTTATTTTGGATTATCAATTGACTTTGTACATCAAGTTTTTGACATTGATATTTTGGCATTACCTATATCTTCAGTAAAGAAATTATTATGCTTCCATATTTTGTTATTCTTGCCTCAAACGGGTTTTACTCTATTTCTAAAAACAACAACGTGAGACAAGGTTGTAGCTCAGTGAGAGACCTGATGTTTTGCATACCGCTGGTCTAGGTTTCAGTCTGCAACATGACAAGAAAAAGATGGGAAAGAGTCATGCCAGAAATCCTGGACACCCGAGGGAGGTCAGAATTGACTATTTTTGTCTAGCTGGACCAATGGGCTAGTCAAATGTGGCTCTCCAGGTGTTTTTGGCCTTCAATTCCCAGAAGCCCTGATCAGCAAGTGTGCTGACTTGGGTTTCTGGCAAATGAAGTCCAAGAACACCTGGAGAGCCAAGTTTGAGGACCCCTGGGCTAGGTGAAACACCATAAAAAAAATCTGTGCAGTTACCAGGGTATACACATCGATGGCATGCTCCCTAATTTTAAACTTATTTTTTCAAGCTCTGATCCAATGTTTCTCACAATTATTATTATTTTTTTTTTTGCTGAGCACAGGCTGCTATGCGGTCATCTCTGGTGAAAAAAGCTCCCGCTAACAGTCCTCTTTAACCTAACATTTACTTAGAAGTCAATATTATTTATCTCTCCTGAGTTAACTACCTTTTGCTTAGGTCTGAGGATGAAGAATGCTGCCTAACTCTCAACCTAACTCAAGGTTGCACATCCCTATGTCATCAATGCCTGGCCTGATAGAAATGTTTCAGTTACCAAAGAATTTAAAGCTCAGTGACCTGCTGACCTGCTATCTTAAAATGCTAATTACAGCTTTGAACGTGAATTGGTATAAGCTTATCATTGCAGTGTATGCAGAAATGGGTTTTAAAAAATGCAACACTATGCTTACTGTGACTGTCGGTCCACTGAATGACTGAGGATCCATTGCCCTGGACCAAGGGCAATAAACAAGCCATTAATCATTTAGTTTGTGAGGGAAGAATCCCGATAGCAGAATCAGTAGGTTGCAGACCAGTAATCTGCACAAGATTAGAAATCAAATACTAAAGATTATTTTCCCAAAATGGGAATGCTACACTAAAAGTGTTCTTTGAGAAAGTATTGCTACTACGTGTATATGTGTCTGTTTTTCCCTCAATAAATTCAAAGATTAGACACACTGTTTTGATTCTTGGCCTCATGTTGTAATGACCAGAGGGAAATTCATTTACACACATACAGCACTTTTTTGATTTGGTGGGGCTACTTGTTTTTTTAAATGAGCAACTATTGCAAATACTATTAACTTTCCAAAGATTTATAATTTTAAGTCAGGTTTTTCAAAAAAGCAACAACAATCATAACAGAAACACAGCCTAAACAGGATAATGCACAAATATATCCTCCTTGACATTCATGCAATAAAAAGTGTCAGAATAGGAGCTGCTTCGGGGTGGGGTGAGAGGTGTGGGGGGATCCTACAAAGCCTCTTTAATCCAAAATATCAGGAAATAAATCTCATGACCTCACTGTCTCTCAGAGTCTTCTACAAGGAGATAAGAGGCACAAAAGGCCAGCAGTTCCAACAGCAAAATCTTAAGGCCCTAAAATAAAATACAAAGATCAATACAAATACTGTACACAATATCACTACAAAGAATTTATCCCTCTGGCAGGTAGGGCACCAATTTAAAGTATTAGAAGGGATGAAATCCAGAACCTTCAGAGTTCTGTCATGAACTCCTTCAAGCTCAAAGAAATTATGAAAATATTACATAATAGCTATGTGCCCGGCTTCGCTTGTGTGTGTGTGTGTGGGGTGTGTGTGCTGGTTTGCCTCTCTTGGTGTGGGGTGCCCTCCGCCCTTCTAGCCTCCCCCTTCTCCCCCTCCACAACTGCCCCCTGACACACCTGTGCCTCTCGGCCCATGGGCACTGTGTCTCTCTCTCTTTCGCATGCACGCACGCACACACACACACACCTCATTGCTGTCGCGGCCACCTCCCTTGGGGTGAGGTCCAGAAGGCCTGTGCTGGTCCATTCTTGTGTGCCTCGCAATGCATGGTGGGGCATGTAGTCCCTGTTGAATCACCATTTGCAATTATGGCTTTCACGGGGACTACAATTCCCACCGTACATTGCATGTCTCAGGAGGCCTCCTCCTTCTTCCGGCGTGATGTGTGTTCAGAAAGTGTCTCTCTCTTCCCCCCTCTCTCATACACACACCCCTTGCCTCCTCCCCTCCCTCTTGCTCCCCCCTTCTCTCTCTCTCTCTCTCTCTCACACACACACACAGAGTGGGCCTGTCTTCTGTGTCCTCCCCAGCCGGCCTTTTTTCTCTTGTCCCCCGCGACCTCCTTCCTGGACTTTGGAAAAGAGCCTCAGTGCCAGTGGGTCTTCCTAGAGTCTCCTCCATGGTGCGTGCGTTGTCCCGTCATGTCCTGTCATGAGTTTTAGCCCCTCCCAGCACTGCTTCCCCTCTTTGAACACGCACAGACCATCACATGCCAGAGGCACAGCGCAACAGTTTTGCGTGTGGCCATTCCTCTCTGGGACCTGTGCACACACGCAGTTGTGTTATTGTGGGTTTTGGGGTCTGTGCCCCACCTCTGTGACCGGGACACCGATGGGGCCATCTGCCAAAGGAAAGGTGAGTGTGCGCGGGCTGTGACGGGGATAGTGTCAGGGGTGCAAGAGGTTGTTTGGGACAGGATCCGGTTCTTTGCCTTATAGGCATAGATAAAATAATTATGCTGAAGCACATGATATTGCATTTCCCAAGACCTAAACCCACAGATCACAACCTGTCAGCATCTGGAACCTCCTGCCAACAGATCTAAGACTTCAAAGAGAATTGCTGCCCTTCAGGAAAGGATTGAAGACCTGGCTGGCAGGGCAGGTGTGGGGCCCGAATGGGAACACGGTCCCCGCCTGCTGGCTTATGTAAACAATTAAGAACTCTCTCTTCTTCTTCTTCTTTTTTATAGTGGGTGGGATGGGTGGGTGGGATATGGGTCTTTTAAAGTGGGTGGGATATGGGTCTTTTAAAGTGTTTTTATGTGCTTTTAGAACTTGTTGTAATGCCGCCCTGAGTCGGGTTCTGCCTGAGTGGGCGGCATATATAAATATGACTATTAAATTAAATTAAAATTAAATTATCTAAGCCTTAGCATTAGCTCATTGTGAATTGGGCAGAATTCACTAGAATATGTGACCAGACCTGGTTTCTAGGCTAATTACAGGATGTCACATCAACAACCAGTTTGTCTTTAAAAAATAGCTTATGGCACTTCCTTTCAAACCACCACATTTGTGGCATGTGCAGCCTAACAACCAAATTAAACAAGAAACCATTCACTCTGCGAAACGAAGGGATTTTGTACAGTGGGACAAGAGGTTGACCAGTGAAGAAATATTAAAGTGAATAAATATGGCTACTACTACTAAAGCAAAGCAATCACACTTATATACCACCCAATAGCGCTTTGTGCACTTTGTGCGGTGTTCACAAGTTAATTAGCATTTTGCCCCCAATGTGCTGGGTACTCATTTTACTGACCTCAGAAGGATGGAAGACTGAGTCAACCTTGAGCCCTGATCAGGAGCGAACTCACAACCTTTTGGTTGCAGGACAGCAGTTTCACCACCACCACCACCACCACCACCACCACCACCACCACCACCACCACCACCACCACCTTGTGTCTAATACATAGGTTACAACAGATCCAGAATGCAGCAGGTGACACAGAAAAGCATTAGATATATTAGGAGACCCATCGCATCCTGGTCTCCGCTTCTCCATCTCAAGAACAGTTTCTTCTCCAGAGCAATTTTGGCCTTAAATGGAAACACTGTACTCTGAAGCCATCTTATCTTATTTTAAATTTTTAAAATTTTATATTGTACTGTATGGTACTGTCTTAATTAGTGTTTCTGTAGCTGTTTTAAATTATGGGGTATGACTTATTTGAGTTGATAAATAGCAACCGAGAAATTTCATTGTTCCCGCAAGGGGACAATGACAATAAAGATTTATCTTATCTTATCTTATCTGAAAGGCATAAAGAAATTTGATCGTATTTCCCCAGCCTTAGCAGCCTTGCACTGGTTACCTGTTGCCTACCATGTCAGATACAAGGTGTTAATGTTATCATATAAGGCCCTATATAGTTTTGGACCTTGTTGTCTGTCAGAGCATCTCTCCTTCAGAACAACCCCCTGCATCACCTAGTCATCACAGGTGGAGCAGCTCCACGTGCCAACACTGAGGATGGCTCAAAGGTCTTTAACTAGGAGTGTAGAGCCATCTCGGTGGTGGCACCAATACTCTGGAATACACTACCAGTGGAGCTGTGCCAGGCCCATCACTGGCTATTTAAAAAAACACACACACTAAAATGTTCTTTTTTTAAGGAGGCATTTCAGGGTGTTGTCCCCTTACCCTTATAGATATTAGCCAGTTAGGTTCAGTCCTGATACCATCAGACACCAATTATTTCAGTTTAGTTTAGTTTAGTTTGTGAGGTATTTGTTGGTGGTGGGTTTTAATTTGTTGTGGATATTTCTGTTATTGGTTTCTCTGCTTGTTCACCACCCAGAGTGGGATAACACCCAGATGGGCTGTATAGAAATTCAATTAAATAAATAAATAACTACTACTACTACTATCTCTGAATGGATTTTGTGAAGCAATGAAACTAAACTTAGTATTTCTACTTCTTAAATCTAAATTACAGTACAGTACTGGGATGGTTATTTAATAGCTATACACCTAATGCTTCTCTGCTGCACTTCTCCAATGTAAACACCAAAGAATCCTACAGCCTTTAGTGTATGCAAACCAAGACACAGGACACAGCCTCGGGCTGGGTTAACTCAGGTTTATTGCATCGTGGACAGAGGGAACATGAGGTAATGGCGGATCGATAGCTCTTTATATACAGCAGTAATACATTTGAACGTGGTGCCATGGTAGCCCATTGGCTACTGTCTGCGTGACGTCATTGCAGGTCACGCCCTTCTTGTCCAGGTGTAGGTGGTGGCGGGAAAACTTCCCGCGCTGTTGCCTTTGATGAGTTCGGACCAAGAGAGCTTGGACGCTCGCTGCTGCCAGCTGGTGGTCATTAGCTCGCGTCCTATTACAGGGTTTATATGATACAGCTGAAGGTTACATTGTTGCTATAGGCAAGGTTACATTGGCTCAGATACATTGTAATCCATGTGTACAATAAAACCATCAGAACACAACACCCCTCCCCCCTAGGACGAGACAAAGTCTCGAGCCCACACTTAAACACACTCCCCCCCCCTTAGGAGACAAAGTCTCTCAGCCAAGATGGCTTATTTCGAACACGCTGGGGTCTCGATGCGGGCTGCCTCTCCCCGGGTTTGCTACCTTCTCTTTGTCCCCTGGTTTCCTGTCCTGTAATTGGAGAGGGAGACTCGTTAGTGACTTGCCGCGGCTCCGCGGCGTTGTTGGGAGGTGTGTTCTTTCTTAGGGAGGAACCGGGGGCACTGGGGGCTAACGAAAAACCCCTCTTCTCGCTTGGATGGGTGGGGGAACACTCCTGAAAACCCCCCCGGCTCGCAAAATCAAAATCAAAATTACAATCGGGGGCAGCGGTCGCGCACTCCTCTCCCCCTTCCCCGGCCCCTGATAGGACTGGCGTATCAAAAGGGTATGAGTCGGGGCCGCTGCTTCTGCCTTCCCCCCTTGCTTGGGACTGTTGTCCACTGCTGTCTCCCCCTTGGGTTAAGCGGGTGGGGGAGAACCCTAACGCTGAATCCTGTTGCTGAGCCCCACTGACTGGCCCACTCACTCGGTGCCTCAGTTGATCAGCGTGCCTCCTCCAGAGGAGGCCGGTGGTAGTCTCGACCCTGTACGACACTGGCCCCGTCTGTTCTACAACCGTCCCTGGCACCCAGGCTGGCCCTGCGCTGGAATAGTTCCTGCAGTGAACAGGGTCACCGGCGGCGAAACCTTTCGAGACTGCCAACCCTATGTTTTTTCCTTTATCCTCGACTCTCGTCGGGTCTAGCCTGGACAGGATCGTGGTCAGTTTTCGCCGCATCAAGAGCTCTGCCGGCGAGTAGCCTGACGCTAAGGGGGTTACCCTATACGCTAAGAGGAACTGGCATACTTGGTGATTTAGGTCCCCCTGGCCCATGCGCCGCAGCGCCTCCTTTGTTGTACGCACCAGCCGTTCCACTTGGCCATTCGTGGCCGGGTGAAACGGTGCGGATGTGACATGCCGAATGGCGTTTGCCTCCATGAATGCTCCGAACTCAGCGGAGGTGAAACAACTAGCGTTATCGCTGACCAAAGTGTCGGGTAAACCGAACGTGGAAAAAACTCTCCTTAGCCGGCTAATTGTCGTGGCGGAGGACGTGCTCTTTACTGGGATAACCTCCAGCCACTTGGAGAACGCATCCACCACCAGGAGAAACATGGTTCCTCGGAATGGGCCAGCGAAATCTACGTGCACTCTGGACCATGGCCCCCGTGCTGTGTCCCATTCCCTATGCGGAAGACGGGCCGCCTCAGGTCGGGATCCCTGGCATGCCTCGCAAGTGCCGACCATGTGCTCAATGTCCGCGTCCAGCTGTGGCCACCAGAAGTAACTCCGGGCCAGCGCCTTCGAACGCACTATGCCCGGGTGGCTGACGTGCAGCAGTTCGAGCACCCTCGTCCGCAGGGGCGTAGGGACCACCACCCGTTGGCCCCACAAAAGGCACCCCCTTTCTAGGGACAACTCTAGCTTTTTCCGAAAGAATGGGTCGAACTCTGTACTCGGGGGCGATGCCGGCCACCCCTTCTGTACCCATGAACTAACTTTCTCCAGCGTTCCGTCCTTGCCTGTCGCCCTAGCAATGTCGGCTGGTACTATTGGGGGTGCGTCTAAAACCTCAATTAGCAACACCTGGCGGTCTCAACTCTCGCCTTCTGGTCATCCGACAAGGGCAAAGGGGATCTCGAAAGTGCATCAGCATGGCTGATCTCCTTTCCGGGCCGGTACTCCAACTCATGTTGGTATGCGTTGAGGAAAATAGCCCATCGCAGCATTCTCGGGGACAGGATCTGCGGCGTGGGCTTGCTCGCCGTGAAAATCCCTAACAGTGGCTTGTGATCGGTCACGATTTTGAACGGGCGGCCGTACAAAAAATCGTGAAATTTTTTGGTTCCCGCTACTATCGCTAACGCCTCCCTGTCGGTTTGTGCGTAATTTCGCTCCGCTTGGGACAGGGACCTTGAGTAAAACGCTACCGGGGCCTCCCTTCCGTCCTCCAACACGTGGCAAAGCACCGCCCCCACCCCCACCGGGGATGCATCACAGACTAGGACCACTGGCCGTTTGGGGTCGAAGTGCGTCAGGATTGCCTCAGATGTTAGGAGTTGCTTTAGCTCTTTGAACGCCCTCTCGTGCTCGTCACCCCACATCCATGGCTCCTCCTTTTTAAGTAACCGATGGAGCGGTTCGGCCACGGACGCCTTCCGCGGGAGGAATGTATGGTAAAAATTGAGGAGCCCCAGGAAGGACTGTAGCTCGGTTTTGGATGTGGGGCGAGGGGCCTTTTTAATGGCTGCTACTTTGGATTTAGACGGCTTAATCCCCTCGGGTGTGATCCGGAACCCTAAAAACTCGACCTCGGTTTCGAAAAAAACACATTTGTCCTTCCTCAATCTCAGCCCCGCTTTCTCGAACACGGTCAGTACTTTGTCCAACCTTTTTGCCAGTTCAGCCTCACTCCCCCCTGTTATCAACACGTCATCAAAATAAGGCAACACCCCCTCCAGGCCCTTTAGGAGGCGTTCCACAAGCGACTGAAAAAGGCCGGGTGCCGAGTTCACGCCGAACTGTAACCGCGACACCTGGAACGCTCCCTTATGTGTAACTATCGTTTGTGCCGCGGCCGTGGCGGGGGTCACAGGAAGTTGCTGATAGGCTTGTGCCAAATCGAGTTTAGCGAAACACTTTCCCCCATTCAGCCTGGCCAAAAGGTGGCTGATCACTGGCACCGGGTATGCATTAGGGCGGATCGCCTTGTTAATTGTACACTTATAATCAGCGCAAATGCGCACCTCCCCGTTAGCCTTTAGAGCCGTTACAATTGGAGTTTCCCACTCCGCGGAATCAACAGGAATAAGAATCCCCTGGCCCACCAGTTTGTCCAGTTCCGCCTCTATCTTGTCCTTGAGTGCGAACGGCACCCTGCGCGGTTTGAGTCTTATCGGGCGGACCTCCGGGTCTATGTCGAAAGCTACAGGGGGTCCCTTGAACTTTCCGAGTCCTTTCTTAAAAACGGCGGGATGCGCATCGCAAACCGCTTGTATTGGGTCCCCCCCCCACGGTATGCACCCCCCTATGAACAAACCTAAGGGCTGAAACCACTGTGTCCCTAGGAGGCTACAGCTTCCCCCCTTGAGGACAACTAGGGGCAGTTCCGCAGAATGTCTCTTAAAATTGACCCGAAATTTCCCGACCCCCAACACCGGAATGCTGTTTCCCTGTACGTCTCGTAGCGTGGACCTCAACGCTTTAAGTTTGGGCCGCACGTGGGGGTCGATTTTCAGGAACTCTTTCTGGGGAATTATGGAATAGGAGGACCCCGAGTCAATTTCCATCTTAATAGGGGCCCCTTGTACTAATACCTCAACGAAGTAATGGGACTGTCCCGCGGACACGCTGAACACTGGGGCGTCGTCCTCGCTGTCGTCCGAGACGCGGCCCACGCCGTCCTGCCTCCTCGTGGTCTGGGCGCCATCTTTGGGCCTCGCTGGACGGTCCGGTCTAGCCGCACGGTCTTGTGACTGCCTCCGGCCCTCTTTCCGTTTTCTGCATGCCTTGGCGATGTGCCCCCGACGGCCGCAGGTGTAACACTCGGCCTTCCTGAACGGGCATCTCGCGCGCTCGTGGGCCGCTCCGCAACCCTCGCAGCGTCGACCACCCTTCCGGACCTTCTGGACCTCCTCGCCGTCGCTGCCTTCCGTAGACGACTTTGAGGCCCGTCGAGTCGCGTGCACCGACTGTCCGGTCTTCCCGTGCACCGAATTTTCCGCCTTGCCGGCTCTAGGACGCCACTCACGCCACTGGTGCATCTCGTCCACTCCAGCATTCGTGGACTCGGCGGCTTCCGCGGCCTCTACGACCTCTGCCAGCATGGGTGGCGGCTCCTTATTCATCAAGCTGCGCTGTACCTCCTTGTCTTTCAGGCCACACAACACGCCGTCCCTGAGGACCATCTCCAGGATGTCGCCCCATTTACAGGGGGCGGCGGCTATCCTCATGGCGGCCACGAATGCCTCAACCGACTCATCCGGCACTTGGACTCGCCTCCAAAACGCGCTCCGAGCGGGAAACATTGCCCTCGAGGGGCAGAACCGCTCTCGCAGCAGTTTCATGATGTCGCTCGCCTTAAATTCGCTCACCTTCTTCGGAGCGATTATGCCCACCAGCGTCCGCTTGGTTTCCATCCCGAGCATTCTGGTGAGGATGGCCCTCTTCCTCTCCTCGTCGTCTCCTTTGACTCTGAGTTCCACTAGGGCCGCCTGGAAATCCATCTCAAGCAGCTCCCAGTCTTGCGGTTTGGTGATGTTAAACCCGCTCTGTGCCCTGGCTGTTCCGTGGGGATCCATTATCCCACCTTCGTCGCCAATTTAGTGTATGCAAACCAAGACACAGGACACAGCCTCGGGCTGGGTTAACTCAGGTTTATTGCATCGTGGACAGAGGGAACATGAGGTAATGGCGGATCGATAGCTCTTTATATACAGCAGTAATACATTTGAACGTGGTGCCATGGTAGCCCATTGGCTACTGTCTGCGTGACGTCATTGCAGGTCACGCCCTTCTTGTCCAGGTGTAGGTGGTGGCGGGAAAACTTCCCGCGCTGTTGCCTTTGATGAGTTCGGACCAAGAGAGCTTGGACGCTCGCTGCTGCCAGCTGGTGGTCATTAGCTCGCGTCCTATTACAGGGTTTATATGATACAGCTGAAGGTTACATTGTTGCTATAGGCAAGGTTACATTGGCTCAGATACATTGTAATCCATGTGTACAATAAAACCATCAGAACACAACACAGCCCTTAGCTTTCTCTTTGCCCGTAGTGGGGGGATCTACCTTTTAAATGAGATGCTTCTACCTGCTAGTAGCTAAATAGCTCCTTGATTAAGGATACTTGGAAGGGAAGGAAAATATAGATTTCTTTTAGAGAACAATTTTTTTAATGGAGCAAGATATTCCTCTTTGCAGTTTTTTTATTATATAACATAAAACATATAACATGCAACATGTAACATATAACCCTCCACCCACCAACACGCAACCCTAAAAAATCTCATCCCCCCCACCCCCGGCCAGGTAAATTATTGCCTGGCTGCTCCCATTTAGGGAATGGGGGGGGAGGAGGGAGAGCCTATCCCTTCTATTCTAAATTCCTTCTTTCATTATTCCCCGTCTCCTTCTCTTATTTTTCCTCTATTTTAATTCTTTTGGTCCATATTCTATTCATATTCATATTCCTAAATTGTTAACACTTTCTTGCCTGTGCCTATTTATATTTATATATTATTTTTACTTTTTGGCTTTTGGCTTTATCTTTGCACCAGACAATTCTGCATCCTTTTCTTCTCTTATTTCCCCTCCACTTCCATAACCCAAAGGTTTCTCCCTTTGTTTCTCCCTTGAATGGTTTAGTGTAAGGGACCAAAGACAATGAACAGCCGAAGGGTTGGCTTAACACAGGTTTATTGCATGATGATCCGGGGGAACATGTGGTAATGGCGGATGAGTAGCTCAATATATACAGCTGGCTATACATTTGAATGTGGCTCGTCGACAGACTATTGGTTGCTGCCTGCGTGACGTCGTAGGAGGTCACGCCCTTCTTGACCAGGTGAGGAGGTCGCGGGGAATCTTCCCGCGCTGCTGAACCAGGTGACTATGATCCATGAGAGCTGGACGCTCGCTACTGCCCCCTGGTGGTCACTAGCTCGCGTCCCCTTATTAGGTTACAATGATACAGCTGATGGTTATAATGTTGCACACAGAAAGGTTACATTGGTAATACATGGCAAAGGTACATTGTTAAAGGCACAGCTTTACAGAACACAACAAATGGTCTCTCCCCTTTGCTTCATACTCCTCTTTCCCCTTTGATCCTTCTGAACCTTCTCCATAGAGATTTTCCCCCAGTTTTTCCCAATTTGGGTCTCCCATTACTACAATTTTTAGTGATTCAAGTTGTCTCATTGCTCCCTTTGGGTCCTCTGCTCTAACCACCTTCCCATCATGAAATATCTTTAAGAAGATAGGGAAACCCCATTGATATCTTATATTGCAATTAAACAAAATTTCAGTTATCGGCTTCATCTGTCTTCTCCATTGAATAGTCTCATTACTTAAATCATGATATACTTGTACTTTTACTTCTCCTATCTTTAATGCAGAGTCACCATACTTCCTTAAATAGTTCATTACTTGATCTTTTTTATAACCTGATACAAAAGTAATTATCATATCTCTGGGGCGTTGACCTCTCTTGAAACCGGCCTTAAAAATTGCTTCAATCTCTTCTTCTTTAATTGGGCCAGAGTCCAAAGCAAAAGTTTGTAACCATTTAACCACTTCATTTTTTAAATTGTCTTTATCCATGTCGGGGGGAAACTTAGTCATGATGTTTTTCTTTTTCAATTGATCCTGTAGCTTCACCAATTGCTTAAATCTTTTGTCCATAGTATTTTCATGCCTTACTGCAATCTCCACCAAGTCCTTAACCTCTGACTCCAAAGTATTGGTTCTCATGTTTAATCTAGAAATTGATTTTTCCAGAGATTGCACTTCCTCTCTGACCACGTCTTTAATAAACTGTTTAATTTCTTTTTAATCTTCATTAGATTTTATAGTTATAAAGTCTTTTAATTCCAACAGAGTCAGATAATACTTCTTAGAGGAAGACAAGTGTAGGCAATCTGAAAGGTATTTTTTTGAATCTACCCAAGATGATTTTTTCGCTGTACAGGTACAAAAACAAATTATATAGAGCTCCTCTATTTTTCTATCCTAGAGAGATGGATAATGATTCTTAAAAGCACACTACTGGCAACACTAGAGGGTGATTGCTGATCAAGTACAAAAGATGGTGTTGGGGTATCGGTTTATAATCACTGTCTCTATATAGTAAAAACTTAAAGGGTCCTCTGTGGGTATCACCAAAGCAATGGAAGGACAGGGATGGTGGTGAAGGGAGAGTCATATAGACTGTCTTCTACAAGGAAGTGTGTAATCAGATAATTTGTTTTGTACTGCATTTTCAATCAATATCTTGCTTTGCAAACCATCTACTTTCAAAACATCAGCAATTACACCTTGCCAAATGGAATTTTGATACTTTTGGCTTCTTCAATAGTAATAATAATTGCATGTTACCAAGTGAATTCTAATTTATGGCAACCCTTTCCAGGGTTTCCTAGATAGACAGTACACAGTAATGGTTTACAATTCCTTTCTTCGGGGGATGCCTATGGCCACACAGTCTGACTTTACTCCGAGGAGGCACAGTGGGGAATCAAACTCCTGCAACAGCCTCCTAAATTTTATGACTTGCATAAGAGTTCTGGAGTTTGTCTCATTTCAAACTTTTCAGTGATCCAGAATAGATATTACTCCTCTTTGATTTTTGTCTGCACTACAGTAGCCAACAGCTATTTTGATTTTTTCAAAGATCTATTCCAAACTCTGGGGCTCTAACGTCATATGCATGCCATTCAGTCTGATTTGGACAATTTGCTAGAGTCATTGCTCTTATATAGGATTTCAGTCAGCATTACACTGAAATTTCATCTTGTTCTACAAAATACTTAGTTAATAGAACAGTATAAAAGTGGACTGTGTGGACCACAATAAAATTAAAGAGATGGGAATACCAGAATACCTTATGTGTCTCATGAGAAAGCTGTACATGAGTCAAGAAGCAACAGTTAGGACAAGATACGAATTGATGGAGTGGTTTGGAATAGGAAAAGGAGAAAGACAAGGCTGCATTTTGTCACCCTGCTTATTTAACTTATACACAGAGTACATAATGTGCAATGCAGGGCTGGATGAATCAAAAGTTGGAAATAAAATTGCTGGGAGATGTAAAAGGCTACCTGCACTGCCGAACAGGGAGATTTTTATTATAGTGTCAAGGCAGGCATAAACCAACCCTGCACTGTGGCCTGTCTATGACCTTTTGGCCTAAAGAGGGCTGTTTCTTCTTGAGAGGTTTTACTGCTTCAGTAGACAGTGTTTTGAGATGTGCTGGCCTCTCCTCTTCCAGAACTATCTGGCAATTAAAATGGCGATGCTGGACTTATAGCAATGTCCAGTATTCCCAGATAACAATTTTATGCCTCCTCCCTCTTTCAGAGTCCAGCTAACCAGGGGTTAGATAAAAATTACCTCACCAGGAAGAGACTCCAGCAAAACTTGATAACGCTCCTTTGCAAAGAACGAAACCTTAACGAAGTCTTCTTCATTGGAATTCACTCCTCCTGACAGAGACCTGAATTTATAGCCTCCCTCTCCCTTGGTCTTGTATGCTGGATTCTAAGAATTCCCCTCTTTAAGGTTTGAGGAAAATAAAAGTACGCTATTACAATTCTTCAAATATAGCAGCTTTTTATTGGTATAAAAATGAGGTAAAATAGCATACGGATAAAGGCAGTTCAAATACAAACAAAAAACATAAAAGAAATAGAAATGGCTAAGCTAGCTAAATAGTGGGCATTTTACGCCCCCATTAATATAAGACTTGAGGTCTGGCATTCATGACATATTGAAAAAGGAAATGGGCAGAGGGACCCCAGGCCGTGGGGTGTCTGCTGCTAAGGTGCTAAAACTCTCAGTTTATATATGTTTTTCCCCACTCACACCTCCCCTCTCAAGCATGTGAAAATTCCCCAAATATGATGTGAGGAGACAGATGGCTGGACACCTGGACATTCAGCTGCGTGTTATGCACCTGAATCTTACGTGAGATGGTTATCTTAGATTCCATTTTGGTATCTTCATGTTATAGATCAAAATGTCAGATTCCCAGACTAAGTGTCCTTGGAATTGGCTTCCATGAGAATGTGGGAGCATGGGGCACTAACTAACACCTGGGTATGCAGCAAGCTACTGGATTGGCATGACATCTTAAGCACTAATTGGCTAAACATTCCTCTACTTCACACAGAATTAATTAAAATTAATGGCATCCTTTGAATTCCTATTACAGGAGAAACATCAACAATTTGAGATATGCCAATGATACTACCCTAATGGCAGAAAGTGAAGAAGACCTAAAGAAGCTCTTGCTTAGGTTGAAGGAGGAAAGTGCAAAAGCTGGCTTGAAACTATACATCAAGAAAACCAAGATAATGGTTTCCAGTCCCTGGAAAATAGATGGGGAAGAAGTAGAAGCAGTGACAGATTTTACTTTCTTAGGATCAAAGATCACTGCAGATGGTGACTGCAGCCCTGAAATAAAAAGGCGACTGATTCTTGGGAGACAAGTTATGAGAAACCTGGAGAACATAGTTAAAAGCAGAGACATCACCTTGCAAACAAAAATTTGCATAGTCAAAGCAATGGTATTCTCTGTGCTAATGTATAGTTGTGAGAGCTGGACCATAAGGAAAGCTGAGCGCAGAAGAATAGGTCGCCTTTGAAATGTGGTGTTGGAGGAGAGTTTTGAGAGTCCCCTGGACAGCGAGGAGAACAAATAGGTCGATCATAGAAGAAATCAACCCTGATTGCTCTTTAGAAGATCAAATAGTAAAGATGAAGCTAAAGTACTTTGGACATCAAATGAGAAGAAAGGATTCCCTTGAGAAAGCCTTGATGCTGGGAAAAGTGAAGGGCAAAAGAAAAAGGGGGCAGCAGAGAATGAGATGGCTAGATGGTATTGTTGACGCAATGGGCACAAAGCTGGGCAGGCTGAGGAGGATGTGGAGAATAGGGATGTCCATGGGATCACGAAGGGTCAGAATCGACTGTGCGACTGAATAACAAATGAAATTGGAATTTGAAAGCCTGTTCCAACTGGAATCTTTTAGAACAGGGCTTTTCAAACTTTGCTCCTCAGGTGTTCTTGGACTTCAATTACCAGAAGCCCAAGTCAGCACACCTGCTGATCAGGGCCTCTGGGAATTGAAGTCCAAGAACATCTAGAGAGCCAAGTTTGAGGAACCCTGTTGTAGAAGATTTGGGTGAGGTCTCCCATTCTTCCATCTACAGGCCATGTTGGAAGGCAAGATGGAAGTTTGAGTTGTGGATTCCTCGTGCCCCCGTGGGCACGGAATGGCCCGGCAGAGGCCACTTTCGGGAGAAAGGCTCCCTGGCCCGTGGGCTCTGCGAGCACCCAAATTAAGGGGGGGTGGATAAATGATAGGGTTTGATTCACCCAATTACCTGACCTGACCAACGAACCTGCTGAGAGAGCAAATACGTTACCTATTAGAGTAATCCCTCATCTCCGAGTCTCAGTCTCATCCCAGAAGCAAACAGGAGTCATGATTGCCTTAGTCTAAGCCCAAAACAATGGTGTTGTCCCAGCCAGTGTTTGTCCGCACTAATTAACTTCCTCCCGAGAGATTCCCAATTAACCTGAGTAAATAGGTGATGTGATTAACTGTTGGGTGACGGTTTTTTCTACCTTGCCTTCTGATCTATAAATGGTTATGCCTTTTCCTCAATAAACCACTGATCTTATCCTCCTCCCTACTGCCTCGTATTGTTCTTTGATCAGTCTCCTCCGGGACCTCCGGCCCTCAGCAGCCCCGATTCCTACACCTGGTGACCCCGACGTGATCTACTCGTGAGTAAGCGACCCCCGAGCGGTCTTCCTCAGAGTAGCGATCACACGGTCCGGTTCTGCGCTTGAACCGTGTCCGAATCATCCCGGAGGACAGCGCGGCACTCCGTCCGGCAGCCAGCCGACCGGAGGGACGGCCTGCGGTGAGGCAGTCCAAAGAGGCATCCTACAGCTTGCTCCCGGCTTTCGCGGCGGCTTGCACCAAAGGGAAAAACGCGTTCCGCTCAGGGCAGCTGTGAGCCCCTGACAGCGCAGTGGCCACCGAGGGCCCGTGGCTGCAGTCCACGCTCCGAGCTCTACCCAGAAGCGTCGTCGCCAGAACCTATTGCCTGCCAAAGACGCGTCGACTCGTCCCGAGGAGGAATCTTCCGAGGACCCAATCGCAGGTAATATGGGGACCTGTCCTCAGCGACAGCGTCCATCCGCTAGCCAAAGAACTCGTGTAGAGGAGTTCAACATCCTGGCCAGGGTATTTAATTTGCGTTTTCACAGTGGGGAGCTAGCGAGACTTTTGGTGTACCTAGGGGAACACTGCCTGCTTTACCCAGAAGTAGGTACATTAACCCTTGAGCTCTGGGATCAGATAGGAGACTGCATTCAGCAACCCCCGAAAGCTCCAGGAGGCGTAATCCGCACATGGAGAAAGTGTAGGAAGCTCTTGGCGGAGATAGAGCCAGTCCGGGTAGAGGCCAAAGAACCCCCAAGTCTGCCAGATGCGCCAGCCGAACCAACGGCGCCTACGGCGCTCTATCCGTCACTCCAATTTAGGCAGAGTAGTGTAGGGAGCTTTCCCCCGGTGACAGCTGCAGACGTCACCAGCGGAATGCAAGGAATGAGGAGCGCAGGCGCTTCTCAGAGAGCAACAGGTTCCCTAGCTACCAAAAGTGCCCTTCAGCGCACAGTAGAGGAAGAACTCAGGAAGGGGGAATTACCAGTAGAGGAGCTAGCAGAGCTCAGTCAGATATGTTCCATCCGCATGGAGATGGACGCGCTTACGGGCGCCCAGCAGATAGTACACTCCCCAGTTCCGTATAAGCTTCTCATGGCTATATGGAAAGCCATTTCCGAGACAGGGCTCCAAAGTCGTTTTACAAGGGGCACTCTTCAGCAAGTGTGTGAGAACACCATGTGGATTCCCCATGACTGGAAAGCCGTCATGCGGATGATGCTCACCCCTAGCCAGTATTTAATTTGGGACAGCGAGTTTCGCCTAGAGGCGCAGACAAGGGCTGCCAGGATGGGAGGTGCAGTACTTCTTGACCAGTTATATGGTTCGGGTGCCTTCGAGCCCATCGATGCCCAGATCAACTTGCCTCTAGCCACTCTCCAGATGTCGGCCGAGGCCGCCTTTAGGGCGTTTTTCAAAGTCCCAGCAACTGGCAAAGCGGCTAAAAATTACACCGCTATCAAGCAAGGAGCCCAGGAACCCTATGTGGACTTCATCAATCGCCTGGAAGAAGCCATTAGCAGGCAGATTGATAATGAGCAGGCCCAACAAGAGCTCATGATGAAGTTAGCCAAGGACAACGCCAACTTAGACTGCCGTAAAATCTTGCAGTCACTGGACAATCGTCCTGGTCTGACCCTTACGGACATGATTAGAGCTTGCGCCGACGTTGGCACAGAATCCTACAAGATGGAATTGCAAGCGGCAGCGGTGCAAGGGGGTAAGAGACTAAAAGGAAAGACCCAAGGAGCATGTCACAGTTGTGGCAAGGTCGGTCACTTCGCTAGGGAGTGCCGATCCAAGGGAGGCGGACAAAAGTCCGGCCGTTCCAAGGCTCCGAACACCCCATGTCCGAAGTGTAGAAGAGGCTACCATTGGGCTCGAGACTGTCCGGATTCGGGAAACCGGAACGCGGGCATGTCTCTGGCCCCGGTCCAAACAGGGACTCCCCTCACCCAAAGCTCACCAGAGCTAGACTAAATCCCAGTCACACTCCAGACATTGCGAGGGCACAGGCCAGCCCCAAGGGTAGTACAGGGTTAGACTTGACTTGTCAGGCGGACGTTACATGCGACCTGCCAGGCACGGTCTATCTGGTGGACTCCCAGTACATGGGTCCACTGCCCAAGGGCTTTATAGGTTTAGTTTTGCCCCGCAGCGTAGCTGGAGCACGTGGAATTTTCATAATTCCAGGAGTCGTTGACTCCAATTTTTCAGGCGTTCTCCAAGTTCAGCTTTGGACTCATCTGCCCCAAACAATCCACAAGGGAGACACCTTAGCGCAACTGATCATAGTTCCTTGTCACTCGCCAGCAGATAGCCAGGGAAGGCTCAGTGACAGCTCCGAGCCCCGGTCAGAGGACCGCTCAAGCGCCAGTGAGGCAGTACAAGGATACCAGGTCTTAGCGACAGTGGAGACCAACATTGAGTGGAAGCAGCGCCCCGTTATCGAGGTATTTTTGAACAAAAGAGCGTTCTCAGGGTTACTCGATACCGGAGCGGATGTGAGCGTGATAAGCAGGAGCCAGTGGCCAAGGGAGTGGGCCATTGAGCCGGTCTCCGATGTGTGGGGGGTAGGCGGCGTCCAGGAAGAATTTAGGAGCCGAGAGTGGGTGGAAGTCACAATCCCAAGGGCTGACGGCACGGCGGTAATTCGGCCGCACATTCTTGACGTGCACATCAACCTTTGGGGGCGAGACATCTTACAGCAGTACGGTGCTACGCTTACCTTCGGGTAATGGCGTTGCCACTTAAATGGCTCACCGATACGCCGGTTTGGGTAGAACAATGGCCGGTAGTGGGAGAGAAGTTAGTTGCCCTCAAGCAGCTAGTTAAAGAACAGCTAGATGCAGGACATATAGAACGGTCCACAAGTCCTTGGAATTCGCCAATTTTTGTGATTAAAAAGAAGTCGGGGAAGTGGCGACTCCTCCACGATCTCAGAGAGATCAATAAATGCATACAGCCAATGGGTCCGCTCCAATGCGGCATCCCAAATCCCAACATGATTCCCGAGGGGTGGGAGATTCTAGTCGTAGATCTCAAGGATTGCTTTTATACAATCCCCTTAGACCCCCGGGACCGGGAAAGGTTCGCCTTTACGGTGCCGGTTGTGAACCACAGCGAGCCCACGCAGCGTTACGCGTGGAAATTTTTGCCACAGGGCATGCTCAATTCACCCACCCTGTGCCAAATTTATGTTCACAACGCACTGGCAAAGTTCCGAAGCCTTTACCCTAAAGCCATAGTTTGCCATTTTATGGATGACATCTTGGTCGCGATGCCGCAACTCGGCAGTGAAATGTTTTCTGACCTCCAGGCCAGCCTGGGGGACAAAGGTTTACTCATTGCCCCAGAGAAAGTGCAGAGAACCGAGCCCTTCTCATACTTGGGTCATCGGCTTCTCCGCTCTTTCGCAGCACCAGCTTTGCCTCAGATCAATTTACAGGACTCAGTCACCCTTGTAGAGTTGCAGCAAGTTTTAGGTAACATCAATTGGGCCAGACCGTATTTCTGATTGGATACGGATCTTTTGAAACCGCTCTTCTCGCTGCTAACTTTAGGCAAGCAGCCAGCAGACCGGATAAAGATTTCTCGAGACGCACGCTTGGCTCTCGAGAAGGTCAACCAAGTTCTCAGCCAGCGATGGGTAGATAGGATCACCCCAGGGCCATATGCTCCGATCCTGAATTTGTACATCGTACGGTCAGGATCCATGTTTACTGGAGCGCTCGGCGTAGATGCCGAGAAAGGGGCGAGTATCATGGAGTGGGTGTACCTTCCAAACACCTCTTCACGAAACATCGTTCCTCCCCAAGAATTGGTCTCCGCGGTGGTTTACCACGGAAGGCTGAGAGCTAGGGACATTTCAGGGCATGATTTGGCCAAAATCGTAGTCCCGTTCACCAAGGAACAAATTCAGCAATTAATGCAGCTCGGTGACTCGCTTCCAATTGCGTTGGAGGGATTCACCGGATGCCTGGCATACCACTTGCCAAAGGACCCCAGACATGTCTCACTACAAACGCAGACAGTCAGCTTGCTCGAATTGCTCTCGCTGGTTCCACTTCAGGGAGCCAGGACAGTTTTTACTGATGGTGGTCGCACATACGGTGTCTTGACCTGGCAGGAGGGCCAAGCTTGGCGCACGCTGCTAACTCTTCCACAAAAGTCCGCGCAGCGGGCAGAGTTGGCAGCGGTGAACCTTGCTTTGCGCACATTCGCCAAAGAACATTTAAACATCATTACTGACAGTATGTATGTTAGGAATTTGCTTCACAGTTTACCGGGAGCCTACATCACTCCCGCGATAGACAAAAATTTGCTTAGTCTGTTTCTCACTGCTCAATTTCATTTGCGAAACCGCACGGAGCCGCTCTATATTGCCCACATCCGAAGTCATCAAGACCTACCGGGTCCGATTTCCGCGGGCAATAGCAGAGCGGATGCGGCGGCAAAGGAAATTCAGCAACGTTCAGTTTTGAGTGTTTTTACTACTCCAATTCAGAGTCATGCCTTTTTTCACCAAAATGCCAAAGCGCTCGCCAGACAGTTCAATCTGCCACTCTCTCAAGCCCAAGGCATAGTTCGCTCTTGCCAGCATTGTGCAGGGGCACCGGGGGGGGCCCTCGTGGGGGGTCAACCCACGAGGGACAGAGGCCAATCAGGTGTGGCAAATGGACGTCACGCATGTTCCGCAGTTTGGCAGATGGCAGTACATGCACGTTTGCATAGACACTTTTTCTCAGTTCATTTGGGCAACGGCGCAGAAAGGGGAGACTGCTTCCCACGTGGAGCAGCACCTCCTTTCCTGCATTGCAGCCATGGGCAAACCTCGGCACGTTAAAACCGATAACGCCCCGTCCTACAGCTCTAGGCAGCTGGCCGCCTTCATGGCCACTTGGGATATTAAGCATACCTTTGGCGTTCCTTACAATCCGCAGGGGCAAGCGATTGTGGAACGGGTCAATCGGATGCTCAAGTCCTATATTGACAAACAAACAGAAAGGGGGGAGCCACCAGCCCTCCCCAAGGCACAGGGCCAGGCACAGCATTGCCTGAATAAGGTATTGTTCACTTACAATCACCTTAACGTTTTTTCTGATTGTACGCCGCAGGAGAAGCACTTCCGCCGCTCGGAAGCTCTCCCGCGGCCGATGGTCCGATACCGGGTGCCACTGGACCCTTCATGGAGGGGCCCGGCGCCGCTCGTAACCTGGGGAAGAGGGTATGCTGCAGTTATGTCTCCTACAGGTGTCGTTTGGATTCCAGCTTGGTGTGTCAAGCCTTACTTGGAACCACATGGCGTGGACCCAGACCGACCAGAGTCCGATCCCGGAGATGGAGGACCTCACTCTGACCGAGAGGACCCGTCGGAGGAGACGGCCACCGACGACAGCACCCAAGATCACCTGGGGGATGGTCAAGATCCTTTGTCGTGAAGCCGAGGACACCGTACGGCACGAAAGGAAGGAGCCAACGCCGGAGAACCTCACAGCTGCAGTTTTCACCCAGATTCATGCCAACACCCTGGCGCTCACCATCATCCTGACCCTTTCCCTGCTTTTGGGGGGAGGCGCTCAGGCCGCCTCGTTGGAAGCCAACGATCTGCTGCCCGGCAGAGACCTCTCTGCCCGGATGCAGTACAATATTTGGGAGAGGTTGGCGGGTCTCGTCAACCAGTCCGATTTTTGCCTCAGGCAGGACCTTGGTTCTGCTTCGATCCTCAGCACCTGCCTCATCCCTGTGTGCCATTCTCCAGGCGCGCACCCCAGGGATGGGGATTGGCTTGTGAAAAGACTTTTCAGCCCGTACAACCCAGCGGCTTCTTCAGAGTATGCCCGTTGGGAGATGCGGCTGACCATGACCTTGCCGGCTGATGCAGCCACCCTCCACACTCCTCGGGTGGCGGTCAGCCCGAACACTACCTGTGGACGAATGTACGGCTGCGCTTCAGCTGGTCGTACCCGGCGCCGCTGCCTCAACGTTGGCAGTGGCAATTGGACTTGCTTGGCACCATGTACGCTCATATAACCCTGCCATCTGGTTGGTTCTTCACATGCAACCAGTATACGTGGAACTACATTCCTGCTAATGTTTCAGACTCTATATGTTGTATCAGTCGTTTGACATTGTTACTCCCTACTAAGGACATGGTCACCCCAAGCACAAATGTTACAAATGTTTCAAATGTTCCCTCACTCGTACGGCACACTCGCACCACCCAGTTGGACAGCTCATGTGAGAGCAGCTTTAGAGTAATGAGCCCTGCCGAATATCTCTCTTTGGCAGTCAGCATCTTTGGCGTGCCAGGCTTAGCCGTCGGCAACGCAAAGAGGATTGGTCGCTTGGCTTGCGGTCTAGCCAAAGCCATCAACCACACCTCCTCAGCAATAGCGCTCCTTAATCAAGAGCAGGCAGAGCTTCGCCATGCCATTCTTGACAACCGAGCGGCTATCGACTACCTCTTATTGTTGCACCACCTGGGTTGCGAATCCTTTCATGGTATGTGCTGTTTCAACCTTACTGACAACTCCCGCAAAGTACAGAGTCAGCTCACTGATCTCCACACCATAGTCCAGGGCATCACAGAGGGTTCTGCATGGGGAGCTTGGTGGAGTTCAGTGTGGAACTGGATGTGGTCATGGATCCCCTGGGGGTGGCTCCAAACGGTACTCAAGGTGGTTGTGGGGGTGATTATACTAGGCATCGCACTCTGCTGCTTTGCGCAATGTATTCCCTCACTGATCTCAAGGTGCCGCCCCAGAAGGAAACCCCGAGACGTCATTCCCGCTCATCAGCTGGTCCCGCTCCTACGCAGGGTCGCCGGTCAGGCTCTTAAGAAAAATTAAAAGGGGAGATGTGGATTCCTCGTGCCCCCGTGGGCACGGAATGGCCCGGCAGAGGCCACTTTCGGGAGAAAGGCTCCCTGGCCCGTGGGCTCTGCGAGCACCCAAATTAAGGGGGGTGGATAAATGATAGGGTTTGATTCACCCAATTACCTGATCTGACCAACGAACCTGCTGAGAGAGCAAATACGTTACCTATTAGAGTAATCCCTCATCTCCGAGTCTCAGTCTCATCCCAGAAGCAAACAGGAGTCATGATTGCCTTAGTCTAAGCCCAAAACAATGGTGTTGTCCCAGCCAGTGTTTGTCCGCACTAATTAACTTCCCCCCGAGAGATTCCCAATTAACCTGAGTAAATAGGTGATGTGATTAACTGTTGGGTGACGGTTTTTTCTACCTTGCCTTCTGATCTATAAATGGTTATGCCTTTTCCTCAATAAACCACTGATCTTATCCTCCTCCCTACTGCCTCGTATCGTTCTTTGATCAGTCTCCTCCGGGACCTCCGGCCCTCAGCAGCCCCGATTCCTACATTGAGTCAAAAATATCTTCTAGGGCATCAGATCGATGAAGGCTTCTTTTTAATGTGACATAATGTTGAGGGGGATTGTAATCTGTATAGCCTTCCTGAATGGAAGTTGATAATGATACATCCAGCTGGGTTCTATTACAGAAAGGAACAAGATGCTGAATTAATGAGTACAAAAAACACAGTTGCAAACTTCATGTTTTAAATAATTAACTTACACCAATTTGCAGGTGTGTATTGCCTTCAGATAATATGTCTATGAGAGGCAGAGTATTTATAAAGTGACAAGCCTTTATAGTTTTATGAAGAGAAAAAAACAGTATGGATTTATTTGTGACACAATGAGATGCTGAGATTATGGGTTCTCTGGAAAACTATACTGATTTTTCATGAATAACATGAATATTTTAACACGTAGAGATGAAACTTCTTACTCCTTTGATTTATTTCTCTTGAGTGGTAAGGGATGCTATCTAACTGTCCAGAATGGCTGTAGCAGTATTTAAAGAGAAATTTAAATTTCTGATAACTTGAGTTAAATTGGTATTCCCCATATTTATTCTTTTGAACTGCTATAATTTCTGAGTGACCAAATACAGGCTAACCCTCTACGTCTGCCGTTCCATGAATTTCCCTCCTGTGGTGTTAATTCAGGAGTTAATTTTCCCATTGTTTTATTCCTCCTCATATGATTCCATCTTATATGATGATAATATGTTGTTAAGTCCTGACAATATGTAGCGAATTGGATTTGCTTTTGTGCAAATACTTGGAATTTAATATTTTAAAAATCTAACTCCTAGAATCCCCCAAGTCATTTACGGGCCACGATAGCTGGAAGGTCATGTAACATTTTCAAAGAGTAAACTTTTCAGTCTTTGTCCTTTTACAGTCAGCATAATACAGGTACCATTGGCAGCCCTAGCTTCTCAAGGGTTAATATTAATACTAATAATGATAGTGTTTCCACAATGGTCCTTTGAAAAACTGTCCTAAGAAAGCTCTTCTCAGTAAGCTTAGGCCAAGATGAAGAAAATTAATATAATTTGCCTTTGGGCACATGTGCACCACATCAGAGCCTGCCCCTCTCCCTGAGAGTTGGCATGGCTAGAGTGCCACAAGACCAGCAACATGCACTCAGGGTCACTTTGTTTACTCAGTAGCCCCTCCCTCAGTCTCTTTCCCCACCATTTCAAAGCACTGAGTTGAATTCACTAGCTTTTTAGACACCTTTTCCCTGTTTGGGGACCCAGTTATCTCCGCTAGGACCCCCTCCCCCCAAGTTCAAGTCCAGAGAGACAAGGTTGGGCAGCAGTCTGGGGGCATGCCTCTTGCAGCAAGAGCTTGTAGGGGTTAGAGCAGTGTTTCTCAACCTTAGGTTTTTGGACTTCAATTCCCAGAAGCCTAAGTCAATTCCCCAAAGCGCTGATCAGCCAACGTACTGACTTAGGCTTTTGGGAATTGAGGTCCTCTTGTGGGGCATTGGTCTCACGTTGAGAACCACTGGGTTAAAGTCTTCAGCTTCTATGCAGACAGTCCAACTGGAGAAGAGAGAAAGCCTGGCAGCTCTTCTTCAGAACTCTTCCCAGTCATTGTCAGTTTCTTCCCACACTTCTGGTCCATCAACTGGTGTTAATCTTCTCATACACACGTCCCACCTGTCTTTGCCTGCTCTATTATCCCTGTCTAAGGGGCTGTAGTGGCTCAGTGGTTAAGAAGCTCACCTTGTTAGCTGGAAGGCTGGCAAGTCAGCAGTTCAAGACCCGGGTACTGCATGATGGATTGAGTGCCCGTCTCAGTCCCAGCTCTTGGGGACATGAAAAGAGCCTCATTAGGCTATCCCCTGAGCAGAGTTTCTTCTACAAAAACCCTTTCAACCCAGAATAATTTATGACATGAAATTATTATTATCATCCCTATCAAAATAGCTTCATCCAGCTGCACCATGTGAACAAGGCCAGTGTGGTGTGCTGGAGGCTCATGCAACCCCTGCATGCCTCCCCCTTTTCACAGCAAACCACACAGTTAAGTTTTTTTAAATAAAAAATCATTATTGAGATGTTTGGGCATCTTCCATCGATTAGGTAAGTGAGTGAGCGAGTGAGCAAGCAAGCATCTGCCGCTAAAAGAAACAATTTGCTTTTTTCTGTAGCTTTGTCTTATTTCCTGTGGTGTGTACTGATATTTCTTCATTAAGCCTTCCTATGTCAGTAGTGGCATATGTAATTATCAAAAAAAAAATCTGTCACATTCACTGTAAACAACTGGAGCCACTGTAAATATACCATAACACCACATGAGGCATAAAAGGCATTAGCAAATGCCAGTTTAGATGATGGCCTAGTCACAAAACACAAATCTTTTTAATTAATCTTAATTCCCGGCCCTATTCTCCTGCAGGAACAAAACACCTGGATATGAGACATTGCAAGTAGATAACCTTCGCTGGGAAGGTAACAGCATTCCGTACGCTCCGGTGTCTAGTCATGTCTGCCACATGACCACGGAAACGTCTGCAGAAGCATACAGTGCTGGCTCTTCAACTTGGAAACAGAGATGAGCACTGAACCCTAGAGTTGGATACGACTGGCTTTCGAGCAAGAGAAACCTTTACCTTTACCTTTACCTTTGGAGTTTAAAAGGTTTATTTTGGTCCTGTGCTCATTGCTGGAATAACTTTGTGCCCAGTGTTGGCACTAAAGTCTAGCAATCAATAATGTATACAAAGAGTGAGAGCAAGAATGTGAGATTGCTTTTGTCATAACTCAAGATTATGAGATATAGACACCTATAACTTGATTTAAATGATAAAGGGGCCTCCTAAGGATGGGCCTTTAATTTAGTAATACAGTACAGTACATCTTATTAATTAAATGTGCATTAATTAATTAAAATGTGCATGTAGGCTGCAGTACTGTGTGAGTTCAGCAGGTGGCAGAAAACAGTCTTCCTGGAAGTAGGAAGTGTCCCTGGAGTAGGGATCTTCTTGAGGCCATGAAGATTAGCAGTTTAGATATTTATCTTGGGACAGTGAAAAGCAGATGCTTATCTCATCACTTCAGGCACTCATTATTCACAGCCTGCTAGACCATTCCTTTACTAAAAAACCATGGTCACGTTGTCCACTATCCATATCCCCACATGATCACAACAGCAGAGAACTAAGCAAGATAGTGACCTTCCACACCCTCTGAATGGATATGAGCCTCAAGTCTGCAGGCTCAGATCCAGGAAGAGCTTTATGGCAAGAACAAACATTCTTGAGGATACACGAGAGCAAAACCAAATTAGAAGGTGGAGGAAGGAGCTCATTGGGAAAGGAACATCATTAAAGGTGGATATAGACTATCTGCTGTCCCCTTAAAAGACAGCAGGTAGTCTGTAAGGTATTGTTACCCCAAATCTGAAAATTACCCCCTTCATTTTTTTAATTTTTTTCCCCCAAATAAAAATGCTTTTACTCTTTATTTTTCAGCCGCCCCCGCCCCCCCCCACACACACACACTTCAGCTGTTAGGCTCATGTACGCATAATCACTACACTAAAACACACATTCATTCAACACACTTTGCAGATAAATAGCTGCAAAGACCTATTTTTAATAAATTTTAAAGGATTGCAAAAACCACGATTTAAAACGACTCCACAAAAGCCTATTCAATTGCATGGGTGATAGACCGGCCCTCGGTCATTCACTTGCATAGCAGGCAGGTTTGAGAATCGTCTTTGACCAGCAGATGGCCACTGTTGATTAAATGCAACTCACTAAAATGTAATTTTTGCTTGAAATTCAAGTTTCTGTGGTTCCTGGAGGGCTCTGCCCGTGGAATAACATTTTTATTTTAGTGAAAGGGGATAGCAGTTTTTCAGGTAACAGAATAACCATGTTTCCCTTTCTCTTTGCTCTAATAGTAGTTATAGTGGCCATTACTTGGTAGGACTTTACTCGAATTCTAGTCATTCTACTTTGCATGTATTTAGGTGTCCTAAATGTGCATTTTTCATTAAAAAGAGAGGGAGAGTAGCCAAAATAATCTTATACAGCTACACATATAGCATCACTTTTTGAGGGATATTGACTGGGGATCCAGGGCACTGTGTTGTCCTGGTTTTCCTCATTTCTGGAGGGCCGTACCCAGTCGGTATGGTTAGAGAGTGAGAGGTCCAGCCCTAGGCCCCTTAAGTATGGGGTGCCGCAGGGCTCTGTGCTCTCTCCTCTCTTATTTAACATCTATATGAAGCCACTGGGTGAGATCATTCGTTCCCACGGGGTGCGGTACCATCAGTACGCGGATGATACTCAGCTGTACATCTCGGCCCGTGGGGACCCCAGTGATGCTGTTGAAATCCTATCCGGATGCCTGGAGGCCATTGGGGTCTGGATGGGGGCCAATGGGCTTCGGCTGAATCCCAGCAAGACAGAGTGGCTGTGGATAAGGGGCCCCGTGTTATCCAGGGAGTTACCACCTTTGGTACTGGATGGGGCTGTTTTGCCCCAGACAGACCCAGTGCGCAATTTGGGGGTTCTTCTGGACTCGCGGCTGCTGCTGGAAGAACAAGTGGCGGCTGTGGCCAGGAGGGCTTTTGCCCAACTTCGGGTGATTCGCCAATTGCGCACACTCCTGGACCGGGGCTCCTTGCTTATGGTCACCCATGCTCTGGTTACCTCCCGACTAGACTACTGTAATGCGCTCTACATGGGGCTGCCCTTGACGACCATTCGGAGGCTGCAGCTGGTCCAGAATGCGGCGGCCCGGGTGGTAATGTGGTGTGGGCGATATGCCCATGCCTCTCCGCTACTCCGGGAGCTGCACTGGTTACCAGTTTGTCTCCGGGTGCAATTTAAGGTGCTGGTTTTGACCTTTAAAGCCCTATATGGCAGGGGGCCAGGATACCTTAGAGACCGCATCGTCCCAAGAGTGTCTGCCCGTCCAACTAGAGCGGACCGGAGGGGTTCTCTAATTGTGCCACCAACGAGGGATGCACATTTGTCTAGCACCCGAAGGAGGGCCTTCTCCGTGTCCGCTCCAACTCTCTGGAACCTCCTGCCAATAGACCTAAGACTCCAAAGTGAATTGCTGCCCTTCAGGAAAGGAGTGAAGACCTGGCTGGCAGGGCAGGTGTGGGGCCCGAATGGGACTATGGTGCCCGCCTGCTGGCTTGTATAAGAACTCTCTCTCTTCCTCTTCCTCTTCCTTTTTCTTCCTTTTTCTTCCTTTTATAGTGGATGGGGTGGGTGGGTGGGATATAGGGGTTTTTAAAGGGGGTGGGTTGGGGTTTTTTATAATGTTTTATGTATTTTTGTGCATTGTTGTGATGCCGCCCTGAGTCGGGCATGCCTGAGCGGGCGGCATATACAAATTTGACTAATAAATAAATAAAATAAATATTCATTCATTCATTCATTTATGACCTCACTTCTCCCCACCCTCCACCAGAGCCTCTTTTCAATGCCTGTTCAGCAGATGCACATAAAAATAAAATACCTGCAGGAGTGCAATGCAGATTGATTGAAACATGTGAAGAAATCATTTATATGCAAAAGTCTGTTATTTTAGCAGTGCCCTTTGTTAACTGAACTTAGGTCACCTTCAACAATTATGGGAATTATTTAATATTTGAGTATAATCATCACTAACTGTATCATTGGTGGAAATGATCTTTGTGTGTGCTGCTTGTGCAATAATTAAGAGCAGAATAGACATTCTATAACACATTAGAGTTATTTGGTGGGCCATTAACATTAAACAAAGGAGAACTAAGACATTAAGCTAGAAGGTGAAAAGTCAGCATAAGTTCAACTAACATTTTTGATCTGACAATTCTGTGAAGCAATTTGCAGTAAATTTGATAATGCTTTTAACCATTCCTTCCCTTCCTCTTTTTCAGTAGTTCTGGCCAACTTTGGAAAGAAGACCTTTGACGCTGTAAAAAAAGCCACCATAAAATGGATGAGTTTACCCTGATACTAAAATTGATGTATACTGCTGCCAGTTGTTTACTGATCTCAGTTCATAGTGTTGGTAAAGGTTTCCCTTGCTCAAAAGCCAGTCGTATCCGACTCTAGGGTTCAGTGCTCATCTCTGTTTCAAAGCCAAAGGTTGGTATTAACCTTTAAACTCCTCTCTGGTATAGCCATCTAAGGGACCATTCATGTCATTGAGGATACTAGCATATTCGTGCCCGGCCAGCCGGGCAGTTTTTATTTGTGGTGTTTTTTTTTGTTTTTGTTTTTTGGTTAAGGGTGGTTTGGGTGGGTGTGTTTTGCATTTGTGGTTTGTGACTTTTTTATCTATTTTATTATATTTATTTGTGTTTTGGATTTATTTCTTATTTTTCTGACTTGTTTTTACTCTTGTGGCCTCTAGGTGGGGCTGTTAGTAATAGTGTTGGATTCTCTTTTTGTTTGACTTGTTTTTTCTCTCCCGGCCTCTAGGTAGGGCTTCTTCCAGTAAGTAGTCTTTGTTTCTTCATTTCTGTTCTGGACCCGTAGAGGGAGGACGTGCTGGTGAGTTCTCTGGGTTTTTTTAATCTGGGTTTTGTTTTTTGTTTTTTGGTGTTGGACTGGTAGGTGTTTCTGTTTCTTCTTTTGTGTTTTTTTGGAGTTTAGATTGTTTTGTTTATTTCTGGTTATTTTTTATGTTTCTGATTTCTTTTGTGATTATTTGTTTAATTTGTGCTATTTTTGTTGTTTGAGTAAGGCATTTTTGTGTTGTAGTTAGGTGTTTTTTCTGTGCTTTCATGGTATTTTGGGTGTTTTTTTGTGGATTTTGTTGTTTATTGTTTTGTTGGTTAATGTGTTTGTTTAATTATTTACTTATTTGTGTTTTATTATTTTTGGTGTTTGGCATTTTGAGTAAATGTTTGGTTTTGTTGTTGTTGTGTATTTTTGCATGAAGAACGGGCTGCCTGTCAGTTCCTTTTATCCCCATTGCTGCTTCAAATTTTAGTTTCGATGCAGCAATGGGGAAAAGGAGGAGCCGACAGTCAGCCTGTTCTTCCCCTGGTAAGGTTTGTTAGGTAGGTCGGGTGAAAAGGAGGCAGAGAAGAGCTATCTGCCTGACGATGGTTCTCTCCTCTCTGTCTCCCTTTTCTCCTGGCTTACCTAGTGTTTGTTTGTTTATTTATTTATTTGTGTTTTATTATTTTTGGTGTTTGGCGTTTTGTTTTTGTTTTGTTTTTTATAATTTTTTATTTAATTTTTTAAACAAATACAGATGTTAACATGGTGGTATCTGACACCAGTTTGATTTCTCCCCCCCCCATTATTTCACTAATCTCTTTATCATCTTACAACCCCACCACATGTGTTCATAAGTTCCTATTGTATTGTTACATCTCCAACATAACTTACCCTTTTTATTATCAATCTGATGTAACCTCACTGGTGTCAGATACTCCATAACATTTTATAATTATGTTATTTAATTCTAACCGACATAGTTCTCATTATTCTCTTTTTCCATTTGTTTCATGGTGTTTTGCATTTTGGGTAAATGTTTGTTTTCGTTGTTGGTGTGTACTTTTGCGTGAAGAATGGGCTGCCTGTCAGTTCCTCTTCTCCCCATTGCTGCTTCGAATTTTGGTTTCAATGCAGCAATGGGGAAAAGGAGGAGCCGGCAGTCAGCCCGCTCTTCCCCGGTAAGGTTCGTTAGGTAGGTCGGGGGAGAAGGAGGCAGAGAAGAGCTATCTGCCTGACGATGGTTCTCTCCTCTCTGTCTCCTTTTTCTCCTGGCTTACCTAACCGGAGATCAGCAGGCAACGATCCGTAAGGGGTGGTGCTCTTCCTTGCAGATTGCTGGCTTCTGCTTTTGTATTACCTCCATCGGAAATACAAAGGCAGCAGCCAGTCATCTGCCAGGGAGGGTGCTTCCCCTGACGAACTGCTGCCTGCTGGTGGTATTTTTTTCCACCCCGGCTCAACTTTCCTTGAGGCCGGTGGTGGTCTTGCAGTGTCTTCAGCGGAATAGCAGGGAGGAGAGGGAGTCCCTCTTCTCCCCGTTGCTCCGGGAAAGAAGGCCAGCGGTGGTCTCGCCATGGTTGTTTGTGTGTGTTTGTTTTGCGAGGCCATGAGGCACTGCGTCTGGCTGCAGTGGACTTGCGCTCCCGTTTCTGCGGCGGTTTTTTCTGCAGCTCGATTTCAATTGGGCGCGCCGCGTTTCCCAACGTTCTTTTTGCTCGCACCTCTCAGCCTGATTGGCTGAGGCATGGTGCTGGCAGAGGATGTTGGGAATTGAAGTTGTTTCCCTTTGTTCACATTCCTGGGGCTGTTGCCCCACTGGCAGCTTCAGCAATGTTGCGGTGTTCTGCGGTCCGGGTTCAGGCGAGTGCAGGCGGCTCGGTACAGGATACGATAGCTGGATGCGGGCGTGTATACTGGAGTCCAATGGTTAACACCCCTCTTTATAGGTTAAGATAGCTCATTATGAACATCTGGAAGAAAAGTCTTTCTGAGGCTATAATTGTTGACAAAGGCACTTTTGTTGAATGCAGGTAAAATGTTCAGTCCAGTATAGTTCCCAATCAGTGCAATGTTCTGTCTTCAGGTTGATCCGGAAATTAAAATAAAGATTGTCTATAGTTTAATTCATCAATCTAGAGACTGTACCCAAGAAATCAAAAGAGGACTGAGACTCAGAAGGACAGCCATAAAAGAGCTAAGAATTATCCACATGTAAGGATATGTCACTGGAGACAAAGGCCATACAATGGGTTCCTGATAATAATAAACAGATATGGAAGAATGACCATCAATCACACTGACAAGTTAAAAAATTACTCATTTGAAATATGGTGTTGGAGGATAGCTTTATGGATTCAATAGAATGGCAGAAGGACGAATAAATGGATTCTGGATCAAATCTACCTAGAACTCTATCTGGAAACTAAAATGACCAAACTAGGAAGGTAACTACACAGGTATTTAACCCACTGTTTGGTCTACTGTGGGTATGGTCTAGTCTGCTTCTTTGGCAATCAGATGCTATAATTACTAGAGTAGCAGCTCCCCCGGTAGCTTAGTGGTTAAGGCGCTGAGATTGGAAGGTCGAGTTTCAATACTCGACAGCTGCACTTGGGGACATGAAAGGAGTCTCATTCGGGTGATCCCTAAAAATCCTTTCAACCCAGAGTAATCTCTGACATGAAATAATAATAATAATAATAATAATAATAATAATAATAATAATAATAATAATAATAATAATAATAATAATAATAATAATAATAATAATAATAATAATAATAATAATTATTATTATTATTATTATTATTATTATTATTATTATTATTATTATTATTATTATTATTATTATTATTATTATTATTATTATTATTATTATTATTATTATTATTATTATTATTATTATTATTATTATTATTATAGTGGCTACCTGTACTTTCCTTCCGCTTTTCCCCAATAGCAGGTTGGACACCTTCTGACCTGAGTTGACCACCTTCCAGCATCATATTTTTTAGCCTTTTGATACTCCATGGGGTTTTCTTGACTCACTATTTCCTTCTCTAGTAGATTGTGTTTAGTCAGAGTTCTCCATTGTGGCCTGTCCATCTTGGGTCTACATGGCATAGCCCATAGCCTCATCAAATGACACAAGTCCCCTCATCATGGCAAGGCAAAGATTCCTTGTGGGGGCAATTTCAAGTAGCAGCTTTCTATCTTAGCGTCAAGAAGGCAAGAATCCTTTCATTTGCACATAGTAAATGAATACCTTCCATCTTTGCACCAGCAATGAATGGCAGTTCTTCCTGAAGAGGCCATCAACTTTGATGGGGAAAAAACCCTAGCCGATTCTCTCCTGACCTGAACATAAGGCTCATCTTTTTTTTCTGAACAGAAGACTTGTAGATGTAGTTGGCTACAGTGTTCCACCCATAGGACCATACCTGTCAAGTTGCAGTGATGAAAATAAGGGAAGGTTTCCGGGCGCCGGTACACGCATGCACAGTAACCCGTTCGCGTATGTGCAGTAACCAATTTGCGCATGCGCAGTAACCCCTTCGTGCATGTGTACATGTGCAGAAACCCTTTGTGCATGTGCTGAAACCCCTTTGCGCATGCACAAAAACCCCTTTGTGCATGTGTGCATGCATAGTAACCCCTTTCCTGGCCATTCCAATTACAGGATGGCAGCGGGAAAGAGGGGGAAATCTGTGAATTACGGGAAATTGTGGCCAAAACAAGATACTTGACAGGTATGCATAGGACATATTAACAATTTTCTTAATATGAAGGCATTTATCTTGCTTCCCCCTTCCAAAGGCAGTCACCAGTCCTTTTGGAAAATAAGGAGACTTTTCCAAAATAATTTCCAAAAGGGCATGAGGGTCAGAAATTGGAAGAATATATGCTCTTTAAAACAGTAGTAATGTATGGTTCTGAAACCAGTAGTAATATATGGTTGTGAGAGCTGGACCATAAGGAAAGCTGAGCACAGAAGAACAGACAACTTTGAAATGTGGTGTTGGAGGAGAATTTTGAGAGTCCCCTGGACAGCGAGGAGAACAAATAGGTCGATCTTAGAAGAAATCAACCCTGACTGCTCCTTAGAAGGTCAAATAGTAAAGATGAAGCTGAAGTACTTTAGACATCAAATGGGGTCGCAAAGGGTCGGACTCGACTATGCGACTGAACAACAACAAAACACCACTGAACTGGTGAGCCCAAAGAGTTCTTTGATTCCACTTCTGGGATTCCACCCCTGCTTTCTTTCATGTGGATAGCAATGGGTATGCTGTCAAGCCCCAAGCAAGCAAGTAACACCTTCATCGCTTACCATAGTCTAGCAAAAACAAAATGTGTGGCATAGGATTAATCTTATATTAACTACAGCTTATATTTCTCTATTTAATAGAACAGGGACGCAATAGAAAAAGCTTGATGTGACCGCAAGAGCACCAATGAACAATTCAGCTCAGCATCATTGGCTGTTGCTGAAGATCTGAGCAGTCTTTCTTTCAGAGTGGACAATTCTCCATTGCCAATAGCAGTGTTGTGTCACAGTGTGCACAGAGAACAGCAGTTAATTATGAATAGCCAATATAACAGATTACGTTAGGCCTTCAGGCTCAGCAGGTCTCTGCAGGACCATAGCCAAATATCTTACTCCATGTCATATTTTAGTATTTTCTATGATGGCTAGTTTGCCAAAGTTACTTCTCTTCAACAACAATGCCTAGAATCCCATAGCTACCATAGTCACTTTTTTGGCCATAGCTGCTGATGCCACAAATTGAACTTTCACAAGTAGATTTTCTGCTCTGTCATTCTGTGCTCCTTTGAGATCCTACAAAGGAGGCAGAGCTATCTGTTGAAGCTGTAAACATATGAATACTTTGAAAGAGAAGACATACTTGGAATGTCCTTGGTGAAACAATGCTTTTCTGTAAAAAGTGCAAGGAGAATACTTCTTTGCAGCTTTTAGCCCTTTCTTCAGACGGTGCCGAGGTTCTGACAAACTAAAGTCTGTGTGAGCCATGCATCTATGTTTGTAGGCTCCTGTACATGACTCATGAAGCTTGAGCCCTTAAGAGGATTGGACTGGGGGTTCCTAAGGCAAAGAAAGCCACTTGTCAACACCAATACAATACTCTTCTAATACAATCAGATATGGCGACCTGCTTGAGAGAAGCCTCATTTGGACATTCCCTGTGCGGAATTTCTTCCGTAAAACTAATTTCAGCCCAGAATAATTTCTGACACAAAATTATTATTATTATTCAAAAAGTGAACTCCTATTCACATGGAGGAAGTCTAAAAGGCCATTCACTATTAATAACTCATTTTAATTGCCCCCCTTAAAATCAAATCCCCCCACCTGTGGGGCATGTGCCCCACGTTGGGAACCACAGCTATATATGCATACGTAAAAGAATAAAGCCATGAACTGCAAGTAAAAGATTTTTGTTTCTTTTAACCAAGAAAAAAAACACCACACACACACTTTACTTTAAGGGAATGATTAAAATTCAGCAGAACTCTCTGGGCTTTCCCCCAAACTAAACAGAGGAGGAATAATCGAATTCTAAATCCTTTCAGCCTATCCATCCCTGCAAAACAAGTAGCAATATTAGAACATAGGCCATGTGTATTATGCGTATAATGTAGAAAGCAAAGCTATCATGAAAAGAATGGTCTGTTTCCTTAGAATCAAGGTGGAAAGCTGTTACAGTTTGTGATTGCTGATGAAAACATCCACGGGGGCAGATTTGCTATTTCACATTTCTTACTCCCTCGAGCAACAGGCATTTTTATTTCCCTTATTTCCTTCTAAATAAAATGGAGATTTGTGGGAAGCTGCACTATGTAATTGCCTAGAAATATATACCGTAAGTGCAAAGGGGGCAGTCAGTCAGTGGTAGTTTTAGAGGCTGAGTATTTGACGACTGGAAGGTCAGCAAGTCAGCAGTTTGAGACCTGAGTGCTGCACGATGGAGTGAGCTCCCGCCTCCGCCCCAGCTCCTGACAACTTAGCAGTTCGAAAGCAAGAAATTGCAAGTAGAAAAATATGGACCACTTCAGTGGGAAGGTAACAATGTTTGGTGCACTTCGGTGTCTAGACATGCCTGCCAAATGACCACGGAAACGTCTGCAGACACAGACAGCACTAGCTCTTTGGCTGTAAACAGAGATGAGCACTGAACCCTAGAGTCAGATACGACTGGCTTTCGAGGAAGGGTGATCTTTATCTTTATATGAGTGTTTATTACACTGTTGAGAGTGTAGGGATAGACCGGTGAGTTCTTCAAGAAGGGGATCTGAGAATGTCTGTGCTAGAGCAAACCGCTCCACCTCCAGAGCAGTGTGACCTACATCTTTCTGGCCCCTGTCAAAAAACTTCTATTTTTCTGGTTCAGCAAGGATTGCTCTACCTTGGTTTGCCTCCAGAGCCTATGATTGCTGGGAAAGGATCAAAGGAAGCTTTTCTTTTTCATTTTGCCAATACAGTGGAACCTTGGTTAACGTAATTAATATGTTCTCTACAGTGGTAGGATTCAGCAGGTTTGCCCCAGTTCGCCAGAACCGGTAGCAGAAATTCTGGCTAGCCCCGCCCATCCAAGTTTTCAAATAAAGTAGTCCTAATTCGGGTGCAACGCAGGGCTTTCCCCTGGCCACACCCACCATACCACGTCTACAGAGTAGGTAGTAATTTTTTTTGGAGCCCACCACTGGTTCTCCGGGACATTTCTTACAGTGAAAATTACTTTAACCAAATTTCCCATAGGAATGCATTGGAAACCAATTAATCCATTCCAGGGGGAAAATTCCATAAACCGAGTCACTGTTTTCTATGGATTTCTTTTTGTTATGTGATTTTAATGTTAACCGAGCCGTTTGTTAACCGAGGTTCCACTGTATTGTGAAGTGGCTTAATAAGAGAGCCACTTCAGGAGATTAGCAAATTAATCACTTCCTTAACTCCACAGAACGGCTGACAAAGGGAGGGGGGTGATGTGTATTGCACAGCCAATATTTTCTGCATCGTTAAACAAATACTGTAAATAAAAACAAATGGAACAGCTCTTTTTTTTGCTGTCCTTTTAAAGATCCTACCTAATACACATATAGCAACCCAGAGTAATTTCTGGCATGGAATTTATTATTAGCTAATTCAGTGTTTGAACACAAGTGACTGCTTAGAGACACTTCAAAAGGTTTCTTTGCTGAGGTAAAACAATGCCATTTGGAAGCAGTGGTGGGAGATATTTCAGGAAGCAAATAAGTGTTTGTGTGGTGGCAGGCAAAGCAGCAGGAGAGGCTGAAAGCACTTGACTCCCACCTTCCCAACTCTCTATCTCTCATCTTGTATACTTATGAACCAGTGGATAGGGGGAAGCCCTGGAAGAACAAGGTGAGAGAAAATCAGGATCTGAAATCAGAGAATTATAGAGAACTGTCAACAATACTAAACAAAATATGTGAACAGAAAGATTGAATTAAATTCCAGAGACTGGGAATCAACACTATTTAGCTCAACCCAATGTGAGAAAATTTGTCCCTTTATCCACACCCTTGATTAATTCTTTCCCTCAATTGTACCCTTGGTACTCCAGTTCAAGAGTCTTTCTATATACCTGCTGGATAAAATGTTAGCTGGGGAAGAGCAGGGGCCTCATTGGCAAAACATTAGTTTGTTTGTTTGACCATTCCACTAGTGCAAACACTACTTTGGGCTGATTACATAATGAACTTCAAAGTGAAGTAGGAAGGTTGAAGAATACTCAAGTAAAATGGGGCAATTTGCTTGCTTGTTTGTTTGTTGGCTCAAGAGGTTAAGATGTTGAACTCAACGACTGGAAGGTCAGAGTTCAATTCCTGAGTACTGCACGGCGGAGTGAGCTACCATCTCTGTCCCAGCTCCTGCCAACCAAGCAGTTCAAAAACAAGAAATTGGAAGTAGATAAATAGGGACCAATTTGGTGGGAAGATAAACAACATTCCGTGCACTCCGGTGTCAAGGCATGCCTGCCACATGTCCATGCAAATGTCTGCAGACACAGACAGCTCTTTGGCTATAAACAGAGATGAACACTGTTGTGTATTGAGGCACAATTGCAAGTAGCCCAGGGAGTGTTCTTGCAAGGGGAAAATAGCAGTTTCCCGCCATCTTAATTAGAAGCCTAAAATGGTGTGAAACCCCTGCAAAAGGGCGCGCTAGTTATGCTAACCCAAGCCCTGTCATTGGTTACAGTTTTGGATCCTGTTCCCTATTGGTTACCTTCATATATTCCCTGCACTGATTGGTTAGTAACATTTGCCCGGCGGGTCGCTACCTTGTATCCAGTAGCCACCGCTGGGGAGACACTATATAAGCCCCATGGATAAACAAGGGTGGGGCCGGACTGGATCTATACTTCCTACATCCTACAGGTAGCCTGGCAGCGCTATGCCTGGGTCCCTCCATTATGCTATAATTCTCGGTAGCTAGTTTATTGCCCATTGCCGGGTAAGATTCCGGAGGGACTGACTCCGTTAGGATTGTATAGCCATCTCGGGATCCGGAACACCTTGTAAACTAATCTCTACTGACTATTATAATAAAGCCTGTTGCTGTTTGTTCATCGTTGTCCTGGACTTGTGCTTATAAGGGCCAGATCTAACAAACACTGAACCTTAGAAACAGATACGACTGGCTTTCGAGCAAGGGTGACCTTGTTTATTTAACCACCTGTTGTGTCCTAAAGCCTGTGCCTTTAAACAATGTACCTATCCATGTGTATCCAATGTAACCTCTTCTATGTGTAACATTGTAACCTCCAGCTGAATCACTGTAACCTTAATAGGACGCGAGCTAGTGACCACTAGATGGCAATAGCGAGCGTCCAAGCTCATTGGTCCAAGACTCACCTAGAACAACAGCGCGGGAAGATTCCCGCCACTACCTTCACCTGGACAAGAAGGGCGTGATCTGCAATGATGTCACGCAGCCTGTAGCCAATAGGCTATCAAGGAGCCACATTCAAATGTATAGCCACTGTATATATTGAGCTGTTCATCTGCCATTACCTCATGTTCCCTCTGACCAGCATGTAATAAAGTTGTGTTAAGCCAGCTCTTCGGCTGTCCTGGTGTCTTTGGTCCCATACACTAAATTGGCGACGAAGGTGGGATTATGGCTGCCCACGGGACCAAGACATACGCCGGTTTTGACATCAAGAAACCGCAAGATTGGGAACTCTTCGAAATGGACTTCCAAGTTGCGCTGGTGGAGTTCGAGGTGACGGACGAGGCAAAGAAGAGAGCCATCCTCACCAGAATGCTCGGGCACGACGGAAAGAGAGTACTGATTGACCTCATCGCACCCAAAAAGGCGGCTGAATTCAAGGCAAAAGAGCTCCTGACGGTACTGAGAGACCATTTCCGGCCCTCGGTAGCGATGTTTCCCGCTCGGAGCGCGTTTTGGAGGCGAGTCCAAGCGCCTGATGAGTCGGTCGCCGCTTTCGTAGCGGCCCTGCGCCTGGCTGCCGGCCCGTGCAAATGGGAGAATTTGGAAGTCACCCTCAGGAACTGCGTGCTATGCGGCCTGAAGGACGCCGAGATTCAGCGCACGCTAATGAATCAGGAGCCGCCCCCCACGTTGCAGGAGGTCCTGAAAGCGGCACAGGCCGCGGAAGCCACGAAGGCAGGGGTGCAAGAGCTCCAGGACTGGCGGCCGAAGGCCGACAAAGCAGAGAGTTCGGTGCATGCAGCCCGGCGAACTTCGAAATCGTCCGCCGAAAGCAGCGACGACGAGGACGTCCGGAAGGTCCGAAGGGAGGGCCGGCGTTGCGACGGCTGCGGGGCGGCTCACGACCGTGCCAGGTGCCCATTCAGAAAGGCCGAGTGCCACAACTGCGGGCGACGCGGGCACATAGCCAAAGTATGCAGACAACGACGCAAGGACCGGAGGAGCTCACCCGACCGCCCAGCGAGGGACCGGAGGAGCTCGTCTGACCGCCCAACGAGGCCAGACCGCTCGACGAGACTAAAGGATGGCGCCCGGCCCACGAGGAAGCAGGACGGCGTGGGCCGCATCTCCGATGACAGCGGCGACGACGCCCCGGTTTTCAGCGTGTCCTTGGGACACCCCCGTTACTTTGTTGAGGTACTGGTGCAAGGGGTCCCTGTTAGGATGGAGATTGACTCTGGCTCCTCTTACTCCATTATTTCCCAGAGGGAGTTTTTGAGAATTGCCCCCCGCGTACGGCCCAAGCTCAAAGCGTTGAGGTCCACGCTTCGGGACGTGCAAGGGAACAGTATCCCGGTGTTGGGGGTTGGGAATTTCCAGGTTCAGTACAAGCAGCACGCAGCGGAACTCCCCCTAGTCATTCTTAAGGGAGGTAATTGCAGCCTCCTCGGGACTCAATGGTTTCAGCCCCTGGGTCTGTTCATTGGGGGGGTGCACGCCGTTGGGTCTGACCCGATACAGGAGGTGTGCGACGCGCACCCCGAAGTCTTCAAGAAGGGACTTGGGAAATTCAATGGACCCCCAGTAACATTCGACCTGGACCCGGAGGTCCGCCCAATCAGACTTAAACCGCGCAGGGTGCCTTTTGCACTCAAGGACAAAATAGAGGCGGAACTGGACAAATTAGTGGGCCAGGGGATTCTTGTTCCTGTTGATTCCGCGGAGTGGGAAACTCCAATTGTCACAGCATTGAAGGCCAATGGGGAGGTTCGCATTTGCGCCGATTATAAGTGCACCATTAATAAGGCAATCCGCCCTAATGCGTACCCGGTGCCGGTGGTCAGCCATTTGCTAGCCAGGTTACATGGGGGAAAGTGTTTCGCTAAGCTCGACCTGGTACAGGCCTATCAGCAACTCATGGTAACCCCTGCTGCAGCTGCTGCACAGACCATAATCACGCATAAGGGGGCGTTCCAGGTGACGCGCCTCCAATTCGGCGTGAACTCGGCGCCTGGAATTTTCCAGTCGCTCGTGGAACGCCTCCTCAAAGGGCTGGACGGCGTTTTACCATATTTTGATGACGTATTGATAACGGGGGGGAGTGAGGTTGAGTTGGCTAAAAGGCTAAACAAGGTCCTGGCGGCGTTCGAACGGGCGGGGTTGAGGTTGCGAAAAGACAAATGCGTCTTCTTCGCGAAGGAGGTTGAGTTCTTAGGGTTCCGAGTAACACCCAAGGGGATCAAACCGTCCAAATCCAAGGTTGCCGCCATCAAGAAAGCCCCTCGCCCCACATCCAAGCCCAAGTTGCAGTCGTTCCTAGGGCTCTTAAATTTCTACCACTCCTTCCTTCCACGGAAGGCTGCGGTGGCTGAGCCGCTTCACAAGTTGCTCAAGAAAGATGCGGCATGGATGTGGGGCGATGACCAGGAGAGGGCATTCACGGAACTGAAACAACTCCTGGCGTCTGACACCATTCTGACCCATTTCGACCCCAAACGGCTGGTGGTACTGATCTGTGATGCATCCCCGGTGGGGGTGGGGGCAGTGTTATGCCACGTGTTGGAAAACGGGAGGGAGGCCCCAATAGCGTTCTACTCCAGGTCCCTGTCCCAAGCGGAGAGAAACTACGCCCAAACAGACAGGGAGGCGCTGGCGATAGTTGCGGGGACCAAAAAATTTCACGATTTTCTGTACGGCCGCCCCTTCACCATCGTGACTGACCACAAGCCCCTACTAGGCATTTTTACCGCAGATAAGCCCACGCCACAGATCCTGTCCCCGAGAATGCTTAGGTGGGCCATTTTTCTCAACGCCTACCAGCACGCGTTGGTGTACCGGCCCGGGAAAGAGATCAGCCATGCGGACGCTCTATCGAGGTCCCCCCTCCCCCTGACGCCCAGCCAGGTGAGCAAGGGGGAGAGGGACCATCAGGTTCTCATGATAGAGGTGCTGGATTCGCCCCCCGTAGTGCCCGCCGACATTGCCACAGCGACAAGAAAGGACAAGACGTTGGCGGCGGTTTGCTCCTGGGTACAGAAAGGGTGGCCGGCGTCCTCCCCAGCAGAGGAATTCGCCCCATTTTTTAGGAAGAAGCTGGAACTGTCCCTAGAGAGGGGGTGCCTCTTGTGGGGGCAGCGGGTGGTGGTCCCTACATCCCTTCGACCGTGGGTGCTTAAACTGCTGCACGTCAGCCACCCCGGAATCGTGCGCTCCAAAGCGCTGGCCCGAAGCTACTTTTGGTGGCCCCAGTTAGACGCCGACATCGAGCACATGGTCGGCACTTGTGAGAGTTGCCAATGCTCCAGATCAGAGGAGGCCCGTCTTCCCCACAGGGAGTGGGACGCGGCTAAGGGGCCGTGGTCCCGGATACACATAGACTTCGCGGGCCCGTTCTGAGGAACCCTGTTTCTCCTTGTTGTGGACGCCTTCTCCAAGTGGTTGGAGGTCATCCCAGTCACGAGCACCTCCTCGGCCGCGACAATTAAGCATTTGCGGAGAATTTTTTCCACATTTGGCATACCCGACACCCTAATTAGCGATAACGCTAGTTGTTTCACGTCCGCTGAGTTCAGGGCATTCACAGAGATTAACGCCATCCAGCACATCACCTCCGCCCCTTTCCATCCGGCCACCAATGGCCAAGTGGAGCGCCTCGTACGCACCACAAAGGACGCGCTGCGGCGCATGGGCCCTGTGGACCTCAACCTGCAAGTGTGTCAGTTTCTGCTAGGGTACAGGGTGACCCCGCTAGCGTCAGGCTACTCCCCTGCGGAGCTTTTAATGCGCAGGAAGCTGACCACCATACTCACTAGACTAGATCCCACGAGAGTTGAGGACAAGGGGAGGAACATAGGGTTAGAAGCCACCAAGAGTTTCAGCGTGGATGCCCCGGTACATTGCAGGAACTACGCCAGCGCGGGGCCAGCCTGGGTGCCGGGGGTGGTCGTGGAACAAACCGGTCCCGTTTCGTACCGTGTGGAGACCAACACAGGTCTACTTTGGCGGCGGCACGCGGACCAGCTCCGGAGCCGGGTCCCAGGAAATCAGGGCGCCGAAAAAATGGATACAAATTCAGTGTTAGGGTCCTCCCCCACCCGTTTAGCCCAAGGGGGAGGAGAGGGGGGTCCAGAGTCCCCACCAAGGGGGGAGGAGAAGGAATTTGTCCTCGTAGATATCCCGCGGGATCCCCCAACAGAGTTTGATTTTGATTTTCAGAACCGGGGGGGGGTTTCGGAGTGGTCCCCCACCCATCCAAGCGAGAAGAGGGGTTTTACGTTAGCCCCTGGTGCCCCCGGTTCAACCACAATGGAATCTACCCTTTCCCCTAAAACTGCAAAACCGCAGCAAGCCGCTAACAAGTCTCCCTCTCCCATTACAGGACAAGGGTCCAGGGAACAAGGAAGCGGGAGCGGCCCCCGGGTGGGCCAACCCACATCGCGGCCCAAACGCGAGTGCAATAAACCATCTTGGCTAAGAGACTTCGTCTCATCCTAGGGGGGGTGTTGTGTCCTAAAGCCTGTGCCTTTAAACAATGTACCTATCCATGTGTATCCAATGTAACCTCTTCTATGTGTAACATTGTAACCTCCAGCTGAATCACTGTAACCTTAATAGGACGCGAGCTAGTGACCACTAGATGGCAATAGCGAGCGTCCAAGCTCATTGGTCCAAGACTCACCTAGAACAACAGCGCGGGAAGATTCCCGCCACTACCTTCACCTGGACAAGAAGGGCGTGACCTGCAATGACGTCACGCAGCCTGTAGCCAATAGGCTATCAAGGAGCCACATTCAAATGTATAGCCACTGTCTATATTGAGCTGTTCGTCCGGCATTACCTCATGTTCCCTCTGACCAGCATGTAATAAAGTTGTGTTAAGCCAGCTCTTCGGCTGTCCTGGTGTCTTTGGTCCCATACACTAAACCACCCCACTAGTGCAAGTACTTCACTGGGCAGCTTACCTAATAGACTTCAAAGTTAAGTATAAAGTTCAAAGAACAATCATGTAAAATGGGGCTTTTTGGACACAGGATAAATCTTCTGTGCATTTGGAGAAATCCAGGCAATGCAACATTTATGTCTATGTAATTCATGCCCCACCCTGTGGGCAAAAGATCTAATAAATGGCTGAGATTATGCCATTGGAATAGCCAGTTTCCATTCAAAAACAATCAATGCTCTGACATGAACAAAGAAAGAATGGGGTAAAAAACTCTCACACAGTAATAAAAATACGAGTTAAAAACAATATAACAATAGGACGGACAATAATTATAACCCTAAATTATGAGTAACCTTATGGGAAAACTTAAAAAGAGTCCAGGCTCAGTCATCAGCATTTCCAGGCATGGCTGGGAAAGTTCCTGTCTGAAAACTCAGAGGAAAGCTGGTGAGTATAGACAACACTGGGCTAAGGGAAGCTAGGATCTGATGTCAGACAAGGCAGCTCTGTGGGAGCTTTTGACTTTGCCGACTGCATTGCTCCAATTGCCAAATGGTTGCTTTCTGAGTTGAGCGGCCTGTGACCAGCAGCTATGAAGAAGTGAGTGATGTTCTTTTAAACAAAACCTTGCCAACCATTAGCAGCCAGGAAAGAAATCTCCTCAGGGGAAATCTCTTCGGGGAGCCCGAAGACGCTGCTGCCACGAGCCACCGTGCCCTCTCGACCTGTTATCGGCCAGGAGGAGGACAAGGAGAGTAACTTTTGATTGTTTTTTGGGGGGTGGTTCTGCTGCTGGCGGTCTTTGTGGGGTTTCTGAAATGAGGTTTCCATTTGTTTGAAATGCCTTGATATTACGTATTTTTGTTGTTTTCTATACTTTTGTTGTGTATGGAATAATATGGAATGTAACTGCTATGCTGTGCCTTTAAGTTAAATGTAACCGGTTCTACAGGAAATGTATACTTAAGCCAATTGTAAAGAACACATTGTATTCAGCTGCTATTGGAATGCGAGCTTGCTACCAGATGGGAGCAGCGAGCATTCAACTCACATGGTACAAATTCCCCAATCGCGCACAGCTGCGGGAAACCTTCCCGCCACGGATACACCTGGGCAAGAAGGGCGGGACTCCGGATGACGTCACGCCTAGTGTGCAACCAGATTCAAATGTATAGTGACTGTATAAAAAGAGTTGTATTGCCACCATTACCTCGTGTTCGTACTGTACTTCGTGCAATAAAGATGTGTTATGCCAGACTACAGCTGCTTCGATTGTCTTGATCCCTGAACACCAAAACTTTGTATTTGAATTGTAATTATTGATGCTGTAACTTTGTGCCACTGTGGATTTCTCTGATTATTTATTTGTATTGTGATTATGTGTATTATTATATTGCTGTAACTGTATATGTATTGATTGTTGTAGCCGCTCTGAGTCGGCCTTGTGCTTGAGTAGAGCGGGGTATAAATTCAATAAATAAATAAACCATCTGATCCAGTGTTCTGTACTGCTTACAGTGTTGTCCCAGGAAATCAGGTTCTAGTCCTCCCAGAGGCATGCAACTGTTTGATGGAGTGAGTTCCCATTGTCTATCCCAGCTCCTGCCAACCTAGCAGTTCGAAAGCAAGAAATTGCAAGCAGATAAATAGGTACCAGTTTGGCAGGAAAAGTAACGGCGTTCCATCTAGTCATGCCTGCCACACGACCACAGAAATGTCTACAGATGCAGACAGTGCTGGCTCTTTGGATGGCTCTTTGGCTATAAAAGGAGATGACTGGCTTTAGAGCAAGGGATCCCTTTACCTTTACCTTATATTTGATAATATTAATGTACTATGGAAAATCCAGTGCAACTTCACATTTCCAGAGTTAGTGGCAACCAGGAATCCAGTACAGTTCTGTTCAAGTGATTGTGCAACCCCTTGAGCAACTTCTTCTGCCAATGGCTACACAAACGTTTGCACAAGTCTTTGCAAAACAATGTTATTGAAGACAACTGTATTAGTCGGGATTTTCACCCTACTAGTATTATATTGTATTTAGGACAATATATTAACGCACAGAAAGCAGATTCCTGAGAAGCATAGATGGAAAGCTGTATGTCTTTTATCCAGCTATTTGAGCATGAGATCTGCCTTCATGAACATTTCCACACCAGATCAGGCAGTATCCCTTTATAGGAAAAAAGACACGAGCAATCAAGTCCTACTGCACTATAAATACTAATCATGATCAGCACCAATCATTTTTTTGTCCCTCTGGCTTTAAAGTAGGCCATTTGTATTAATAATGAAAATTGGAACTAAAGAGAAAATAATTTCTTAACAAATTATAGCCAACAGAAGATTTTGAATAAAGTAGGAACTATCAATTTAAAAGTTTGCAAATATGATGATGTCTATGTACTGCTTAAGGACATTGTGTTTGAAATTAATCTCTTTCCCCTCTTTTTAAATTCATTTTGGATTAAATGGACCTGCTTGATATATGCCCCCTTACTGCAATGTAATCAAGCTAGCTATTTCTATAGCATGATTACCTACTGTGTAATATATTGCTGGAAGCAGGAAGGGGAGGAATTATGAATAATAGATCCCAAAGCCCTTTGACTCTTGGGAACAAGCAGAATTTTGCTCCTTCCTTGAAATGAAAGAAACTCTTTTTCTCTTTTTGTATTTTATTGTTGTTTAAGTAAAAATTAAAAATGAAGATACTGAAATTTACAACTGGAAGGTCGGCAGGTCAAGACCCAAGTGCTGCATGACGGAGTGAGCACCCGTCGTCCGTCCCAGCTCCTGCCAACCTAGCAGTTCGAAAGCAAGAAATTGCAAGTAGATAAATATTACTGCTTCATTGGGAAGGTAACAGCGCTCTGTGCGTTCTGCTGTCTGGTTATGTCTGGCACATGACCACAGAAATGTCTGCAGACCCAGATTAAACAGAGATGAGTAACACACCCTAGAGTCAGATACAATTGGCTTTTGAGGAAGGGCAACCTTTACCTTTTGAGCAAGGGCAACCTTTACCACTGCGCGTCCTGCCCCGTGGGGGTGAAGATGCCACTCCACCAACCACACCACCGGCTGGGGTTCTTGGTCCCCGCCCTCCCCCTCGGACTTAAAAGGCAAGGGGGCGCCTGGGTCAGCTGCTGCCGTGCGTCCTGCCATGGTGGGGGGTGAAGAGGCCACTCCACCAGCCACTCCACCAGCCGGCGTTCTTGGGCCCCGCCCTCACCCTCAGACTTAAAAGGTGAGGGGTTGCTCGGGTGAGCTGCCACCGCCGCCACCGTGCATCCTGCCCTAGTGGGGGCGAAGAGGCCACTCCACCGGCCGGCCTTCTTGGGCCCCGCCCTGCCCTCACCCTCGGACTTAAAACTCTAAAGGCGGGGATTTTGCGGGTGGTCTTGGATATTTCTTGTTCTTTATTATTAATAATTGTATCTTTAATATTGTATTTTTTTATTATATTGTTGTTATACTGTGGTGTTTTTTTTTAATTTTGTATCTTTAAATTTTTTGCAAGCCACTTCAAGTCGTCCATTGGATTGAGGGAAGCGGGATATAGATAAAACATTATTATTATTATTTGTGGGTATTTTCTTCTTTTAAAAAAAATCGCAGAAGTATACTAAGGAAAAGGTATCCTTTGGCACCGTAAGCCTTTAACCCTCTGGGTTCATGCCTCAGAAACTGAGTTATTCCCTTCCCCTTGCAGCATTATTTCTCTGCTGTGATTGCAGTTGGCACTCTATGGCTGTTATATCAGCAGCAGAACTTTCAGAGCCAAGACCAGAGACTACAGACCAGGCCCTTGTGATGTCACTGAAGAGGTGAGTCGGCTGGGGTGTAATAAAGTGGTGGAGAAGAAAACACTCCCAAGGCAGAAGTTGATACAACGTGTAGATAGCTTTAATGCAATTCAACCTGCGTATGCAAAAGCACTGTGAGGCTGTTCAAAATTGAAAGGAGCAGTATAACCCTTATAACACTTGTATTCTTGTTATCAGTCATAAGCAAATTAATGTATAAGTTCGCTGCCTCCTGGGCTGGAGAGCGCGGTGTGATTATTTAGAAAATAAATGTCCAAGTAGCTGCTTGTGTAGCTAAGTTCAAGCTTATACGGTAAGCCTCACATGTGGAAAGCCAGCTGGGTGAGAACTCTGATGGTCGTAAAAGGAGTGTATGGAGTGAACACAGCGTCAATGTATGCCTCGGATCGCCGGGTGTGTATACTGACAAAGTTCCGTTGGCGTCTGCGGAGACTGCCGGCAGCAACAGTAATGAGGCTGTAATATGATGTTGCGAATTGTAAAAGGTATAAGTCTAGGAAGGTTCTCAGGCGGCTTATGTCTTCAAGCAAAAGTATTTTACTTTGCTTCATAATTGTATGTTTGTGTAGTCTTCGTATATATAACAGATGTATGATTCCAGCATTGGTTAGACATTACACATAGTGCATTAGATGAAAATTATGCTTAGGTATATATTTCTGTTATATTTGTAGACGCTTGAGAAAGCATTACGAAATGTCCCACTACCGGAAGGACATCGCAGCATAGACGTCTACTTTTGCTTGAAGACATAAGCCGCCTGAGAACCTTCCTAGACTTATACCTTCTACAATTCGCAACGTCATATTACAGCCTCATTACTGTTGCTGCCGGCAGTCTCCGCAGACGCCAACGGTACTTTGTCAGTATACACACCCGGCGATCCGAGGCATACATTGACGCTGTGTTCACTCCATACACTCCTTTTACGACCATCAGAGTTCTCATCCAGCTGGCTTTCCACATGTGAGGCTTACCGTATAAGCTTGAACTTAGCTACACAAGCAGCTACTTGGACATTTATTTTCTAAATAATCACACCACGCTCTCCAGCCCAGGAGGCAGCGAACTTATACATTAATTTGCTTATGACTGATAACAAGAATACAAGTGTTATAAGGGTTATACTGCTCCTTTCAATTTTGAACAGCCTCACAGTGCTTTTGCATACGCAGGTTGAATTGCATTAAAGCTATCTACACGTTGTATCAACTTCTGCCTTGGGAGTGTTTTCTTCTCCACCACCTTGTGATGTCACAGCAGCAGGACACACAAAACCTGGCGCAGGAGGTGATTTCTGGCCAGTTGACTGTAGAAAACTGCATAGTGGGAATCTGGGTAAAGAAACTGAGCACCAAGCCTTGCACCACTACTGCCAGAGCCTGTCAAATAAGAAGGCTCAGGAGTTGCGATGCTAGCCCTCTGCACTCTACTTTGTCACAACAGCACTACTGAACATTAAAAAAACAGCCACCTCTACCCCAATTTCCTCCCCTCTCCTCCTGGCTTTTGGGTAAGTTGACATTTCAAAGTGGACAGAGCAGACAAGAATGCAAGCGCGGCGCCAAAATGGCCGCCGCGCCCTTTGCGGGGCCCCCCCCACAGGACAGAGAATCCGGGTAGTTAGGGGCGTGGCCAGCTCCCTTATAAAAGGGGTGGCCACGAGGCAGCCGCGCTGCCATTTTGCCTCAGCGACGGAGCGGAGAAGTTTTTTCCCCTGCGCCTCCGTCGCTCGTTGGTATTGCCGGGAAGCCTTTTGGGTCGATTTTGCTTAGCTAGCTTCCCTTTTTTGCTCGAGATGCCTTCCAAAAAGAAGGCTGCTGCGAATTCAGCCCGGGCTGTTAGGAGGCGCAACCCAGGTCGGAGGACCGTGGTGCCGCCTCCTCAACAGCCACCTTTGCCATCCCCGGCCGGGGCTAGTGGCTTGGGGTCTATCGCCCCTTGGCCCGTTCAGAGTGCGGGCGCGGAGGGCGCTCCGGCCCGCGGCCCGCGAGCGGTGGACACCGCTCCTCCTTCCGCCCAACCCGTTGGGCCGACTACTTTTGGGCCGCAGCCTCTCCCGGGGCCCTCTAGCCTTGGGGGGTGGCCCGGTGCCCCGCCTTGGCAGGTTTCCTCACCAGCCCTACCGGGCTTCGGCCCTGGCCAATGGCCATATATGGGCCATGGGGTGCAGGGAACTGTCCCCATGCAAGGGTCAGGTGGGCCGGCCGGCTCTTTACCCATGGTTAATGTAGACACCTTACTGGCCCGTATTGCGGCCTTAGAGGAGTCTTTGGCCCGGGCCAGTCAGGCAGGTGCCCCTTTCGGGGTACCTTTTGAGGCGCTATCGGCAGCAGGACAACGGCCGGCGGGGAGGGTTGAGCTGCTGCAGGCGAGTGGCGCGGCTCCGGCCACTGCCTCGCAGCTCCCCAGCCAGCAACCTGGCGCGGGTCAAGCCCCGGTGATGAGCTCTACATCGGTCGTGAGCTCCGACGCCCCCAGTGGGCCGGAACCCCCGTTGGGGGCGGCCCGCGGGGGTGCAGCATGTGAGTATATGGTGCAAACGAGTACATCCACACACATTCCCAATATAGGGGGGACCTTTCAGTGGCCTTGGCCTCGCGCGGGTGGTGCAGGGGCTACGCCGCTGGCGACCCACCCGGCGACAACTACTGCCACCATGCCCGCTGGGGTGGGCCTTGGTTCTTACACTGCTGGGAACGTACTTGGGGTGGCAGGGTTAACTCAGGCCCCTTTGGGTAGGCCAGCTATCCCCTTTTCGGCTTTGCCGACGGCAGGGTATTCCTTGCCATTGGGTGATCACTTGGCTCAGGCTACCAGAGAAAAGATGTGGCGAGGGGAGTACGTGGATATCTTCTCACTCCTGAACAGAGAGCCCACTAAGGAAGAAAGGGAGGGTCAGGATGAGAAGGACAAGGAGCAGGCACGCCGCCGTAAGCCGCCGCGTACCTGGGCTAACTGGCTCCCCGCTTATTTGATATACATGGCGGTGTATTTGAGGGCGCGGCCGGATCTAGCTATTCCCATGGTCCAATATTTGGACAACATATACAGGGCGATGGTAGATTTCCCGGGCCCCTCATGGCTAGCATATGATGAGGAATTCCGTATGAGGATTCCCCTGCACCCCGAGATGAGATGGGATGAGCCGTGCCAGAGACTGTGGCTCTTGTATATGACACCCACACGTCCTGCCCCGGGGGATAGATACCATTGTGGACATGCGGTCCAGCGAGCAGCTCCAGCGCAGGTTACCCGCCAAATGGCGGGGCAGGGGGTTCCAGCCCGCCTGCTGTGCTGGACTTTCTCGTCCAATGGTTCCTGCAGTCGGAAGAACTGCAGGTATAAGCACGAGTGTCCCACATGTTCTGGTCCCCATGCAGCCTCTGCTTGTCCCAAGCCTGGGGGGGTGCGAGGCAGAGGGAGGGGTGGACAGTGGGCTGGCAAGCCTGCCACGGATGGAACTAGTTCTCCGAAAGGCCCCCTCCCCAATTAAGGTGGACATGCTGGAGCGCTGGCTCGCATCGTACCCAAGGGGAGAGGACAGGGAGTATCTCATCCAAGGTTTTAAGCAGGGATTTCGTATCCCTTTTATGGGTGATAGATCCCCTCAGGATGCTCCCAACCTTTTATCCCTCAGAGGAAGGGAGGAGGTAGCTGAGGCCAGCATTAAAAAGGAGTTAGACGCGGGCAGGGTCGCCGGACCTTTTCCCGCACCCCCTTTTCCCAACCTTAAGGTTTCACCATTGGGTTTGGTTCCTAAAAAGTCCCTAGGTGAGTTTCGCCTTATTCATCATTTGTCCTACCCAGCCGGCCGATCGGTCAACGATGCGATACCTGATGACCTTTGTTCGGTCAGGTATACATCGTTCGACCATGCGCTGCGCATGGTGCGCTCGTGTGGCCCGGGTGCCTTGCTGGCCAAGTGCGACATTAAGTCAGCTTTTCGCCTCTTGCCGGTGCACCCGGGCGACTTTGAATTGCTGGGTTTTAAGTTTAGAGGGGAGTATTATTTTGATAAGGCCATGCCTTTTGGCTGCTCCATATCATGCTCGGCTTTCGAGCGTTTTAGTACCTTCCTAGAGTGGGCTTTCGTCCGCAGGTCAGGGTCCCGGTCTGTAGCCCATTACCTGGATGACTTTTTATTCGGGGGTGAACGGGGCTGGGACACGTGTGCACGTCTCCTCAATACATTTCAGACGCTAATGCAGGAACTGGGTGTCCCTTTAGCGCCCGAAAAGACCGAGGGCCCGTCGACCAAACTAGTATTCCTGGGGGTTGAGATTGATACAGTAGTACAGGCTTCTAGGTTACCGGGTGATAAGGTGTCCAGGATAGTGACCCTTATCTCGGAATTGCTGGCTAAGCGTAAGGCATCCCTGAGGGAACTGCAGGTGCTACATGGGCACCTCAATTTTGCCTGCAGGGTGGTCGCACCGGGCAGGGCTTTCGCCCGGCGCTTATGCGACGCCATGGCAGGGTTATCCAGGCCCCACCACAGAGTCAGGCTTACCCGGGGTATCAGGGCAGACATGTTTGTCTGGTTGCAATTCCTGAGGGAGTTTAATGGGGTCTCATTTTGGAGGTCTGACCTCCTGGCATCCCCCAATTTCCAGATCCAGTCTGATGCCTCAGGATCCCTGGGTTATGGGATGTACTTCAATGGGAAGTGGGCCTATGGTGGGTGGCCACCGGCATGGGCAGGCACAGGTCGCCTGCGGGATCTCACATACCTGGAATTTTTTCCCATTCTGGGGGCTTTGATGCTATGGGGCGAACAGTGGGCTAATTCGGTGGTGCATTTCTGGTGCGACAATGCTGCCGTTGTGCACATTGTCAATGCACAGACTTCTAAATCGCCCAGGGTCATGGATCTTGTGCGCCATTTTGTGCTGCGCTGCCTGCGCCTCAACGTCTTGTTCAGGGCCAGGCATGTCCCAGGGGTTAATAACGATATTGCTGACGCTTTGTCCCGCCTGCAGATCTCCCGGTTCCGCGCCTTGGCCCCGGATGCGGAGGAATTTCCCTCGCCACTCCCGGACGAGATGTGGACTATTGGCAAGGAGAGGTGAACCGGGCGATTGGCCTGTCACTAGCGCCACGCACGCGTAAGGCGTATCAACAAGCATTCAATTTGTATAGGGCTTTTGCTACTCGATTTCAATGGCCAGAGACCTGGCCCATCCCGGTGGACCATGTTCTGCGGTTCATGGTTCACCTGCATGCACAGGGCCTTGCACCTCGCACCATAGCATCCAAGCTCTCGGCGTTGGCTTTTATGGCCAAAGTAGGGGGTCATGTGGATACCACCTCTGACTTCCGTGTGAGACACGTTTTGGAGGGGTGGGTGCGCGAGCGCGGGCGTTGCCCGGATGACCGGCACCCTATTTCCCCAGGGGTTCTTACCCAGTTGGCCCGGGGCTGGCCAGGCCTCTGTTGATCATTATGAGGCAGCCCTTTTTCATGCAGCCACAACGGTGGCACTTTTTGGAGCGCTCCGCATCAGCGAACTCGTGATGCTGTCTAAGGCGGATGCAAGTGGTAGGGCACTGGAACTCGGAGATGTATATGTTGCCAAAGACTGGGCCCAGTTGAGGATTCGCTCCTCCAAAACAGATCAGCATGGCGTAGGCAGTGGAGTAAGACTGCTACGGTGTTCTTTGGCAGACATCTGTCCGGTTGGTGCCCTACAGGAATACCTGGCACTGCGTGGCTGGCACCACGGCCCGTTTTTCTGTCACCAAGATGGGTCTCCCCTTACTAAATTTCAGTTTTGGAAGGTGACAGCCAGAGCCCTCACCAGGGTGGGACTACCAGGTGCCCGTTATGGCACACATTCGTTCCGTATTGGCGCAGCCTCTACAGCAGCTGCTTTTGGGTACTCTGGGGCTGACATGCGTAGCATGGGGAGGTGGGGCTCACAATGTTTTCAGTTTTATGTGCGCCCACTCCCGCCATGAGTACCAATCCAGTCACCTTACCTTCCTTTTTCTCAATTTTCTTACAGACCCTGGGTGTCGTATTACACCGGTGACAGTATGGCTGGTGGGCCACAGCTATGTGCTCAGGGCAGCGCGTTACGCTGCGGCGACAGAGTGGGGACCCCGACTGGGACTGGGTGACCACGCCAGTCTCTCATGGCACGGTGAGCCTGGGATGTTATGGCGGGAGCTGCGGCCTTTCCTTTTTTCTGGCCTGGGGGCTGACCCGCCTGACATTCTAATCATCCACTTGGGGGGCAATGATTTGGGCCAGGTCACCGGCTTATCGCTCAAGCATGCGATTTGCGAGGACCTCGCCTACTTGCATTATGTCTGGCCTGCCACAGCCCTGGTTTGGTCGGACATTGTTCCGCGCCACTCTTACAGAGGGGGCGTTAACCTCCTGGCCCTTGACCGAGCTAGGCGCGCGGTCAATAAGGCAGTGGCGCGGTTTCTCACCACCAGGGCTTGGGGACGGGTTAGTCATCACCCCGATATTAGTCTACAAAATTGTGACTTGTATGCAGGGGATGGGGTCCATCTGTCGCGAGGAGGTATGGACCTCCTGTTGGGTGACTGGCGAGCAGGCCTGTTGACCGAGCTGACGGTCTGGGGGGGGGGCGTCAGGTCTTCTGTGAAGCCCCTCCGTGTGGCGGGTAGCACTGGTAAGGTAAACAGTATGACCCACAAGTATCCGGCAGGTTCGCAATTGACTGGACAACACTAGACAGGAATAAAGTAGTTAAACGTTGTCCGGTCAACGACGAATCAGGCGATGGGGTGATGATGATTGCTAACCAGCATGCATCACCCCTGTGATTTCACGGATACGCGTCAGAGGGTGGGGTCATGAGTTAGTTATTGACTACGGTCAACAATTTGTTTGTTGTTAACAAACAAATTGATACAATTTGATACAGTGTAACCAATTGCCGTTGGCAATTTTGGGGTGGTACCTTACCAGTGTTACTTCGGCCTGCTTGCCTTAGGAATTATGATTGGTCGTTTTACCAATACAAATTTATAATTCGGACTAGGGCATTGAATCAATAAATGTGGCCCTTTGCTGTTATCCACTTTCAATGTTGTCTGTGTCCGTTATTGGGGGGGTGCGCCTGCAATGCAAGCGCGGCGCCAAAATGGCCGCCGCGCCCTTTGCGGCCCCCCCCCCACAGGACAGAGAATCCGGGTAGTTAGGGGCGTGGCCAGCTCCCTTATAAAAGGGGTGGCCACGAGGCAGCCGAGCTGCCATTTTGCCTCAGCGACGGAGCGGAGAAGTTTTTTCCCCTCCACCCCCTCCCTAGTTAACAGTGTGATTATGGTCGCTTCGGGGCCGGGTGGGAATTTTTGGTTGGGACCCATATTGGCTTCGGGTCCTGGCTTTTTTGCCCATCCCACACTGTTGCTATGGTTTGATATAGGGGTCTTTCTTCGTTCCTACTGTTGACTTTGGTCACATGGGCGGGTAGCACTGGTAAGGTAAACAGTATGACCCACAAGTATCCGGCAGGTTCGCAATTGACTGGACAACACTAGACAGGAATAAAGTAGTTAAACGTTGTCCGGTCAACGACGAATCAGGCGATGGGGTGATGATGATTGCTAACCAGCATGCATCACCCCTGTGATTTCACGGATACGCGTCAGAGGGTGGGGTCATGAGTTAGTTATTGACTACGGTCAACAATTTGTTTGTTGTTAACAAACAAATTGATACAATTTGATACAGTGTAACCAATTGCCGTTGGCAATTTTGGGGTGGTACCCTACCAGTGTTACTTCGGCCTGCTTGCCTTAGGAATTATGATTGGTCGTTTTACCAATACAAATTTATAATTCGGACTAGGGCATTGAATCAATAAATGTGGCCCTTTGCTGTTATCCACTTTCAATGTTGTCTGTGTCCGTTATTGGGGGGGTGCGCCTGCAAAGAAACACCCCACTTTAATTTGACCCAGCAAGCCCTGGTGGTAGGTGGGAATAGATATCCAGGATTATAGTTATTATACATGCGCGCACAAGTACACACACACAATCAGACTATCTCCTTCAGTGCCAGTCACTCTGAAATTTGTCTTGCCTTTATGGAGTCTCAGGAAATTATGTCATTTTCCTGAGACTCCAGCCATCACTTCATGATCAGGCAGCCCTAATGGAAGTGAAACACTTGTGGTAGCTGAGAGGCATTAGGAAGGTGGGGAAATGGTGTTCACTTAATTGAGTGATTAGATATTTTAGAGAGTGGGGAAAATGTGAGCAAAATATGGCCATATTTCCCTCAATTGGTGTGGTATGTCTCCTTCTTATACACCGAATATAGCTAAAATTCATGTGGCTATTCTTTATATTTTACATCATGGTCTTTCCCACACAATTACAATTACTTCAGAAGCATTTCCCAATCTGGTACCATGCAGCTGTGTTGGACTAATGGGACTGCTGACTAAGGCTGATGGGTTAGAACGCCAGTGTGACTGAAGGGCACTAGACTGTTGGAATCTGAATGGCAAAAGAAATTTCTAAACAATGGATTGTTTTTGGTTGTTTTGTTTTGACTGGAGTTATGGACATATACATGTGTACATGCACACAATGGTTCATGAGGATATACTTGACCCTGTAGAGGGAATCTTACTATAAGTGCTAGAGGTTCCTTTTGTTTGGTGAGTGGGATTCCTGTTTGTATCATCAAAACAATTCTGACTCCTGACTTGTAGCGACCTTTCCCATGGCTTTTTTTTTAAGGTAGAGAGTACTTAGAAGTACTCAGTGTTTACCATTCCCTTCTTTTGGGAGTGCCCTGGAACTGTGCCGCTTGCTCAAGGCCACACAGGCTGGCTCTTTTCTCTGACTCACAGTGGGGAATTGAACTCCCAACCTCCAGCTCCACAGTCATATACCAAACTCACTGAGTTATTCTATACAGTAAAACCCTGACTTACATATGCCTCAGGTTACATAAAATTTGACTCACATAATGATTTTGTGCTAAAACCATGTCCCGATTTACACGATTTCCTATGGGTTTGCTTTGAGTTACATAAAAAACCGATTTAAGCAAAAGCCTATGGAATGGACTCCCCCCCCCCCTGTAAGTAGGGGTTTTACTGTACAGTGGAATTCCAGATAACGACCGTTCCTGATAACGTCATATCCGCATAACGTCCATGAATATTCAGAAAATTCATGGACTGGACAGTGTCATTCGGACGTTACTCGGAGCTGTCTGTGCGCACCCTCCAGGGGAGAACTGGCCAAGCGTGTGGCTGTTTCTCCCCCCCAGAGGGCAGGTGGGTGTGTCTGCACGCACACACCACCGTGGATCGGTACTCACCCGGCCGCCACTGTAACACGCGCCATTCTGCTTCCCAGAGTGACCGCCATTGGTTTACACTGGCTATATACAGTACAATATATTTATAGTAAAGGTAAAGGTAATCCTTGCTCGAAAGCCAGTTGTATCCGATTCTAGGGTTCAGTGCTCATCTCTGTTTAAAGTCAAAGAGCCAGCACTGTCTGTGTCTGCAGACGTTTCCATGGATCGGCGCTTACATGTGGCCGCTGTAAAAAAAAACACCAAATGACCAAAGCTTCTAAAGGAGGCTATGGGTTATGCGTGGAATCTTAATTTATATATATTACATATATATATCACAGAGAGAGAGAGAGAGACAGACACACACACACACACACACACATATATATATAAAGAGAGAGAGAGAGAGATAAGAAACCGACGCATGAGGAGAACAAATGAACAGCATTCTGCATATGGACTTAATTAACATCAAGCTTCTCCATACTGACTTTTTATAATACAATGTCTGGAGAACAAGTCTGTTACCTCAGTAGCTTGCGCGAAGGTTTTGTGTTTTCTTAATTGACCTAATAATTATATTACAAGTGGATTTCTCAATTGATCTAATAGTCATCATGACTACTCCTGTACTTGTAGAGTGGGAGAATGTGGGGAAAAGCACAGAGATCAGCCTTGGAGGGGCAGAGCTGCTGGACATTGAATGGGACATTGCTGATAACTACCCTTCCAAGTGTCTTCATTTTCACCAAAACCGAGTAGTGGAAATGGCTCTAAAATGATACTATGAGTGGAACGGACTATACAAGAATATACTGAATTATCATTTCATGATTCATTTGTCAGTGACCTTCCTCAGTTGCAAATCACCTCCACAGCTATTATGTATTTTAGCTTTATTACGACTTTACTTTTACTGGTTCTCTGTCAATTATGGGAGGCAAAACTATGTGACTCAATTCAATGTCCCATTTAGTAAATTAAGATTCCACGCATAACCCATAGCCTCTTTTAGAAGCTTTGGTCATTTAGTTGAAAGATCAAGCAACAGAGCAGGGAGAGTGCTGCTTTATGTATCGAAGAATGGGCAAAATCCTGTTGCTTACTTTAGTAAATCACACTAGAGTGGGCCCATTGAATCAATAGGGATTAGTGACAACTCTTCTGTATGTTCCATTGATTCAAATGGGACTACTCAACCACTTACTATGCTAAAGTAAGTCACAGAATAGGCTGGTTTGAATCAATGAAACTTGGTTCACCAAATCCCCATTGAGATTTAACGGGCTAACTCTAGCATGATTTACTACATTAGGCAACAGGATATTGGCAACTGTTCACAAAGTCAAGAGCAACAATCAAGTACTGAGCAACTAATGGTTAAAGGTTCATTCCTGGGCGCGTGTCAAGATGGAGGGCTGAGAGAGGCGAACTTTTTTCCGCTCGGAATGGAGAGAAACGAAAGTGACTTTTAAAAGTGTAAATAGTTCCTGAAATCGGCAAAAAAATGGATTAGAAAAAATAGAAGGAAAAATAGTTACGGAAAATACTTTGGAGGCTCCAAAGCAGCGCTGGAAAAAGGAGATAAAACAGAGTTTCGATCTTGGAGAGAGCGGGGGGATGGGCGATTTATAATGGCGACGAGTTCCCAGAGCTCTTAAAAGAAAAACGGACAGATTGGAAACGAGAGGAGATCGGCGTTCCGGTAAAATTGTTTAAAAGCGTTGGCAAAGCGGATAAGTGGACAACCGGATCGAAAAGGGTAATCTCGGCGGGGTGGTGAAAGAGGTAATCTGAAGCGGACTTCGCTCGCCCCCGCCGTCCCCTCGATCGGAGACGGCCGGAGCTTTGCGGAGCTGGAAAAGTGCAAAGGGGAGAAGTGGAGAAAGCAAGACGGTGAGCAGTTATGTAAAGATTTTGAAAGAGGGAAATATTAAGGGGAAGAAAAGAGACTGAGATTTTCCGTACTGTGTTATGCCGGTGGGAGCTGATAAATCAGCGGCTAAGTAAAGAGAACAATATAGTACTTCCTGCTTTTTTCTTTTCTTTTTTCTTATTCCTTTTTCCTTTTCGCTCCCCTCTCTTGGTCGTTATGTAAGCCGTGGACTTGGAGTATTGGCTTTTAAAGAAAAATGAGTTGGTTTCAGTCTGCCCCTGCATATCCTTTTGGAGATATAAAGTGAAGCAAGACGGTGCTGTGGCCTAGTGCCCTGGGAAATAAACTGCTGTTAATCTGGAACTTTTGAGAGTAGGAGCCTGAATTTGTCAGCGTTTTTTACTTTTGTATTTATCCCATAACAGCAAGATAAAGTTGGCTCTCCTTCCATTTTTTTATTTTTATTTTTTTGAGCTAAAGTTTGAAGACACTTTTTTAACTGCTTTTATTTTAACTCCCCTCTCTTTTGCTTTGTTGGAAAATTTTTATATTTTTTACTATTATCTTTTTTTAATTTACAAATACGATTTTTCTTTTTGGTCCTTTTTTTTGTTTTACCATCCCTTTTTTTATCCCTTTTTTTGTTCAAAATATTAAAATACTTAAAATTTAAGAGGGAAATTAATTAGGCTTGAATTGGGATATTGACTTTTTTCTCTTCATCACCCTCACATAGAGTGGAACTGGGGTGATTACCTGTGTATACATGTGTGTGTATATGTGTATGTAAATACACACACATATATATGACAGAGAGGGAGGGGAGGAGAGGATAAGGGCTAAGCATTGTATTTTGAAATAAATATATTGAAATTGGTTAGATTTAAAATACAGGGTGAATCTTGAATGATAAATTGTTTATGTAAATTGATAAAAGGGAAGCAGTTAGAAATACATTTGGATGAAACGGCAGGGGAGAGGGAAAGAGAAGGAGAAGAAATTGGCTTGGACAAGAGTGCAAAGACCAACGTCCTCAGATAGGAGTTTCAGAAGGCTTACAAGGCTGGACGAGGAGGAAGAGGAGATGAAGAAAACAATGCAACAGGAAATAAAGGACTTGGAGGAACAGGAGACAGTGAAGAAGATGGCACAACAATTACAACAACAACAACAGCAACAGAAGACAATAATATCGCCAACTACCGTTGCTCCATCTGCGGTAAAATCAATTGTGATAACAACAGCAAAAGTTACAACAACAACAACTGCCACAACAACCGTAACAACTACAGCGGCAATAGCAGGGATAGCACCAACAACGATCGTAACCACAGCCACGGCAACAACACCAACAACATCGGCAATGGGGGAGGGGCAAGGATCCAAATCTGAATTTGAAAGTCTAAATGAGAAATTTGATAATCTGGGGAATAATATCGGAAATATGATTGCTCAAATTAAATTAGATTGGAAACAAGACATGCAAGATATGTTAGCAAATATTATGAAGGGAATTGACGGCGTGAAGGAGGACATAAACAACCTCAAAAAAGAACAAGAAGTCATCAAAAAAGAACAGGCAACGACTAAAGCAGAGGTTATGGACTTGAGAAAGAGAGAAAAGGAGAGAGAAAATAAGGTTGGAGATCATGAAAAGAGATTAGAAAATGTGGAAGAACAATTAAGAAGAGCAAACGTCATAATTCGAAAATTCCCAGAGAACTCCCCAGACAAATTAAAAGAAAGAATAGTGAAATGGCTTGATGAAATTATGGAAGATGGCTTCACGCCGCAGGAGGTTGTAAATGTATTTAGATTGGGGTCAAGAAGAGGTAAAACTGGGTCAAGGAATGTCATGTTAAAATTTGCTAATGTATCAGATAAATTACGTTTAATGGCGCTTATACGGGAAAAAGGAACAGAGGTTCTAAAAGTGGAAGGCCATGATATTGAAGTGTATAATGACATTCCAATAGAGGATCGTTTCTGGAGACAATCGATGAAGCCAATTACAAAACGATTTCAGGAAAAGGGAATAAGGTATAATTGGAAATTTCCACGACAATTAAGTTTTTTTTACTTGGGAAGACGTTATTTAATCAGTGAGGGTCCTAATGTCTTGGATGTAATGACAGATGCTAAGTTGTTGGAAGCAGGAACAAAAGAGTGGTTTGATTTGAAGGAAGAACTGATTATATCTGGTGGTTATAGAAGACGGGATAGCAATGGAAATGAGAATATGCCTAAAGGGGCGGAAGGAGGAATTGATCTGGGTGGGGAGTAGTTTTTGATCTCTCCCAAGCTCCTATGACTGACCGCACCCCCCCTCCCCTCTCTGAAACTCAGAGGCCATTTGTTAAAAGAAAATGGGGAGGGATAGTAGTGGATTGTTTAATGTAATTTTTTTAGATGTTTTCTTTTTTTTCTTTTTTATTCATTTGTATAAGGTGAAGGAAATGTTATATGTTAATCACAGGTCCGTAGGAGGAAGTGGGAAGTGTAAAAAAAGGTGGGAGAAATACAATTAATGAGGAATGTAAAAGTAATGACATGGAATGTGAAAGGTACTGGTTGTCAAGTGAAGAGAAGGAGGTTGGAAGCGGCGCTTAGGAAAGACAGACCGGATATAATCTTTCTTCAGGAGACCCATCAGAATTCGGAAAAAACTAATAAGTTATTTTTAGGATGGACTCAAGTCTATGAAAAAGCATATGGTTCTTCAAAGGCCAGGGGGGTCGCAACTTTGATATCAAACAGATTGGGATTTGAGATGATAAAAAGTATATCAGACCCAGAAGGTAGATATTTGATAATAAAGGGAAAAATAGAAGAAGAAGAAATAACGTTGGTGAACTTGTATGTACCAAATGAACGTCAAAATAGTTTCCTAAATAAGGTATATCGAATATTAGAGAAGGAAAAAACAATAAAAATGATTGTAGCGGGAGATTTTAATTTAATAGGATCAAATATAGATAGTACAAATACAACGAGATGTGTGGGCGGAAATAAAATGCATGTGTTAAATAATTGGTTGAAATCCTTGGGGTTGAAAGACACATGGAGGGTGCTTAAAGGATTGGAAAGAGCCTATACATATTTTTCACAAGTGTATAATACATATTCCAGAATAGATTACATATTTGTCACGGATAACTTGATAAGTAACTTAGATGGCATAGAAATAGGAATTTTCAAAGAATCGGACCATGCAAAAGTTTTGTTGGAAATGAAAATAGATGCTATAAAGAGTATGAAAAATTGGAGATATAATGTCAGATTGTTTAGAGATAAAAAATACAAAGATCAAATGGTAGAAAAATGGGAAGAAAATTGGAAATGAAATGACACAGGGGAAGTAGGAATAGGTATAGTATGGGATACAATGAAAGCAATATTTAGGGGTGAAAGTATCAAGATGGCAAGTATTAGAAATAAACAGTTAAAAACTAAACAAGAAGAAACTGAAAAAGAGATTAAAAAGTTACAGGAGGAACATGCAAGAACTAAGGATAGAAAGGCTTACGAAAGGATGCAGGAATTAAGGAAGGAATTAATAGGAAATGATATGTAAAAGGTGAAAAGAGATTTAGTATACTTAAAAAGAGAATATTTTGAATATAGTAATAAAAACTCAAAATTGTTGTCAAGAGCGGCTAAAGAAAAAAGAAGTAGAAGGGAAATAGGGATTATGGTAGATAAGGAAGGTATAAGATATAATAAGACTAAAGACAAATGTAAAGTGATTAGAGAATTTTATCAAGATTTATATTCTAAAAAGAAGATAAATATAGATAAATTAAAGGATAGATTGGAAATGCAAATTAAAAATAAAATAAGTCAGGAGCATAAACAAAGAATGGAAGAATTAATAACTGAAAAAGAGATAAAAAAGGCAATAAATAAACTGAAATCAGATAAATCACCCGGAGAAGATGGACTACCCGCTGAATTTTATAAAGAGTTTAAGGATATAGTAATCCCGAAACTGTTAAAATTGTATAATGGTATTCTTAATGGGGAACAGTTACCTGTATCATGGTATAGAACAATAATTGTCTTATTACCAAAACCGGGAAAGGACCTAGAAAAAGTAGAATCATACAGACCTATCTCCCTGATAAACCAAGATGCTAAGATTTTTACGGCAATATTGGCAAATAGATTAAATAGTTTTATGGACAAATATATAAATAAAGACCAGGCCGGATTCGTGAAAGGGAGACATATGGCAGACTTAGTAAGGCGAGTATTAGATTTAATAGACGTGGCAAGACAGAACAAAGAGAAAGTAGGTTTATTATCGTTAGATATTTTTAAAGCATTTGATTCTTTACAATGGGTAACAATTAGCGAGATAATTAAGAGTTACGGATTTGGTAACAGGTTTGTAAAAACAATAGAACAATTATACCAACAAGGATATGCCAAAATTAGAGTCAATGATGGCCTCACAGAGGAATTGAGACTAGAGGCAGGAACAAGGCAAGGGTGTCCTCTATCTCCAATACTATTCATCATGGCAATGGAAATATTAGCTAATATAATAAGGGAAGACAAAAATATAGAAGGAATAATGGAAAATAAAATTAGTTTATATGCAGATGATACTTTACTAATCATGAAACAGCCTAGAAGAACTATGGAAAGGATTCAAAAACATTTAAAGGATTTTGAACAAATCACAGGCCTGAAGGTAAATTGGGAAAAATCTGAACTGATTTTAAGTAATATTGAAAAGGAAGAACAAAAGAAAATTAGAGATGAATTTAAATTGCAGATCAAAGCGAACTTGAAATATTTAGGGATAATTATTTCCGATAAATTAGAGGATCTGAAAAGATTAAATTACGATAAACAAAAGAAGGAACTCAAGGCTAAAATTCTACAGTATCAAAAACTGAAGTTGTCTTGGTTTGGCAGAATAGCATTGACTAAAATGATGTTACTACCAAAACTAAACTTTTTATTCGATGCCTTACCAATTCAACTGACGGATAAAGATATTGAGGAATTTTAAAAATTATTTTATAATTATTGTAATGGAGGACGTAGAGCTAGAATCTTAAAGAAAATCTGGTATTTATCTCAAAAAGAAGGGGGCTTAGGAATACCTAACCTAAAGAATTATTACAAAGCATTCCAGATAAAGAACGTAGTTAAGATTTTGACGAAGGAGTCGGTTATTTGGGAAGAAATTGAAATGAAGGAAGTAAAGGAAGTGGGTAAGAGCCTCTTTTTAGACAAGGAATCAGGGAAAATATTGGTTAAAAATAGAATGATGAAATCAATGTTGGGAGTATGGAAGAAAATTAAAATGAAATTGGCCCCAAATATCTCACCGATAATTGAAATAGAAGATTTGAAAAAGTTCCCAATAAGAATGGATAATGAGATGAAAGAAATATTGTCGACAAATAAGGTCCTCCTGTTGAAAGATTGGATACGAGTCTGCAAAGATAATGGGATGAAAAGAGAGCTATATACCCGGATGAAGTTGAATTGGTTTCAGATAGCAATGTTGAATAAGTGGAATAATAAATATTGGAGGGAACGGAGTTTGGAAAGAGATAGGACGGAATTTGAGGAATTAGTATGGAAAATAAGGAAGGAGGAAATTGGAATTAAAGGGTTGGTTAGTAAAATTTATAAAATAATAAACACAGAAGGTAAACCACAAGAAATATTAAGAAATACATGGGAACAGGATCTGAATTTGAAGATAACGGAAAAGGAGTGGCAAAATAAATGGAGAAAAAGAATTATGAGATCCCTGTCGGTTAGAATAAAGGAACATAACTTTAAAATGTTATGGAGGTGGTATCTGACCCCTATGAAATTACATCAGATAGATAAGAAAAACAATAAAATGTGTTGGAGGTGTAAAAATACCTTGGGTACATATGTTCATATGTGGTATGAATGTAAAGTGGTAGAAAAATTTTGGATAAAAATTGAGACTGAGATAGGAAAAATCTTGGGATTGTGTTTTAAGTTGGGGCCAGGCACCACTCTATTGACCGATGTTGATAATATTAATATAGACAATGATAAGAAAGAGCTGTTGTCTATGATGCTTGTAATGGGAAGATTGTGTATTGCAAAAAACTGGAAAAGTGAAGTAACGTTAAAGGTGGAAGATTGGTATGGGCAGATGTGGGATCTCGCATTGAATGAAAAATTAACATGGGAGTTAAACTTTAAGAAAGGTATAGTAAAAGAAAATAGATTCTGGAATATATGGCGAAAATTTGTTGAATATTCATTGACGAGAGGTGGAACATATAAATTGACACCAGACCAAATGAAATTTTGGAAACAATAGAAACGAATGGGAGATCCCACAACCTCCTAGGACAATGTATATAGCACTGGGTGATAAAGTATGTAATTGTATGTAATATATAGTCTGTACTTTTTCTTTTTTTATGAATGTAATGTTGTTTTTCTCTTCTAGGTGAATGTATTCAATGTATACTCGCTTATTTGTTTTTTCTTTTTTATTGCATTGTATTGTACTGTAATGTTATGAATGTTTAAGTTTTGTAATTTTGTTTGAAAATTAATTTTAAAAAAAAGGTTCATTCCTACATATATTTACCTGGGAGTGAGTCCCACAGAATTTCTGACATACATGGCAAAGATCAAAGGCATGTAGTCCTCCAGATGTTAATAAAGTAACACTCTCTGATCATCCCTCGCCATTGGCAAGTGTTTCAAGTTATTATGGGTCATAAAGTCTGAATCAATTTATAACTGTTTTGTTTACAGCAGGTAATCCCATTATGCTTTGTGTTCATTTTGCATACTAACATAAAGATGGGAAGTGCCAGCAAACACAGTCATGCCTGTTTTAAACAGCCAAGGAGCAGGCTAAATAGTTTTTTCCTCTAAATGTAACTGCTTCTACTCTGTATATATGCTGAGCTCTGTGTGTAGTTCAGTCTATTTGTCCATTCTATCTGATCAGTTCAATTGTTCAGCCACATTCAATCTTTTTCTGATTCAAAATGTGCTAGTTTCAGAAAGTTTATAATTCAGTACCCTTTTGCAGTTTTCTTCCTGCTTTTTGCAACTACGATGAAGTGAACTGCTATTACATATTTTTTTTTGCAATTTTTGCCATTTATCTGACAACTTTATTTGAACCAAGCCTTGTAAGTAAACATTTCCCCCATTTCTGCTAAAGCTGTGCCTGAGTATTTGTTCAATAGTTGAACTAAAAGGAAAGGGGAATTGAGGAGGGCTTGCACTTAAAAGTATTCAGCCTTAATCCTTAGCTACATGTTAGCTGTACCACTCTGCAAATATTATCCAATAATAGCAACCTTAATAGGGCTTTCAAGGTAATACTAATAATTTCGTGTCAGAAATTATTCTGGGTTGAAAGGATTTTTGCAGAAGAAATTCTGCTCAGGGAATGCTCAAATGAGGCTCCTTTCATGTCCCTAAGAACTGGGACAGAGACGGACACTCAATCTGTCATGCAGTACCCGGGTCTTGAACTGCTGACGTGCCAGCCTTCCAGGTAACAAGGCAAGCTTTCAAAGTAAGTGAGATATTTAAAGAGTGGTTTTGTGTCCAGATCCACAGTGAGATTTCGTGACTGAGCAGGGATTTGAAGCTAGGTATCCTGAGTCCTAGTCTCTCATTCTATCCGCTGTACCACACTGGGTATTAGGCAGATGGCAGAAAATAACTTTTTAAAAATGATCATTGTCATCATCTTCATCACCATTTTAGTCAATGAAAGTGTCAAAGTTTTAGTAGACAAAAACAAAGTTCAAGAAATGGCTAAGTAAAATGGGGCTACTTGGATACAGGAAAAATTTTCTGTGAATATGGAGAATTCAGCCAATGCAGCATTTATGCCAGTGGTGGGCAGCTACCGGTCCGGGAGGGGTGGTGGTAAATATTTCTAGTGGCCACACCCACTTCCCCACTTATGCATGTGCACTGCGCCGCCAAGCCAGCATTTCCTGCTTTGAGCTTGGAGGCAGCAGCAGAGTGGAGGTATCAGGCAGGGAGGCCGTGTTGGGCGGTCGCGGTTCCCTCTTCCTCTCCTCCCTTGGTCGGGGGTGGGGGGGTGGTAGTGGCAGCAGAAGCCTTCCTCCCCTCCCTGCCACCCCAGGCCAGCAGTCGGGTGGTCGCGGTTTTTACCTGGTCGGGGATGGAGGGGGAGAGGCAGAGGCCTCATGGAGGAGGCAGAGGAGGAGGCCTCGTGGCTGAGACCGGTGGTGGCGGTGCAGCGGCGGCCTTGCACCAGAGTCCTTTTGCAGCCCCTCCTCATCAGAGACAGGGCGGCATCGGGTAGAGCTGTGGCCGGAGCAATAGAGGAGGCGAGCAGCAGAGAAGCTTCAGTATCAGGCAGGCAGACAAAGAAGCGGCAGTGGTGGGTTTGAGTCGGGGCCGACAGCTGGCCTGGGGGGGAGGAAGAGGCTCCCACGACCCAGGGAGGAGAGGAAGAGAGGGGGTGGGGGGCAGGACTAGGAGCCTCTTCCTCTCCCCCGCCCCCCCTGGGTTGGGGGCAAGGCAAGCATGGCTGTAGCATGGCCGTGACTCAAACCCACCACCGCCGCTTCTTTGTCTGCCCACCCAATGCTGAAGCTCCTTTGCCGCTCGCCTCCTCCATTGCTCCAGCCACGGCTCTACCCATGGAGGCACAAGCAGCAGTAGCAGGAGGAAGAACCGCTCTCCTGGGAGGTGGGGGTGGGGCGGGGTTGCGAGGCAGTGGCAGCCACTGGAGGAGGACGAAGAAGAGGAGAGCAACGTGGTGGTGAGTCTCCGCCTCTCTCTGTGTGTGTGTGTGTGTGTGTGTGTGTGTGTGTTGGGGGGGGGACAGATTTCTAGGCATGACTAGATACCTCAGCGCCCGTCGTCTGCCCCAGCTCCTGCCAACCTAGTGTATTTACTTGTTTTAATTAATTAATGAATTAATTAATTATTTTTCTGATTTATATTGCCGCCCAATGGTTTTACAGTGGGTTAGTTGTATGATTTTACATGATAAAATGCAGTTTTATCTTTTTTTTTATTCTTCCAAATGGTTTGCAAGCCACCTAACCTATCTTTTTAGTGGAAAGGTGGGGAATAAAGGTAATAAATAAAATGGAACCTATAAATATCTAGCAACTGCTGTCAAATATATATACTAAATGAAACAATAAATGTCCAGTAGGAAAATAATTTGATCCATTATGTCAATCTGCATTACTAATGGCAAATCTCACCAGGGATTCTGTTCACTTCAATGAGATGGTATATTTTATTATGAAGGATTCCTGCAGCTATACTTGCACACATTGACTTAAGACATCTCATATCTATGAGTGTTCTGGTCTCTTTTCCATAACAAGGTGGCAATTTCAAGCTATCGTTCTAGAAAGGATAAGAATCAGCACAGAAATTACTATAGGCATTAGAAGGGAAGGGTATTTCTGCTGCAATATCCGACAATATGACTCAGACACAGAGGCCAGAATCATATTAACAGTCATAGAGTGTTACTGCTGTTGAAAGCAGATGACCCCATGAATGTTCCAGCAATCACCAGCTTGCAAAGGGACCACTCTGTTATAAATAACAGGATTTACTGGTGCACAAGGGGTAGCACCTATCATTTTACATTGCTGGTTTTAAAAAGACATAGTTGTGGACATGATAAGCCATTGCATGTCAGAAAAATGGAAAGGATCAGTGGCGGGCATCAGCAGGTTTGCACCAGTACGCGCATACCGGTAGTAAAATGGCTGGCCCCACCCATCTCCCCACCCTGCCCACCTCCTCCTCCTCCTAGAAGAGGCTTCGGAGGGGGCTGGCTCCATTTCCCCCTTCATCCAAAGCTTTTCCTGGGCTCCGTTTCACCCCAAAGTGCATCCCCAGCCACTCTGGAGTGGTTGGGGAGACACTTTGGGATGAAACACAGCTCTGGAAAAGCCTTGGACGAAGGGGGAAATGGCTTTGGAGGGGGCTCTTCACTATAGAGCTATGAAAATAGAAGCCTCTTCTATTTTCATCACTCTATAGTGAATCTCTGAAGCCATTTCCCCCTTCATCCAAGGCTTTTCCTGGGCTCCGTTTCATCCTAAAGCACCTCCCCAGCTACTCCTGAGTGGCTGGGAAGGTGCTTTGGGGTAAAATGGAGCCCTGGAAAAGCCTTGGACAAAGGGAAAATGGCTTCAGAGGTTCACTATAGAGTAATGAAAATAGATGAGGCTTCTATTTTCATAGCTCTATAGTGAAGCGCAGTCACATGGCCAACAGGCCACGGCCATCCAGTCACATGGCCACACCCACAGTATGGTTGGAAAATTATTTGATGCCCACCACTGGAAAGGATATTGGCTTCACTGCAATATTGTAATGCCTCTCCGGCACCAATTAACTGTTGGATTTATGGCCATTCTGATTAAACCACCTTTATACTTTTGGTGTATGCAAACCAAGACACAGGACACAGCCTCGGGCTGGGTTAACTCAGGTTTATTGCATCGTGGACAGAGGGAACATGAGGTAATGGCGGATCGATAGCTCTTTATATACAGTGGTAATACATTTGAACGTGGTGCCATGGTAGCCCATTGGCTACTGTCTGCGTGACGTCATAGCGGGTCACGCCCTTCTTGTCCAGGTGTAGGTGGTGGCGGGAAAACTTCCCGCGCTGTTGCCTTTGATGAGTTCGGACCAAGAGAGCTTGGACGCTCGCTGCTGCCAGCTGGTGGTCATTAGCTCGCGTCCTATTACAGGGTTTATATGATACAGCTGAAGGTTACATTGTTGCTATAGGCAAGGTTACATTGGCTCAGATACATTGTAATCCATGTGTAAGGTAAAACCATCAGAACACAACACCCCTCCCCCCTAGGACGAGACAAAGTCTCGAGCCCACACTTAAACACACTCCCCCCCCTTTAGGAGACAAAGTCTCTCAGCCAAGATGGCTTATTTCGAACACGCTGGGGTCTCGATGCGGGCTGCCTCTCCCCGGGTTTGCTACCTTCTCTTTGTCCCCTGGTTTCCTGTCCTGTAATTGGAGAGGGAGACTCGTTAGTGACTTGCCGCGGCTCCGCGGCGTTGTTGGGAGGTGTGCTCTTTCTTAGGGAGGAACCGGGGGCACTGGGGGCTAACGAAAAACCCCTCTTCTCGCTTGGATGGGTGGGGGAACACTCCTGAAAACCCCCCCGGCTCGCAAAATCAAAATCAAAATTACAATCGGGGGCAGCGGTCGCGAACTCCTCTCCCCCTTCCCCGGCCCCTGATAGGACTGGCGTATCAAAAGGATATGAGTCGGGGCCGCTGCTTCTGCCTTCCCCCCTTGCTTGGGACTGTTGTCCACTGCTGTCTCCCCCTTGGGTTAAGCGGGTGGGGGAGAACCCTAACGCTGAATCCTGTTGCTGAGCCCCACTGACTGGCCCACTCACTCGGTGCCTCAGTTGGTCTGCGTGCCTCCTCCAGAGGAGGCCGGTGTTAGTCTCGACCCGGTACGACACTGGCCCCGTCTGTTCTACAACCGTCCCTGGTACCCAGGCTGGCCCCGCGCTGGAATAGTTCCTGCAGTGAACAGGGTCACCGGCGGCGAAACCTTTCGAGACTGCCAACCCTATGTTTTTCCCTTTATCCTCGACTCTCGTCGGGTCTAGCCTGGACAGGATCGTGGTCAGTTTTCGCCGCATCAAGAGCTCCGCTGGCGAGTAGCCTGACGCTAAGGGGGTTACCCTATACGCTAAGAGGAACTGGCATACTTGGTGATTCAGGTCCCCCGGGCCCATGCGCTGCAGCGCCTCCTTTGTTGTACGCACCAGCCGTTCCACTTGGCCATTCGTGGCCGGGTGAAACGGTGCGGATGTGACATGCCGAATGGCGTTTGCCTCCATGAATGCTCCGAACTCAGCGGAGGTGAAGCAACTAGCGTTATCGCTGACTAACGTGTCGGGTAAACCGAATGTGGAAAAGACTCTCCTCAGCTGGCTAATTGTCGTGGCGGAGGACGTGCTCTTTACTGGGATAACCTCCAGCCACTTGGAGAACGCATCCACCACCAGGAGAAACATGGTTCCCCGGAATGGGCCAGCGAAATCCACGTGCACTCTGGACCATGGCCCCCTCGCTGTGTCCCACTCCCTATGCGGGAGACGGGCCGCCTCAGGTCGGGATCCCTGGCATGCCTCGCAAGTGCCGACCATGTGCTCAATGTCCGCGTCCAGCTGTGGCCACCAGAAGTAACTCCGGGCCAGCGCCTTTGAACGAACTATGCCCGGGTGGCTGACGTGCAGCAGTTCGAGCACCCTCGTCCGCAGGGGCGTAGGGACCACCACCCGTTGGCCCCACAAAAGGCACCCCCTCTCTAGGGACAACTCTAGCTTTTTCCTAAAGAATGGGTCGAACTCTGTACTCGGGGACGATGCCGGCCACCCCTTCTGTACCCATGAACTAACTTTCTCCAGCGTTCTGTCCTTGCCTGTCGCCCTAGCAATGTCGGTTGGTACTATTGGGGGTGCGTCTAAAACCTCAATTAGCAACACCTGGCGGTCTCTTTCTGCTCTCGCCTTTTGGTCGTCCGACAAGGGCAAAGGGGATCTCGAAAGAGCATCAGCATGGCTGATCTCCTTTCCGGGCCGGTACTCCAACTCATGTTGGTACGCGTTGAGGAAAATAGCCCATCGCAGCATTCTCGGGGACAGGATCTGCGGCGTGGGCTTGCTTGCCGTGAAAATCCCTAACAGTGGCTTGTGATCGGTCACGATTTTGAACGGGCGGCCATACAAAAAATCGTGAAATTTTTTGGTCCCCGCTACTATTGCTAACGCCTCCCTGTCGGTTTGTGCGTAATTCCGCTCCGCTTGGGACAGGGACCTTGAGTAAAACGCTACCGGGGCCTCCCTTCCGTCCTCCAACACATGGCAAAGCACCGCCCCCACCCCCACCGGGGATGCATCACAAACTAGGACCACTGGCCGTTTGGGGTCGAAGTGCGTCAGGATTGCCTCAGATGTTAGGAGTTGCTTTAGCTCTTTGAACGCCCTCTCGTGCTCGTCACCCCACATCCATGTCTCCTCCTTTTTAAGTAACCGATGGAGCGGTTCGGCCACGGACGCCTTCCGTGGGAGGAATGTATGGTAAAAATTGAGGAGCCCCAGGAAGGACTGTAGCTCGGTTTTGGATGTGGGGCGAGGGGCCTTTTTAATGGCTGCTACTTTGGATTTAGACGGTTTAATCCCCTCGGGTGTGATCCGGAACCCTAAAAACTCGACCTCGGTTTCGAAAAAGACACATTTGTCCTTCCTCAATCTCAGCCCCGCTTTCTCGAACACGGTCAGTACTTTGTCCAACCTCTTTGCCAGTTCAGCCTCACTCCCCCCTGTTATCAACACGTCATCAAAATAAGGCAACACCCCCTCCAGTCCCTTCAGGAGGCGTTCCACAAGCGACTGAAAAAGGCCGGGTGCCGAGTTCACGCCAAACTGTAACCGCGACACCTGGAACGCTCCTTTATGTGTAACTATCGTTTGTGCCGCGGCCGTGGCGGGGGTCACAGGAAGTTGCTGATAGGCTTGTGCCAAATCGAGTTTGGCGAAACACTTTCCCCCATTCAGCCTGGCCAAAAGGTGGCTGATCACTGGCACCGGGTATGCATTAGGGCGGATCGCCTTGTTAATTGTACACTTATAATCAGCGCAAATGCGCACCTCCCCGTTAGCCTTTAGAGCCGTTACAATTGGAGTTTCCCACTCCGCGGAATCAACAGGAATAAGAATCCCCTGGCCCACCAGTTTGTCCAGTTCCGCCTCTATCTTGTCCTTGAGTGCGAACGGCACCCTGCGCGGTTTGAGTCTTATCGGGCGGACCTCCGGGTCTATGTCGAAAGCTACAGGGGGTCCCTTGAACTTTCCGAGTCCTTTCTTAAAGACGGCGGGATGCGCATCGCAAACCGCTTGTATTGGGTCCCCCCCCACGGTATGCACTCCCCCTATGAACAAACCTAAGGGCTGAAACCACTGTGTCCCTAGGAGGCTACAGCTTCCCCCCTTGAGGACAACTAGGGGCAGTTCCGCAGAATGTCTCTTAAAATTGACCCGAAATTTCCCGACCCCCAACACCGGAATGCTGTTTCCCTGTACGTCTCGTAGCGTGGACCTCAACGCTTTAAGTTTGGGCCGCACGTGGGGGTCGATTTTCAAAAACTCTTTCTGGGGAATTATAGAATAGGAGGACCCCGAGTCAATTTCCATCTTAATAGGGGCCCCTTGTACTAATACCTCAACGAAGTAATGGGACTGTCCCGCAGACACGCTGAACACTGGGGTGTCGTCCTCGCTGTCGTCCGAGACGCGGCCCACGCCATCCTGCTTCCTCGTGGTCTGGGCGCCATCTTTGGGCCTCGCTGGACGGTCCGGTCTGGCCGCACGGTCTTGTGACTGCCTCCGGCCCTCCTTCCGTTTTCTGCATGCCTTGGCGATGTGCCCCCGACGGCCGCAGGTGTAACACTCGGCCTTCCTGAACGGGCATCTCGCGCGCTCATGGGCCGCTCCGCAACCCTCGCAGCGTCGACCACCCTTTCGGACCTTCTGGACCTCCTCGCCGTCGCTGCCTTCCGTAGACGACTTTGAGGCCCGTCGAGTTACGTGCACCGACTGTCCGGACTTCCCGTGCACCGAATTTTCCGCCTTGCCGGCTCTAGGACGCCACGCACGCCACTGGTGCATCTCGTCCACTCCAGCATTTGTGGACTCTGCGGCTTCCGCGGCCTCTACGACCTCTGCCAGCGTGGGTGGCGGCTCCTTGTTCATCAAGCTGCGCTGTACCTCCTTGTCTTTCAGGCCACACAGCACTCCGTCCCTGAGGGCCATCTCTAGGATGTCGCCCCATTTACAGGGGGCGGCGGCCACCCTCATGGCGGCCACGAATGCCTCAACCGACTCATCCGGCGCTTGGACTCGCCTCCAGAACGCACTCCGAGCGGGAAACATTGCCCTCGAGGGACAGAAGCGCTCTCGCAGCAGCTTCATGATGTCGTCCGCCTTAAATTCGCTCACCTTCTTCGGAGCGATGATGCCCACCAGCGTCCGCTTGGTTTCCATCCCGAGCATTCTGGTGAGGATGGCCCTCTTCCTCTCCTCGTCGTCTCCTTTGACTCTGAGTTCCACCAGTGCCGCCTGGAAGTCCATCTCAAGCAGCTCCCAGTCTTGCGGTTTGGTGATGTTGAACCCGCTCTGTGCCCTGGCTGTTCCGTGGGGATCCATCATCCCACCTTCGTCGCCAATTTGGTGTATGCAAACCAAGACACAGGACACAGCCTCGGGCTGGGTTAACTCAGGTTTATTGCATCGTGGACAGAGGGAACATGAGGTAATGGCGGATCGATAGCTCTTTATATACAGTGGTAATACATTTGAACGTGGTGCCATGGTAGCCCATTGGCTACTGTCTGCGTGACGTCATAGCGGGTCACGCCCTTCTTGTCCAGGTGTAGGTGGTGGCGGGAAAACATCCCGCGCTGTTGCCTTTGATGAGTTCGGACCAAGAGAGCTTGGACGCTCGCTGCTGCCAGCTGGTGGTCATTAGCTCGCGTCCTATTACAGGGTTTATATGATACAGCTGAAGGTTACATTGTTGCTATAGGCAAGGTTACATTGGCTCAGATACATTGTAATCCATGTGTAAGGTAAAACCATCAGAACACAACAATACTACTTATGAAGAAGCAACGGAATGGTGTAATCCCTCTCTCTTTCTCTCAGTATCTCAATACCTATCTCTTATGGTTAGCATGCAAATGTTCATCATAGGCATCATGGGAAAAAGTAGATTAAGTTCTACAGCCACTTCAGTGATAAAATGGAATTGTCGTCATCGTCATCGGCTGCAACTCGTATCTAAGAATGCATTTTTTCCTGAAGCAGGATAATGCCATTAGCATGAATTTGTTTAAGGTGGATCCCACCTTGCCATGAAGTGACCCACACACTATGATCACAGAGCCATCTCCTGCAGCACATATGAAATGAGACATCCAGGATTTAACACCAGGACTACAATGGACTGCTGCAGTCTTGAGGATATGGACAAGGTGTGCCATCACAACCAGTCCATCTGGCATTGCCTCTTCTGCCTCCATGATTGTTGGGAATCAGAGTTCCTCCTCCACTGATTTTGCCGTTGGGCCAAATATGATGGATTCCTGTGACATTTCCTCCATTGAGGGGGACCACCACCCCACCTAAAGGGGCTCATCTGCCCATAGCCGCTGGCTCCTTTAGGAAGGCAGGTTATTTACTGCAGCCCAACACTCAGCATGGAGTTGCTGGCTATACGGTCTACCATTACCGTAGAGGGATGTCTAACCTTGTTAAAATGTGAAGTGACTTTTGTCATTCCTCATGACATGATCCGTACTGGGCTTTAAAACAGCACCAAATGTACACTGTTTTAAACCACAGTAAGACTTCAACTGGGCAAAAGAATCCTACTTACTTCACAGGGCTGGTTTCCCCTGTGAAACACCAGATGGTGGCAGTCAGGGAATGTTATGGGTGGGCAATGTTCTCAATGCAGTCCAGCTGCCCATTGAACAAACAAGCCCTCTAGAGGAGGGACGACAGCAGTCTCCATGCCTACTCCATGTGTGGGGAAAACAGAGCCACTGAATATGACGCTCTTCATCCTGGGCAATCTGTGCTGGGTGGCTTCCCAGCTGCTAAGACACTGGTTGACCAATGTGTGTGTGTGTGTGTGTGTGTGTGTGTGTGTGTGTGTGTGTGTGTGTGTGTCCATCTTCACTGCATTAAAACTGGCATGTGATTGGAGCAGCTTTGGTGTAAAAAGCTTCCTGCAGATTATCTGGAGTGAGTGATGAAGAAATTAGACCTATTGAGGATTTAAAAGGATACATGACTAAGACGCTGATTAGGAGGTGGAAGGTCAGCAGTTCGATTCTCGAGTACTGCAGGACGGAATGAGCTCCCGTCTTTGTCCCAGCTCCTGCCAACCTAGCAGTCCGAAAGCAAGAAATTGCAAGTAGATAAATAGGGACCACTTTGGTGGGAAGGTAACAGGTTTCCGTGTGCCCCAGTGTCTAGTCATGCCTGCCACATGACCACGGAAACGTCTGCAGAAGCAGACAGCTCTGGCTCTTCAGCTTTGAAACAGAGATGAGCACTGAACCCTAGAGTCAGATACAACTGGCTTTCGAGCAAGGGAAACCTTTACCTATGATTCCCATATGCAATGAAAGGAGTGCATTAGTCCTGCAGTGCTACCCATCATCTCCTTCCTTCCGTGAATGTGATTATCTGAAGGGGAGATCTTGCTGTTAACTGAAGGCTCTACATGCCAGCCAGAGGTTTAGTTTTGCATCATGATCACAATTAATCCATCTCCTATTGATAGAGACAAGACTATCTGCTCCTATAAACAACTACACTGTCATATTTTTATTTGATGCAGTGTCACAAGCTGGATCTTACATACACTGTCCTGGGAGCAAGTCCACGTGAACTCAATTAATCTTAGTTCAGAGGATACATGCACTATTAGAAATGTACCTTCAATGACGTATTAATACTACCTTTTCAATAGAAAGCTGAAGTTTGATGGTTACAGTCTATGCTTTGCTCTTTCTTGTCCAAAGTTGACTTACCATTGCAGGTGTAACAATCAGTTGTCCATGCCCTTCTGTCCTACCCCAGAGTACCTACATCATCCAGAGTGCCTCCTGACCATAATAAACTTTCTTCACAGGGCTTCTTATCTCGATTGCCAGTCTTCTCAGACCATGTTTTCTCAACCACCGATTTTTCTTTATGATTTATTTTCTCAGTCTACTGCTGTGCATCCTTTATATTTTAAAATGCCCTTATCTTTGTGTTCTCTAACCTTTAATAAAATAATAGCATGCCATCATGTCAATTCTGACTTATGGTAATACTTTCCATGGAGTTCTAGGTGGAGAATACAAAAAAGTGGATTACTATTTCCATCTTTTGGGTACATCCTCGTACTGTGTATCTTGCCCGTGACTACACAGGTTGGCTTTTCTCACATGACACACAATGGGGAAACTACAAACCTCTGGCTCCGGAGCTAGATACCTAAACCACTGAGCTATTCACCCAGCTTTCTGACTCTTAGGTTCCCCATATCCCACAACAGGGGTTCTCAACCGTTTCAAGCTGAGGGCTGGGCCATGCTCCCTCAGACAGCTTCGGGGGCCAGGCAACCATTTTGCCCTGCTTGTCACACATGGCACTTCTGGGTGTGGCAGAGGCATCAAATATTGTCACATCCAGCCCTCGGGCCATAGGTTGAGAACCCCTGTCCTAAAACATTTCCCCAAAACTTAGGCAGCCACTCTGTTGTATTCCAGTCAAATTGCCACACAGAAGTTGAACTGCAAACTTATGTTTCCTCAAGCAGTCAATACCATCAAACAAGCTCAGCCAGAGGGTTCAGTGCCAGTAATGTAATAGAACATAAATGAAATCTGTGAGACCTAAAACTAGTCATAATTGTTCAATTGTGCTTTTGCCATTAAGACTTTCAGTTTTCTGCCTAGCACAACTCTTTTGATGGCTGATGTATGTAGTTATGATATATACATAAGGGAAGCCAGCTGGCAGGAATAGCTGAGTACCTTGGAAACGTTTTTGAGCTTGGCAAAATTGAAATTATGATTCATAAAAGAGTAAGGAACATAGCAACCCTTATTTCAATAGTGACATTTACTGTATCATGGCATAATTATATGGCATGGGGAGGGAGCACAGTGTCACCATCTGTTTTGGGGCATAGTGTGATAGAAATTGTGCCTTAATAAGAATGCCATAAATATAACAGCATTGTTTGCACATTGTGTTATTCAGTTACACTTGGTTGCCAACGATCTGCCAAGTATATATATTGTGGCATATAGAAACCTCCCTGGTTCACACAGGGGAATTATAACAGTGCTGGTTTTAAAGACTTTAATGGAGGGGTTAATCTTAACCTATAAATCCAAGGGTTAACCATTGGAACTGGCTATAGGTTGCTATGCCTCGCCCTACTTGCCTGCATTCACCCTTCGTGCACACAGCCGATCTGGGTACGCAGGTCAACGAAGGATTGAGAAAACCGGCAGTGGGGCAACAGCCCCACAAACGCGAAGAAAGGGAAACAACGTCACTTCCCAACATTCCTTGCGCCGCGCCAGAGCCAATCAGGCTGAGAGACTCTCGCACGGTGCAGCGTTCGGAAACGCGCCGCAGCCAATCAAAAGAAAAGCATTTAAAAAAAACGCAGCACAAACACAAAGCACCAACCCATAACTACAAGCCCCAGCGTCCTGCGCGCCATGAGCACGCAGAACGCTGAGGAAGCCGGCACTCAAGAAATAAAGCAAAAACAAAAACACCAGGAGAGCAAGTCTGACAAGCCGCGGGGAACAAAGCCCCCCTCCCCAACGGCGCCTGAAGCTCCTAATTGGAGTTTCCCCTTTAATATCACTGGGTGGGTGGGGGGTGTTGTGCTCCCCCTCTCTACTGGCTCCCCTGGGGTTGATAGGGTGGGGGGGACCAAAGGAGTCTGTCTCCCCCACCCTCCTGACCTAAGGGGACCCGGCAGAGAGGGGATTCCCTCCCCCCCACACACACACACACGCCCCATGTAAAAGAGAAGTGGTTTCTTCTCTTTAAAAACGGAGTTGGGGGGGAATCCCCCTCTCTACTGGCTCCCCTGGGGTTCAGAGGGTGGGGGGACAAAAGGAGTCTGTCTCCCCCACCCTCCTGACCTCAGGGGACCCGGCAGAGAGGGGATTCCCTCACACACACCCCACACACACACACGTCCCATGTAAAAGAGAAGTGGTTTCTTCTCTTTAAAAACGGAGTTGGGGGGGGAATCCCCCTCTCTACTGGCTCCCCTGGGGTTCAGAGGGTGGGGGGGGGGAACAAATCAGTCTGTCTGAGAGGGGATCCCCCCCCAGGACACCAAAAAACACAAAAACAAACAAAAATAACACCAAAAAAGTAAACAACAACAAACATTTCCAAACACACCCAGCCCCCAGCCAAACACCAAAAAATCCAACCACCAACACCACCCCAAATAAAGAAAAACAGCTAACTCACCACCACACGACTTCACACCACAATGACTGGAAAAGAAATGAATAAAGAAAGAGACTACTTACTGAAAGAAGCTCCACCCAGAGGCCACAAGAGAAAAAACAGTCAAAATACAAGATAACCCCTACCAGCAGCACTTGCTGCCCACAATAATAAAAAAAAATTCAAAAAGACACAATAGCCCCACACAAAAGGCCCCAAGAGTTTTTCAAAAAAGTATCTCATCCTTTATTCTTTTTTTCATCCACAAAACCAACACAACAAACAAAACTCATCACAGTTTAAACAGGCCATCAAAAAAAATTTGTATAAATAAAAATTTTAAAAATTTCAAATATAGATTAACCTCTTCTTTACAAACATTAACAACAACAAAAACTTTCAAACACCATTTAAAACAGCCTGGCAACGCCGGGCAACCTTTGCTAGTTTCAGCATAATTCAACAAGTGCAGAGGCAGCAAAATGTTCTAGCAATTATATGTCCCTCTGCAAATAATCATTGTCAGGGCTGGATTGTTCCCTTTGAAATTCAGCCCTGCTTCGGCTCCCATCAACAGCACAGACCTTATAGAGCAGTAACCAGTGTGTGAAAAGGGTTTCACGGGTGAGTCAAGGCTTCTTCTTGCAAAAATATTGTGCAAGCAAAGATGAACAAGGAAAGCTTCATTCAGAATCATACGGACAAGACCTGCACCCATGGTGCTGTGGGAGCAAAGGATGGATCCAATGATCTTGGAGAAGTGGAACAATAACACACATAAAAGTCCAAAATCATATTGTTTCCACGGGGCTGTGGCATTGGGACCCTTCCCCTCTGCCAACAGCCCTGCTACCTTTGATAAATTAGAAAGGAATAAATTAGAACTGGAAGAGGGTTTGGCTCAAGGATGTCTGTTGCTTTTTAAAAACTCTCCATTTAAACTTTCTGATCCCAGGTTGGCTTTTGTGTGTGTTTTTCTGTGTAGGCCTATTGTGAACAACCCAAGCATCCAGCACAGATTGAAAATAATCACAGATAAGAACATTATGCATGAGGTTCACCTCATTTTTGTAGATGTTTTACAGCATGCCTGGTGGCTGGAAAGTCTCTGAAAATAGTTTTTAAAAACTGGAGATAGAAAAGAAAAAAGCCTTTGGTTTGAGGAATACATGGAGGTATGCATTAATTTCTTTAAAATGATGTTGTTGTTCAGTCACACAATCAAGTCCAACCCTTTGCAATCCCATGTGCCACAGCATGCCAGGCTCCTCTGTTATCTGCCATCCTCCATTGTCCACCGAGGTCTATGCCCACAGTGTCAACGACGCTGTCTAACCATCTAATCCTCTGCTGCTCCCTTCTCCTTTTGCCTTCAGTCTTTCCTAGCATCGGGGCCTTCTCCAGTGAGTCCTCTCTTCTCATTTATTTACTTATTTATTTATTTATTTTATTGTTTAGATTTCTATACCGCTTTACTCCCCGAAAAGGGAACTCGAAGCGGTTAAAAAGCCAAAGTACTTCAGCTTCAGTATTTATCCCTCCAAGTAGCAGTCAGGGTTGATTTCCTTCAGGATAGACTGGTTTTATCTCCTTGCAGTCCAGGGGACTCTCAAGAGTCTCCTCCAGCACCACAGTTCAAAAGCATCTATTCTTCCATGCTCAGACTTCCTTATGGTTCAACTCTCACAGCCATACCTGTACATTACTACTGGGAAGACCATTGCTTTAACTATGTGTACTTTTGTTGGCAGGGTGATGTCTCTACTTTTTATTATATCTGGCTTAAAAGTTTTCTCATAAGAACATAAGAACAGCCTTGCTGGAACAGGCCACAGCCCATCCAGTCCAGCATTCTGTCTCACACAGTGGCTCACCATTTCCTTCAGGGTATTCCCAAGCAGATGCCTTCACCTGCTTAGGATTCCCTGGAAATGATATTGAGAGATATCCTGCCTATCTCTCCAACCCGAAGGTTGTCCTTAGGTAGCCATAATTATAGCCATTGATACACTTGTCCTCCATGAACTTGTCTAATCCTTTCTTAAAGCTGTCAAGACTGACAGCTGTCACCACTTCTTCTGGCAGGGAGTTCCATAGACCAGTAATCCTCTGGGTGAAAAAGTACTTTCTCTTATTTGTTTGAGAACTAGTACCCAAAAGTTTCATGGAGTGTCCCCTAGTTCTAGTGTTATGCGATAGGGAAAACAGTTTTTCCTTATCTACTTTGTCCACACCGTGCATGATTTTATAAACTTCAATCAGGTCGCCTCTTAGACGTCGTCGTTCAAGAGTGAAGAGGCCCAACCGTTGCAGCCTCAGATGGTAAGGAAGGTGTTCCAGTCCCCTAATCATTCTGGTTGCCCTCCTCTGCACTCCCTTATCTGGCAGCAGTTTAGGATGTTCAAGATCTTTGTGTTTCAACCGGTGGCTGCTGATAACCTCTGGTATGGTGAAAAAAAACTACTGTAATTCTTCAAAGGTGGTATCAATTAAGATATGTATGCCTGGTTTATGCACTTCAAGAAACCCATTAGTAAAGTCCAACACAACAAGCTGATTGGGTTACTGGTTAAGAAAATCACTGTATTAAGAACAAAATATACGCTAATATCAAGAAAATATCAAGTAAGCACAGCAGTGTGTAGTAAACAGTGATGGACTAGGAAACCTAGGTTTTGCAAAATACAGTACTGTGTAAAAGCCTTAGGCTTTTCAACCATGGAAACTTACAGCAGAGCAGAAATGGAGGAAACCACCACTTAAACATCTCATATACCTTGAAAACCCTTATTAGGGTCAGCGTAATCTGGATGCAACTTGATGGTACATAACAGAGCATAAATCTGTACTCAGAAATAAACACCACTTAGAGTAAAGGTCATTTTATTCCAAATAAAATATATAGCTCACCACAATGAAAATTCAATAGTCTTCTTACTGTCAGCTATCAAATTCTTGACGACCACTTGGAAGAGTTTTTAGCTTCCATCCAAATTGCCATGGTTTTAAAAAGTTGTGGGTAGTACTAATTTTTGAAAGCATCCCCTCCCTAATAAAGAAGTATTATACTTTGAATCCTTGATATAAGAATGCATTTTAGAAACCATTTGCTCCAGTATGATTTATCATTTGTAGTAATTTTCAGCAGTACATATAGCATGACTGAGAGTGTTGCTATCCACCTACCAAGATTCACAATTTTGGTGTGTCTAGGAGGCTTGGGGGCTGAGTTATGCCTCCCCGTTATCCATTGAATTTTCCAAAAACCAGCTGGTGGTCTAAAACTTTTAAAACTTTTGGGTAGTTCTGTATATTGCACCTTGAATGGCTTAGGGCAGGGGTTCCAAACCTACGGCCCATGGGCCAAACCTGGCCTGCTGTACCATTTCATGTGGCCTGCATCACTGCCACCACCAGAAGCAGATGCATTTTATGGCAGCGTTTATGGCGGGGGGGGGGACCACCAGTCCAGCTGTCTGAGGGGCTGTGGTTCAGCCCACGGCTTTAAAAGGTTGAGAACCCCTGGCTTAGGGTTTCCAAACAAAGGTGGAGCAATAAAGCAACAATCCAGCTAGACCACAGAAGGAAGACAGCTAACTTGACTTCATTGTGAATAGAGATAGGTTAAAATAAGGTAGAATATGAATTTGGCAACATACTCTTCTAGATTTATAATCTACAGAATTCCTCATCCAACATGACAATGTTGGATGTAGGATATTGTGATAATTTCTCTACTTGAGACCATTCACTATAAGTACAGTACATGTAGATAGGATTTCCATGTTACGTGTGTTTTAACCAGATTTTAGGCACGCCATGAAGTGCCCATTTAGTTCCTCAATTGGTATAAACCCCAGGCTTCCATAAATAAAAAGGTAAGTATCTAACCCTTGGAGAACTGGAGGCATAAGGCAAAACATTCAGTCACTATTCTAGCCGATTTTTGTGTTTAAGAAACTAGGAGAAGAAGAGTTGAGGAAAAATAAGAGGAAAGGAGGAGAGGAATTAATATAAGCTTCTGTTCATCATTATACTTACTGAGCTTTTGTTTACCAGGGATATTTGGTCATTGCCAGGAGAAAAAAGCCTGATTTGCAATTTTATCTGCTATACTAACCAACCAGCGACTGTAGTGGCTCAGTGGTTAAGAAGCTTGCCTTGTTAGCTGGAAGGTCGGCAGGTCGGCAGTTCAAGACTCGAGTACTACAAGAAATTGCAAGTAGATAAATAAGGTACCACTTTGGTGGGAAGGTAAACAGCATTCCGTGCACTCCGGTGTTGAGGCATGCCTGCCACATGTCCATGGAAACATCTGCAGATGCAGAAGGCGCTGGCTCTGTGGCTATAAACAGAGATGAGCAGTGAACCCTAGAGTCAGATATGACTGGCTTTCTAGCAAGGGTGATCTTTACCTTTACCTTTACCTTTATATGGCTCTTTGGAGTAAGTTATGGTTCATACTTATGTACATGTCCTACTACGAAAGCAAGAAATTGCAAGTAGATAAATAGGGACTTCGGTGAGAAGGTAAACAGCGTTCTGTGCCCCCCAGTGTCTAGTCATGCCTGCCACATGACCATGGAAATATCTGCAGAAGCAGACAGCGCTGGCTCTTCAGCTTTGAAACAGAGATGAGCACTGAACCCTAGAGTCGGATACGACTAGCTTTTGAGCAAGGGAAACCTTTACCATTACCTTTACTAAAATTAGTGAGTCTTATACCCACAAATTGATACACTTGTATTTATTAATTAATTTTAATTTTAATTTAATTTTCGTGCTTATATGCCGCCCACTCACGGAACCCAACTCAAGGCGGCTCACATAACAGTCAAGCAAAAACACGAGAAATACACAGTCTCAAATATATAAAAACAGATAAAAAGCACTCCTATTAAAACCCACCCACCCCACTCCATTCATAAAAAGAAGGAAGATCTTGATTATTGTGTAAGCCAGCAGGCGGGGGCCACATTTCCATCAGGGCCCCACAACTATTAGGAAGAAATCTTCATAAAACTTTCTTCCTTGAACCACAACTCCCATAATCCTCCAGCCAATATGGTATTCTGGCTGAGGGATAATGGACAGTGTCATACAAACTAATATATTTGCTACTATAAAGTAGACAATGCAATGAAACAGCACCTATTGAGAGTTAGGATTTGAGCAGAATTTATATTGGGGAGCACTGGAAGCAAAGTGTGGGAGAAAAAACCCACTGAAATGTTGTTTGCTCTGTTTGCATAATATGCAAATACGAAGCAAATAAAGTCATCCAATTGCTTAATATGCTAATTAGATTACCTGGCCTTGAAGAATCAAAACATAGCAACTGTATACATCCAGTATATGAATAGAAAACTGGCGGCAAATGTATACTTCCCCATAGAGTCCAATTATGTTCAGGCCTCCATGCTTCAAAAAGATAAGAAGAAATCCCTTTGCTTATCTCTGCCACAGTAGCCTTTTTCATCAGGCCATGGTCTGACAGGCAGCACGTAGCCCCACAGCAGGGGAGGGAAACATGTGGCCCCCGAGACATTGTTAGTTGCCACTCTTGTCAACTTTAGCCAGCATAGTCAATGAAAAGGGATTATGGGAGCTGCGATCCAGCAACCTCTGGAGAGTGGAACAGATGTTCTGTTAATTGGTTTTTTGTTGATCCATAATTTGAAATTCTTTCTCTCATCCCGATCCTCATGTATAGGCCTTGAGGTCTTCCATTGCAAATGTTCCAGCTAGAACTGACACGTATCAGCACAATTTGCCTACAGTAAGTTCTCATCAATTTCATGTTTCAGAAACGTCCCCCACCAATCTGAACTGCACTTAACAGCCACAACCCCCAAATGTTGTTCAAAAAGCTAGTTTTGAGGCATTATGTGGGAGGAGATAAGAGAAGAAATGGCAGATAGTGTCCCCCCCCTCCAAACGCATTGCCTATTTCCACTCCTGCCTTATTACTGCAAGGATTATTTTCTTCATAAAACCATGCTCTGCAGGCAACTTTAGAGAAGCAAATTCATTTCCTGAGAGGAGAGAAAACAGTCTCAGAAGAATATGCTAGTTGTGTGCTCCCCTACCTCCTTCAAAATAATTTCAGAAAGTTGGCCCTTATTGCATGCAGTTTTGAAACTAAAAATATATTTTAGGTCCTTTATATTACTGTTGCTGACTCCTCTCAGAGGTAGACCTCCCATTAGGAAGACTGAAAAATCAAGCAACAGGTTTTGATTATTAGAAAAGAGCAGGGGTATGCTGGGCACCTTGGGAGGGCAGTGGAAGTGATGGGGCACCTATTGGAGGAGGTGGGAAAAAAAAGAAATCCTATACATTCCCATTACCTCTGTCTGCCTCGGGGTGGGGTGGGGGGTGGGGGTGGGGTGCCAGTCACTGGGGTGCACCGGGATGAGTCCCTGTATCCCTGTGGGTCAGCACACCACTGGGAAGGAGTAGCAAAATGTTAGTTATTCTATTATTTCAGGGGTTTTCACTGCCAGGAAGGATACAGAAGAGCTGTGGGATTTTCTCCATTCTGTGAAAAATATGATGTAGAGCCTTGCATATAATTTTCCTTAGAAGCGGAACAAAATATGGTGACATCTCAAAGCCAACAAATTTATTTCAGTGTGAGCTTCTGTGGACTGCTATCTACTTCCTCATAACATAGAACACAATGGTTATAGCCGTTGCCAAGACTTATGGAAAGAATCATTTGAAAAATTCCACCAGAACTTCAGTAACTTTTATCTTACCAGCCTACACAACATTAACACTTTCTGGAATTCACTGTGCAGCTACACAACAGACAGTAATGCACCACATTATATATTTAAAAATCCATTACAGTGGTACCTCAAGTTACAAAGTCAAGTCGTTCCTCAAGGTTTTGTTATCCTGAAAAATTTGTATCTCGTAGCACAGTTTTCCATAGGAATGCATTGAAAACCAAATAATGTGTTCTGGAGGTCAGAAAAAAGTTAAAAAAAGTATTTTAGCTGTTCCAAACATGGCAAAAAGTTCCAAAGTGCACTTTAGAAAGAGTTTGAACAGATAAAAGACATTCCCCACCCACCCCTTTTTAAACCTCCGGAATGGTTTTCAGCACATTTCCAACAGCGGCCTCTAGTGGCCAGCTCTGGTAATTGCTGACCCAGTCCCCGACAATCTGATGTTGCAGTTGTTGTTCAGTCGCACAGTCGATTCCGACCCTTTGCGACCCCATGGACCATTTTCCTCCAGGCAAGCTCTGTGCCCATTATGTCCACAATACCATCTATTCATCTCATCTTTGGACGCCCCCTTCTTCTCTTTCCCTCCACCTTTCCCCAGCATCAAGGCCTTCTCAAATGAGTCCTCCCTTCTCATTTGATGTCCAAAGTACTTTAGCTTCATCTTCACTATTTGTCCCTCCAATGAACAGTCAGGATTGATTTCCTCCAGTATTGACCTATTTGTTCTCTTTGCTGTCCAAGGGACTCTCAGGACTCTCCTCCAACACCACATCTTAAATGCATCTATTCTTCTGCGCTCAGCCTTCCTAATGGTACAGCTCTCACACCCATACATTACCACTGGGAATACCATTGCTTTGACTATGCGAATTTTTGTTTTCAAGGTGATGTCTCTGCTTTTCACTATATTCCCCAGGTTTCTCATTGCTTGTCTCCCCATAATCAGTCGTCTTTTTATTTCATGGCTACAGTCTCCATCTGCAGTGATCTTAGAACCCAGGAAAGTAAAATCTGTCACTGATTCTACTTCTTCCCCATCTATTTTCCAGGGACTGATCGCACCTGTTGCCATTATCTTGGTTTTCTTGATATTGAGTCTCAAACCAGCTTTTGCACTCTCTTCCTTCAATCCAATCAAGAGGTTCTTTAGGTCTTCCTCACTTTCTGCCATTAGGGTGGTATCGTCTGCATATCTCAAATTGTTGATGTTTCTCCCAGCAATTTTGATCCCATATTCTGATTCCTCCATCCCTGCATTGCTCATTATGTGCTCTGTGTATAGATTGAATAAGCAGGGTGATAAAATGCAGCCTTGTCTTACTTCTTTCCCTATTCCAAACCACTCTGTCATTCCGTGTTCTGTCCTAACTGTTGCTTCTTGGTTCGTGTACAGATTTCTCATGAGGCATATGAGGTGCTCTGGTATTCCCATCTCTTTAATTACTTGCCACATTTTGTTGTGGTCCACACAGTCAAAAGCCTTGGTGTAGTCAATAAAACAAAAGTAGACTTGTTTCTGATATTCTTTTGTTTTCTCCATGATCCAACGTATGTTGGCAATGTGGTCTCTAGTCCCCCTGCCTCTTCTGAAACCGGCCTGCACCTCTGGTAGTTCTCTCTCCACATGTTGCTGCAGCCTATCCTGTATTATCTTGAGCATCACCTTGCTGGCATGTGGGATGAGCGCAATTTGAGCATTCTTTGGCATTGCCTTTTTTGGGGATTGGAACGTACACTGATCTTTTCCAATCCTGTGGCCACTGTTTTGTTTTCCAAATTTGCTGGCATATTGAATGCAGTAGTTTGATTCCATCATCTTTTAGGGCTTTGAAAAATTCAACTGGGATACCATCATCTCCACTAGCTTTGTTGTTTGCAGTGCTTTTTAGGGCCTTTCTGACTTCACTCTCCATAATGTCTGGTTCAAGTTCAAATTTCTCACTATTGTTATTATCAGGAGTGTTGAGGTCCTTTTTGTAGAGTTCCTCTATGTACTCTTGCCATCTTTTTTTATCTCTTCTGCTTCAGCTAACTCCTTTCCATCTTTGTCCCTTATCACGGTCATTTTTGCTTTAAATGTTCCCTTGATTTCCCCAATTTTTTTGAAAAGATCTCTAGTCCTGCCTCTTTTGTTGTTTTCCTCCATTTCTTTGCACTGTTCGTTCAGGTAGTTTTCCTTATCTCTCCTTGCTTTTCTTTGAAATTCTGTATTTAATTTAATTTAATTTAATTGTCACATTTATATACCGCTCACTCGGCCAAAGCCAACTCAGGGCGGTTCACAATAAAAATTAAAAAACACATGTTAAAAACAGTTAAAACTACCCACCCCCTAAAAACAAGGGCTGCAGGATCCAAAGGCACCATGGGGAAGAGTTCTTCTACACCAACCACCCAATGGAGGTTACCCTTCCACCTGCACCCCACACTTGACCCGCCAGCCAGGTTTTAAGTTCTTTTCTGAAAGGCAGCAATTCCATCCGGAGACGTAGCTCTGTTGGCAGGAGGTTCCAGAGGGCCGGTGCAGACACGGAGAAGGCTCTCCTCCTTGTGCCAGAGAGGCGAGCCCCTCTGGCTGATGGAACAATTAGAGAGCCCCTCCGGTCCGCTCTGGTTGGACGGACAGACGTCCTCAGGGCGATGCGGTCTCTTAGGTAACCCGGCCCACTACCATATAGGGCTTTAAAGGTCAAAACCAGCACCTTGAATTGCACCCGGAGACAAACTGGCAACCAGTGCAGCTCCCGGAGCAGTGGCAAAGCACGGGCATAACGCCCACACCCCATCACCACCCGGGCTGCCGCATTCTGGACCAGCTGTAGCCTCCGAATGGTCGTCAAGGGCAGCCCCATGTAGAGCGCATTGCAATAATCTAGTCTGGAGGTGACCAGAGCGTGAGTGACCATGAGCAAGGAGTCCTGGTCCAGGAGTGGGCGCAACTGGCGAATCACCCGAAGTTGGGCGAAAGCCCTCCTGGTCACAGCCGCCACCTGTTCTTCTAGCAGTAGCCGCGAATCCAGGAGGACCCCCAAGTTGCGCACCGGGTCTGTCTGGGGCAAAATAGCCCCATCCAGAACCAAAGATGGTAGCTCCCGGGTTAACGCAGGACCCCTTATCCATAGCCACTCAGTCTTGCTGGGATTCAGTTGTAGCCCGTTAGCCCCCATCCAGACCCCAACAGCTTCCAGGCACCTGGAAAGGACTTTGATGGCATCACTGGGGTCCCCATGGGCCGAGATGTACAACTGAGTGTCATCCGCGTACTGATGGTACCGCACCCCATGGGAACGAATGATCTCACCCAGCGGTGATTGTATTTTTTTCTTTCTCCTTGGACTTTTGCATTCCTTCTTTCCTCTGCTGTTTTAAGGGCCTCATCAGACAACCACTTTGCTTTCTTATGCTTCTTTTCTTTTGGTATGGTTTTTCTTGCTGCCTCCTTCATGATGTCCCGCATCTCTGTCCATAATTCTTCTGGTACTCTGTCTATCATGTACAGGACATTAAATCTGTTCATGACCTCCACTGTGTATTCTTTAGGGGTGTTGTGTAGGTCATATCTGTCTGGTCTAATTGTTTTCCCCATTTTCTTTAGTCTAAGCCTGAATTTTGCGATCAGTAGTGGGAATTTTCAGCACTTCCTGGTGGTGGTGGGAGCTTCTGGCAGTGACAAAACACGATGAAAAAAATCAAAACATGGAGCAGAAATGCTCCAAACACCCTCCTGCTGCTGGGGGAAGCATTAGAAGACCCCCAAAAAATTTGTATCTCAAAAAATTCGTATCTTGAAGCATTATTTTCCCAGGATTTCCTCTCGTATCATGAATTTTTTGTTAGTCGAGGCATTTGTAACTCGAGGTTTTACTGTATATTGAAAATGTAACTTCATTGCCAATGTAATTCTCACCCTTTTGCCTCATTTCATTTGGTCCCTGCCTTTCTACTGTGCATTCTGTGTATATAAATCTGTCATACAACCATTGTGCTGCACCCATTTCAAAAAGTGGATTGTAATCCATGAAAGCTCACACTGAAATCAACCTGCAAGTTTTCATGTAGCACAACATGGAGGGAGGTTTTTTTTACAGTTTTGGCAGCAGCCTGTGATATATGCAAACATGAAGATCTTGCTTTCCAATATAAAATTATGAGATTACACTTGGAAATTTTTAAGATAGAAAACAGAAGTCCCAACTGAAACATTTGACAAATTTGAGCATCCCTTTCACAAATACAGCTCTGGTCACCCTTTTGGTACTAATGGAATGTTGACATACCACTAGATTTTTAAAATACCCAAGTAAATCTGTGTGGGCTTTTTTCTTTTTTTTTGGTCCCTTATCAAAGCATCACAAGCCTTGAAAGCAATTTATTTGAGTCTTATGTCAAGTCTCCAGGAAATAATGTGGAAGAGAAACTATTTTCTCAAGTTCTTCTGCTTACTTACATGCTTGTGCACAGATGGGAATATCTGTACATCAGACTATTTCATGAAGCCTGTAGCACAGGGATCATAGAACAAGAACTGATTACAGTTCCCAGCAGTTCATTGTATTCAGTGCGTCCAGAGTGTTAGGGTGTTAACAAAGCAGAAGGAAAAAAGGAAAATGATACATTGAAATACACAGCCACCTGGTTTGATTGGCATTTTGATTTGACTGATTTGCAATGCTTGACTGATTCACAATTTGAGTGTCTACTTTTTGCAAAGATCAGTCTGCTTCAGATGATAAATGAGCATCAAAGCACACATTCAGTCTCAAGTGGCACAGAAAGTTTAGTTGTGAAAATACATTAAAGGAGAAGCACATGTGTCATCTGGGTTATCTCTGGGACATAAACAGTGACTTCCTTTGTATGTCTAATTCTTCAGTTATACATAACAAAATAAATTATGTTGCTGGAGAGAAACCATTGTTAAGAACTGGAAAGATGTAGTTCCCTCATGGTGTGCTTTGGCCCTCAGATTCCACACCACATATGGTTTCAGTGAACATGGCCTTCAAAATCGGGTGAATGCACAGCAATGCATTCATTAGGGTTCGTTTTACCTCAATGACAAATTATAGTTTCTCTTCAGATCATATAAACCGTACCCATGGTGACATTTTGAGCATCGTGGCCATGTATCAGATCACCTGACCAAGAAGTAATCCTGTAGTTGGGTCAATCAGCTTCTCTGAACAATTTCTCAGAATACCTTTCTGTAATGGCTGAATTCCCTACCACATCCACAATTTACACATCCCCAAGGCATACGTTGGTATCTGAGGATGGTGAGGCTGAATATTTGAATCACTTTTTGCCTCAGGCAGTGTTGTGATGTTAGTGCATATCTGACAGGTGAAGATGAATTACTGTTTCCAGTTGACAATATGACTGTGCACACACTACCAAGAAAGTGCATATTATGAGGAATTTGGGGAAGAGTTCTTCAAAACAATAACTTTTGGTCTTCCAAACATCTGCCAAGAAAGTTCATGAATACCAAACTGATTCTGAATCTCTCCATCACTACAGAAATGCATCTGGTTAGCAATCTAAAAGGTCACAGGAATACACAGAATTATATTTTAAAAGTTACATTTACTTTATACATTCACAGCAGGTCACTACCCTCATTAGCACCAATTGCTTCAATAGGTTGCAAAATATCAATTGTTGGTTTGTGAATATGTTATTTGCATGTCATATGTCAGACATATCATTTTTATGGAGGATGTTTTTCAGCAGCAGGAAAGGAAGACTAGCAAGACATCCCAGAGAGAAATAACATGCACTGTAGTTCAAAGTGTAGCAATTAAAACAAGATTGGTGGTGAGGGGGAATGTTGTATTCTACTAAGATACAGTGCCAAGCATGAAAAAAAAACATGTACAGGAAAGAAAGATGGTGTAGGGGGTGTGGGGAAGCCACAAATTTCCAACTCCATAAAAATAATGAAAAAAGATGAATCATTGATGTAGATGTTGGATGTTTCTGTAAACCGAACAGTCCACTCCAGGGGCTCAATTGTTCTAACAATGGGCTGGATGGATCCAGAGTTACACTTGAGAGTGTTGCTCATTCTGGAGGAAAGGAGTGGGAAAGTATATTCCATGCCAGCCCTTAAACTTCCCGGAGGCTACAATGGAGAATTGTGAAATCTTTGGGACCAGCACAAGATGCAGTGCAGAGACCTGCCTTGTCAGGGTAGGGCAGATTGTGAAAGAGTATCCCCCATACCTGTCAAGGCGCAGTTTTCAAAATCCGAGAGCCGGGCACGCATGCACAGTAAGTTTCCAGGTGCCGGGCAGAAAAGGGGTTACTGCGCATGCGTGGCCGTCAGAGGCAGTGGCACGCATGTGCCGTAACCCCTGTGTACATGTGCAGTAACCCCTTTCCTGACCGGTCAAGTTATGGGATGATGACGGGAAGGAGGGGGAAGGAGCGCTAGATTACGGGATCTCCCGGCCAATCTGGGATACTTGACAGGTATGGTATTCTCCTGTCTACTTTCTTTCAGTGTGAAATGCCTGCTGGATACCATTGCCTTTGGGAATGGCCAATCTAGATAAGATTCTGGTCTGCACCTAACTTTATTGAATCCATAAGCCATTTATTCAACTAATGCAGAGGAAGTTGCTTTGTAATTAAGCCCCACTGCAAAATGGAACTAAACAGGAATATGTCTAATTTCCCCCAGTAATTTCAATTGTCAAAAGTACATTTTTTCCTGAATTGTGATCTTAATTTATACTTGTTGCATTGCTGCTCAATTTCTAGCATTCTTACCATATTGACCACATCTTTTTATTATGATAATCAGGAGGGGTAAAATAACAAAAATAAAATACTGAATACAGTAAAACCCCGACTTACCTATGCTTCGAGTTACATAAAATTCGACTTACATAATGATTTTTGCACTAAAACCATGTCCTGATTTACATAAATGCCCCAATTTACATAACACAATTTCCTATTTAAGTTACGTAAAAAAATCATTTTTCCTATGGGGTTGCTTTAAGTTACATAAATATAATTTTCCTATGGGTTTGTGTCAACTTATGTAAAAATTCATTTTTCCTATGGGTTTGCTTTAAGTTAAGTAAAAAACTGATTTACATAAAAGCCTATGGAACAGACTTTTTACGTAATAGAGGTTTTACTGTATTACTAATTTAGGAGGAGAAACGATGAAAAATAGTGACTGGTAATCAGTTTCCCTATCCTTCTAAACCAGGGATGCCCAAACTACGGCCCATGGGCCAAATCTGGCCTGTGATGCCAAATCATCTTGTCCACAGGCTGGATTGCTGCTGACACTGGAAGTGCCCTAACGTCACTGGAAATGCCAAAATCGCCGTGTTTACGCGCTGAAATGCACAAAAACCCTAAAAATTGTGGTGAACATGTATGTCAGTAGGGTTTTACTGTAGTACGTCTTTAATGAGGTATGGTAAAGAATACATTTAATTTATTTCTTAACTGAAAGCTTGAATCAAGTCCTGAAACAATAAGGACAGGGTACAGTATCTTGCTTTTCTTAGAATGCCTCTCAAGAAAACGAAAGAAAGATTTGCATTTCTATTCCTGATCCTAGTATAGAGGTTGGAGAATAAATTTAGTTGGCACCAAACATCATTTCATTTCATTTTAAATTTAATCTCCAACTCCTCTAACATGGGGATAAACATGTGTTTGTCTCTTAGTCAGATATGAGTGGCATGTTTTGATACAAGGGTACAGATAAGGTACTGAACCTACTAGCCCTTTCTATAAACTGAACAGCATTAGGTGAACAGAAACAGATTACAGTATTGTTTAGCACTGAAATAACTCAGTGTGACAGTTGCTAGGACACTCTCTTTTAAGCAGCACTGCCTGAATACAAAAGCCAAAGTTAGTATGAGGAACAACATCAGGAAACTAACAAGCTATACATGGGGAGCTCAACCATCCATGCTGTGTGCATCAGCTTTAGCCCCGAGTATCTCTGCGACAGAGTATGCTGCTCCAATATGGAGCACATACACACAAAAGCACAGGTGTGTGTGTGTGTGTGTGTGTGTGTGTGTGTGTGTGTGTGTGTGTGTGCGTGCACATTCATGCAGTTTCTAGCTCATTAATCACAGTTGGACTTCACTGTGAAGACTTAGTCCTTGTTGTCATTCCAGTGACTTGAAACTGTAAACAGAGTGCAAAGGATACCGAGCCATCTTTCTGGAATAGACCTATCTATTAAACCAGTGACAGATGAGGGAGAGTTTGAGCTGTAATTTAATTTTAAATTTAATTTAATAGATTTATACACCACCCTATCCAATGGACTCTGGGCAGTGTACACAAGTTAAAACCAATATAAAACAATTAAAAACCCTTAAAAACATAGCAATATTAACACACACACCCCCGCAGTGCCATTTACTATCTAAAACCAAATATAATATCTACAAAATCTATAAAATTTATGTTTTAAAATCCCTAACAGGCCACTTAAATTTCAGAACAAATGAGGACATTAAACCAACAGCCTTGCTAAATGGTAGTTCACATTGGAAAAGCCAAAGACATACAAGACCCCTCTAAATGTGAGGTGAGAACTTGCCTTCTGCTGAGACAATAATAACTGTGCTTAAATTGAGCTCCTGCAAGATCTGAAAAATTATACACGAAGAAGCAGCTTCTTCATTTTTTAAAAATCCTGTTCCTAACATGTAAAATTCAATCAAATAGCCTGTTACAGTTCAGGGATTGAATTAATGATGTGCATGCAGAGCAAAATGGGAATGGCTAGAGAAGGGGAAATTCATTGGAGATGGGATAAAATAAAATTCTGCTCAAAATGGGTCAAGTTCAAACACACATACCTCAACACACCAAAGAGTGGGCTATTATGCTTGTGTAGACAACATTATGATCAAGTATTTATGAGAAAGGTTATGAGAACTCAAGGTCAAGAGAAGTGGAAATTATTATGCAGTATCTAATAACTTTGAATATAAGGTGAATACATTGAAAAGAGAAGAAAGGGGAATATATTTATTTTTACAATGAGTAATGAGAAGAGAAAATTATGCACTGATTAATATCTATTCACTTAATGGAAATTTTTAAAATTAAAGAAATATTTAAGGCATTTAAAAGAAATACCGGAGGGGTTTGCAATAATGGCTGGTAATTTTACTGTGGTAATAGATAAAGTGAAAGATATATCAAACCACACAAGAGATGAAATAAAGAGTAACATTACAGCTTTGAATAGAACAATAAGCAAAATTGATGTGAAAGATATTTGGAGTTTAAAGGAGATGATAAAAAGTTTACTTTTTACTTTTCAGTGCATAAGTTATTCCATGAAAGATCAAATATAGTGTCAAGTGATTTACTTTCTAGAGTATTTAATTCTGAAATAGTTATAATAAAGGTAACAGTTCATACATTGTTGAAGATGGATTTTAACATAAGAAGTGATTATAAAGAGGCTAAGAGATGGAGGATACTGTGGATACAAATATTTTACAAAACAAGTATATAATTTTTAAAATTGAGAAAGAATTGTTGGAAATATGAAAAATTAATTATAAAGAAGGTTGTATAGAGAGTTTAATTTAGAGAGCAATGAGGGTATTAGGTGGTGTTAAAGAATCATATAATATAAAAAGATAAAAAAATTGAAGGGGAAATAAGTGTTGGAGATGAAATACAAATATCATCTGAAAATACAAGCAAGGAGAAAAGAGTTGCATGATATTGAAAAGGAAAAACATGCAGAGGAATTTAATATATTTGAAAAGAGATTATTCTGAATTTAGCAATAAACAGTCAAAAATGGATTTAAAAAGTCATTTTAGTGGCAAGATCCGAAATACCAAAGCAACAAAGACTAAGGAAGTGCTCCCCCAAAATGCCACTGTGTATGTGTGTTGTTGTTGTTGTTCAGTCGCACAGTTGAGTCAGACCCTTTGTGACCCCATGGACCATTGCACGCCAGACTCCTCTGTCATCTGCCATCCTCGGTAGTCCACCCAGATCTACGCCCACCCCATCAATGATATCATCTAGCCATACTCATCCTCTGCTGTTCCATTTTCCTTTTGCCTTCAATCTTTCCTAGCATCAGGGCCTTCTCAAGTGAGTACTCTCTTCTCATTTGGTGGCCAAAGTACTTCAGCTTCAGTAATTGTCCTTCCAAGGAGCAGTCAGATTTGATCTCCTTACAGTCCAGGGGACTCTCAAGAGCCTTCTCCAGCACCACAGTTCAAAGGCATCTATGCTTCTGTGCTCAGCCTTCCTTATGGTCCAACTCTCACAGCCATACACTACTACTGGGAATACCATTGCTTTAACTATGCAGACTTTTGTTGGCATGGTGATGTCTCTACTTTTTATTATGCTGCCTAGGTGTCTCATAGCTTGCCCAAGAAGGTGAAGTCTATCACTATTTCCATTTCCTCCTATTAGCCAGAGAGTGATGGGGCCATATGCCATAATCTTGGGTTTATTCATGTTAAGTTTCAGGCCATCTTTTGCACTTTCCTCTTTCACCCTCATCAAAAGGTGCTTTAGGTCTTCTTCACTTTCTGCCATTAGAGTAGTGTCATCTGCATATCTCAAGTTGTTGATGTTTCTCCCAGCAACCTTAATCCCAGCCTGAGCTTTTTCCAGCCCTGCATTACGCATGATGTACTCTGCATATAAGTTAAATAAGCAGGGTGACAATATACAGCCTTGTCGTACTCCTTTTCCTATTCTAAACCAATCATTGCTCTGTATCCTGTCCTAACTGTCGTTTCTTGACCCACATACAGATTTCTTAGAAGTGGTCTGGTACGCCCACCTCTTTAAGGTCTTGCCACAGTTTACTGTGGTCCACACAATCAAAGGCCTTGGTTTAGCCAATGAAACAGAAGTAGACTTTTTTCTGGTACTCCCTTGCTTTCTCCATGATCCAGTGAATGTTAGTAATTTGGTCTCTAGTTCCCTGCCTCTTCGGAATCCAGCTTGTACTTCTGGAAGTTCTCGATCCACATAATGCTGAAGCCTATCTTGTAAGATCTTGAGCATGACCTTGCTAGCGTGTGAGACGAGCGCAATTGTATGATAATTTGAACATTCTTTGGCATTGCCCTTCTATGGAATTGGAACGTAGACTGACCATTTCCAATCCTGTGGCCACTGTTGCGTTTTCCAAATCTGCTGGCATATTGAGTGCAACACTTTAACACACAGTCCCCTTGAGGGAGACTGTGTGTGTTACTTGTGGCCAAATGAAAACTGGCTTATACTGAGCCTAAGAGGGCTTTCAATTAATGTGTGATAGTTAAGGAGTGATTTTACAAATCTTCTGACTCCAGCAAATTCCCATGGTCAGGCAGGAATTTGAAACCACCTTTTCTGAGTCTAGTCTAACACTCTACCCACTGTACTACACAGCCTCTCATCTACCATTATTCCTCTCCAAGTCAAAGTGCCCCAAGCTATCAGCGGCTTATCTCAAGTATTTGCTTCTTTTTCTTAGTTCACAAGCTTTGAAATACTACCTGGAATTTTGCAGCCATGAGAAAAAGAAGAGAACTAATGCATGTTCTAAATATGGAGATGATCCCTGAACATATTTTATTTACTGTATTATAATTAATGATTTACTTATTCCATTGGAACAGAATACTTTACAACTAAAATGATTTGCAGCACTTCAGGGCCTGGTTATTTCACAGGAATTGTGTCCTGTTCTGGAAAAGATTGGAACATGTTGTTTTAAAGATATGGACATATTTATCTTCCAAATTGCATGGGCAAGCTCTTTCTTTCTTTCCCCTCAAAGGAAGAACAAACCTTTAAGGCAGAAGCTCTCAAACTTTTAAAGCCGGGGGCCAGGTCACGAACCCGGACCGCAGAGCGCCACAAGGTTGCCAAAGCCGGCAGTGGGGCAACAGCCCCATGAACAGGAAAGTTTGGTTTCACTTACCAGTGATAACTTTCGTTCTTCGAGTATATAGTTTGTGAATACACACTCATGGGTTATGCGCCTGCGCAGAACAGCCGATCGGAGGCTTGAAAAGCTATTGGTCAAAAGTTTTGGCGGTAAGACCGCCCACCGTACCGCCCACCCTGAGGCGCCCGCGCGCCATTTTACCTCAGTTCCATACTTAAGCCAAGCACAGGATAAACCAATTGATCTCATCCGTGCAGCTCAAGAGGGGAGGCAGGGTGGGTAGTGTGTATTCACAAACTATATACTCGAAGAACGAAAGTTATCACTGGTAAGTGAAACCGAACTTTCTCCTTCGTATAGTTTGTGAATCCACACTCATGGGAGATTAGCAAGCTCACACTTACTTGGTCGGTGGGCAGTCGGATGAGATGATCCCACGATGAAGATGATGACGGTCAGGCAGGGTGAACTGTCAAGGGCGATGGGCCCGGAGCCCCCGAGTGAGGACGACACGGCCAAGACTGGCGTCCGCAGTGGCTCTGGTGTCCACCCTGTAGTGCTGGACAAATGTAGAAGGTCTGGACCAGGTGGCAGCCTTACAGATGTCCTCAAGCGGTGTGCCCTCCAGAAAGGCCGTGGATGTTGCAACCGCTCTGGTAGAGTGTGCCCTGACATGCGGTGGAGGGGGAAGCGATGCCGACTTGTAGGCCAAGTAGATGGTAGAGGTGATCCATTTGGAGAACCGCTGCGCAGAGATGGGTTCACCTTTGGACTTGCCCCCATACACCACGAAAAGGCGTTGCGACTTCCTGAACTCCCTTGTCCTGCTGGTGTAAAACAATAAAGCCCGTTTGACATCCAGCGTGTGCCAAGTCCTTTCTTGGGCGTTAGTGGGGTTCTGGAAGAATGTTGGCAGGGAGATAGTCTGTGCCATATGAAACTGGGAGACCACCTTGGGGAGGAAGGTGATGTCCGGTTGGAGCACCACACGGTCATTGAAGAACTGGAGAAAGGGTGCGTCCGCCCGCAGGGCGACCAGTTCACCAGCTCGTCGAGCAGACGTGATGGCCATCAGAAAAGCCGTCTTCCATGTGAGGAGACGAGCATCCGCGGTAGCCATGGGCTCGAAAGGAGTCCTGGTGAGCGCATTAAGGACGGTGGAGAGTGACCATTGGGCCGTCGGAGTCCTGACCGGCGGGAAGGCGTTCCGCAATCCCTTGAGGAAGCGTTTCACCGTTTGGTCGCGGAAGGCTAGAAGCGGGTGAGCCAGCTGGAGAGTGAGCCACCACCGCTGCGAGGTGTACTCGGATGGAGGCGATGCTGAGGCCCGACTCCGCCAGATGGAGGAGGTAGGTCAAGACGTCCTGCAGTTCCACCTGCGAGAGGGGGGTCTGCTGAGATGCCAGGAAAGCACAAAAGCGTCTGTATTTGGAAGCGTAGGACTTCCTTGTGGAAGGGCGCCTGGCTAGTTCCAGGATCCTGGACAGTCTGGGGTTATCCTCCACGCGGTGAGGTGGAGGCTGGGCAGGTCCGAGTGGTGGAGCTGGCCCTGCTCCATTTGGAGGAGCGTCGGTGACTCCGGTAGCATGCGATACTGAGATGACATGCACAACAGCAGCGGAAACCATGGTTGGCGGGGCCATGCTGGGGCCACTAGGATGGCTCTGGTCCTGTGCTGAAGCATTCTGGTGAGGACCTTCTGGACCAGGGGAAACGGAGGAAAAGCGTAGAAATAGTCCTGATCCCACCGTTTCATGAAGGCATCGCCCTCGGAGTTGACACCGATGCCCGCCCTGGAACAGTACCTGTGGCATTTCATGTTGGACTCCGATGCGAAGAGGTCGATGCTCGGAGTCCCCCAGGCCTCGCAAAGCGACTGGAACACCTCGTCGTTCAGTTCCCATTCGTGGGTCGTCGAGGTGAGGCGGCTGAGATGGTCGGCCAGGACATTCAGCTTGCCCTGAATGTGCACTCCAATCGGGAAAATGTGCCTCTCCAGGCACCACTCCCACAGTTGCACAGTGAGGTAAAGCAGGGTGGTGGATCGTGTTCCTCCCTGCTTGTTCAGATACGCCACAGCCGTGGTGTTGTCCGAGGCCACTTGGACCGCCTTGCCCATGAGCAAGCTCTCGAAGGAACGGAGAGCCTTCCAGATGGCCAGTAGCTCCAAGTAGTTGATATGGTGCACCATCTCCTGAGGCGACCAAGGGTTGTTGACCGTGAGAGTCCCGCAGGCAGCCCCCCAGCCGAGGTTGCTTGCGTCGGTCAATATTTGCAACGAGGGTTGCGGGGGGTAAAAACTCTTCCCCGTTGCCACGTTGAGTGGTGTCGTCCACTACACCAGCTGGTCCCTCAGCTCCGGGGACGGAGTTAGCCGTTTGGACTGACTTTCCCGGAGCGCATCGAATTCGTGCAGAAGCCACGACTGTAGGGACCGGAACTTTAACTTGGCGTGAGGGACCACAGCCGTTGTTGAGGCCATAAGGCCTAGCAGTCTTTGAGCCTTTTTCGCCCGGATGCACGGTTTGGTGCGTAGGTCGCTCACTCCCTGCGCGATGTCCTGCAGGCGCTTCTGGGGTGCAAAGGCTCTGGCGGCAAGCGAGTCGAGTACCGCTCCGATGTACTCGACGCGTTGAGAGGGGATCAACTTCGATTTGGTGAAGTTGATCCTGAGGCCGAGACTCTCCATGAGGTGGACCATGAACTGCGTGTCCCGAATGGCGGATGAGCTGGTGGGGGATACAATCAACCAGTCGTCGATGTATGGGAAGACCCTTATTCCCCGCTGGTGAAGGAAGGCGGCATTTGGTGAAGACTCGCGGTGCCGTGGCCAGACCGAACGGTAGACATCGGTACTGGTAAACCGAATCGCCGATGCAGAATCGAAGGAACCTTCGGTGCTCCTCGAGGATGGAGACATGGAAGTAAGCGTCCTTGAGGTCTATGACTGTGAACCAGTCCCCTTTGTTGATGAGGGGAAGGACGGTCTGCAGGGTCATCATCCGGAACTTCCTGGTGTGGATGCATTTGTTGAGGCGGCGCAGGTCCAGGATCGGGCGAAGTCCTCCGTCCTTCTTCTGGACCACAAAGTACCTCGAGTAGAAGCCATTGTCCCAATTGGGCGGGGCCACCCGCTCGATGGCTCCTTTGGACAGAAGAGTTGATATTTCTTCCTCCAAATGGGGGGACGAGGTGGTGAAACGATGTCTTCCTACCCGAGGCGCCCGCACGAACACGATGGCGTAGCCAGAGGACAAGATCCTTAAGACCCACCGGTCGTCCGTGATGCCCGACCATACCTGAAGGAAGTTCTGGAGGGGGAGGTACGGGAGATGGAGCGCGAGAGACTCGGCCGTCGCAGCTTCAAACGCGCGACTTGGACTTAGCGTCCGAACGCTTGCCGTGTCCGTAGGGCTGGTAGCGCGGCTTGTGCTGGTGTCGTTGCTTGTAAGAGCCAGACCTGGGCTGCTCCACGGGGCCACCCTGTTGTTGCGGGTTCCACTGGTAGCGCCATGTGAAGGGCTGGAACCTCGGCCTGGCAGGCGGAGCCGGCGTGGTGAGCCCCAGAAACTTGGCGGTGGAGTTGGTCTGCCGCATTTCATTGAGGACCTTGTCCATGTCCCGCCCAAAAAGGCCTTGCCTGTCGAAGGGAAACTCCTCGATGAGCTTCTTCATAGCGTCATCGAGGGAGGTGCCCCTAAGCCAGGCGTGGCGACGGAGCAGGATCGCAGACGACAAGTCCTTCGCCGCATAGTCATTTATATGCCTGGCGGTTTGCATCTGTTGCTCCGCCAGGAAATCGCCCTCGGATGCCAGCGCGTCGATCCGTTTCTGGGCATCGGCAGGTAACGTCGCCGTCTCGGCCTTCACCCGCTCCCAGAGGTGAGACTGGTACAGGCCCATGGCAGCTGAGTAGTTGGCGGCGCGGAGGAAGAGGGAACCGGTGGCGTAGAATTTGCGGCCCACCGCGTCCAGCTTCTTCCCTTCCGGGGTTGACGGAACCGGGAACCCGCTGGTGGCCGTCCTGTGTTGGAAGGCCTTGACCACCAGGGAATTCGGCAGGGGGTGCGCCTGCAGGAACTCGACGTTCTCGTCCAGGACTCTATACATGCCATCGAGCCTGGACGAAACGGAGTGCGCTGACACCGGCTTCCTCCACGTCGCCTTCGCCGACGTCAGCATGGACGGAAGCATGGTGATATGGACCGGCCGTACCGCACGCCTATCCAGTTTTGCGGTCATCTGGTCCTCACCTTCCAGTGGCGGCTGGTCCACCTTCAGGTTCAACGCGGTCCCCAGGCGCGTCAGCATGGCCGTGAGCGAGCGTTGATCCTCACCACGCGGTGGGTCAACCGCGCCGATGGCCTGGTCCGGTGTCCGTTCGGCGTCGACGTCTCCCTCGTCCTCCTCCGAAGAGGCGCTGGAGTCGTCGGAGGACGAGAGAGGAACTCTTGCATCCACGTCGGGACCGCGCCAGTACGGCCTGGGTGGGCCGGCGGGATGGGAGTCCACCGCTTCAACGTCTGGACCAACCCGCAACGATGTGGGTGGGCCAGCGGAGCGAACACTCGACCCTCAGGAGGTCGGAAGGGCCACAGCAGGGCCAGCATCCCTGGGGCTTGCGGTGGTCGGTACCGGAGCCGCAGAGGCTGCAGGCATGGAGGTCTTGAACTGGTTGGCAAAAGTCTGAGCCATGACCTCAAACATCCCCTTCAGGAACTCCATCTGGGATGGGTCCCCCACCGTTGGGAGCGACGAAACGGTGGCCGACGAAACGGTAGCTGGCCGAGTCGGCGATGAAACGGTGGCCGGTAGGATCGGCGACGAGATGGTGGCCGGCATGGTGATCGCCGCGTCGTCGAGCGTCGGGGTCCTGGGCTTGGGGAGATGGAAGCCTGCCTCATAGGCGAGCGGGCCCTCCCACGAGGCGGTGATGGGAGTACCTGAAGTGGGCGAGGTGGAGCCCCAGCCCTGCGTCCTTTTTCAGGCGAACCCGAGGAGGACCGTCCTCCCCAGATGGAAGACCCAGAAGACGGACATCTCGCGACCGAGTATGGTGGTGAGGGTCCCGGAGACACAGGGGTGTGCGGAGTAGGCGGGAGCGATCGCCTCTTCTCCGACCCGCGCTTCTTTTTCTTGTCTCCGTTCTTGTCCCTCTTCTTCTTCTTCTTCTTGATGGTGGCGGAAGAAGAGGTCGAAGGCGGCGGAGGCTGAGAGACGCTAGCCGAGGTAGAAGCGGCCACAACGGGAGCCAGAGAGAGTTCCATCAGGTGCGCTTTGAGCCGGTAGCTCCGGTTTTGCATGGCCAGACGGGTGAATTTCTTGCAGTGGGGGCAAGACTGGCTCTGATGAGACTCTCCGAGGCAGAAAAGGCAGAGGCTATGCCCGTCGGAGGCCGGAAACTTTTTCAGGCAAGCCGAGCACTGTTTGAAGGCCGCGGCCATCAAAGAAAAAATTCTTCCAACGGAAGTTTCTGGAACGCGGTTACCCCGAAGGGCTGGCCAGCCGCCACCCCCTTGAGGGGGGAAACGGTGACCGAAGCGAGTAGGTAACTGAGTCCACCAGAAGGAAGAAACAGCACCGGGGTGGCGATCCTGCCCGAAGGACAAGATCACCGAGAAAAATTGTTGAAATTTGCCAAAAGACTTTCCCTCAGAAGGGCGAAAAAATTGAGGAAGCTCTCAACGATCGTCCTGCTGCTACGGCGGAAAGAAGAGAACTGAGGTAAAATGGCGCGCGGGCGCCTCAGGGTGGGCGGTACGGTGGGCGGTCTTACCGCCAAAACTTTTGACCAATAGCTTTTCAAGCCTCCGATCGGCCGTTCTGCGCAGGCGCATAACCCATGAGTGTGGATTCACAAACTATACGAAGGAGAACAAAGGGTAACAACTTCAATTCCCAATGTCCTCTGCGCCGCGCTGCGCCTCAGCCAATCAGGTTGAGTGGCGTGAGCAAAAAGAACATTGGGAAATGCAGCGCACCCAACTGAAATCGAGCCGCAGAAAAAAAAACTGCCGCACGAAAGCAAACAAAACAAACAAAACTCCAAGTCCCAGTGTCCTACGCATCGTGACCACTTCAGCCAATCAGGCTGAAGGGCGCGAACGCGTAGAATGCTCAAAAAGCCAGCATGTGCAAAATAAAATAAAAACATGCCAGCCTCCCACAACGGGAGCGCAAGTCCGCCACTGGTGGATGCAGCGCCTCACGGCCTCGCAAACAAACACACACAAACAACCACGGCGAGACCACCACTGGTTTTCTTTCCTGGAGCATCAGGGAGAAGAGGTACTCCCTCTCCTCCATGCTACCCTGCCGAAGACGTGGAGAGACAACTGCTGGCCTCAAGGTAAGTTGAGCCGGGGTGGAAAAAAAACCAACAGCAGGCAGCAGTTCATCAGGAGTAGCACACTCACTGGTGAATGACTGGCTGCTGCCTTTGTACTACCGACGGAGGTAATACAAAAGCAGCAGCCAGCAATCCACAAGGAAGAGCACCAGCCCTTACGGATTGCTGCCTGCCGATCTCCGGTTAGATAAGCCAGAAGAAAAAGGAGACAGAGAGGAGAGAACCATCGTCAGGCAGATAGCTCTTCTCGGCCTCCTTCTCCCCGACCTACCTAATGAATCTTACCAGGGGAAGAACGGACTGACTGCTGGCTCCTCCTTTTCCCCAGTGCTGCATCGAAATCAAAATTCGAAGCAGCAATGGGGAAAAGAGAAACCGACAGGCAGTCCGTTCTTCACGCAAAAATACACAACAACAACAAAACAAAACATTTACCAAAAATGCCAAATACCAAAATTAATAAAACACAAATAAATAAATAATTAAAAAAGCATTAATAAACAAAATAAGTAAACAACAAAATCCACAAACAAAAACATCCACAATACCAGAAAAGCACAGAAAAAACACCTAACTACAACATGAGAATATCTAACTCTAACAACACAACTAACACAAATTACACAAATAAACACCAACGAAATCACAAAAATGAAACAAACCAGAAATAAACAAACCAATTAAACAAATCTAAAACCCAACCAAACCACAAAAGAACAAACAGAAACACCTCCCAGCCCACCACCACAAAAACAAAACAAAGAAAAAACCCAGAAGAAAGAAAACCAGAGAACTCAGCAGCACGTCCTCCCTCCACGACTCCGGAACAGAAATGAAGAAACAAAGACTACTTACTGAAAGAAGTCCCACCTAGAGTCCGGAAGAGAAAAAACAAGTCAAAAAAATGCAAAGCAGCCCTCTTGCTAACAGCCCCACCTAGAGGCCACAAGAGTAGAAACAAGCCAGACAAATAAAAAAATAAATTCAAATCACAAATCTATACCTATAAAATGGTGCGTTAACCATTGGAATGTGACAAAGGATGTTGCACCAGGCCCCACTAGCCCCGTCCGAGCCTCCGTTCACTCGCCCGAACGGGGTTCGCAGGTAACTGTCGGGTTAAAATTTTCGACCCGGGGGCAGGAGCCCCCCAGTCGCAAACAAAAAAAGGGAACTTCAATTCCCAAAGTTCCTTTCACCGCGCCGCGCCAGAGCCAATCAGGCTGAGCGGCGCGGCAAAAGGAACGTTCGAAAACGCACCACAGCCAATGAAAAAAAGCCGCAAAAGATAAACCGCCGCAGACAGCAAACACGCACAGCAAAAACTACAAGCCCCAGCATCCTGTGCGCCATTAGCGCGCAGAACGCTGAGGCGGCCGGCGCGCGAAAAATAAAAACTAAAAAAAGCCGCCGCCGCTGCCATACATCCCCACGGGCGAGCCAGCATGGCCCGTGGGGGAAAAAATAAACCCCCACTGCCACTGCTGCCCTTCCGTTCGAAGGGCCAGCGCCGCGCGAAAAACAAAAGTAAAAAAAACACCCCACAACTGCCCTTCTTCACCACGGGCCAGCAAGTATGGCCCGTGGGGGAATAAAAAACCCCCGGCCGCAGCTGCCCTTCCGTTTGAAGGGCCAGCCGGCGAGCCAAAAATAAAAGCAAACCAACACCCCCCCCCCCCGCAACTGCCCTTCTTCCCAACGGGCCACCAAGCATGGCCCGTGGGAACAAAAGGCACTCTCCCTGCAACAACGCTCCCTTCCCAAGGGCCATCCATCATGGCCCATGGGAAGAAAAGGCAACCCTGCCGCCAGTGCCCTTCCTACCCACGGGCCACCCAGCATGGCCCATGGGAAGAAAAGGCACCCCCGCTGCAAGTGCCCTTCCTTCCCACGGGCCACCAAGCATGGCCCGTGAGAACAAAAGGCACCCCCTCCCAAAAAAAAGAACACAACAAAAACAATCCAAAAACACTCAAAGAAACCCCCAACCAAAACCAAAAAACATTCAAAAAAACACACACACACACAAACCCCCACCCAAAACCCTAAACAAAAAAAGAACGCCCCCCAACCCCAACCCCCCTTAAAAAAACACACACACGCACAACCCCCCACCCAAAACCATAAACAAAAACAGAACGCCCCCCAACCCCCCAAAAAAAACCTTAAAAAAAACCCGGACAGAACTTACCAAAAGACGACTTGCCCCGATGAAACCCGGAAATGAAATGAGGAGAAGAAGAGACTCACCCAAATCCAAAAAATTGCTCAACACCACCACCCAGTGGCCAAAGGAGAAAAAACATCAAAAATATTCCAAAATATTCAATAAATCCCCAAAAATAGGGTAATCAATTCAAAAAACATTCAAATATATCCAAAAAAATCAAAAATAATTCACAGATAAAATAAAAAAATAAATTTTCCATTAAAAATAAAAACACTGTAAAATACATTCAATTTAAAAAAAACATAAATTTACACATTTTTAAAATTATTATCCAAAATAAAACAATTTACAAAAATTCACAAAGTAACACAATCTTTTTAAAAATACAATAATTAAAAAACAACAACAACCTAACCTTTTTAAAATCCAAAAAACAACAACATAACAACACAGTTTAAAACAGTTTAAAAAATAAACATTTTCACGAACACAAATAACACACTAACCTCATTTCAAAAAACAAAAAACAAAAACCTTAAAAAACCACTTCAAACAGCCCGGCACTGAGGAAGCCAGCACACAAAAAAAGCCCCCACTGGGAGCACAAGTCCGCCGCAGGCGGACGCAGCACCTCAAAGCCAAAGAAAGCCCCCACTGGGAGCGCAAGTCCGCCGCAGGCGGACGCAGCGCCTCAAAGCCAAAAAAACAAAAAACCTTACACCACCATTTAAAAAAACACAGCACCATTGGTTCAAGAAAAAAAAAAGGAACCCTTTACTATCCAACACAATTTTAAAAAGCCCGGCATCGCCGGGCAAAATATGCTAGTAAGTCTAATAAAATAGATCAAAAAAAGTCACAAACCACAAATGCAAAACACCCCCACCCAAACCACCCTTAACAAAACAACAACACACAAATAAAAACTGCCCGGCTGGTCAGGCACAAATATGCTAGTTAAATATAAGGAAATAATGGAAATACAAACTTATACTTATAAGTGATGAATAGTATAAATGTTGTTTATGAAAAGAGGATGTATTTTGTAAAGATAAATGGGTTTAAAAAGGGACTGATATAAAAGGAGGAGCACGATTGGTGTTGTTCATATAATGTTGGAATACTTTAGTATAAGCAATTATATTGTATTTTTTCTTTGAAATGCATTATGTTTTATATTCTTTTTTGTAATGTTTATTTTATCTTTGTTTATTTGTTTACTTATGAATTTTTTTTAAAAAAATACCAGGGAGTTTGCTTTTTACAAGGGAAGAATTTAACCAGGGATGGAAGATAGTAAGATCTTGGAGATGTGGGGCAAAGGTTGATATGATGCTCGGAGGCCAGTTGGCCATTTCAGAAAAACCAACCCCAGATGCCTATTGTGAGTTCTAACCATCCTTCAGCCCACCAGATAGAAAAGGGGTTTGAAACTTTTTTGTGCTGTGGGCCAGACCACGCCCCTGCAGACAGCTGTGTGGGCCAGAGGTATGGTTCCTTCCACCGCTCCCGGTGGCAGTGGGTGCATCCACAGTGCGTTTTCTGATTTTTTTGCCACTCCTGCAGCTTCCCATGGCAGTGGGAGAGAGGGTGGTACATTTTTTGGTGGTTTTGGCATGTTTTTCTGGTGTTTTTGGTGCTTCCGTCGTGTTTTTGCCACTTCCAGAGGCTGCCGCTGAAAGTGCCAAAAACACGCTGGAAGCACCAAAAATGGTTCATTGCGAGCTGGATTAATTGGTGCCGTGGGCAAGATCAAGCCATAGGTTGCAAATCTCTAAGGTAGAAGGTAACCAAGTCAGCCATCGGAACTGTCCTTTTGCATGTCTTCCAAGTCCTAGTACAGTAAAAGCCTGACTTACAAATGCCTCGAGTTACATAAAATTCGACTTACGTAATGATTTTGTGCTAAAACCATGTCCCGATTTACACAATTTCCTATGGTTTGCTTCGAGTTACATAAAGATTCTTTTCCCTATGGGTTTGCTTCGATTTACCTAAAAAATCATGTTTCCTATGGGTTTGCTTTGAGTTACGCAAAAATATTTTTCCTATGGGTTTGTTTCAAGTTACAAAAAAAATTGATTTAAGCAAAAGCCTACGGAATGGACTTTTTTTTCGTAAGTAAGGGTTTTACTGTATGTCACTTTATTCACTATTTGTGCTGGAGTACCTCTCTTTATTTTCTAATAGTACTAGGAGAAGACTAGGTTCAAACTTAGATTAATTTTCTTCCCTCTCACCGTAAAGACAAAAATGTGATAGATGACCAGTGGGCAGTCCTTAACTGAACCATGCTTCTGCCCAGAATTTGTTTTCAGTTCCTAGGGGTATAAACTGTGCATGAGAGAGAAGACTTCTGACAGAAAAGTTTTTCTGCAATCATTCAGTCACCAAACTTTGTCACAAGGTTCACTGGCATGCCCTTGGGGATTGGGAGCATGATATCTGGCTCCCAGGCTTGCAGGTTAGGCTTGGATCCTCACTATACTGTAGTGACTTCTAAGACAAGGTTGTCCTCAAGCTAATTTAAAGAAGGCTATAAACCTCAATCATGATGGAGCAGGGATGGTGGTTTACTCATGCACAGATGTTAGCATCTCTGCTAGCAAATCAGAATGGCTCTTGCATGAGCAATTAATTAATTACAAAAGAGACCAAATTACCTCCTCAGATCTATTAAAAACTCCTTTTATTGCTTCAGAATTTAATCAGCATAATTTATTTCTTTATTATGCAAAAGTTAAGTACAAAATTGAGACGATAAATTGCATTTCCAGCAGCCAGTGCTGACATGAATGAACTTTCACACATAGGTGCCTTCAACCTTGGGGGTTTATTTTAGAATAATTAAACAGAAGGCTGCTAATTTGATGTTACAGGAGAAAGTAATATTCCTTTTTTTAAAAAAAAAATCACTCCTGAGGAAAAAATCAGGCAAACAGCATTAAAGGCACTTGTTGTTGCTTTTTAGTGCTATGCCAGAAAATAAATAAATAAATAAGAGTACATTTGAGAGGAAAGATTTAAAATATCAGGTTATAATTTTAAAGAAGTTATCTCTACAACTTTTTAATAATTTAAATGTTAATGCAAAAATACCATGAACTTGCAACTTGTTCATTGATGTTGTTGTTGTTACATGCTGTCAAGTCAGAATTGAATCACAGTGGCCCTAATGGAGATTTCAAGGTAAGTTAGATGTTTAAGGAATGATTTTACAACTCTCCAATTGAGTTTCCATGGCTGAGCGGGGATTTGAATCAAGCTGTCTTGAGTCCTAGACCATCAATTGATTTCCTACACAGAATGGGTATTCTGGACAAAGTATAGGCATGTATATCTCAGCGGTTTAGTATGTGGCTGTGCAGCCAGAGGTTAAGAGTTCAATTCCTCTCCATTCCTCTAAAGCAGTGTTTCCCAACCTTTGTTCTTTGGACTTCAATTCCTAGAAGCCTAAGTCAATTCCCCAAATCACTGATTAGCCAATGTATTGACTTAGGCTTCTGGGAACTGAAGTCCCCCTGTGGGGTGTGTGCCCCACATTGGGAACCACTGCTCTAAAGAGAAGAGCCAGCCTACACAATCTTGGACAAGCCGTACAGTTCCAGAAGAAGGGAATGGTAAACCACTTCCGAGTATTCTCTACCTATAAAATTCTGAAAAGAATTGCTATAAATCAGAATTGACTTGAAAGCATATAATAATAATAATAATAATAATAATAATAATAATAATAATAATAATAATAATAATAATAATAATAATAATAATAATAATAATAATAATAATAATAATAATAATAATAATAATAATAAAGTACTGCAGGACGTAATGAGCTCCCATCTCTGCCCCAGCTCCTGCCATCCTAGCAGTTCGAAAGCAAGAAATGACAAGTAGATAAATAGGGACCACTTCGGTGGGAAGGTAAACAGCACTCCGTGCAATCTGGTGTCTAGACATGCCTGCCACGGAAATGTCTGCAGAAACAGACAGTGCTGGCTCTTTGGCTTTGAAACAGATGAGCACTGAACCCTAGAGTCGAATACGACTGGCTTTCGAGCAAGGTAAACCTTTACCTTTAATAATAATAATAATAATAATAATAATAATAATAATAATAATAATAATAATAATAATAATAATAATAATAAAAACAACAACAACAACAACAACAACAACAACAACAACAACAACAATAATAATAATAATAATAATAATAATAATAATAATAATAATAATAATAATAATAATAATAATAATAATAATAATAATAATAATAATAATAATAATAATAATAATAATAATAATATTTCACTGACTCTTTGGTCAAAGGCTAGGACCTGGTTTTTCAAAATTCTGGACCAAACATCTGGTGGACTGTTTACACACCTTTGATGATGATGATAATGATGAGGATGATACGCACATATACACAGGGGATAGAAGAACAGGGCAGCACAACTTAGGTTAGAGCATATATATATTTAAAAACCTGACATCTCTGCCAATGTCTTTGGCCACCACCACTACACTTTGAAGAACTCTCATGACATGGGTTAATTTCTTAGGCGTAATGTTTGAAAACAGAGATAAAACATGACAAAAATGATTTTAACAAATGTTACACTGTTACCATAGCACATACAGTAACTGGAAGACTGAATTGTCTTTTTCTTTAAAGCAAAGAAAAACCAAAGCAATCACCAGTATATACCGCCTCATAGCGCTAAGTGCACCCCCAGGGCAGTTCACAAGTTAATTAGCATTTTGCCCCCAACATGATGGGTTCGCATAAAGAAATGCCCCTCCTCAGCAAATGTTGCTCCCAAGGATGTGGGTAGTAACAATATATCCAGACTATAAGAAGCTTATGTTGGTCTCTGCTGGCAGTTTGCAATATTGTCCATACAATATCTTTTCTTCTATATCATTTCTTCTATAGCAATAGCTGAGAAAAATATCTAAAAGTGAAGACGTTAACCCACAGATGCATCTGATGAGGTAATTTTTCCTCATGAAAGTATGTGCCATAAGACTGATGATTTTTTGTTTACAAACATTCTCCATACTCACCCATAATAATAACTTGTACCGTAAGTCACGTCTCACCAAGTCAGTTCTGTCTTATGGCCATCCATTCCAGGGTTTTCTAGGTGTATAGTACAGTACTCAGAAATGGTTTATCATTCCCCTTTTTTGGTGTCAATTTTGGGGCTGTGCAGCTTGCTAAAATTTTCCACTGATGCACAACATGATTCTGGGCACTTTCTCTTCCACTTCCCTTTCCAACTGACTAGAGTTCTAGAGGAGTTTCCTCTCAGGAGATGAATGGCCATATAATTTATGCCTTTTGAGGCTTACCAAAATCTACTGATGAAAATAAAGAAGTAATAATTTATTTCAAATAATGTATGGAAATATTTACGACAATGGCGTACCAAGAGAAAATAAAGACACTTTTAAAGAAAAATAACAACCAAGTACTCTTTACCTAATCTACTGCTTAGGTAAATTAGGTAAAGAGTACTTGGTTGTTATTTTTCTTTAAAAGTGTTTTTATTTTCTCTTTACCTAATCTATTGCTGAAGGGCTCCCCACCCCCGTTGGCTTAGTGATTAAGGCGCTGAGCTGGAGACTGGAAGGTCGGGTTTTGATACCCGAAAGCTGCACTTGGGGATACATGAAAGGAGCCTCATTCAGGCATTCCCTAAAAATCCTTTCAACCCAGAGTAATCTCTGACATGAAATTATTATTATTAACTACTGCTACTGATGAAATTGTTTATAGACTGAGATATTTTCTTCAGAATGATTCCACATGAATTTACTTCTTATCTTTTGCCTCCAACTGGCAGCACCTTGCTATCTCGTTACTCAAATTGACCTAATTACTCGCTAATTAGTACCACATTTTACAGCTGTCAGAATAAATGCAATGGTTAATCATCTATTTCTTGTCCAAAGAGAAGCCAGTTTAGCCCCATGATCAAATATGAAATGTCTCCAGAGGCTTCATGTTCATTGCACACTTTTCTGTCTCCCCCTACTGACTTCTTCTTCCATGTCTAGGCCAGATGTGAAACTGTCAAAACGAAGCCACCTTTTGGTGAGTTCATTCTGCAGTTCCTTTCACCTGACCTAATGTGAGAAAGATTAGCTGGCACAAGGTTTGCCATTGACCGGGATATGCCTGATTGTGATTCAAAAATACCACAATCTTCAAGGCCCCTCTCCTTCACTGACTGAAAATTGTGCTGGCATCCAGAGACGCGAGTGTATTCAGGCTGGCGGACATCAAAACACTCATACCATTGCATGGAGACTTTGGACAGATCAAAGTAAACCCCCTCGTCTACCTGCCAGTGTCTTACAGGCAGCAAAAGATCAGAGACCATGTAGCTGAAGGACACACATACAACAAACTGAATCACTTTAGCTGAAATACCACCACCTCAATTAGTTAGAAAGCAGCCCCACCCTATTTTATCCCCTCTCCAGCATGCACATCCACCAGAAATGGGATAATACACAGTGGGTCAAATTTAGCGAAAATCCCTGATATGGTCTCAGGGCAGGTTGGGGTGAATTGGCTCAATCAACGTGTACTCATGATCAGACTCAGTGGCCATAACCTGCCCCAAACAGCAGACTCTATGCTCACATAGACAGCCTCTTATTTGAAGGAAACATACAAAAATTGAACCACTTGTTCACACTAAAAGATGTTTATGTCTATCCTAGGCATATTCCACATTTGAGACAGCTCACAATTCATGGCATGTATACTATATTTTATTTTTGACACTATTTTATTTCCAAGAAGTCATTACCACATGATCATAGCATGGAGATGACCCTAGGCCAGTGATGGCGAACCTTGGCACTCTAGGTATTCTGGAACTTCAATTCCCAGAAGCCTTGATCAGTAGGAGTGCTGATTTGGGTTTCTGGTAATTGAAGTCCAAGAACACCTGGAGTGCCAAGATTCATCATCACAGCTCTAGGCTTTCAAAAGTTATGCCAGCAGAGGGCAAGCTCTGGCAAGTTCCATCAGCCTGGTAAACCTTTGAGAGTGGCCTGGATGCACATTTATTATACAGCCAAGCCAAGTGCAGAGAGGCTGGTCTGGGTCATCAGGTGACAAGATAGCCATTGTTGGGATTTGCATCAACTACTTTGGACACATCATGAGAAGGCAAGATTCTCTGGAGGACAATAATGTTGTGAAGGTTTGGCGGCAGCAGGAAAATAGAGGAGATGCATGATAGATTAAGGGACTGTAGTGGCTCAAGTGGTTAAGATGCTGACTGGAAGGTGGGAGGTCAGCAATTCGATTCCCAAGTACTGCAGGACAGAATGAGCTCCCGTCTTTGTCCCAGATCCTGCCAACCTAGCAGTTCGAAAGCAAGAAACTGCAAGTAGATCAATAGGGACCACTTGGGTGGGAAGGTAACAGCATTCCGTGTGCTCTGGTGTCTAGTCATGCCTGCCACATGCCTACGGAAACATCTGTAGAAGCAGACAGCGCTGGCTCTTTGGATTTGAAACAGAGATGAGCACTGAACCCTAGAGTCGGATACAACTGGCTTTCGAGCAAGGGAGACCTTTACCTTTACATGATAGATTGACTCTTAAGGAAACCACAGGGTTAGTTTATAAGAGCTGAGCAAGGCTGTTGAGGACAGAATATTTTGGAGACTTTTCATTCATAAGGTCCCCATAGGTTGGGGGAAACTTGAGAGCACATAACAACAACAAACTCAAATCACTACAAGGTTTTTTTTTTTTTTTTTAAAGAATTGATTTGAACAGGCAGAGCTAAAGAGCCTACAGCTCTGAAAATGACTGGAATGTGGTATAAGTCAAATCACTTCTGTTGTAATAGCTTAATAATTCATTCCAGGAGCAGAAAGGAATAAAGCAGATGGATTTGGATTCCACCATTCTGCAAAGCCTAAAGGCCAAAATCTTAATGTTTGACACTGAAGTAACATACATTGTGGTGAGAAATTGCTGCAAGTTTTAAGTCAGCATAGATATTTGCTGCTGAGTGCTGAGTCCTGAAACTTGATGTGCAACACAAATCCTTACGTTGACTTAATTTGTGTCAATTCACTGCAAAAGATTTACACTAAATGCTTTAAGCCAGAAGATAATGGGTTTTGAGTTTTATCTCCGCTGCACTTGCACTCTGAGAAACTGCAATTTTCCCTGGTCTTTTAGACCGCTTCCTTATTTTTATGTAGTATGTGCCCTGAGATTCAGGACAAGCAGTAAACATCAGGAGTTGATGTAAGGATAAGATCAAAGGCTCTTATCAAAGATTTAAGAGGAGTTCTGTATGCACAACAGACATCTGTTTCCTTCTGATGATCCTGTTCTTAATTCTGGTCTTCCTGGACTTTGAGCCAAAGGGCGAAAGCCACCCATTTAGCTTCCATAGACTCAAAGACTTCCCATCTGTGTGAGATGTGCAGTGAGCTGCGTGGATAGAAAACTGCTGAAGGTACACCATTAGAAGATAAAAAGTAATGGAAGTGAAGCACAAGTGAGGTCTAGCTTGAACACGTGTGCCCTAGAGGCTTCAGAGTGACTCACATACGCCATCTCACTTTTGGGACATTTCCATAGCTCTGCGTAGTTTGCTGGTATCATTATTTTGGCCATGCTACAGAGGGGCTCAAGTGGCTAAAACGCTGATTGGGAGGCAGAAGGTCAGCAGTTCGATTCCTGAGTACTGCAGGACGGAATGAGCTCCCGTCTTTGTCCCAGCTCCTGCCAACCTAGCAGTTCGAAAGCAAGAAATTGCAAATAGATAGGGACCACTTCGGTGGGAAGGTAAACAGCGTTCTGGTGTCTAGTCATGCCTGCCACATGACCACAGAAACATCTGCAGAAGCAGACAGCGCTGGCTCTTCAGCTTTGAAACAGAGATGAGCACTGAACCCTAGAGTTGGATACGACTGGTTTTAAAGCAAGGAAAACCGACAGAGGGGATAAGGCTGAGTGTGGTATGCCTAAAAGCTGCACAGTAAGTCCAAGGCAGATGACATCTCAGAATCAGAGACAGCCAGAGGTGCTACTCAGGTCTGCAGCCATAATCTATACACTTAAGAAACAAGAATTTGTAAACTGCTTACAGAGTCAGTAAAAATCTAGCAACTGAAATACATAGCAAGCAAAGAGAAATCAGATGAAGAAGCAAAACAAACTAAACTGGAAGAAGATAAGTTGGTTCTGTTGACCTACTGATCAGTGTTTCCATATCAGCAGAACCTAGCAAGGAAACCATGCACCAGAGAACAGGAGTTCTCAACCTTTTAATGCCAGAGGATGGGTCCCACTCCCTCAGACAGCTTCAGGGGCCAGACGGCCATTTTGCCCTTCCTCCACCACATGGCACTTCCTGGTATGGTGGAGGCGGTGGGGGGCGGGCACATGAAACGGCGGGCCACAGGTTGAGAATCCCTGCACTAGAATCTCTTCCATGTCTCATATTGATGGCAACCTGCTGCTGGCTTCTTGTCTCTCATAACCTTCTGGGTGATGTTCTTTTCCATAATTGAGTTCTATGAGCCTCAGCTATAGATTGAATTGGTGCTCTTGTTTTTAGGAAGCTCTTCGACTTCAACCTTGATGGATAATGTTGAAATCCAGACATTGGGTGCTTTGGGCCTGTTTCTTGCTTTTTCTTCTTAACTTCTGCTGCTATTTGCCTTCTAACATCTGGAGGTACTAAACCCATACATGAGATTTTATTAATAGGCATTGGTTGTAAATAATCTGAGGGGCTTTCTATGGGGCTACCCTTGAAGAGTATCACAATCATATGACCCTAATACTGAAAGACTGTCAGTGGTTGCCAACTGTCTATAAGGCCCAATTCAAGGTGTTGGTTTTAATCTTCAAAGTCTTAAACAATTTAGGGTCTGTCTATCTGAGGGACTGCCTACCCAGACTCTAAACTAGCGTTTTCCAACTTTGGTTTATGTACTTCAATTCCCAGAAGCTTAAGTCAATTCTTCAAAGCACTGATCAACCAATGTACTGACTTAGGCTTCTGGAAATTGAAGTCCCCCCGCAGGGCCTGTGCTCTACAATGGGAACCACTGCTCTACATTCTTCAAGTGAGATCAACTAAAAATACCAAATGTTTCAGAGGCCTGCTTTACAAGTACACAAGAGAAGGCCTTGCCTGTGTGGCTGTGAAATTGTGGTTGCACTTCCTTCTCAGTTGCAACTTGTTTTCCCTCCAACAGATTTCAAGGGAATAAAAATCAGTTATTTTTGTCCAGCCCTTCTGTGTTGCTTTTTACTGTATCCTTTGTTGACTTTATTGAATTTAATATAGAGGTTGCCAAAATGTATACACATTTTAAGAGTTGTTATCTATGTATTCTCGAAGTCAAATTGAATTACAGTACAGTAGCAATGTATAGTATGATGTTCACTCAAAAGAATAAATGCTAGTGTCACTATGTGACAGGTAGGACAGTAAAAGAAAATTGCGTAAGCATGGTCATCGTTTGAGGAGTGCAAGACCATTTTCAAGTGGTATGTGAAATTCAAGAACATTGTGGAAGTACAACAATGGTGGTATGAGTATGCAACCGAACCAACATACCCAACAACTGCATACATTCATAGGTTTGAGACATATGGTACTGCGATGTGTACAAGGGAAGATCCAGGCCTCTCACAGCCACAAGCCCTGGTTCTTCTGCTATGGTGCTGGAACAGTTTACACACTCACCACAGATGTCTACCAAACAATGTGCACATGATACAGGAGATAGCTGAACAAGCATAGGATGCATTCTTAAAACAGCAAAATGCTGCATGTACACAATACAAGTGAACACTTTGGTCAATGTTGCTCAAGTAGTAGTTTGCCAGTTAGAAGTGTCTGGATACTGATGGTAATCACTTTGAGCACCTCTTGTAATTGCAGAAGTCAAACGTGACTTGTATTCATCTTTTGCTATTGGGATATATTGAGTACAGTAGAACCCCCGCATAACATAAGAGCTCTTCACTATGTGTTTTCATTATGCGAATCAAATGGCAATACCCAGCATAACAAAAAGAAAATGTTAGCTTTACAGGGTTTTTGTTAACCAGAATATACCCCGCTTAACGAAAACCCCGCATAATGGGGGAAAATTCGTAATGCTTCGTTGTACAAGCTTCGTTTGGGTTCTACTGTATTACAATTTTAATAGTTTCTCCCCTTTCTTAAAATGTGTATTCATTTTTGCACCTTCTGCATTTATTTGATTTGAGTCGTTTTTATGACGGGGTTGGTTTACTTGACATACCTGTATTAATTGCAAATAACTATATCACAAACCGGTGCACATTTATTTGCTTGTTGTAATAAAATAATATATTAATTAGACAATGTCTGAATTATGATAGGTTCCTGGATGGAATTCTGGCAACATCTGTCTTTGATTCCCCATCATCGCATAATCAAGATTCCCTGCGAATGGCCCTTTCACTTCCAAAATGGCAGTGGAAGATGTTGAACAAAGTGAGGACTGGCTGTGGTAGATGGGAAGCGACTCTGTTCACATGGGGATGGAAGTCCTCTCCCCAATGTGTCTGTGGAGAAGACCAAACCATGGACATTATATTTAGGTGTCCTTTACACACGTTTGGAGGCACATTGGAGGACTTGCATAGTGCCACAGATGAAGCCCTTTAATGGCTTTCAAACCTGAACATGGAATTCTAGCTAGGAACTTGAGATGGACAATTTGTGCTTACTGTATATATCAACATTAATGTAGACAACTGAAGTTTATCATACGATAAATAAATAAGCACTAACTTCTCTGCTTGCATAAACAAATAATCAAAACAAACGAATGCTAAGGAAAATCATTAATTTTGCAGGACATGCACTGACAAGTCAGAATATTGGTAGCTTCTCCAATCTTTCCCTTATTGAAAACTTGTGAATGAGTAAATAAGAGCTGTCATAAATACTTACTGAGATGTATTTGACTGACATGCACTTCTTTATGCCACTGGCTGAAATTATTGCCTTAAGTGGCTCTTACGCTCTGAGGTAACTTTGTTTAAGATTTCCTCTTTGATTTTGAACAAAGAATTAGGAGTGTCAAAACAAGATCATTGGGATTAGGCTTTAGTCATTTCACTTCTGGTCCAGAATATCTCTTCTGACAGAAATCTTTGGCTGGGAAGCAAACTCCTCAATATCAGAAATTGGGGTCATCTACTGATACAGAATACACTAACAAATACAAAAATTCTGGTTCTTTTCTACGTAAAGTGTAAAGGTTACTTAAGTATTTTCCCCACTAGCACTTAGATGGTCCCCAGTATTTTAATACATAGGATTTAATATATACAACAAAATCTTCCAATAACCTAAGGCTCCTGACACTCCAGTACATGCCAAGGCCCTTTCTTCCCTTCTCTTGACTGTTTTTGTCCTTTGGTAGATGGTCTTGTTGAAAAGCAAAGCACAGACCTTCCCTAGAATGCTTGATGATCCCTATGGATCCAGGTGGACTCAGAAAAGGAATAGGGTGGAGCAGTTGGAGCTCAGTGATTTGTTTTTTTCATGTCTTCAGTGGCTTGCCAAAATTGTTTTTAAAGGACAGAGAAAGGGTAAGAATGGGATGTGTTGCAATTTCCAGAGTAACGATATCGAGAGCCGGTTGAAATTTGATCTTTTTGAGATGACTGGCGTGATGTACATCAATTTTTTCGTGGCTCTGAATCCACTGACATCGATGTTCGTTTCCTAGGCTGCTTGTAGTGTTTTGATGTCATTGATGTAAAAAATAAATAAATGAGGGTGCAGAGAATCATATTTAGAACCAACACTGATAGAAGTTACTCTAGTTCTTCTTCTTTTTTTTTGCGGGCGGGGGTGTGTGTGTTGATTTTGTAGGTTTCAATAGAGGAGGGGTAAGTGGGTCCCCCCCCCAATAGGTAGAGTGATACATTTCATGGAAAACGGAGATTTCCATCTCAGGATCACAGTTTCTTGGCTGGAGTTTGAGGAGAAAGAGGAGTCCTCAGTACCGTATCTCAAGGTATGCTTGGCATGCCACAATCTCAATGAGCTTTCCTGTGTTAAAAGCCTGATATCTATGTCTTGAAGTCGGTATGTCAGGGGAGGAGCCAAAGGGGTGTATTCAACATTTGGTTCCTGGCAGGAACAGTACCAACTTTTTCCATTCTGCACCAGGATAATATGCTGGTCCATAGGCAAAATATTGCTTGTTTCAGTTCTATCATTAATCTTCAATACACTGGAATTTTCACTGAGATTAGAAAATACCTGGCAATTCACTCAATGCAGATAATTTGTTCTTTTTAAATTCTGAAAGATGAGAGCTAATATTAGTATATCAAATTCAAGTACTGTAAAGTAATACTAACAGGATTAGAATCTAAATGGAACAAGGAGAAACAACAATATCAGCACCCCTGTGGGAATCCCAAGATGCAAAAAACAAACCAAATGAATGAAGACAGAGCATGCTCAGTTGACTGTCGACTGAAAAAGAAAATCAGGTTGGTTGGGGCGAATGGGGTGGGATGGAGATTGGTTGAAATGTTCAGCTATACATATTATAATATATGGAAGGAGGACATGGCTGAATGGAGCCATCAATTACTCTACCAAGATCGTCTAACCCCCGCCCCATGCAGAATAACTTCTTAGTAAGGGAACTGGTTTCAAGTCGTGGCCGAGTAAAATATTAAATGACTGTCAAAATGTTTAATTTGATGATCTGATCTTACTTGAAATGATCATTAGTATTTCATCCAAGTTCCATCACATAAATTTCACTAATTATTCCCTTTAACTATAAATGCTCAAGGGCTCTTTGAATAAGCTACCACTTTGACTGGATAATTAATTCCTTCTGTGTTAATGATGCTATCATTAGTTAAATTTAATTTTCAGAAATGATTAATTAACAGTATGAATAAAATGAAATAAAAAACAAGCAGTTCTGGGAGAAAATTAAGTATATTGGGAATAAAATGATATCGTTTTTTTCCAAATCTAGAATTCTTTTAAAAGTAACTGCTGTCATCACTGATAATTTAGATGGGATCCAACAAGGGAAGTGTATTGGCAGAAGGGCAGAATCCAGCAGAATGAGGTAGACAGTAACCCCCCTGACTGCAGCTCTCTAATTGCCACACAAATTAGGATTGCATTGGTTTAGGTTTCTGGCTACAAAGTAAGATGCTGGGAGTTCAATTCCCCTTATGCCTCCAGAGAGAAGAGCCACCCTGTGAAGTCATGGGCAAGAGTTCAGCCCCAGAGCACTGCCAGAAGGGCACTTCTCAAACACACATGCACAATGGACCCCAGCTTTAAGGATGGTCCGCCTACAAGAAAACTTGCTTCAAGGAAAGAAATCCATAGGAAATGATCATCTGCTTCAAGGGGAAAAAAATCACAATAAAATCACTTTTCTCCCATGGTTTCCAATGCATTCAATGCATTGCTATGGGAAACTGCTTTAAGGGGAAAATCGCTATAAGGAAAACCCTATGGAACTGATTAATTCCTTAAAGCGGGGGTCCACTGTATCTGCTCACTCTCCTCTTGCAAGAGAAGGGGTTAGAGAATTATACTGAATGAAAAACACGTTAAGCCTTTTGTTTCTGCTCTTTAGCCATGAAAAGTACAATAGGGAAAAACAGAATGATGGCAGAGGGAGTTGAAAAAGCAAGCATAAGCAGAGTACAGCAACATAATAAAAGTCTAGCAACTGGTCCTAGGCAATCTGAGTGACCACCAAAGTGACATCCCAGAGTGTGACATTTTGATATTCTTTTTGATACTCTGCTTACATACCCTTTAGATTTCTTTCTAGGTCTTTCCACTAATCACCATTCAGAGTGGATAGAAGGTTCAGGTCCCAAATAACTTCTGCTGGAAAGTAACTAGCCTGCTGAGGCACCATCCCTGCTTGGACTGGTACCAGTTTCACCACATGGCTGGAATGTACCCTTGAACAAACCTCCTTTTTGGGGAGCTACTGAGGCAGCTGTCCCCCCCCCCCCCGGCCCACTTCTCATTCCCAGGAATTACTCCTCGCTTACTTTATAGTTAAGAGTCTATCACAAATCCCATGTAGCAACCATTTGGGGGAGAGGGGAGAATTAAAGGACTCCATGTTACCAATTTCTTCACACTCATGACTCAGCTTTTCATACAATGCAAACTTATCCCCTAATAGTCTCATCAATTAAGGACTATAGACACTTAACTGGGGGGAAAATCCACATGAACTCAAGGGTTCTTACCTATGCATAAGATAAACAGAGCACATTGAAATAATATAGTTCTGCAGACATACTGCATACACTCCTCCATATGCAAGATCATAGTCATTTTTGAAGCTCAGACAGGAAACTGAAACTGTAAGCATCCACAGTAGTCACTTTAATAGATATAGCATAAAGCTGAAATGGTTTAATAGTTCTTTTATTATACCAAAAATGTTATTATGGTCTTTACAAATAACATTTAAACATGCTTAAATAAATGATTTAACAGAGTGGCCAACCCTTGGGGCTAATTAGGGAAGTATTTTTAAAGAAAAAAAGTCCCTCAAATCTAACTTCTAATGAAGGTTTGCAGTATGAAGTATTCTTTTATGCAGGCATACTGTATAAAAGAATACTTAGAATTTTCTTTTAACATTTAATTTTGAACTATAGTAGTCTGTATCCAGCTAGATTATATATCATACATAAACCATAATATATTTTAAATAAAAGCTGGGGAGATAAGCAGTAAGCTTCTGAAGGAGTTCTCTTTCAAGTTAGGCCCTCTTCTTTGTTTTTCGTTAAACCAAATCGTATTCCCCCAACTGTGGCATATCCAGGGCCCCACTCCCCTTTGGGGTTAAATGTTTACCCTTGTTGTAGCACCTGTCGGATCTCCTGCATCTTAACTGTTTGTACTGGTGCAATGGCGCTCAACTGCTCCCAGTAGAACGGCACTTTAGCCTATCTGGCTCAAGATCACAGTGGAGGCAAATGGTTAATTCAGATTAGACCTGTGTGCCAAATTTATTTTGAAAAACCATGTGTGTAATCCCTCATCATGTGAATAGTGCTGCACCTAGTTTGATCCTTTGCCCTAGAATGGGAAATGCTAATAGAATCCTAAATCCCATCTGATCTGGACAGACCAGTATTTCTACCCATTCTCAGTAATTTCAAACAACCAATGAAATGGCTAATGGCCAACTTACACATTAGGGCTCCCCTGTGGACACCATCTGAATAATTACCCATTTAGCAGCTTAAGTGCCAAACATAGAGACATAATTACTTTCTCAACCAACTGGAGACAGCTTTCTTTTCAAAGGTTGCATTATGTAGACTATGTGTAATGTGTTGCTGCACAAAAAATTTATTTCTAGGACAAGAAGGCTGGGGGTGGGGAGAAACACCTCAGAAATAACTGGTCCTATTTAAAATTACTAATCAAAGGTTTTAAACTTTCTGCATGCTTAAATTGCTCCTCTCTTACTGCTGGTCAGTCTACAATTCAAACATTTGCATAATTAAATTCTTAATGTTGTGCCCTGCATTGTGCTATACTTTTAAATGAACATTTTAATGTTTAAAATTAGAGCTAATTTGTCTTGTTCCAAACACCATATTAAGAACAAAGATCCTCAAATTCCAACCATATGAACAAACCGTTCCCTACTGTGACAGTGAAATTGCCAGCCATCCTCCCAAGCAATTTTGGAATCCAAAGTGGAACCTGCATTAGCGAGGCCAATGGATTTCATGCCCTTTGTGATGATATAAGCCCTCTCGGGGACAAACACTGCTTGATTGCTACTTCTCATCTTGCCGATGAGTTTCTACAAAGTGGGAGAGGCTTTCTGAACAGCTTCTATTTGTGCTGCATTCAAAAGGGTGCCAAGTCGCCATAAATAAATGCAAAACAGAGGGAATTCATCGGAAAGGTGAAAAACAGCCTGATTAAGACTCTGTAGAATCTTCTTTTTCTCCTCCACATCACAAACTGGGCTGGCTGCCTTTTCCTGCTCTGTCCCTGTTTCAAGAAGCTGTTCCAAAACTTTACACAGAAAGAAAATATTTTCGTAACGGATGTTGTACTTGGATTGCATCTAGGGAGAAAAGAGACAAGAAAGTATCGTGAGCATAAAATACTACTTTGCCCAGTAATATATAAAACAAAGAATCTTGAGGCCAATTCATACGTGCATCTCATTACACAGCACTGACGGCACTGAAATTACTGTGCTTGAAGTAGCAATTGGTTCTGTCAATAGTGTTTGATGCATGATGGTTCATCCAGAGGTGCAAAATGCTATTCAACACCAGCGCAGCCATCAAGCTACAAGCAAGCACAGATGAACCAGCTCTCAGACAACTGGATGTCAAGGTAAGTGTGAGGGAAGAGTTAGATCAGAGTGGGGACACTGGCAGTAAAAGATCAATGGTTTCTTTCCTCCACTATGCCACAATGAGCAATAATATATTAGTTGTGATTGTAGGAAGAAGGAAAGCACAGTACAGGTAACTGCTTCTCCTTCTATGTCTCAGGCAATCCCTTTAATGAGAAGAGCGTGCAGGTCCTGCATTATCGCTTCAGTTCCCTTTTGCAGTGACCACTTCCAAACAATAACAAAACCGCCTGGCATTATTAGCAGATCTGGTAATTGGTGACTTGCATAACCTCTCACTGTGTCCTCAGTGATCCAGACTGAAGCATGGCCAAATACCAATTACCTCTTCCTTTTGAAAGTACTGCACCACCCCTGCTATTTTCCAGTAAGGAGAGAACACCCAGAATAGCAAATGCTTTGCTCATCAATGATAAAATCAACTTAAGCTGCATCAGTTCCATGAAACAGGGGGGAATTGCATGCCTACCAGATCACCTTAATTTAAAAGTTCATTTTAAATTAATAATTTTTAAAACAAGAAGCTGTCATTCCTTATAGGGAGTACTGCAATTATGCAATCACATTCCCAATAAGCAGTGTTAAAATCTTGCACAGAAGAACCTTCATGTTGCATTTGCCCAGTTCTCCCTTGCAGTACCCATGGAGAAGCAGAGTTGAAACTACTTCTAGAGGTTATTTTATTGAACTCTATGTAGTATTATCCATTTGAGGCATCATGAAGAACCCCATTCTGCATGTGACACTGCCCATATGACAACCTACCCACCAAGTCCATACGCTAACTTTGGCCTTGCCATTTAAACCTATGACCAAGATCAGCTCCTCTTGTGTTATCAGGGTCACTAAAACAGTGGTTCCCAACATATAGGCCACAGGCCCCACAGGGGACTTCTATTCCCAGAAGCCAAAGTCAGCACACTGGCTGATCAGTGCTTTGGGGAATTGACTTAGGCTTCTGGGAACTGAAGTCCAAAAAACCAAAAGTTGAGAAACACTGCACTACATAAACAACCAGTGTTCCCTTTTATGCAGCTGTTATAATGCTAAGGGCATATTTCACACTGCTCTTTTAAATTTATCTTTTTTAAGCCTTTGATAACACTACACACATTATGATCTGACTGTATACAAAACTAAAATATCATACTGACTGCTACAAATAAGTAGGCTTTATAAAACAAAAATATCTTTTAAAAAAAGACAAGGGGAAAAAGATTTATTAAACGGATGAAATATATATATATATAAGAACAATGTTTCAAGTTGTTACGTTCTTCAGCAAACACCATAAGTCTTTACTTTTTTCGATGATTTAAATGCTCTCTGTTCTATATTTATAAAGTCTGTGCATATACAGTACAAACAAAGCAACTCACCACCTGTTCTCCAAACAGACCACACTGTCATACTCCCTGAAAATTTATACTTCTTCTTCAGTGTCTAGGCCAGACGTGAAACTGCCAAAATGAAGGCACCTTTTGATGAGTTCATTCTGCAGTTCCTCTTGCCTGACCTAGTGTGAGAAAGATTTGCCAGCAACACAAGATTGTCGTTACCAGGGTACACCCGACTGTGGTTCAAAAATACCACAATCTTCGAGGAGGCTCCTTCTGTGTATCCCAAATTTATACTTCCCTGCTCTAACTAACTTACAACTCTAATGAACTCTCACACGCATAACTTCTATAGAAATATAATCTTTACAGCCGAGACCCATACAGACCAATCATTTTGCAATTCCATTCATAAACATCATTTTAAACTTCCCAGTGGCCACAATAGTCATTCCTCATACTCTATACTTTTATTCACACCGAATAGAAGTGGCTAGGGTGCCATAGCTTACCTCCCAAGAAGTAAGCATCTTTTTATTTCATGGCTGCAGTCACCATCTGCAGTGACCTTAGATCCCAAGAAGGTAAAGTCTGTCACTGCTTCAATTTCTTCCCCTTCAATTTGCCAGAGAGTGATGGAGCCGGATGCCATGATCTTAGGTTTTTTTTTATGTTGAGTTTCAAGCCAACTTTTGCACTCTCCTCTTTCACCCTCATCAAGAGGCTCCTTAGATCTTCTTCACTTTCTGCCATTAGGTTAGTGTCATCTACGTATCTCAGGTTGTTGGTATTTCTCCTGGAAATCTTAATTCCAGTTTGTGATTCTTTCAGTCCTGCATCACACATGATTTACTCTGCATATAGCAGGGTGACAATATGCAGCCTTGTCGTACTCCTTTTTTGATTCTAAACAAATCAATTGTTCTACATCCAGTCCTAATTGTCATTTCTTGACCTGCATACAGGTTTCTTAGAAGACAGGTAACGTGGTCTGATACTCCCAACTCTTTAAGGACTTGCTACAGTTTGTGATCCACACAGTCAAAGGCTTTAGCGTAGTAAATGAAACAGAAGTAGACATCTTTCTGGTATTCCCTTGCTTTCTCCATAATCCACTGAATGTTAGCAATTCGGTCTCTAATTCCCCTGCCTCTTTGGAATCCATCTTGCACTTCTGGTAGTTCTTGATCCACTAAGTTGGATTTTGATCCTAACCTTGCTAGCATGTGAAATGAGTGCAATTGCACAATAGTTTGAACATTCTTTGGTGTTGCCCTTCTTTGGAATTGGAATGTACTGTATACTGACTTTTTCCAATCCTGTGGCCACAGTTGCATTTTCCCAATTTGCTGGCATATTGAGTGAAGCATTAAAACATCTTTTCGGGGTTTAAATAGTTCAACTGGAATACCGCCATCTTCACTCCAAACTTTGAAAGTTACCAAACTTAAAAGTTTGAAAGTTACCAAAATACTTTTTTTATAAATTACAGAAATGTTATCAAGATTTTAAAAAGGACAAAACAATATAGTTTAACAGTAATTGCAGTGTGAAGGGCTTCATCATGACATGCACAAACAAAAGCTGAATTCTGGTTTTGTTTATTGTTCATGGAGAAAATCCTTGAGAGTTTAGAAATAATAGCTACAGTTTCACAGCATGTCTCAGAACACTGTAAAGGTTTCCACTTGCTCGAAAGCCAGTTGTATCCGACTCTAGGGTTCAGTGCTCATCTCTGTTTCAAAGCCGAAGAGCCAGCGCTGTCTGCTTCTGCAGACGTTTCCATGGTCAAGAGGCAGGCATGACTAGACACCGGAGCACACGGAACTCTGTTTACCTTCCCACCAAAGTGGCCCCCATTTATCTACTTGCAATTTCTTGCTTTCGAACTGCTAGGTTGGCAGGAGCTGGGACAAAGACGAGAGCTCATTCCATTGTGCAGTACTTGGGACAGGCCTTACCAATTCAATAGGCAAACAATTAAAACAATATCAAAAGTGACACTTTTTATGAAGGCACTGAAGAAGCTAAAAAAACTGCAGAGTTCAAAGCAAAGAAATGTCTCTGAAGATTTAAGAAGTACAGCAGACCCTCGCATAACGTTACTTGGTTCCCCAGGTAGCGTTGCCAAGCGATTTTTGTTGTTATGCAGGTTTCTATGGAGTTTCCCGCATAACAACGTTTTTAGCATTGTTGTCCGGTTATTTTAGCGTTGTTGTCCGGGCAACAACATTAAAAACGTTGTTATGTGGGGGAAGACATGGTGCATAACGAAGCGTTTTTAAGCGAAAATGATGTTATCCAAACACGTTATGTGAGGGTTGATTGTACAGCCCTAAGAGTATGTTTTAATAGAAAAGAATGGTGAAAAAGTGAGACAAAGTAAATAAATGCAAGCAATATATTCTGAACTCATTGACACTGTTCTTATTAAAATGAGCAGATTTTCTGAGAAATGATGCAATAATCACTGCAGTAGCATCAGAGGATGATATGAAATTCTGAACAAGCAAATCCATCTAGCTCCCTAGGAGTTTTATTTCCAACAAAATGTTTTTTCTTGGGGGGGGGGGGATTCTTCGGAAAATGAAACAATACAAATGCCTTTCAAGACATATGCCAGAAAAAGTGGTCTTTGTATATCTGCTATTGGGTAAAGTAAAATCTTCAGCCTGCAGAAGTAAGTTAACATTTTTTGGTTCTAACTCAATTCTTTGCTATACTGTACTGCAATTTGTCCTGTTGTTTGTGTTGCAGTTGTCACTGACAATCCTGAGTAAACTTCCATTGACTAGAACAATGTTTCCCAAACTTTGATTTTTGGGCTTCAATTCCCAGAAGCTTAAGTCAATTCCCCAAAGCACTGACTGAAGCTTCTGGGAACTGAAGTCCACCAGTGTTCTGTGGAACATCGTTTGGGAAACACTGGACTACAAAATGTACAGCTTACTCAAGTATTTATGGTCTTTTTCCATGGTGCTTTGTTACATTTTGTTCCACTAGCAGGAGCTATTACTTTTTGTGAGGATTTCACATGTATAATTTTTAGGCTTCTGTGATTGCCAAGATGAGGCAGTGGTGAGTGTGTCCTTGGTGACAATGACAGGATATCTCCAGTGTGGTGTGGTGTGGCAATACATCAGGAACATCCCCCTTCAGTAAGAACCTTTTGTCTTTCCTCATTTTTTGTTTAGTGGTTCTGTCAAATGTAGCACTACATCAGATAAGCGCTTTAGTATTGGCTTAAGTCAATGTGGTGAGATATTTAAATTTTGTGGGGTTGGAGGGGGAGAGAGAGAGACCAGTACAGAGGTCCTATGTGATCCTCATCTGAGTGAGCCTTTGTCACATATTTAAATCATTAAAAAATTAAAGGAAATAATATTTGGGGAGGGGGACACTGAAAAAAAGCATTAGTATTCTCCTTTCATTTGCTTGTGTACAACCTCCCCTTGTACATGCCAATACGCACCATCAATCTGTTCTTCTTTTAATTAAGTTACATAAGCTTGACCACATCATATCAGAGAGGTTTTTCACACCAATTGCCTGTTTGTTTGTTTGTTTGTTTGTTTGTTTACACTTGGGTATAATTTATAACCTGAAGTCCTTCCTTCTCCACAAAATCTCCCTGCTTTCCACAAAGACAAAAAGATCCTGATGTGTGTGGACAACCCACCATCACCACCACCACACAATCCCAAATCTTTATTTAAAGAAAAAATGCAATTATGCAAATAGCTGTGCACACACAAGACACTTTTGAGCTCATTCAGATTCTCACTAACATAGTACAGTATTTACAGGAAACACCATTATCCACATCATAAGCCATTGTGGTGACTAGACCTTTCATTAGTTCTACCCTGAACCAGGCTGACAAGTTATCATTTCTGGTCAGTGATATATCACCTGTCAAACAAATGTTTTAAAAAGGAAGAAAATGAAGTAACAAATGGAGGGCAGGTAAGAAACCTTTTCAATTATTTTCCTCCAGTTTTGGACTTGTATATATAATATGTATTTATTTGATATTATTATTTGGAATAGTATCCTGGTTGCTGTCACTTGAATTTGGGGCTTACGGGTTATATTTGATATCAAAATTGGTTATTTGATATTTTATTGCTGCAAGACTACCCAATTTCACATGTGTTGTGCACTCTTGCAACTCATCTCCCCAGGATAACTGAACATTTCCAGATGAATGACAAGGATTTCACAAGTTGAAATTGCAAGGCTGAAGTTACAGAAAGCTCCAAATTAAACTTGGAAAACTTCCCTGTGTAGTTGAGCCACCAGATCAGGTGCAAAAAAAAATATCCGGCAATCCAGAGGTACCTAACAATTTCTGCACTTGAAGAATGAAAAGCAGATTCCTAAAGTCTGTTTTAAAATCTGCTGTTTTTTCCACTCTAAAACTGCTTATGAAAAAAATCTTTGTTATGTATGTATGAAGAATTTTTAAAAAGTTGTATAGTGTATTATGCAATAAGTATTTAGTAAGAGAAAAAACTCAATCTCAACAAAAAAAGTTGTGTCTTCTATTCACGTCACTCCTATCCCAAAACTTTTGGCTGTGGTTGCATTGTATCCACTCTTAGTCTATGTTTAAACTGGGGAATATTTTTTGGTTGTTGGTACAGTATTCATCTTCTCTATACGAGATGACAACTGGATTTTTAAAAAAGAAAATATACTCCATACTACAGTAGTTCTTAAATTTTTATTTACAGCCTAATTAAGATCTATTTTGTTTCACATATTTTTGTATACAATGTTCACAGTGTCTTTAACATCCATTTTTATTCGGAAGAAAACAAGAAAAAATAGCTATCTATGTAACGATTCATACTACGTTATCAGTTGACCTGACATATCTCTTCCAAGACATAAGTTAACGCATTGTCTGCACAAAGGAAGAAACTCACTGCCTCTGTTTTGCCCAGCCCGTGCCACCCTCCTCTCCATAAGGAGGCAGAATTGCATGGTGCTACGAGTCTCTCACCCGCAAAGGCACCTCTGAGAATTGTGGCTGTCTCACGTAATAAAGAAGGCTTAACTAGAATGCTAAATGAAGTCTCAAGACAATGGAAAACTAGGCCTATTCATTTCATTTGACCGAATCCTTATTTCAACACAAAGGGATATATTTATAAGACTGGGAAATTCAGTACAAATTTTTTATTTGAACTCTCTCCTCATTCTGATCATATCAAAGCATCCTTAATCTCCTCACACACTTCCAGTTAGCAGACACAAGGAGGAGACTATTAATTTGTCACATCATCCTTTTTTGTGCTTATGATCTTCAATCACTACCAGTTTCTTCTTTCTCTTCTTCTGCGGTATCTGATTCCGAATATTGGCAATCCCCATGGCGATCAGCCATGAAGACTGTCTTAAAAATATAATACAGTGGTCTTCCATTTGCCTTCCACATCATAGTGTGAAACTCGTACCACTAATCGAGTTCCACGAGTCACTTTCTGGTCCTGAGCCCCAGGCTAGTATTGATGAAGCTGCTGCCCTTCATCAAGATGGATTCAAGTGGGATTTAATCCATCTGGGGACCACCACCCTTCCCTGTGGACTTCGCCACCTAATGCCGTTAGTCATCAGGGTTGTCAGGTTAGCAGGGTTGTCAGGTTAGTTAACTGCTGCCTGATGATCGGCACTGAGTCGCTGGTAGTATTGTATACTCTATTACTATAGCAGGACAACCTGGCCAGACTGGCTATTACCAGCTAAGATGTTTATTTTAAAGGGTTTATAAATGACTCTGCTCCATTCTAACTTATAAGTTTGGTGTAAAAATAAAATTTAACAAAAAATTGTCAAAAAAGGGAGATTGGGTAGAATTCATCTGAAGGCATGATTTCTAGGGTTTGTTTGTTAAAAAGGTGAGGAATACTTCTGCAAAGGTTTCCAATATCCAATTCACTCTACACTTTTTGTGTCTAAAATCCTCCTGGAGACCCACCTCTCTCTCTCTTTGTGTCATAAAACATAGACTAGACATGGCTGCACAAGGTGGGCCTTGAAGTGCTGGTGGCTATATAATATACTAGCATATTTTGCCCGGCGGTGCCGGGCTTTGTAAAATTGTGTTGGATAGTAAAGGTTTTTTTTTCTTGAACCAATGGTGCTGGGCTGTTTTAAATGGTGTTGAAAGGTTTTGTGATTTTGTAGCTTCGAGGCGCTGCGTCCGCCTGTGGCGGACTTGCGCTCCCAGTGTGTGTTTTATTTTTATTTTTTGCGCGCCGGCTTCCTCAGTGCCGGGCTCTTTAAATTGGTTTTCGAAGGTTTTTGTTTTATGTTTATGCAAATTGTATTTTATTTTAATTTATTTAATGTAAATTATTTTTTTTTAATTTAAAATTTTATTTTGGTTTTTTAAATCTTTATTTTTAAGCATTTTTTTTGTTTTTTGGAGTGAAAAGTGATTTCTGTTTTGTTTTTGGTATTTTTTGAGATTAGTGTGAATATTTTTGAATGTTTTGATAACTTATTTGATTAATTTGGGAACTAATCTTATTAGTTTCAATATTTTTGAATGTTTTTTCTCTTGTGGCCTCTGGGTGGGGGTGGTGAGCTTTTCTTCCTCTCTACAATTTTTCTCTTCTGTCCTCTGGGTATCGCTTCCGGTAAGGATTTTCATTATTTTCTCAGTTGAGTTCCAGTTGTCAAGGAGTGAAGACGTCTCCTGGTAAGCTCTCTGGGTTGTTTTTTTTTTGGGGGGGGGTGTCTTTGTGATGTTTTTGTGGTTACTTTTTGACTGTTTTTGTCACTGTTTTTGTGTACTTTTTTTTTGGGGGGGGGTTCTTTTTTTCCACAGGCCAGGCTCGAAGCCTGGCCCACGGAAAAGAAAGGGCGTGGGGGGGGGTGTCTTTTTTTTCATGGGCCGGGCTCGATCCCTGGCCCATGGAAAGTAAGGGCAGCGGCGGAGGTTTTTTTTTAATTTTATTTTTTGTGCGCCGGCTGCCGCAGCATTCTGCCGCTAATGGCGCAGGACGCTGGGGCTTGTAGTTTTGCGTGCATGTGTTTGGTTACTGCAGCAGTTTTTTCCCTGCGGCTTTTTTTTGATTGGCCGCGGTGCGTTTCCGAACATTCCTTTGGCTCTGGTGTGGCGCGGCGCAAGGAACGTTGGGAATTGAAGTTCCCTTTTTTTGTTTGCCGAAAATGTCAACTCGACAGTTACCTGCGAACCCTGTTCGGGCGAGTGCACGGAAGCTCGGATGGGGCTAGTGGGGCCTGGCCAAACATCCTCTGTCACATTCCAATGGTTAATGCACCATTTTATAGGTATAGAAAGATTGCAGTTTGTGATATTTTGGCAAAGTGGGCTTTCTCCCCTTATCTCAGGCTACAGAAATGTTTATCTTTCTTTCTGTCTAGTGGTTATCTAACGAGGCCCTTCAAATAGCTAAAGAAAGGAAGAAAGCAAAAAGCAAAGGTAAAAGAGAGAAATTTATTCAACTGAATACAGAATGTCAAAGTAAAGCAAGGAGAGACAGGATTCCTTTTTAAATGAACAGTGCAAAGCAATAGAGTAAAACAACAGAAGGGGAAGGAATAGGGACCTCTTCAAAAAAAATTTGGGAAATTAAAGGAACATTTCAAGCAAAATGACATGATAAGGGACAAAAATGGTAGGGATCTAACAGATGCAGAAGAGATTAAGAAAAGATGGCAAGAGTACACAGAAGAACCCTACAAAAAGGACCTCAACATCCCTGACAACCACAGTGATGAGAACATTGAACTGGAGCCGGACATTCTGGAGAGTGAAGTCAAGAGGGCCCTAGAAAGCATTGCCAACAACAAAGCTATTTGAGATGATGGTATTCCAGTTGAATTATTCAAATCCCTAAAATAGGATGCAATTAAAGTGTTGCACTCTATATGCCAGCAGATCTGGAAAACACAACAATGGCCACAGGATTGGAAAAGGTCAGTATGCGTTCCAATTCCAAAGAAGGGCAATGCTAAAGAATGCTCAAATTATTGTACAACTGCGCTCATCTCACGTGCCAGCAAGGTCATGCTCAAGATAATACAGGCTAGGCTTCAGCAGTATGCAGACTAAGAACTTCCAGAAGTGCAGGCTGGGTTCTGAAGAGGTTGGGGAACTAGAGACCAAATTGCAAACATCCGTTGGATCTTGGAGAAAGCAAAGGAGTACCAGAAACAAGTCTACTTCTGTTTCATTGACTACACCAAGGCCTTTGACTGTGTGGACCACAATAAAATGTGGCAAGTCCTTAAAGAGAGGGGAATACCAGAACACCTTCATATGTCTTATGAGAACTCTGTACATGAGTCAAGAAGCATCAGTTAGGACAGGATATGGAATGATGGAATGGTTTAGAATAGGAAAAGGAGTAGGACAAGGCTGCATATTGTCACCCTGCTTATTTAACTTCTATGCAGAGCACATAACGCACAATTCAAGGCTGGATGAATTATAAACTGGAATTAAAATCGTTGGGAGAAACATCAACAACTTGAGATATGCAGATGATACTACCCTAATGGCAGAAAGTGAAGGAGACCTAAAGAAGCGTTTGCTTAGGTTCAAAGAAGAGAGTGCAAAAGCTGGCCTGAGACTCAACATCAAAAAAACCAAGATAACGGCAACAGGCCCTATCAGTTCCTGGAAAATAGAAGGGGAAGAAGTAGAAGCAGTGAGACTTTACATTCTTAGGATCCAAGATCACAGCAGATGGTGACTGCAGTCATGAAATAAAAAGGTGATTAATTCTTGGGAGGCAAGCTGTGAAAAACCTAGCGAACATAATAAAAAGCATCTGAAGATTTTAATAAAGTGCAAACAACATTTTTAAAAAGCATAAGAGAAGACCCAGAGGAGGAATTTCCCACCATTAAAAAATATTTTAAGATGTTCCTTGGCATCAATAAATCAAAAGTGGGTGGAAATTGACTGTGTTTTCAGAGTCCTCTATCTGCTGGTTTTCAAAAATATTTTAAAATCATTATGAAAAGTGTAAAAGCTTTTAAGCTATTTGGGGTGAGGGAGGAACAAAAGAGGTTTGCAGAAAAATTACTTTTTAAACTGCATATGAACCCCAATGAACTCTATGATCCTTTGATACTAAGAAGGAGATTTATTTATTTAGCGTATGGCAATCAACAAGGGGAAAGTGTGGGGGTTGAAACTTTTGTACTGTCTAGAAAAACACTGTGCCATGAAGGCATATCGCATATGACTGTGATATCTTGACTAGTATGGCCAGAATCCTATTAATTAAATTGTGTGTGCAAGGGCTATCATACAACAGTCCCCCCCCCCTTTCCAGTGGACTGTCTGTCATGCAAGTGGTCATTGTCATGACCTTGGTTCGCTAAGCCTATTATTTACTGCATTCTTTTCTCTCAGTGTGTGTGCATGCTTGACATTCTTTAGAGATTAGTCATTTAGTAGTGTAATGAGCTTACTCACTGCTAGGAGTACTGGGTGTGGAGGAAGGACTTCCCCATGACCCATAGTCACCTCCCAGGTCAGAGTACAAATAACCACTTCCCTGTGGGGAGGGGTGCCCTTGAAGTTACCTTGACTGTGACCTTGACAGTGGGGGAAGGACAACCTTGAACATTGGGGGAGGGGTGACCCCTGACTAGATAAGGATCTGACCTTAGATTCTTAACATTCCTAAGGGAGGGAGGGAGTGACTTTCTAAGCTTTATAAACTGGGAACCTATCCCTGTCAGATAGAGGAGACAGGAGGGATGGAGGAGCAGCTCATCAGAAGGACTTTGATCTTCAGCCAGAGGAAGAAACCATCTGACTTCAATCATGTAGGAGGCATGAGACTTATACTCTGGACGGATCGTGGACTTTGAAATGTACTTGGAAAAATACTTTGAATTTTTTTATGAAAAACAACTTGGAAAATAAAGTCATCTTTGGACTTAGAAATTTCTGAGCCTGATTTTTTACTGCGCATAGCTGAGGCACTTTGCTTTCTGCTTTCTACCATGCTACTTCAAAACAACTGCACCCCATGGAAGCAGAGACACCACGGAGCCAGAGGGCAGCTAAAAGCCAACAAGAGCTGTAGAGGGAGGTGCAGAGTTTGGAATAGTTTTACAGCTTCTGCCACACCCAGGCTGAATTGCTGGCCTTCCTTGGCTTAACCGTGAAAGTCATAAGCCTTGTTCCACAAGTACATGACAGGTTGCATGACAAAGAGCCTGCCAGAAAGGAACAACGCATCTATGATTGTTCTTGCACTTTCAACTTTCCCAAAAAGATCCTGGCCTACATCTTTTACAAAGTTATGAGGGAAAATTCCCCTATTATTTGCATAGATATTTTTATCTCACAGTTAAAATGACATCACAACTTGAGGTTTCTTCACAGAAGTGAATGCATAAATTTTGCAGCAGTTCTATTTTTAAGAGCCAAGGTGGCAGAGCGGCTGGAATCTTGGACTAGGATTTAGGAGACCTTCATACGAATCCCTGCTTGACTACAGAAACTTACTGTGAAGGATAGCAATGATAAAACATTCTCACACAGCTCAAGAACCCTGTTAGGATGTGATGGCACATAACAACACTGTTTTCAAATACAGTAATGCCCTGGTTAACGTGTGCGTTAAAACCGGATAATGTTGGGGAATTTGAGGAAAACGTTTGCACAGCACAATGTTAAGATAATGTTGTGCGATGCAAAAGTTTCCCTCAAATTCCCCAATGTTGATCTCTGCCCCAAAGCCCACAGGGCTGGAGACCAGCCCTGCAGGCTTTGGGGCAGAAATTTCCAGGGGCCCCCTTGCTGGGGTGTGTGTGTGTAAGGAAACCGGCGCTCAGATCGCTGGAGAGCTGAGCCCCAAAGTTGGAGACCACTCCTATCAATTTTGGGGCTTGGCTTGATCCACCTGTCTCTTTTTTTAAAAATAATTTTACTAATTTAATTAATTTCCTCTTTCTTCCATACATCTTTAGTTATATTTCCCAATTTTTTAAATACATTATAATACTCTTATAACTATCCTAATATACATATTCAAACTCTAATCTTAAACTCATCAATTTGATACAACTATTAAGTCAAAGTAAAAATACAATAATTAAAATACAATTTTCACATAATACACCCAGTGTTATTTACAATGCCCTGGAGAAAACGGAATGTCACAGTTGTTTTCTAACCCCAGAAACTCATTTGATCCGGTACTGGTCTAATCCCTTCATCCCCCTTCAACGAGTAATCCACAAATAGTTGCCATATTTTCCAAAATCTGTTTTCTTTAACTATACCCTTTTTCTTATTCATTTCCCATGTTAGCTTGTCATTCAATGCAAGATCCCACATCTCCTTATACCATTTTTCTATTTTCAAAGTTGCTTCATTTTTCCAGTTCCTGGCTATACACTGTCTGCCCATTGTCAACATTATCGACAATAGCTCTTTTTTATCCTTATTTAAATCCATATTTTCCACATCTGTCAACAAAACAGTACTTGGCCCCAATTTAAGTCTCATACCCATAACAACACAAATCTCTTTCTCAATTTCCCCCCAAAACTCCTTTACATTACAACCCCACCACATGTGTTCATATGTTCTCAGTGTATCCTTACATCTCCAACACATTTTATCTTTATTTTTATTTATTTGATGTAAAATAATATATATATTATTTTATTTTATTTTACATTATATATATCTTATATATATAAGATAATTTGAAGTATTTCGGAATAAATATTTCAAATAAATTTGAGGAGCTTAAGAAATTGAATTATGGAAAACAGAAAGTGGAAATTAAAGAAAAAATACAGCAATATCAAAAGTTGAAGTTGTCTTGGTTCGGCAGGATTGCGTTATGTAAAATGATGTTGCAACCGAGAATAAATTTTTTGTTTGATGCCCTGCCGATCCAATTAAGGGTTAAGGAAATTAAGGAATTTCAGAATGTGTTAAATAATTTTTGTAATGGTGGAAGGAAACCTAGAATTGTAAAAAAAACCAAAAAACTGTGGTACTTATCTCAGAAAAAAGGAGGACTAGGATTGCCAAATTTGAGGAATTACTATAGAGCTTTTCAAATTAAAAATATTGTGAAAATTTTAGCGAGGGAAAAGGCAATATGGGAAGAAATCGAGATGAGGGATCTAAATCAAATGGGGAAAATGGTCTTTTAAGATAGTAATATGGGGGAAATAGTTACAAAAAATAAAATGATGAAGGCAATATTAGGAGTATGGAAAAAGTTGAAGATGGAATTGGCTCCAGATACATCTCCTATAATAGAAATAGAGGATATTAAAAATTCTCCAATACAAATTGACAAAAGGGTGAAAGAAGTTTTATTTAGAAATGATATTTTCCTGTTGAAAGACTGGATACGGGTTTGTAAAGATGGAGAGAGAAAAGCAGATATGTTTACACAATTGAGGTTGAACTGGCTACAGATTGCATTGGTAAATAAATGGAATAGTAAATATTTGACGGAAGTCAGCTTGGAAAGAGGTATGACTGAGTTTGAAGAATTGATATCAAAGATAAGAAAGGGAGAAAGGTGTATTAAGGGCTTAGTAAGTAATATATATATACTGCTTCTTTTTAAAATGTTGTGCAATCAATGTATCGCACAATGTTAAAAACCGGATAACGCTAAGAATTGTGGTACCAAGTTTTATCGTTATCCGAGTTATTACTGTAGTTAATGCACATCGCAGCATACAGTATGCATTATTCTTTTTTCTTCTTCAAACAATCCCTTTGTTTTTGCTTTCAGAATTAAAAAATCCTGGAGACCTGATGTACTTTTGATGGTGAAGTCAATCATTTTGGGTGACACAATTATAGCTAGTCAAACAAGCACATTTTCCATTAGAATCTTTGATGTAGGCAAATTGATTGCACACGAGCTGGCAGATGGGCTAAACACTACTTTATTGTAACATGGTCAATCTGTACATGAGGCAATGGCGGAGCCTTGCCTCCTTATATATGGTACATAATACATTTGAATCTCGCCCGAAGGCGCCCATTGGTTGCAGTATAGGTGACGTCTTTCTGATGTACTGCATACCTTACATAGTTTATTTTATTTATTTATTTATTTATTTGTAAATTTCTATCCTGCCCTTCTGATGAAAAACATCACTCAGGGCGGCTAACAGCATATACAAAACACAGTAAAAACACAGGTAAGACAATAACATTAAAACCCCAACCCAACACACTAAAAAACAGCCAAAAATACATAAAAACTACACAAATTGTAGCTAATAAACACCCACCCCACCCCCACCCAGCATAAAATGACAAAAACAATCCACAGACAGTGAGAGAACCGGATCCCTTAGAATGCTAAATGAGCCAGCGGGCTTGTGCAAAAGAGTCACACATACCTCAAGCCCGCTGACATAGCCAGGTCTTCAACATTTTTCTAAAGGGGAGAAGATCCGACTGGAGACGCAATTCTGGAGGAAGGAGGTTCCACAGGGCAGGGGCAGACACGGAGAAGGGTCTCTTCCTGGCCCCACTGAGGTGAACTTGCTTCACAGATGGGACCACCAATGAGCGCCTCCTGTCTGCCCTATTAGGACGGGCTGACCACCTAGGGGTAACGCGGTCTCTTAAGTACCCCGGCCCATTGCCATGGGCTTTAAAGGTCAAAACCAGCACCTTGAATTGCACCCGGAGGCAAACCGGAAGCCAGTGCAACTCCCGAAGCAGCGGTGAGGCATGCGCATAACGCCCACACCCCATCACCACCCGAGCAGCCACATTCTGGACCAACTGAAGCCTCAGGATGGTCGCCAAGGGCAGCCCCATGTAGAGCGCATTACAATAATCCAATCTGGAGGAGACCAGAGCGTGAGTGACCATGATCAAGGAGTCCCGATCCAAGAGGGGGGCATAATTGGTAGATAACACGAAGTTGTGCAAAGGCCCTCCTAGCCACGGCTGCCACCTGCTCCTCGAGCAGTAGCCATGAGTCCAGGAGAACCCCCAAATCACGCACTGGATCTGACTGGGGTAAAGAAGCCCCAGCCAGAACCAAAGATGGTAGCTCTCGGGAAATCACGGGGCCCCTGATCCATAGCCACTCAGTCTTGCCCGTTGCCCTCCATCCAGACCTGAACAGCCTCCAGACACCTGGTTAGGACTTTGACAGCATCACTCGGGTCCCCATGGGCTGAGATGTACAGCTGGGTATCATCTGCATACTGATGATACCTCACCCCATGGGAACAAATGATCTCACCCAGTGGTTTAATGTAGATGTTAAACAATAGAGGTGAGAGTACCAAAACCTGAGGTACCCCACAAGGGAGCAACCTAGGGCTGAACTGCCCACTCTCTAAAGACACCGACTGAGTCCGGCCCGTCAGAAATGAGGAGAACAAGGACAACACAGTGCCCTGGGCCCCCAACCCTCGAAGCCGGCCCAGAAGGATACCATGGTCGACAGTATCGAAAGCCGCTGAGAGGTCAAGAAGAGCAAGGACAGAGGGGTTACCTCCATCCCGTTCCCGCCAAAGATCATCCATGAGAGCGACCAATGCTGTCTCGGTGCCATAACCGGGCCTGAACCCAGACTGAAACGGGTCCAGATAATCCGTATCATCCAGAACCCCCTGGAGCTGTCGAGCCACTGCTTTCTCCAACACCTTCCCCACAAAGGGAAGGTTGGAGATCGGTCTAAAGTTTGAAATAACCGTAGGGTCGAGCAAAGGCTTTTTTAGGAGGGGCAGAACCAGCGCATGCTTAAAAGCTGCTGGAAACACCCCATCCCGCAGAGAGGCATTCACCATCGCGCCCACCCAACTGCCCATTGTAGCCTTGGCAGCTTTAATCAGCCAGGCAGGGCAGTGATCAAGTAAGCAAGTGGTATCATGCACAGCTCCAAGGAGCCTGTCCACTTCATCAGGGGCAACAGGGTCAAACTGATCCCAGATAACATGGCCAGACTCTGCTCCAGCCGTCTCCAGGCGATCAATTTCCACATCAGGATTAAACCCTGAATGAATGCGAGCAACTTTCTCAGCAAGATGGTCAGCAAAATCGTCAGCTGAGCCCTGCCACCCAGGACCAGGCCCCGCCCTACCCAGGAGTGACCTGGTGACCCGGAACAGGGCCGCTGGACGATTGTCAGCCGAGGCAATGAGAGCGGTGAAGTACTGGCGCTTCACCGCCCTCATCGCCACGAGACAGGCTTTAACAGAGGCTCTAACCCATGTTTGATCGCACTCACCCCGGGTCTTCAACCAACGGCGCTCTAGGCGTCTCCTAACCCGCTTCAGCTCCCTCAGCTCAACCGTATACCAAGGAGCAGAGCGTAACCTGCGGGAACGGAAAGGCCGCATTGGTGCGATTGCATCCAAGGTCGATGTCACTTCCCTTTCCCAGAGAGTGACCAAGGCCTCAGGCGAATCGTGCAGCCTGTCCAGAGGAACAGGCCCCAGCTCTGTCTGGAATCTATCAGAATCCATAAGATGCTGAGGCCAGACCAATTTAATAGGTTCTACCACCCCGCGGCAAGGCATCACTCCCAGAAAATCCAGAGTCACCAGATAGTGATCTGACCATGACACAGGTGTTATCTCTATGTGCTGTAATTTCAGATCACTCAGCCACCACTCCGACAGGAAAACTAAGTCAGGGGAGTGACCGCTGCATCTAGTGGGGGCCCCAAGTACTTGAGTCATGCCCATGGCTGTCATGGAAGCTATGAACTCCCGAGCCAGCTCTGAAGATGGTCCCAGCGATGGCAAGTTGAAGTTCCCAAGGACCATAAGCCCTGGGAACTCCACCGCTAGCGCCACGACCGCCTCAAGCAGATCGGGCAGGGAATCAATTACCCTGCAGGGGGGCAGGTACAAGAGTAGGATTCCCAACTGACCCCTGAGGCCCAACCGAAGAAGCAGCAACTCACAACCCTGCACCTGTGGTGCGGTAACCCTAGTAACTCCCAGCGATTCTCGGGCTGCAATGGCGACACCTCCGCCCTTCCCCTGATCCCTAGGCTGATGCCACACCCTGGACACAATTCTACAAGGGGGACCCCATCCTCCGGTGTCAGCCAGGTCTCGGTGATGCAAGCCAGGTCAGCTCGCTCACCCAGGATCTCATCACATAAGAGGGGAGCTTTATTACAAACTGACCTGGTATTTAACAAAAGCAGCCTAAGGGAAGGGTCACTCTGAACCGACTGATCAGGAACCAGAGAGTGAACAGGGGGGCTGGAACAAGGGACAGATAACAAACATCTGTCCCTACTTCCCCGTGTGCAGCCCGCCCCTCAGTTCCTGCCATATTGCCCCATGCCCGGCACTACCAGAATGAAGGCCCCGGGAACCTCACACCAGACTCCAGCCGGACAACCCCTCCCACCCAAGGCTAATCTCTCACTACCAATTCTATCTGAATTAACAACACATTGAATTCCCACACAATCCAAACCCCCAAAGAAAGCCCCCACTAAAGCTGGCGAAAGAGGGACGGTGGTGGCAATGAGAGCAGCAGAATTTAACCCACCGCTAGAACCGCCCAGCTGGTCCAAAACTCTCCCCCCCCCTCCGCCTCCTTTGTGCCGACAAGGGCTGCGCCAGTGGCACCAGCGATGAGGTCGACGACCGGGGCCCGCAGCAGTTCTTCTTGCCCCTCAGCCATCTGGCTGGGGCAGGAGCTGTGGGCGCTGGAGAGGAGGCCAGCGGAAAGGCAGCAGAAGAGGCGGAGGCAAGGAAGGCGGTGGAATTGGGATCGCCGCCGGAGCCGCCCAGCTGAGACGAGTCTCTCCCCGCCCTCCGCCTCCTTCCTGCCGGCAACAGCTGCACCAGCGATGAAGTCGGCGACCGGGGCCCATGGCAGTTCTTCTTGCCCCTCAGCCATCTGGCTGGGGCAGGAGCCGTGGGCGCTGGAGAGGAGGCCAGCGGAAAGGCAGCAGGAGAGGCGACAGCGATGAAGGTGGTGGAATTCGACTCACCACCGGAGCCGCCCAGCTGAGACGAGTCTCTCCCCACCCTCCGCCTCCTTCCTGCCGGCAACAGCTGCGCCGGCGGAGAAGTTGACAACTGGGGCCCGCGGCAGTTCTTCTTGCCCCTCAGCCATCTGGCTGGGGCAGGAGCTGTGGGCACTGGAGAGGAGGCTGGCGGAAAGGCAGCTGCCTTTCAGTAAATTGGAGCCACGTGAGCTCCATCAGCTGCGCTAATGGCGCGCAGCTGAACTGCATGCATACACAAAAGAATCTGACCAAGGTTTCTCACACCTGTCATGATGAGCCACATAAAATTTCACATAAGTGCAGTCTTTTGTACGGGATTTTGTGAAAGTGTGAAAAATGTCTTTACTTTTGATTGTTATATAAGCCTATACATCCATTCTGCGGACAGCTAATCAGTTCTACATTGGAATTGACAGCTATTCAATCGTAAGTGAACATGAAACCAAAAAAACACAAATGCAGAGGTCCAAAAGTCAGAATGGAAAAATCTCACCTACTGTCAGTTAAATTAAGTTGTGCTGCTTTTTTGTTTAGTTAATACAGATGGTATATAAGACAGAACTCTCCAGAAAATAAACTTTTGAGCATGAAAAATCCAATTCTGAACAACAAAAACTAAGGTTCTTGGTTTCAGACAGTTCAGATCCAAAATTTATGAAATATAAAATATACGGATAGCAATTCCTCGGAGGTACAAATACCTGGGCTGCTATACTGAAAAGATATGGTTCAAAATTGAGAACTATTTCACAAAATGAAACATGCAATAAGTTACTTCTTTTAGTTCAAAAGTGTACCAATGGAAACTCCACTAGTTTTTCTAATTAATGCCAAACTGCAAATGAGCGTTTGAGATGGGTAAGGTGTGCAATTGTTTCTGCAAATTATTGTTTTGTTTTACCGTTCTTGTAACTCTCAAAAGAAAGTATGAGAATATTTTTATATCTTTCATAATGAATCGCCTGAAGAATAAAAATGTGGTGCATCCACAATCATCTTCATAAAATCCTCACACGTCTATATGCAGACATATCGTAGAATAAACAATCCTCTACTTTCTTTTTAAGGTAAGGTAAAGGTAAAGGTTTCCCTGGCTCCAAAGCCAGTTGTATCTGACTTTAGGGTTCAGTGCTCATCTCTGTTTCAAAGCCGAAGAGCCAGCGCTGACTACATAGGTCAAAGTTTCTTTACTGTACTAGCTAATCAGGGAAAACTATATTCCCTAAAATATAACAACTAGGGAAGGAGGGAAAACACTATATTCTAGGTACAATACATTTCAAGGCTTGGAGTTATACAGTACGTAATCATACATTTCAGCATATGAAATAGATCTTCTATTGAAGATCTACATATTACACGAGCCAAAAAGAGAGCAGAGAAAATATATAAAGACTCCACTCATCCCGGTAATAATCTTCTCCAGCTTTTACTGTCGAAATGACGCTTCAAAGCATTACATACCAGAACAACCAGATACAAGGACAGTTTATTTCCAAATGCCAGCAACTTGCTGAATAACTAAATTGTGTAATTTTACATAAGAACAGCCTTGCTGGAACAGGCCACAGCCCATCTAGTCCAGCATTCTGTCTCACACAGTGGCTCACCATTTGCTTCAGAGTATTATTCCCAAGCAGATGCCTTCACCTGCTTAGGATTCCCTGGAAATGGCATTGAGAGATATCCTGCCTATCTCTCCAACCCAGAGGTTGTTCTTAGGTATCCATGATTATAACCATTGATACCCTTGTCCTCCATGAACTTGTCTAAACCTTTCTTAAAGCTGTCAAGACTGACAGCTGTCACCACTTCATCTGGCAGGGAGTTCCATAGACCAGTGATCCTCTGGGTGAAAAAGTACTTTCTCTTATTTATTTGAGAATTAGCACCCAAAAGTTTCATGGAGTGCCCCCTAGTTCTTGTATTGTGTGATAGGGAAAACAGTTTTTCCTTATCTACTTTGTCCACACTGTGCATGATTTTATAAACTTCAATCAGGTCACCTCTTAGACGCCGTCGTTCAAGAGTGAAAAGGGCCAACCGTTGCAGCCTCAGATGGTAAGGAAGGTGCTCCAGTCCCCTAATTATTCTGGTTGCCCTCCTCTGCACTTTTCCCAACTCCATAGTATCCTTCTGGAGGTATGGCGACCAGAATTGTACACAGTATTCCAGATGGGGTGTCACCATGGATTTATAAAGAGGCGAAATGACACTTGCTGACTTATTTTCTATATCCTTCCTAATGATCACTAGCATTGAGTTTGCTTTTTTCACTGCTGAGGCACACTGGGTTGACACCTTCATTGAGCTGTCCACCAGGACACCAAGGTAGGTTACTTACTTACTTACTTACTTACTTACTTACTTACTTACTTACTTACTTACTTACTTACTTACTGTTACATTTCTATACCGCCCACTCAGCCAAAGCTGACTCCGGGCAGTTCACAACAGTGGGTAAAAACAGATAAAAACAAATAAGACTGATAAAAACCAGCAATAAGAACCCACTCCTAAAAAGAGAGGGGTGCAGGAACTGAAGAAACCATGGGGCAGGCATCCTCCCCTATATTGACCACCCAACGGAAGCCACCCCTCCACCTGCACCCCAAACTTGGCCTGCCAGCCAGGTTTTTAGTTCTTTTCTAAAGGGCAACAACTCCGTCTGGAGACGCAGTTCCACAGGCAGGAGGTTCCAAAGGGCCGGTACGGACACAGAGAAGGCTCTCCTCCTTGTGCCAGAGAGGCAAGCCCCCCTGGCCGATGGCACTATTAGAGAGCCCCTCCGGTCCGCTCTGGTTGGACAGACAGACGTCCTTAGGGCGATGCGGTCTCTAAGGTAACCTGGCCCACTACCATATAGGGCTTTAAAGATCAAAACCAGCACCTTGAATTGCACCCTGAGGCAAACGGGTAACCAGTGCAGCCCCCGAAGCAGTGGTGAGGCATGGGCATAACGTCCACACCCCATCACCCCCCAGGCCGCCGAATTCTGGACCAGCTGCAGCCTCCGAATGGTCATCAAGGGCAGCCCCATGTAAAGCGCATTACAATAATCTAGTCTGGAGGTCACCAGAGCATGAGTGACCATGACCAAAGAGTCCTGGTCCAGGAGCGTGCGCAACTGGCGAATCACCCGAAGTTGGGTGAAGGCCCTCCTGGCCACAGCCGTCACCTATTCTTCTAGCAACAGCCGCGAATCCAGGAGGACCCCCAAGTTGCGCACCGGGTCAGTCTGGGGCAAAATAGCCCCATCCAAAACCAAAGATGGTAGCTCCCGGGATAGCACAGGACCCCCCATCCACAGCCACTCAGTCTTACTAGGATTCAGCTGTAACCCATTCGCCCCCATCCAGACCCCAACTGCCTCCAGACAACTGGAAAGGACTTTGACTGCATCACTGGGGTCCCCACGGGCCGAGATGTACAACTGTGTATCATCCGCGTATTGATGGTACCGCACCCCGTGGGAACGGGTAATCTCACCCAGCGGCTTCATGTAGATGTTAAATAGGAGAGGAGAGAGTACCGGGCCCTGAGGCACCCCATATTTTAGGGACCTAGGACTGGACTTCTCACTCTCCAACCACACCGACTGGGTCCGACCCCTCAGAAATGAGGAAAACCAGGACCACACAGTGCCCTGGATTCCCAATCCTTGGAGCCGTTCCAGAAGGATACCGTGGTCAACGGTATTGAAAGCCGCTGAGAGGTCAAGAAGAGCAAGGACGGATGGGTGACCACCGTCCCGCTCTCACCAGAGATCATCCATCAACGGGACCAATGCAGCCTCAGTACCATATCCAGGTCTGATTCCTGACTGGAAGGGGTCTAGATATTCCGCTTCATCCAGTACCCCCTGCAACTGACGCGCCACTGCCTTTTCCAATACTTTCCCCATAAGGGGGAGGTTGGAAACAGGTCTGTAGTTGGTTAGGACTGCTGGATCGAGGGATGGCTTCTTCAGGAGGGGGCGCACCAAAGCATGTTTCAACGGTGCAGGAAATATCCCCTCCCGAAAAGACGCATTAATTATAGCCCCGACCCAGCCACCTGTCACCATCTTAGAGACTTTTACCAGCCAGGCGGGACAGGGATCCAATGGACAATAAGTGGCGCAGACTGCCGCAAGGAGCCTGTCCACTTCATCTGGGGCAACAGGATCAAACCGATCCCAGATAACACAGCAAGACTGTGCACTGGCTCCCCCCTGACCCTCCCCATCCACACCAAGATTAAACCCTGAGCGAATCTGATCGATTTTCTCCACCAGATGGTCAGCAAAGTCCTCAGCCGATCCCTGCCAACCAGGCACAGCCCCCTCCCCCCTACCAAGGAGGGACCTGGTCACCCGAAACAGGGTGGCTGGGCGATTATCAGCGGAGGCAATAAGGGAGGTGAAGTATTGCCTCCTCACCACCCCCATTGCCACTAGGTAGGCCCTAATAGCGGCTCTAGCTAGTGTCCAATCAGAATTGTTCATGGTCTTCACCCAGCGGAGCTCAAGGCGTCTCTTTGCCCGTTTGAGCTCCCGTAGTTCTTCTGTGAACCACGGTTATGACCTAGCTCCGCGGGCTCTGAGAGGCTGTAGTGGAGCGATTACATCCAAGGCAGCTGTCGTCGACCCATACCACAGGTCAACAAGCGCCTCAGGCAAATCGTGTTGCCGATCCAGGGGAAAATCTCCCAGTTCCCTCTGGAATCCATCCGGATCCATCAGTTGCTGGGGGCGGGCCACTTTAATAGACCCTGCCTCCCTATGATGAAGTGTCGCCCCCAGAAAGTCTAGAGCCACCAGATAGTGATCCCTTTCCTGGTTTGTCGCAGAGTTCAGACCCCATCAGTTTATAAATGTAATTGGTTTTTTTTGCCCCAACATGCATCACTCTGCACTTACTAGTGTTGAAGCTCATTTGCCACTGTTTTGCCCACTCCCCCAGTGTCAAGAGATCCCTCTGGAGCTCCTCACAATCTCTCAGTTTTCACTACCCTGTATAATTTTATTGCATTTTTTTAGGGGGGCATATGTACGTACCAAAGACAAATTCCTGGTGTGTTAGCACACTTGGCCAATAAAGGATTCTATCTATCTATCTATACATCACATGCTCAAGTTTACCTCAAAGTAAAATTACTCTTAAAATAATTAAGATCTCTTAGTCAGAAATATCTGCACCTTATTTTATCAGCATTTATTAATTTTTCAATTTATTAAATTATCAAGCAGAAATACCTGAATGATAAAATATGTAAATTATTAGGTTCTCTTTCATAATTATAGCCACCATGCATTTCTTTTTATAATTTGCTCTTTTAAATAAAACACTGAATGCAATTTTAAGTGAACCAAAGTTCAGTGATGTAGTGTGATTTTTTCCATTTGCTAAGCACAATTAAAATATCTTGACACAACAGTTTAAATTGCAGAGCAAAAATACTCAAAGAAAGGCATATCCTGTTAAAAAGAAGTCAGCATAGTACATCACTATATTTACTGCTGAAGTGGGTAGAAATAATTTGAAAGTTGGCCATCATAATTTAGCTCATTAAGGCGGAACGGAGTAGAACATTCTCTATGAAACTGAATATCAAACCATTTTCCTTCCATTTTCTCTGAACACTTCCTGCTGGTTAAACACAGGTTACAATTCTATTACAAGTAGTTATTCTACCAAAACCTAGTGTGTGAGGTTGAACCACACAAAAAAATATGGATCATAAACTGTGTTTTCAAAGAGTGAGCCATTTTGCACACAATAGAAAAGCCAACTCTGGCTGACTGTATAGTTAGTTGCACAGTTTCTGCTATTCAAAATTTCATGTGCCTGTTCCTGGAAATGCATACAGTGACTAATAATGGGAGGATATGGTGGGCATTCATCAAGCTGAAAGATATTTACTTTTCTAATTATTACAATAATGCAAACTGACTTTGATTTGGATCGAACCAGCACACCTTGTGGGTAACTATCATTTAACCTCAATTCCCTGATGGAGGTCTTTTTGCTGCCTAAAATTTTCTCTGGCCAAACAGAAACAGTATACAGTATTTTGAAAGACTATCTGCTGGGGAACATTATGCTTATACCTGGTGTCCTGTGTTTGTGGAATAGGAATTATATCAAACAACAGCTACTTCTCTATCTAGTCCATTTCTAACCAAAGCAGTATATTTAACTTCAACTACAACTGGATTTCCTAAAAAATTTCTGTTCGTTCTCTCTTCTTCATTGTTCACTGTTTCACAATTAAAATCTCTTAACACAACAGTTTGAATTACAGAGCAAACATACTCAGAGAAAGGCATATCCTGTTAAAAAGAAGTCAGAATATGTGTTCTCCTGCCATTACAGTAAAACCCCTTCTTACGGGGAAAAAAGTCCGTTCAGCTTTTGCTTAAATTGGTTTTTTATGTAACTTGAAGAAAACCCATAGGAAAAAATATTTTTACGTAACTCGAAGCAAACCCATAGGAAAAATGGAATTTTTATGTAAATCGAAGCAAACCCATAGGGAAATTAATTTTTACGTAACTTGAAACAAACCCATAGGAAAAAGAATCTTTATGTAACTCAAAGCAAACCCATAGGAAACTGTGTAAATCAGGACATGGTTTTAGCACAAAATCATTATGTAAGTCAAATTTTATGTAACTCGGGGCATATGTAAGTCGGAGTTTTACTGTATTTCTCTAACCCAGTTTCCTTCTTCAGGATTCCTTAATGAGACCAGCAACCACAAACTGCCATAGCCTTATTGCCAGTCCGAAAGGAAAGATTACTTTGTCTTTCCTTGGGAGGGAACTTCACATTAAGTTGAACCACATTTGATCCTTACTGACTTTAGTCCAGATGTTCTCACACTGCAGCCCGCGGTGGTGTTTCATGTGCCCCCTGCCTCCACCACACCCGGAAGTGCCATGTGGCGGAAGAAGGGGAAAATGGCCGTCAAGCCATGAAAGCTGTCTGAGGGAACGTGACCCGGCCCCCAGCTTAGAAAGGTTGAGAACTCCTGCTTTAGTCAGTCACAGTTAACTGTGCTGCCTGGTTTGACTGTTGCAGTAAAACCATGATAAAAAACAGTGCAGCATCAAACCACCAGCTTACTGAGTCCACCAGTTGGTTAAATCTACTGGCCAACTACTTGGCAGCTGTCACAACTTTTCATGTTAATGGTTTCCACACATCGTTTGTACTGTGCAGTATGCACTGAGTACCTGCAACAATTCTTGTTCTTGGAGATTTTCCGAGTCTCACCATGATGAAACTTCCCCCTGCATCAGAATTTGTAACTTGTAAGCTGCATTTTTGAAACTGTAACTGTATTTATTTATTTTTGCTGTATTTGTGATATTGTAATTTGATATATTGTATATTGTATCGTATTATGTGTTTGGTTTGTTGTGAACCGCTTTGAGTTTCCCGCAAGGTTGAGAAAAGCGGTATACAAATAAACTAACTAACTAAGTAAGCATTTTCCCCTCTTTTTGTTTGGCTGGAAAACTGCCAAATACTGTGCAGCTAGATGTGCTTTCCAGTGTATCCTGCATAGGAAAAGATGCCATCCTGTACAGGACCTGCAATAACCCTGTACAGCTTGGCAGCTCTTCTGGATTTTCCCTAGTGCTAGGCAAAGGAGCACTTACTTTTATGTACCTGGAATTCCCATTGCACAGCTCTAGTGATAAGGCAATGATGGATAAAATAATGTACAGGTTTCCACCCATATCCAAAGGTTCAGTATCTGTGGGTCTGAAAATATTCAGTATGTCATTGAGGGAGTTGTGCCAATTTTAGCATAGAACAAGTCAAACTAATAATATATGGAGAGGTATAACACTCAAGATAAAGAAGGAGATGTGTTCCTGAACACATAGCTGACTGGGATGAGTGCAGGCTTGTAGGATCATATGAGTTATATACCAGGATGCTGGAGGATCCTTCAAATATCATTTCACAGTCATAATTGTTTATCACCATTTATGGCAGGCACAATCAGAACATCTATTTTAATATCTTTTAAAATTATCTTCTATTAATCCCTTAATGTTTCAGAGCCTGTTTCTTTTTATTATTTATAACCCTAACACTAAACCTCTTTATAACTCAATAGCTCAGCTATTTGTTTTCCACCACCCAATCCATTTGAAATACAGCTGATCAAGATGTTTATTTATTTATTTTTCATATCTCTACTGCTGCCCAACTTGACGGTGACTCTGGGCGGCTTACAGAAGTAGACGATATCAAAATCACTAAAAACACATAAAACCCCAATAAAACACATAAAACCTTATTACAATCCCACCCACACTCATAAAAAGAGACTTCTTGACTGTAATTTTAAACCAGTGGCATAAGATGTTGAATAACACCTCGTTTTAATAATGACTAGCATAGGTTGCCCGGCATTGTCGGGCTGTTATAAACTGTGTTTAGATGTTTTGGGTTTTTTAAAGTTAAAAATCAACAGAAGATGCTATAAATCTTTTTATTGTATTTATTTAACATATGTTTGTTATTTGTGTAAACATTTGATTTATTATTATTTTTTGACTTGTTTTTACTCTTGTGGCCTATAGGTGGGGCTGTTTTGATTTTGACTTGTTTTTAATATTCCGGCCTGCAGGTAGGGCTGTTAGTAATAGTGTTGGTTTTGTTTTTGTTTCACTTGTTTTTTCTCCCCTGGCCTCTATGTGGTGCATCTAAGTAGTCTTTGTTTCTTCATTTCTGTTCCGGTCTCGTGGAGGGAGGACGTGTTGGTGAGTTCTCTGGTTTTATTTATTCTGAGATTTTTCTTTGTTTTGATTTTGTGGTGGTGGGCTGGGATGTGTTTCTGTTTGTTCTTTTGTGGTTTTGTTGGGCTTTAGATGTGTGTAATTGGTTTGTTTATTTCTGATTTTGTGTATTTTTGTGATTTTGTTGGTGTTTATTTGTGTAATTTGTGGTAGTTGTGTTGTTAGAGTTAGGTATTTTCATGTTGTAGTTAGGTGTTTTTTCTGTGCTTTTTCTGGTATTGTGGATGTTTTTGTTTGTGGATTTTGTTGTTTACTTTTTTGTTTATTAATGGGTTTTTTAATTATTTATTTGTGTTTTATTAATTTTTATTAATTTTGGTGTTTGTTGTTGGTGTGTACTTTTGCGTGAAGAACGGGCTGCCTGTCGGATCCTCTTTTCCCCATTGCTGCTTCGCATTTTGTTTTCAATGCAGCAATGGGGAAAAGGAGGAGCTGGCAGTCAGCTCGCTCTTTGTCCGGTAAGGTTCGTTAAGTAGGTCAGGGGAGAAGGAGGCAGAGAAGAACTATCTGCCTGACGATGGTTCTCTCCTCTCTGTCTCTTTTTTCTCCTGGCTTACCTAACCAGAGAACGGCAGGCAGCGATCCGTAAGGGGTGGTGCTCTTCCTTGCGGATTGCTGGCTGCTGCTTTTGTATCACCTCCACTGCTGTTTCGTGTTAGTTCTTGAAACAGTGGCATTGGAAGTACAAAGGCAGCAGCCAGTCATTCGCCAGGGAGGGTGCTTCCCCTGACGAACTGCTTCCTGCTGTTGTTGTTTTTTTTCCACCCCAGCTTAAGGTACCTTGAGGCCGGCGGTGGTCTCGCCGTGTCTTTGGCGAGGTAGCGTGGAGGAGAGGCAGTCCCTCTTTTCCCCATTGCTCCGGGAAAGAAGGCCAGCGGTGGTCTTGCTGTGGGTTTTTTGTGGGTGTTTGTTTTGTGAGGCTGTGAGGCACTGCGTCTGCCTGCGGCGGTCTTGCACTCCTGTTGCAGGATGCCGGTGTTTTTTATTTTTATTTTTCGTGCACCGGCTTTCTCAGCATTCGGCACGCTCACGGTGCGTAGGATGCTGGGCCTTGGAGTTTTGTGTTTTTTGTGTGCGTTCATGTGGTGTTTTTTTTCTGCGGCTCGATTTCAATTGGCCGCGCCGTTTCCCAACGTTCTTTTTGCTCGCCCCTCTTAGGCTGATTGGCTGAGGTATGGCACGGCGCAGAGGACATTGGGAATTAAATTTATTTTCCTTTGTTCGCGTTCGTGGGGCTCTTGTCCTACTGGCGGCTTCGGCAACCCTGCAGTACTTTGCGGGCCGGGTTCGGGCGAGTGCAGGAGGCTCGGTACGGGATAGTATGGATGGGTGCAGAAATGTATAGCAAGTTCCAACGGTTAACCCTTGGATTTATAGGTATAGATTGGTGATAACTGCAAGCTTGTTATAAAACACTGAAGCTGAAGATTTTAGGGTATTTTTTCTAATTTGCCATCAATTTAAATGTTATACTGCAAATCTGAAACAAATTCATCAACTGAAAAATAACATCTAAAATTCATTAATAAATCAGCTTTGTTTTGTTTTCTGCATGAAAAAGTAGAGCAATTTCAATATCTAGTGCTATGCCTTTAACACTAATAATAATTTAAAATGATTAATCTATTGCAAAAAAATTCCAAAATGTGATTAATTAAAGTAACGGATCTTCCATGTAGGATTGCACAAATAAGTTATCAGTACATTCAGTAACACGTCTCATCATGAGGAATTTTCTTTAAATAATCTCTGAAATGTGACTGACAAAGTTAAATGTAGTTTGGAATTTGCAATTTATGTAGAAGCATTTATGTTATTTATCACTGCTGTCCTAAAACTGAATCACTAGCATTAAAAATGTAGCCAAAGCCTGCGTTTATTTAGAACCACTCTTTTGTAAGACTGTCTTGTTGTCACTGGCAACATAAAGCCTGTGGACTTCACCTGTCCTTTTCAAGATTCTTTCTAGTTTCTCCTTCATTTATCTTCTCTTGATTCTAGTAAACAGAGACTGGAGATGAGCCAGGATTTTATGACATAGGCTGCAAAAATATATTGTCTGCTCTGTATAAATCCATTAAAAGTAAACAGATACAAAAACTCAAGTTCAGACCCTATTGCTGAGTAAGCTGTAACTATAGTTTATTTCTGGACACATCTATTCAGAAGTTGGTCAATGATATATCCCTTTAAGTAAATGCATACTGGACTGTGATTGTTAATTTAAAAAAGGCAATGTATTGCCTTGTGTTTTTTCATACAGTATTTTAGGGGCTGTGGTGGCTCAGTGATTAAGAAGATCACCTTGTTAGCTGGAAGGCCGGCAAGTCGGCAGTTCAACCAGGGTACTGCATGACGGTTTGAGCACCCATCTCTGTCCCAGCTCCTGCCAAACTAGCAGTTGGAAAGCAAGAAATTGCAAGTAGAAAAATAGGGACCACTTCGGTGGGAAAAGATCTTCCCCTGAGCAAAGTTCCTCCAGCAAAAATCCTTTCAACCCAGAATAATTTCTGAAATGAAATTATTATTATACAGTATTTTAAAAGTTATAGTGTTACATAACAGAAGCACTTCATCTTCTTTGCCTTCCAAATCAACAAGGTGAACAAGGTGACAATAGCATAGTGGCACACATAACCTTGTTTCCCACTCACAAAAAAAACCCCCAAAAAACCCCTACAACCATGTCTGTGAAGCACAGTCTGTATATCTGAAAGCAAAGTACTGTAAATGCGGAGGCTTTGATATGTGATTCTGTGTGATATTGTTTTTGACAGGATTTCTCAAATGCACTTTTGTTATGTAAAATGAAAACCAAGGCTGGAAAGAAAACAGAACAATTTTGTGATGGTGATGATGATGGTTCCACAGCTTCCTCTTTAGGAACAAAGGAAGCTCCCAGTTTTGAGCAACTGACTGGTTATATATTCTCATTTTTCTACATGCTTGTCAGTATATATTAGAAGTGTAATAGAGGTAGCACTGAATTCATTTGCAGTTCTTAGATCAGGGCTTCCCAACCAATGGCCCACGGCCCCAGCCTCTGACACCATCCCATCTGGCCACACACCGCCTCCACCACACCCAGAAATGGAAGCGGGCGTGTTTATGTCATCCATAAAACGTGCCCACATGTGTGCAAATGCACCCGCAACTGTCATAACTACAGAATTGGTTGCATTTATGACAGCCGTAAATGCGCCTGTTTCTGCTTCCGGGGCGTGATCTGGCTCACTCAGCTGTCCAGGGGCATGTTCAGGCCCACGGTGGAAAGTTTGGCCACCACGTCTTAGATGAATAACTTCAACTGTAGCTTTACTCACATGAAACTCTGGATTGTAATCATGCCCTGGTTGGCTGGCAGAAGGAAAATTCTACAATGAACAACTATAGCCTGAAAATTGGCTGCTGTTTCCACCCCAACCAAAACCACAAAGGACTTTCATTCACTTAAGACATTTGAATGTAATGCTGATTGAACATTCTGATTTCTGAGAGAGGAGACTTCTAAAATTATTTTCAGAAGTGAGGGAAGCAAATTGGGACACACCATTTTAATCCATGGGATCACTGCACTGTTTAATTTCAATAAAATGTCACAGTTGACTCTGGGCTTTGGACAAGACCAGAGTTAGTATCTAGAATTAAGGCTCACAGAAATAAAAACTTAACTACAGAGCGTCAGTGACATATTTGACAGACTGTTCCTCCAGGCAAGAAAGAAATTCCCTGCAGTTAAAAAATTAGTATGGGAAGGAGGTTTGGTTTGAATCTTGTCCTTGGCATCTAGTTTTTCCATGTACAGTACAGGTTTTTTAGATTTTAACCTTTTGTTTAAATTTAATTTAATGTAATTGTTAGAGTTATTTGCTGCCCACTCGGGCGAGGCCGATTCAGGGCAGTTAACAATTCCAGAAAAAAACAGGTTAAAATTACTTAAAACTACCTACCCCCTAAAAAAGGGGGTGCAGGGACCGAAGGAACCATGAGGGAAGGCATTCTCTTCTATATCAGCCAGCCAATGGAGGTTTCTACAAAATAGAGACATTTTTATTGTGAGTCATCTGCAGTCCATAATGATATAAATCACATTTAAGGTATCAATCACGAGTAAAATCTGGAATAATTTATGACTGTAAATTTGCTAAATACAAAATCTATGAGGCTTGTATCTTAGCAACCTAGCCCATTTTCTCTTGCTCATCCAAATATGTGCCTTTCTCTGACTTGGGTCTCAAGTCATATATCTGAGTGATAGAAAAATAAAAATGTATTCTCTTTCTTTCAAGCAATATTACGATCAATTCAACATAAACAAATGTCAGTATCTTTACAGAAAATGCAGCACTTTCTACAATGAACAACCTTAGCCTGGAAATTGCCTGCTGTTTCTACAAAATGTGCAAAGTCACACATCTCTCTAGGATTTAAAGTGTAAAATAAAAACTAATAATATGTTTAGAAAATGAGTTATTAAATGCTTTGGCTTACAGAGGTAGGAACTATTAGGAATCCTATCTCCTAAACCAAGCAGATGCTTTCAGCAAATGCCTGGCTATAAAAAAATCCCCCCAAACTAAGAGTGTTTTAGCTGCCGTCATCCATGCAAATTCTAACCTGTTTTTACCTATCATAAACAAGTGACCACAGTGATCTCACATTATAAATAGAGTGCACTTCAATTTTTTTCTGTAAGATGGCATTTTCAGTATAGCCACTTACACAAACAGTTCTCAAACGAAAGGCAGTGAGCCACATTTCTCCAGAATGATTTATTTTTGCATCAAATCAGGTATACAGTATAATTAAGTAGGGATGTCAGTGAACAAGGTAGGGACTTAAACAGGTGTAACTTCATTATCCATAATCAACTATGATTAACCAACAAGAAAATGATCCTCTGGACTACTGCATAAATAAAAAAAGGATATGCATATTTACACAAGACACTACTGTCAATTCCTAACGATAGCTGAATCAAAAATACCGGGCTGGAACTAATTACTGTAAGAGAAAACAGGAGAAAGGTATTCCAAGTCTGAAACGACAGACACATGCCATGTTTGATTTACTTATTCAGAGCACATCAATATATGACATTATCCTAGGCAGCCTCCCGTGCTGAGATTCTATTCCATCCCTTGTATTAATCAGCAAAGGAGTTTATAAGGCAATTTCCTAGCATATGCCAGATTTCTCTGCCAGTCCCACATTGGTGCTAAAATGAAAACTTAACGTTCATAAGAAGCAAGTTATGTAGCAGTTGGCACTAGATGTTACAATCATGTGTATGTAAAGTTGCTACACAGAGTAATCAGATATTATAACACAGAGCTGAGTAACTCTAGCATGCCTGGGGACATAATTTTCATGCACAGCAGCTGTTACAGGCTTCATAAGTCTGGTACTGGCAAAAACAAATTTATCAAACAAACAAATCAAAGCGGCAAGTGGCCAGATATTTTGGGGTATGCAAACCAAGACACGGGACACAGCCTCGGGCTGGGTTAACTCAGGTTTATTGCATCGTGGACAGAGGGAACATGAGGTAATGGCGGATCAATAGCTCTTTATATACAGCAGTAATACCTTTGAACGTGGTGCCATGGTAGCCCATTGGCTACTGTCTGCGTGACGTCATTTCAGGTCACGCCCTTCTTGTCCAGGTGTAGGTAGTGGCGGGAAAACTTCCCGCGCTGTTGCCTTTGATGAGTTCGGACCAAGAGAGCTTGGACGCTCGCTGCTGCCAGCTGGTGGTCATTAGCTCGCGTCCTATTACAGGGCTTATATGATACAGCTGAAGGTTACATTGTTGCTATAGGCAAGGTTACATTGACTCAGATACATTTCAATCCATGTGTACAGTAAAACCATCAGAACACAACATCCCTCCCCCCTAGGACGAGACAAAGTCTCGAGCCCACCTTAACACACTCCCCCCCCCTTATGAGACAAAGTCTCTCAGCCAAGATGGCTTATTTCGAACACGCTGGGGTCTCGGTGCGGGCTGCCTCTCCCTGGGATTGCTACCTTCTCTTTGTCCCCTGGTCTCCTGTCCTGCAATATGAGAGGGAGACTCGTTAGTGACTTTCCGCGGCTCCGCGGCGCTGTTGGGAGGTGTGCTCTTTCTTAGGGAGGAACCGGGGGCACTGGGGGCTAACGAAAAACCCCTCTTCTCGCTTGGATGGGTGGGGGAACACTCCTGAAAACCCCCCCGGCTCGCCAAATCAAAATCAAAATCACTATCGGGGGCAGCGGTCGCGAACTCCTCTCCCCCTTCCCCGGCCCCTGCTAGAGCTGGCGTATCAAAGGGATACGAGTCGGGGCCGCTGCTTCTGCTTCCTTCCCCCCATGCTTGGGACTGTTGTCCACTGCTGTCTCCCCCTTGGGTTAAGCGGGTGGGGGAGAACCCTAACGCTGAATCCTGTTGCTGAGCTCCACTGACTGGCCCAATCACTCGGTGCCTCAGTTGATCTGCGTGCCTCCTCCAGAGGAGGCCGGTGTTCGTCTCGACCCGGTACGACACTGGCCCCGTCTGTTCTACAACCGTCCCTGGTACCCAGGCTGGCCCTGCGCTGGAATAGTTCCTGCAGTGAACAGGGTCACCGGCAGCGAAACCTTTCGAGACTGCCAACCCCACGTTTTTCCCTTTATCCTCGACTCTCGTTGGGTCTAGCCTGGACAGGAGCGTGGTCAGTTTTCGCCGCATCAAGAGCTCCGCCGGCGAGTAGCCGGATGCCAAAGGGGTCACCCTATACGCTAAGAGGAATTGGCACACTTGGTGATTCAGGTCCCCCGGGCCCATGCGCCGCAGCGCCTCCTTTGTTGTACGCACCAACCGTTCCACTTGGCCATTCGTGGCCGGGTGAAACGGTGCGGACGTGATATGCCGAATGGCGTTTGTCTCCATGAATGCCCCGAACTCAGCGGAGGTGAAACAACTAGCGTTATCGCTGACTAAAGTGTCGGGTAAACCGAACGTGGAAAAGACTCTCCGTAGCCGGCTAATTGTCGTGGCGGAGGACGTGCTTTTTACCGGGATAACCTCCAGCCACTTGGAGAACGCATCCACGACTAGGAGAAACATGGTTCCTCGGAATGGGCCAGCGAAATCTACGTGCACCCTGGACCATGGTCCCCGTGCTGTGTCCCATTCCCTATGTGGAAGACGGGCCGCCTCAGGGCGGGACCCCTGGCAAGCCTCGCAAGTGCCAACCATGTGCTCAATATCCGTGTCCAGCTGCGGCCACCAGAAGTAACTCCGGGCCAGCGCCTTTGAACGAACTATGCCCGGGTGGCTGACGTGCAGCAGTTCGAGCACCCTCGTCCGCAGGGGCGCAGGGACCACCACCCGTTGGCCCCACAGAAGGCACCCCCTCTCTAGGGACAACTCTAGCTTTTTCCTAAAGAACGGGTCGAACTCCGTACTCGGGGACGAACCCGGCCACCCCTTTTGCACCCATGAGCAAACCTTCGCCAGTGTCCTGTCCTTGCCTGTCGCCCTAGCAATGTCGGCTGGCACTATTGGGGGAGCGTCTAAAACCTCAATTAGCAACACCTGGCGGTCCTTTTCTGCCCTCGCCTTTTGGGCGTCCGACAATGGCAAAGGGGATCTCGAAAGCGCATCAGCATGGCTGATCTCCTTTCCGGGCCTGTACTCCAACTCATGTTGGTACGCGTTGAGGAAAATAGCCCATCGCAGCATTCTCGGGGACAGGATCTGCGGCGTTGGCTTGTGTGCCGTGAAAATCCCTAACAGCGGTTTGTGATCGGTCACGATTTTGAACGGGCGGCCATACAAAAAATCGTGAAATTTTTTGGTCCCCGATACGATTGCTAATGCTTCCCTGTCGGTTTGTGCGTAATTTCGCTCCGCTTGGGACAGGGATCTTGAGTAAAACGCTACCGGGGCCTCCCTTCCGTCCTCCAACACGTGGCAAAGCACCGCCCCCACCCCCACCGGGGATGCATCACAAACTAGGACCACAGGCCGTTTGGGGTCGAAATGCGTCAGGATTGCCTCAGATGTTAGGAGTTGCTTTAGCTCCTTGAACGCCCTCTCGTGCTCGTCACCCCACATCCACGGCTCCTCCTTTTTCAGCAACCGATGGAGCGGTTCGGCCACGGACGCCTTCCGCGGGAGGAATGTATGGTAAAAATTTAGGAGCCCCAGGAAAGATTGCAGCTCGGTCTTGGATGTGGGGCGAGGGGCCTTTTTAATGGCTGCTACCTTGGATTTAGACGGCTTAATCCCCTCGGGTGTGATTCGGAACCCTAAAAACTCGACCTCTGTTTCGAAAAAAACACATTTATCCTTCCTCAATCTCAGCCCCGCTTTCTCGAACACGGTCAGTACCTTGTCCAACCTTTTCGCTAGTTCAGCCTCACTCCCCCCTGTTATCAACACGTCATCAAAATAAGGCAACACCCCCTCCAGGCCCTTTAGGAGGCGTTCCACGAGCGATTGAAAAAGACCGGGTGCCGAGTTCACGCCGAACTGTAACCGCGACACCTGGAACGCTCCCTTATGTGTAACTATCGTTTGTGCCGCGGCCGTGGCGGGGGTCACAGGAAGTTGCTGATAGGCTTGTGCCAAATCGAGCTTAGCGAAACACTTTCCCCCATTTAGCCTGGCCAAAAGGTGGCTTATCACTGGCACCGGGTATGCATTAGGGCGGATCGCCTTGTTAATTGTACACTTATAATCTGCGCAAATGCGCACCTCCCCGTTAGCCTTTAGAGCCGTTACAATTGGAGTTTCCCACTCCGCGGAATCAACAGGAATAAGAATCCCCTGGCCCACCAGTTTGTCCAATTCCGCCTCTATCTTGTCCTTGAGTGCAAACGGCACCCTGCGTGGTTTGAGTCTTATCGGGCGGACCTCCGGGTCTATGTCGAAAGCTACAGGGGGTCCCTTGAACTTTCCGAGTCCTTTCTCAAAAACGGCGGGATGCGCATCGCAAACCGCTTGTATTGGGTCTCCCCCCACGGTATGCACCCCCCCTATGAACAACCCTAAGGGCTGAAACCACTGTGTTCCCAGGAGGCTACAGCTTCCCCCTTTCAGGACAACTAGGGGCAGTTCCGCCGAATGTCTCTTAAAATTGACCCGAAACTTCCCAACCCCCAATACCGGAATGTTGTTTCCCTGTACGTCCCGTAGTGTGGACCTCAACGCTTTAAGCTTTGGCCGCACGTGGGGGTCGATTTTCAGGAACTCTTTCTGGGGAATTATGGAAAAGGAGGACCCCGAGTCAATTTCCATCTTAATAGGGGCCCCTTGTACTAATACCTCAACGAAGTAATGGGACTGTCCCGCGGACACGCTGAACACTGAGGCGTCGTCCTCGCTGCTGTCCGAGACGCGGCCTACGCCGTCCTGCTTCCTCGTGGTCTGGGCGCCATCTTTGGGCCTTGCTGGACGGTCCGGCCTGGCCGCGCGGTCTTGTGATTGCCTCCGGCCCTCTTTCCGCTTTCTGCACGCCTTGGCGATGTGCCCCCGACGGCCGCAGGTGTAACACTCGGCCTTCCTGAACGGGCATCTCGCGCGCTCGTGGGCCGCTCCGCAACCCTCGCAGCGTCGACCGCCCTTCCGGACCTTCTGGACCTCCTCACCGTCGCTGCCTTCCGTAGACGACTTTGAGGCCCGCCGAGTCGCGTGCACCGACTGTCCGGCCTTCCCGTGCACCGAATTTTCCGCCTTGCCGGCTTTAGGACGCCACTCACGCCACTGATGCATCTCGTCCACTCCGGCATTCGTGGACTCTGCGGCTTCCGCGGCCTCTATGACTTCGGCCAGCGTGGGTGGCGGCTCCTTATTCATCAAGCTGCGCTGCACCTCCTTGTCTTTCAGGCCACATAACACGCCGTCCCTGAGGATCATCTCCAGGATGTCGCCCCATTTACAGGGGGCGGCGGCTATCCTCATGGCGGCCACGAATGCCTCAACCGACTCGTCTGGCGCTTGGACTCGCCTCCAAAACGCGCTCCGAGCGGGAAACATTGCCCTCGAGGGGCAGAACCGCTCTCGCAGCAGCTTCATGATGTCGCTCGCCTTAAAGTCGCTCACCTTCTTCGGAGCGATTATGCCCACCAGCGTCCGCTTGGTTTCCATCCCGAGCATTCTGGTGAGGATGGCCCTCTTCCTCTCCTCGTCGTCTTGTTTGACTCTGAGTTCCACCAGTGCCGCCTGGAAGTCCATCTCAAGCAGCTCCCAGTCCTGCGGTCTGGTGATGTTGAACCCGCTCTGTGCCCTGGCTGTTCCGTGGGGATCCATCATCCCACCTTCGTCGCCAATTTGGGGTATGCAAACCAAGACACGGGACACAGCCTCGGGCTGGGTTAACTCAGGTTTATTGCATCGTGGACAGAGGGAACATGAGGTAATGGCGGATCAATAGCTCTTTATATACAGCAGTAATACCTTTGAACGTGGTGCCATGGTAGCCCATTGGCTACTGTCTGCGTGACGTCATTTCAGGTCACGCCCTTCTTGTCCAGGTGTAGGTAGTGGCGGGAAAACTTCCCGCGCTGTTGCCTTTGATGAGTTCGGACCAAGAGAGCTTGGACGCTCGCTGCTGCCAGCTGGTGGTCATTAGCTCGCGTCCTATTACAGGGCTTATATGATACAGCTGAAGGTTACATTGTTGCTATAGGCAAGGTTACATTGACTCAGATACATTTCAATCCATGTGTACAGTAAAACCATCAGAACACAACAGATATCTACTCCTAGTTTCTGTTAAAAAAAATTTGTGCAGCAGCATTAAAGTGGGACAGATTTACAAGCAGCTTCAGTTTAAATCCCAAATTCTCCAAGGCTTATCTCCCTGTTTTAGCCCAGTAATTAAACATACACCACATGATATTTAGAAAGATAACAAAAATAGTTTTTTACTTACAATTAACTCAGAGATATAAACATGTGCTCTGGTTTCTAAAGTCTTTACAGAAGACCGGCCATGTGGCTAAACAATATGATGGTCTCAATCATACATGTTTCTGCTTGTAAGGCAAAAATAGCAAGAGGAAAGAAGGAAGGAAGAGACCCGAACAGCAAGGCCTTAATACATGAAAAATATGTCAGGTGACCCTAGAGGTGGGAAAACAAAAGACTTTTCTATTGGTTAGTCAGGGATATCTTAACATCCACAACCAATTGCATGCTGGGGTTGCACTAAAATATTGAAGTTTCAAACTTTGTGAGATTCAGGGGTCTGTACTCCTCCCACCTATAACCCCCCCCCCCAATATATCACAAGTACTTGGTATTGCTGTGTTTGTGATAAATATTCTTTTCCAGTGCAGGTGGGCCACATGGGTGGAGGAAGATTGGCACACCAAAATGGCACTGGAGTACTACATTTAACAGAGCCTGCAAAAATTACTGTTTTGGACTACATCTCTCAGAAATCTGGTCTGTATCTTACGTAACTATTAGCGGAGGCCATCTCTCTGAACCCTGCTAAATCACAGAGGAAACTCTGTTATGCACATCCCGCTGGTTAGATGAGAAACTTCTTTGTTTGTATCCTGCTGATAAGCTATCATTGAACTTCATACCATACTGTGAATGGAGAAAAGACAGTATCCTTCTTGCAGCATCTGCAGGGAATGCAAGACGGAAACATCCCTGGATTCATTGTACAGCACAAAGATGAAACAGAAGTACTTACTGCGTGGTGTTCCGAGGTTGTACCAATACCAAACCAAATTAAAACAAAACAGCAATAACAAAAACATGCTCCATGCTTTTGTCGCACTAAATTATCGACAGAGATTGTATAAAAAAAACCAGGATTTATGTAAAACCCCAAAGTGGCACATCAGAGATACACTATGATTAGCAAAGAGCATGTATCTAAACATCAACAGTTTCCTTTTATTGAAAGAGAAGCTTGGAGAGCAAATGAACAAATGCTGTCTTAAAGGATGCATTTGGTCAGTTGCAAAATAATCTTCACCACTAGAAATGGACCTGCCAAAACTGTGTTTGCAGACTGCTTCACTCCCACTCAACAGGAGTTAGATCAGGAAGGTTAAGAATGGAGGGTTTTAGAGCTTTTCAAGGGAAAAAAGACTAGTGATTATAAAGCAAAGGGTAGACCTTGGGGACAGCCCACACATCAAAAAATGCTTTCCGTAGTTACAAGTCTATAAGTTCTCTACAACTTGCAGGAGTACCTCTTGTAAAAATTGTTAATGTTGCTTACTGGTCTCCATGTCCCAAAATTTTCAAAAGATCTTCATTCCCATTTGGGAGAAGGAAAAACACACACCCAGAGTCCCAGTAATCTTGTAACCATGAACTTCTGAAGAGGCCTTGTGAACAGAAATGTTTTGCATGAGACTGGTGAAAAAGATAAATCTCTGACTGTTGGAATAAGATGGAATGTTTCTCTGAGAGGTTTGCGCCGAGGCCTGTGGCTATTTGTTTGACTGCAGCAGTATGCTCTGCTCCAACCACATGGTGCTGGGACTATTGCTGCTATCATAAGTAACATGGGCATAGGTTGTGTGCAGTAATACAATAGGATATTGCCCACTGTATTGTCAAATGCACACTGTATAATGCACAGACCGTAGGGACTCCCTAGTGGTCCCATCAGCCAGGGAGGCACATCTCACTGGGACCAGAAGGAGAGTCTTCTCGGTATCTGCTCCAGCCCTATGGAACCTCCTGCCACTTGAATTGCATCTCCAGGTAGAGTTGCTCTCCTTCAGGATGGCCTTAAAAACGTAGCTATGCCAGCAGTTGTGGGGTACAACTGGTACCACAACCCAGCCCTGCTGGCTTATTTAGCCCTGCCCGGGGTTCTTATTTACTCCTGCCTGGGTGTCCTTTTTTATGGGGATCGGGGAGGTTTTATGGATGTTTTTAGATAGTTTTACATTATTTGGTTTTAATTAGTATTGGGTATGGGTTTTAACTGATGTTGTGAGCTGTCTTGGGTCGCTTAGGCAAAAAGGGCGGTTAGATAAATCAAACAAACAAAGTCCTTCTGTTTTGCAGTGACAAATACAAATTTAGTATTTAAATACATATTCATATTTAAGTCCTCATATCACAATCAAATTTGCAGCTCAAGTTCTTCTGTGTTCTTCAGCAGCAGTTAGATACATGTTCTTTGTTGAGTATATTAAAGCAACCCCACCATGCAATGGTTTGTTAATGTAAATTATGTATATAATGAGCCAATAGAAAAGTTTTCTATTTTCTCGCCTCTAGCATCACCTGACTTTTATTAAGTTGCTGGCTGTTCGGGTTTTATTCAGTTAGTCGTTGTCATGTGTGTTTTTCCAGTTATTATTCTGCTGTTCTTGTGCACGCTCTCTCTCTCTCTCTCTCTCTCTCCCTCCCTCCTAATTTTTTGCCTTACAAACAAAGCATGTTTATTTAAATTAAAACCTATTGTAAAGAACACTTTTATCAAGCAAAGCAACTGTTCACTAATCTTTCTAAAAGCAAATGTAAGTAAAGAACTATTTTCTTATACTTCAAAACACGTATGGAGAGTTTAATTGTGGGGCCAGAGTGGGAGTGTAATACTTAATTTTATTCATTTTTCTAAAGCCAGTTGGTTCCTCACTTTTTTGTATCCAATAATTCATATTTTATGCACATATCTCAAAATGTTTGCACATTTGTAAACATTTTTCAAAATTTATACATTTTTACAAGTTATGTTTGTTGTGATTCCATCTGGGAAGACTTCATTTTTTATGTTTATTGCATTATATTCACATAGGTTATTAAGTAAGGATTTTAAATCTGCTTTTATTTTGTTTCTACGATACTCTCTGCTAAGCCTAAGCGGAGCCATTTTAAGTTGACACCTGCCAATGAATGGCATCATCCCTTTCTCTTGGGAAAGTACATTTTGGTTCTTCCCAAAGTCTGTGTCTGGGAAGATGTTCTATCTCACGGGCTGAGATGGAACACTGATTGGATAGCCACCCTGGTATCCTTTGATCTACCAAAACCTGTCACTTTGAGAAGTCAATTAGCACTTCTCAAGGTCACTTTCCCAGGAAAAAATGTATGAAAATCAGAGCTTTTGCTTTGTTCGAAAGTTGAATTTGGATTGTGGCCGGAGGCTCTATCTCTCTTTACATCTGAGATAGACTCCTCCATCGAACCATCTTGTATGAGGCGGGATACCGACACACTTAGCCTATAATCCAGTGGTGATGGGATTTAGGTTCTGCAGAGACATCGACACTTAGATTATGTTCTGAGACTATGCAATTTTTCTATTATTTCACATTTATTCTTCAATAAATCATAAAAGGACATTGATTGCCAAGAGTGCTTTTTCTGCTCCTCCAGAAGCGGAGCAGATTGAATGGGGATATTTAACAATACAGCCTTTTTCCAAAGAGAAGGATTACAGCTTTTTGGGTTACTTTGTTGGAAGCGTTGCCGAAGGAGAAACTTTGTTTCGACGATTAGAATCCAGCTTCAGAAGAGCGAGCTGCAGCCGAGGTAACTGCTTTACTCTCACACATCTTGCCCAGCTTCAAGGCCGTACTGTTCCCCAAAACTAGATAAGCGTGTTTTCGCATAGGAATCCAAAGTCTCGTGACAAGGGGCTTTGCTACTTTAATTTTAACTGCGACATCAGTCACAGATCGCCATTTCCCTGAGAACCTGTTGCCCAGTTTCGCGGGCCAACTTTGAGAAAGCACACGCTTCCTGGCCACGTTAGCCAAATCACCGTGGTCTCTTGACTGTGCGACACCTGAGGGCCTCTGAAACAGAGGAGCCAAGGCGTGCGCCGGCCAAGAACGACCATGATAATGTTTTCTAAGATAATGCTTTTTGGGTACCTTTTCCCATAATATGTGCAATTACATATATATTTTTCCATATCGTAGGTTCAGATATTAACCTATATATGCATTTCAGTTCATGTACAAATTCATGTAGTGTGAAGTTAGCAGATTCGCATAAGAATGCTAACTCAATAAACTGGTCATCCAAATCTCTAGAGAAACATCTATTACAATTTCTTATAGAGCAGTTAAGGTGTAATTATCTGTTGGAAGACACCAGTGAGCGATTCACCTCTTTAATACTCTGAAACTTAACCAGTCTTCACACAAGGTCAGCTTCTGAATCCTACATACCTTTTTAATTCCAACTGCCGGTCAAAAATATCTGGGCACAGTAAGGTTGTCTGAATTAATGAAGTGGCTTATTGGAAGACAGTTGTTCAGAAACAGGTAATTTGTCAGTCAAATCAGCAATTCAAGTGATTAACACCAAAAGGAGAAACAGTTGCTAACTGTGAGAAATAAGATGGACTTGGATAAAGGCACAAGGGGACATGTTTTGAAATCAAATCTCTAAATTAAACATGAGAACTTTTCCAGGTACTAACTTTAAACTCTAGAACTGACAACCCTCTGATGCCACAGAGAAATCATTAATACTTAAATCTTTACAACAGCAGATAAAATCTCAAGCACAAGAGTACCTCATTCACATGCTGCAACTCGTTGGCAAACTGAGTCACTTCATTGAAAAGCAGGGACACCGTGGAGTTTCTTAAAGTGCTGCATTGGCCAAGCGAAACAAGGGCATGGGATATTGAATCCTGCATCTGAAACTGATTAAAAATTAGAGTTAAGTTTCACTTTGTGTGTGTGGTTTTTTTTAAAGCTTTTTAAAAATAAAAATGTGGAATGCTCAAAGAATATTGAAAATACAGAGAAATATCAAGGTAACATAAAGTCGGTTCTGGAAACGTAATAAAGCTGTCTAATAATGGTACAGCACAATTCATTATGAACAATCCTAGGCATGTCTACTGAGAAGTAAACCCAGCTAAGCTCATTGGGATTTATTCACTAGTATAAGTATCCTTGACACTGTAATTTCAACTACTGGAACTGTTCCCATTCATTCCAATGAAACCAGTTTTGGTGCACTTCTGCCTGATGAACTCATGTGCCTGGACAGTTGAGCATTTATACTAAGTCCTAACAGTAAAATGGTCAGAGTACTGTAAAGAGGTTTCATATAACTAGATTTGTAAAAACTCACAAGTGATGAGGGTAACTAGTTTTCTTAACAATATACTACTAAAAACATATTTTTAAAAATGAAAATAGTTCTAAAACTAGCCACTGCAAATAACAGTAAAACAGTCATCCCCACAAGAGCCTTCATTAGTGACATAACCAAATCGACCACATTGCTTTTAACCCAGAAATTACTCTGGGTTGAAAGGATTATTGCTGGAGAAATTTCATTCAGGGGATGCCCGAATGAGAATCCTTCCATGTCCCCAAGATCCGTTGTGCACCACTCGGGTATCGAACCCCAACCTTCCAGTCTTCAAGTTCAGCATCTTAATCAGTAAGCCACCGCAATGCTGCTAAAGACATTTAAAATGGCTTGGTATGGAGAAATTTAGCAGTAATACCATCTAGACAAGGGATAGGCAACCTACAGTCTGTGACACCAAATTAACAGGTCTGTGCCCTCACTTCAGCCACCGCCAGAATCGGCTGCAGACTCATTTACAGCTATTGTAAACACATTTACAACAGTTGCGGACTCATTTACGGCTGTTGTAAACATGTTTATGACAGCTGTGGACTCATTTACGGCTGCTGTAAATGCATTTACAACAGCTGTAAATGAGTCCATGGCTAATTCTGGCAGTGGTGGCTGGACCATCAGTCTGGCCCACCAATTGTCTGAGGGAGCATGACCCGACCCCTGACTTCATAAGGTTGGCAACCCCTGGTCTAGACAGAGCATTACCAGTATAAGCAAATTAAGTCTGAAGGATCTCTAAGTGCTACAAGCTTAGCTCATTTCAAATAATCACTGAATATTTGCATGCATAATGAAAAGAATTAAGCTTTAACAAGTAAACTTATTGTCAAGTACACAGAATCATATCTTTTTAGAAAAAATGAGGATATTGAAAAAGAAATTAGCAGGAAAAGAATTAGACAAAATAAAGAGAGATTTGATATATATGAACAAAGAATATTTTTAATCTTAACCTATAAAACCAATGGTTAACCGTTGGAAGTTTGTATAGGTTTCTAAGCCTGGTCCTACTAACCCGCACCCACCATTCGTGCACACGGGCAAACTGGGTCCGCAGGTCAACGAAGGATTGAGAAAACCGGCAATGGGGCAACAGCCCCACAAACGCGAAAAAGGGAAACAACTTCATTCCCAACGTTCTTTGCGCTGCGCCACAGCCAATCAGGTTGAGAGGCACGACCACAAAGAACATTGAGAAACGCGCCACGGCCAATCAAAATCGAGCCGCAGGAAAAAAATGCAACACAATCACAAATCACAAACCCATAACTACAAGCCCCAGAGTCTTGCGCGACATGAACGCGCAGAACGCTGAGGAAGCCGGTGCCCGAAAAATTAAAAAAAACCTCACCGCCTCACAGCCATGCAAACACCAACTGCCCTTCTTTCCCTCACCAACGGCACCTGAAGGTCCCGATTGGAGTTTCCCTTTTAATATCAGTAGGTGGGGGGGTTGTGATCCCCCTCTCCGCTGGCTCACCTGGGGTTGGGAGGTTTGTGGGGACAAAAGGGATCTGTCTCCTCAACCCTTCTGGACCCAGTAGACCAGGGAGAGGGGCTCGAATCCACACACCCCCCAAAAAAACTCCATCTTTAAAGAGAAGAAACCAAGCGGTTTCTTCTCTTTAAAAAAGGAGGTTTTTTTAGGAGGGGGGAATCAATCCTCTCTCCCTGGTCTCTTGGGTCCAGAAGGGTTGGGGGGACATACCCCTTTTGTCACCACAAACCTCCCAACCCCCGGGGAACCAGCGGAAAGGGGGAACGCAACCCCCCACCCACTGATATTAAAGGGGAAACCCCAATCTACTTTCACGACTCCACACAATCAAAGCACCATAAGACAATAAAGCCCCCCTCTCCAACGCCTGCGGTCTGGCCAGCAAAGCCAGCCCACAGAAATAACCCCCCCCCCAATGCCGCATAAAGCGGTGTTGGAATTCCCGCAGTCCGGCCAGCCAGGCTGGTCCATGGAAATAAACTACACCCCCCCAAGCCAAAACAACAAAAAATATATAAAAATAAATAAATAATTTTCAAAAAATACCTTAAAACACAATCAAAAACATCCAAAAATACACAAAAACAAACAAAAACACCAAAAACAATACAAAGTAAACAAAAACACAATCAAAAACAAAACAAACAGTCAAAAAAATACAAAACCCAACCCTACCCCCCACAAAATAAAGAAAACAAGCCAACTCACCAGCACATGTCCTACCTGCACGACGACCAGAAACAAAATGAATAAATAAAGAGACTACTTACCAGAAGAAGCTCCACCCAGAGGCCAGGAGAGAAAAAACAGTCAAAATGCAAGAAAACCCCTACCAGCACCACCTGCTGGCCACAATAGTAAAAACAATGCAAAAACACACAACAGCCCCAAACAAAAGGCCACAACAGTAAAAACAAAACAAAACAATAACACAAAATCACAATTTTACACAAAAGGTCACAATAATAAGTAAAAAAAATTACACGAAAACACAATTTAACACAAATCACAAACATATGTCAATAAAATAAAATAAAATTTTTATTAAAATCCTGTGCTGAGTTCTAACTCAAATAAAAACCCAAAACAACTAAACACATTTTAAAAACATTGAATGTAAAAAACATTTACTTTCACATTATTAAAATTATTACTTACGGTACAACTATTTAAAAAAAACAACCAAAAACTAAAACATTATTCAGTTACATAAAACAGCCAGCCAAGCCAAAAAAAATTTGTATAAATAAACATTTTTAAAATTACAGACTAAGCAATTTTTAACAAACATTAACACAATTTAACCTTCCAACACAATTTAACACAGCCCGGCAACGCCGGGCAACCTCTGCTAGTATAGTAATAAGAATTCTAAAATGTTAGCAAAAGTGGTGCAAGAAAGGAAAACAAAAAAATGAAATGGGTTTTTTGATTAATAACGATGGCAAAAGATGTAATAAAACTCAAGAAAAATTAGAAATAGTAAGTTTTATCAAACCCTATATAAGGAAAAAGATATGCTGTAAAGGAAGATAAATTAATAGATTATATAAGGAAAAATAATTTAAGACAGACAGACAGACAGACAGACAGATAGATAGATAGATAGATAGATATTGTCATTGTCCTGCACAGAACAACAAGATTGGGGAGGAAGGAAAAACACTTATCAACCTAACAAAACCTAAACAAAATACAACTATACAAAATTATCTACATACTCCCACCCCACATATACACATTTAACCCCTAAAAAGCTCTAAAACGTTTTTTAAAAAAGATATAACATAAATTAATAATGGAGGAAAAAATAACAGGCAGAAATTGACAAGATTATATCAAAATTGAAATTGCAAAAATCACCAGGAGAAGTTGGTTTTTCATCAGAATTCTATAAAGGTTTCAAAAAAAATATTGTTACAAAAATGGGCCATGCTGGACCCCCGCTGCAGTGCACTGCAGATAAATAAGACCCCGGGCGAATCCGGGTACTAGTGATCTATAAAATTTCAGTGTCTCAGTCATCTTACAGTCATTCACAGTGCATCTTCTAATGGCCAATATATTACAATTCCACCAAACAAGAGTCTTCACTTCTATTACTTTTTATTACTTGTCTGCGTGCAAGTCTGTGTTTTAAACCCAAATACTGTATGCATTTTTATATGGCAGATATAAAAGTAATAACTATAATAAGGACTTGTGGCAATTCTGCCTCATGTTTTGGGTACACTACAATCACTAAACTGGAATTCTGTCCATGTCTGATCCCTGTTCCACGTGTTAAAACATTATAATTATGGTATACTTCATTCCTGTCTAAATCTTCTATGTCTATCTGTAAACCTCTACTTCGTTCCACGTGAGCTTCAGCAGATAACCATCACAGCTATCTAGTACTATGACTTATTTGAGGTCTTGCTGTGTGCAACAGGCCTCTGAATTAACTATCACCCTGACTGCCCTTTACAGCACAAATTTCCCACTGATGGATTGAAGTGATGCAATTATTATTTCTCTTGTGCTTTTGTAATGTCAGAAGCAGGAAGACTCCAAGCACAGTAAAGGATTGGAGCCCAGAAGTGGCAGCTTTCGGGCATGTTCTGACTAGTCTGTATTGAAGGGGAACAAGATGAAAATCAGAAGAAAGCAGCAAATAAAATTGGTTCAGAGTTGAAGTTTAAGATCCAAAAGTAGATTATATTGTTTTGTTGCCAAAAATGTAGCTGTACTAGTCTCTAGCTGCAAAAAAGATGGACGTGAAGGCATAGCCCTCCAGATAATTAGGTATTAAAACTTTGTGCAATGTTGGTGAGAGATAATGGAAGCTATGGTCCAGCAACATCTGGAAGTATGCACTTTGCAGCCTTCTTTGTTTCAGTTAACACTAGCAGAATGATCTTCTAATTTAATGCAGGTTTGCTCAGAAACAAGCCCACTGAATTCGGTAAGATTTAGTAGGCGCTGCGGTGGCTCAGCGGTTAAGAAGCTCATCCTGTTAGCTAGAAGGCTGGCAAGTCAGCAGTTTGAGACCCGGGTAAAGCATGACGGATTGAGCGCCCATCTCTGTCCCAGCTCTTGGGGACATGAAAGGAGCCTCATTTGGGCATTCTCTGAGTGGAGTTTCTTCCACAAAAATCCTTTCAACCCACAATAATTTCTGAAATGAAATTATTATGAAGATTTAGTCACAGGTAAAGCTGGGCAGGCTGAGAAAGATGGTGGAGGACAGAGGTGCCTGGCAGGCAAAGGCCCATAAGATCGGAAAGGGTCGGAATCAACTGTGCGACTGAAGAACAACAACAACAACAACAAAAAATCAGTGAGTAAGGTATCTGACTGCAGAACAGGCACCTGATTCCCCAGTGTGCCTTAACGGAGAAGAGCCACCCTATGTAGAACATAAGAACAGCCTTGCTGGAACAGGCCACAGGAGCCCATCCAGTCCAGCATTCTGTCTCACACAGTGGCTCACCATTTGCTTCAGGGTATTATTCCCAAGGAGATGCCTTCACCTGCTTAGGATTCCCTGGAAATGGCATTGAGAGATATCCTGCCTATCTCTCCAACCCCGAGGTTGTCCTTAGGTATCCATAATTATAGCCATTGATACCCTGGTCCTCCATGAACTTGTCTAATCCTTTCTTGAAGCTGTCAAGACTGACAGCTGTCACCACTTCTTCTGGCAGGGAGTTCCATAGACCAGTAATCCTCTGGGTGAAAAAGTACTTTCTCTTATTTGTTTGAGAACTAGCACCCAAAAGTTTCATGGAGTGCCCCCTAGTTCTAGTGTTATGCGACAGGGAAAAGTTTTTCCTTATCTACTTTGTCCACACCATGCATGATTTTATAAACTTCAATCAGGTCACCTCTTAGACACCGTCGTCCAAGAGTGAAAAGGCCCAACCGTTGCAGCCTCAGATGGTAAGGAAAGTGTTCCAGTCCCCTAATCATTCTGGTTGCCCTCCTCTGCACTTTTTCCAACTCCATAATATCCTTCTGGAGGTATGGCGACCAGAACTGAACACAGTATTCCAGATGGGACCTCACCATAGATTTATAAAGAGGCAAAATGACACTTGCTGACTTATTATCTATACTCTTCCTAATGATCCCTAGCATTGAGTTTGCTTTTTTCACTGCTGAGGCACACTGGGTTGACACCTTCATTGAGTTGTCCACCAGAACAACAAGATCCCTTTCCAGATTTGTCGCAGAGAGTTCAGACCCCATCAGTTTATAAATGTAATTGGGGTTTTTTGCCCCAACATGCATCACTCTGCACTTACTAATTTTGAAGCTCATTTACCACTGTTTTGCCCACTCCCCCAGTGTCAAGAGATCCCTCTGGAGCTCCTCACAATCTCTCACAGTTTTCACTACCCTGTACATAAGAACATAAGAACATAAGAACAGCCTTGCTGGAACAGGCCACAGCCCATCCAGTCCAGCATTCCGTCTCACACAGTGGCTCACCATTTCCTTCAGGGTATTCCCAAGGAGATGCCTTCACCTGCTTAGGATTCCCTGGAAATGGCATTGAGAGATATCCTGCCTATCTCTCCAATCCGGAGGTTGTCCTTAGGTAGCCATAATTATAGCCATTGATACACTTGTCCTCCATGAACTTGTCTAATCCTTTCTTAAAGCTGTCAAGACTGACAGCTGTCACCACTTCTTCTGGCAGGGAGTTCCATAGACCAGTAATCCTCTGGGTGAAAAAGTACTTTCTCTTATTTGTTTGAGAACTGGTACCCAAAAGTTTCATGGAGTGTCCCCTAGTTCTAGTGTTGTGCGATAGGGAAAACAGTTTTTCCTTATCTACTTTGTCCACACCGTGCATGATTTTATAAACTTCAATCAGGTCACCTCTTAGACGGCGTCGTTCAAGAGTGAAAAGGCCCAACTGTTGCAGCCTCAGATGGTAAGGTAGGTGTTCCAGTCCCCTAATCATTCTGGTTGCCCTCCTCTGTACTTTCTCCAACTCCATAATATCCTTCTGGAGGTATGGCAACCAGAACTGTACACAATATTCCAGATGGGGCCTCACCATAGATTTATAAAGAGGCAAAATGACACTTGCTGACTTATTTTCTATACCCTTCCTAATGATCCCTAACATTGAGTTTGCTTTTTTCACTGCTGAGGCACACTGGGTTGACATCTTCATTGAGCTGTCCACCAGGACACCAAGGTCCCTTTCCTGGTTTGTCGCAGAGAGTTCAGACCCCATCAGTTTATAAATGTAATTGGGGTTTTTTGCCCCAACATGCATCACTCTGCACTTACTAGTGTTGAAGCTCATTTGCCACTGTTTTGCCCACTCTCCCAGTGTCAAGAGATCCCTCTGGAGCTCCTCACAATCTCTCACAGTTTTCACTACCCTGTATAATTTAGTGTCGTCAGCAAATTTGGCTACCTTGCTTTTTACTCCTACCTCTAGATCATTTATGAAGAGGTTGAAAAGCAGGGGTCCCAGTACTGAACCTTGGGGGACCCCACTCTTTACTTCTCTCCACTTGGAGAAGTGTCCATTTAGTGCTACCCTCTGTTTCCTGTCCCTTAGCCAGTTGCTGATCCAGGACAAGACCTGTCCCTTTATTCCATGACTGGTAAGTTTATTCAAGAGCCTTTGGTGTGGGACCTTGTCAAAAGCCTTCTGAAAGTCCAGATAAACAATGTCAACTGGATCTCCCTTATCCACATGCTTGTTGACACTATTTTACTGTCTTTTCCCCTGCCTTGTTGGAAAAAGCAGGCCAGACTTCTCCTATACAAGTGGTGGCTAACCTATGGTACACGTGCCAGAGGGGCAACTCAGAGCCCTTTCTATTGACACACACACCGTCGCCCCAGCACAAAGTGTGCCCCGCCCCTCAGCCCAGGAGTCCAATGAAACTGCTTCTTCATTCCCAAGCACAGAGTTTGCCTCGCCCCTCTGCAGCACAGACGGCAGCCTGTTGAGTTTGGGCACTCGGTCTCTAAAAGGTTTGCCATCACTGTCCTATACCAATCCACAAAACTGCTTTATCCTCCTTATACACAAATATAACCTTCAACATAGGGACTGCAGTGGCTCAAGTGGTCAAGACACTGAACTTGATGACGGGAAGGTCAGAGGTTGATTCCCTGGTACTGCATGACTGAGTGAGCTCCTGTCTCTGTCATAGTTCTTGCCAAACTAGGAGTTCAAAAGCAAGACATTGCAAGTAGATAAATAGGGACCACTTCGGTGAGAAGGTAAACAGTGTTCCATGCACTCCGGTGTTGAGGCATGCCTGCCCCATGTCCACGGAAACTTCTGCAGTCGCAGACAGCACTGGTTCTTTGGCTATAAACAGAGATGAGCATTGAACCCTAGAGTCAGATCCAACTGGCTTTCGAGCAAGAGCAACCTTTACCTAACCTCCAACATGCTAATGCAGGAGAGGGGGAGTGAAAAAGCCGTGCGGTGGAGGTACCTGAGCTCTGCTGTTTAGCAAAGCATGAAGAATGGCCAAAATGCTGGTATGGGGGATAAGACCAAAAGGGGGCTGACAGAAGGAACCATAGAGACCAGAAGAAACCATGTTGCTATTGTACTTTTTGTAAGAAAAGGACAGGAAAAACAGCAGTAGATGGTGCCGCTTGAGTCAGAAAGAACAACATGGCTCAGAGAGAAAATACCTTGACAGTGATAGTAGCAAACAAGCAGGTTGAAGAGCCACACAGAAAGAGCTTGGAGCTACATGCAGCCCATGGGCGCCGGTTGGTGATCCCTCCTCTATAACTAGAAATCCCTGGAAAGGGTCCTCATGTCAGAATTTACTTTAAATATTACATATTAAATACATACAGGTGAAACTCAAAAAATTAGAATATTGTGCAAATGTTCATTCAGTTCAGTAATGCAACTTAAAATGATATAGACACATTACCTTACTTTGTTCTAATATTGATGCTTATGGCTTACAGTTTATGAAAACCCCAACCCCCCAATCTCATGTACCCCATAATCATCACATAATCTCATGTACGCTGTATACCATGATCATCACAATTATAACGAATTAAGGCATGACATCTCTCGCTTTGCATGTAGTGAGTCTATCTCATATATTTGTTTCACCTTTTAAGAGAAATGAATGAACATTTGCACGATATTCCAATTTTCCAATTTTCACCTACTATATAAGAATGCTGCCATGGTCCATGATGGTACTATAAGAGGGAGCGCAGTATGAAAAAAAATAGACACTGTTGGAATGTAAGGTCAGGTCTGATGGAGTTGATTGTCATGATCCTGAGAAGCTTAACGCAGTGCCTAGCTGCACCTCTTTCTTGTGTGTGTATGCTTTAAATTAGCTGTCTAGATTTTAAGTAGAAATGTTTAATTTAGCTGATAGAAATGTATTCTTTAAGCTAGCTGTTAAGAGTTTAGTTAAGAAGAAATATAAACTTAAGAAATATAAACTTAACTATAAGTTTAGCTTACCTTAGAGTTAGAAGGTAGAATTGTGTGTGTTTAGTTCACTTGCTTAGGAGTAAAGTAAAAATGTTTAGTTAAGTTGATAGAAATCATTGAGTTGCCATGTGATCAGGAAGAGTTTGAGACATACCTGTCAAGCGTGGCTCCGGACAATACGGGACCTGCGCATAATGGTTCTGCGCAGGTCCATTCTCCGCATGCGTAAAAGGGACCTGCGCAGAAGGGATGCACAGTAACTATTTTCCCCCACCGCCAAATTACGGGATGGCGGCGGCTCCAGGCGGGAAATGAAGAAAAGTGACGCAAAATTACGGGAAATCCCAGCCAATACTGGATACTTTACAGGTTTAGTTTGAGAACCTGTCTCACTGAATGTTTTCACGCAAACATTCCAGGTGAAAGACGTAGGTGGCCAAACTCTGTCTGCTGTGTAAGAGCGAATTGACAGATAGTTAACTTTTGGCCTTGTTCCATGACTTTTCGCTACCACATTCCTTACAAATTAGTTAATCAACAACTGTTCCAATCCCCTCTAGGAAGTTACGAAGAGGAAGGGAACTTTTAACCCTTTTTCTGACCATGTTTTTGTGGCTCTTGATCTGTTACATCATAGGTCCAAGGTAGAGGGGGAAAGGTTAGCTCCCAGACACCTTTGGGAAGACATCTGTGAGAACAGGGACTTTCCCATGACATAAACACTTTCCATTCCCATGGGAGCCCAGGTGCTTTTCCATGAGGTAAACACATTCCATGGAGGGTCAGGTGCCTTCCCATGATGTCAATGAATTCCTAAGGAGAGAGGGAACCAACTGCAGAGACCCGGGATTTCCCCATGATGAAATCATGATGTAACCGCATTACTTAATGCATTCCTAGGGAGGGAGAAAGTTCCTCATTTCCTTTTAAAAAGAGGAGGTTTTGAGCCCTAAGACCGGTTCTCTAACAACGGACCACCTGGTTCTTGTTGGCTGAACATCCATTCCCTGGAGGGAACACCCCAAAGGCAGGAGGCAGGATGCAGTCCAACGAGGCTAACTGGATTCTATCTTAGAGATATACCCTGCCCAACGGATTGATGATGGATTTCTGATGGACTCAGAGAAATGCCTTGCCTGCAACATCTCAACACTTAACTATTTCATGAACTAATGAATATTTCTATGGGCTTTAGGGGGTTCTTTTGCTCCACAGGCTTATTGGCTCTTTGAAATATTTCATGGACATTTCTGGATCTAAACGAGCCCTATGGACTTTGGGATTTTATTCTCTACAGGTATTTCTTCTTATGGATTAGAAAATAAATTTCTGCTTTGGGACTTTACCCTGTTGGCTTCTACTTGGGCATAGAACTGGCAACTGGCTCTCTGCTTCCACTATACTCTGCTACTGCTACATCCACGCTAATATGGAAAAACCACACTCCCTGTGACTAGGTAAGATCAGGGTGCCTGGGTCCTTGGGAGAGGCTGTTAGAGGCTGAAAGGAAGGAGTTGTGGTGGAATGCAGCATATACAGCACTCTGCCACCACCAAATCCTCTTAGGACCCCCCTGAAACCCCAGACATTGGTGAGCCAAGATCTCAAGCCACTCAAGTTTTGAGATTCATCTGGCCTTCAAATGACACGTTGCCTAAACAGAGTGGTCACAGGAAAAATACAAAGACAAGTTAGATAAAGGTAAAGGTCTCATTTGCTCAAACTCCAGTTGTATCAGACACTAGGGAGCAGTGCTCATCTCTGTTTACAGTCAAAGACACTGCCTGAGTCTACAGATGTTTCTGTGGTCATGTGGTAGGCAGGACTCAATGTCAGAGCACACAGGATGTTGTTACCTTTCCCACCGAAATGGTACCTATTTATTTACTTGTAATTTCTTGCTTTCAAACTGCTAGGTCGGCAGGAGCTGAGACAGAAATGGGAGCACACTCCATCAAGCAGGACTCCAGGCTCGAAATGCTGGCCTGCCGACCTTCCAGTCATCAAGTTCAGCGTCTTAACCACTAAGCCACCACAGCCCCCCAAAACAAGTTAGACCACCTTAAATCATTTCTGAATAAACTGGGATCATTTAGCTTTTATAAAAGTAACTGATTGTAAATTGTTGATCCTTACTAGAGCAATTAACTCTGCCAAGCAGTACAGCTCACAACATTACCAAGTGTCAAAAAGTATGGTATAGTTCGCAATATTACAATGGAAACTTTCCCCTCATAAAAAAATGCTTTCTACCACAATTTGCAGATAAAAGGCATTACAGTGCTGTCACTTTTCTTCTTCGAGTTATCATGATTTTATATTCATAGAACAAAAAGGAAATCACACTGTAAAGATTAAACGGGTCTTGTGCTAAAATATTCCATGAAGATACAATGAAGACTACTCATTCTGTTCTCCAAGAGCTTTCTTTTATGTAACATTTGTTGAAAGGTGAATTATTGTAAAGAAGCCAAAACGGACAAAATTCTCTTTTTCAGCCTACTTCTTTTCGATCTACTATTTTTTAAAGGAACACACGCACCCAAGCCTGCTTTTCTATCTTGCCAGGCAATTTACCATCCAGTTTTGCACTATAGTATCAGTAGATGAACAGCCTGTTAGATAAATCCTTAATTAGCCTGACTGTGAATGAAGGAAGATACTTTTCACTTTTCCCATTCCAATCTTATGACTTCATACAAGTGTGTAATCACACACTAATTAACAGTGCTTTACTAATGATTCCTCGCCTTCATAATTAACATTTCTACCTTCTGGCAAAACTGTTGATACTTCATTACTAGATTGTCAACCTAGCCTCTGTGCATATGTAAGTGCTGTTTCCTTTCCTCCAAGCACATGAAGTTTTAGCTTAGCAAAAGGCCAACAGCACAGAGAGCATGAACATTTATGCCTGAATGCCTTTGTGAAAACTCAAATTGTGGCTACACTAACAGCCTGGAGTGAACTAGCACAAGCTGCTTTGGAACAGTTGGATCTGATTAGAATGATCTAATCAAGGTAGAACATGGCTCCTTCCACTATAACAAAGTGGCTTAATAAGCAAGTCACTTCCAGATACAGTATTGGCAAATTAATATCTTCCCCTGCTCAGCAAAGGGAAGGGGAAGTGAACATTTGTTTTTACTATTAGGACTATTGCTAATGTGCTAAATCTATATCTATAAAACAGAGGTGTGGTCTTGTATGTGCTCTAAAGGAACCCACACCCCTGGACCAATCTCGCTGAAAATTCGCACACGCCTACCTTGGGCTTGCAAGATCAGCACTGTGGGGGTCTCGAAACCCATTTGGGGATTTATGCCCCCCAAAGTGGGATGCAAAGGGGACATCCCCACAGACGGGAGAAAAAGCAACAGACCAGCAGTACTGTGCACACACACCGCAATGAAATAGCAGTACTGTACACGCGCACCACAGCCTCCTTACTTTTGATCACAGCACTGAAGACAATAGGTGGAGATGATACAGATATCAGAATCATCACTAGCCTTGATTAGAATCAGACAGCTCAAGTCAGAGTGGAAGAGCAGGGTCAAATTCGCAGTTCAAATGCCCCAATTGGGCTATCTCGGATTTCGCTTCCCCCCACGCATGGCGCGTGAAAGAGAGAGGGAGAGAGAGAGTATAGCGACCAAAACTTGCTCATCGCCAGAAACTGTGGAGGGGCATGGTTTTGAAGGTGTGCCGAAAAGATCCGGAGGGAGAGCTCCATGCAGGGGGGAGGGGGAAAGAGAGAGAATACTTTTAGGGGTGTAGAGCAATCCTGAGCCTTTTCTGGCAGAGTCTTTGGCCTCCTCCGCCTCCTGCGCACTGACCCTCCCAAATGAGAAAGACCTGGAAAACTTAAAAATGTCAAATATCTTGCCCCATCTCTCCGCCTGCACAAGTGGCTTTGGTTTCCACTTGGGTGCTTCTGTCCTCCAGAGGGAAAAGAAACAGGTGGGGGGGGGAGAGAGAAAAGAGATTGCTTTCTCTCAATGGCGATCTGGCTCTTTGGCTATAAACAGAGATGAGCACCAAACCCTAGAGTCTGATATGAGCAAGACCTTTACCTTTAGCAAGAGTGGGGGGTTTGCCAGACAAGAAGGCTGCCTAGAGAGGAGGATGGCAGACAAGAGGGATTCTTAGAGAGGAGCATGCCAGACAAGACAGGTTCCTATAGAGGGAGTATGTCCTACAAGAGGGATTCCTATAGAGGGAGTGTTGTGTATGTACAATGCTGCTTCATGTGAATGTACAATGTTGCTTTAAGAAATGTATGAATGTAACCCACCCACAATCACAATGTAACCCAGCTGTTAAAGGAACGCGAGCAAGCTGCCTATAGAGGGCAGCTGCGAGTGTTCAACTCACATGGTTATCATTCCTCAAATCACCTGCAGCCGTGGGAACTTCCCGCAGCAACAAACTACTACTGATCCACCACCGAAGATGGGCGTGAACCGGATGACGTCACGCCGGTAGCGGCCAATGAGCTACCATGCAGCCAAGTTCAAATGTGTTGTACCACTGTATATAATGTGAGATACCTCCGCCATTACCACATGTTCGTTCTGATCATCAACCAATAAACCTGTGTTAGTCCATACTGCGACTCCTTCTATGTCTCCTGGAACAGATACAAAATTGGCGACGAAGGTGGGATCGATGGCGAATCCCAAGGTCAAGGCGTACCAGTTCGATGTGAGCGAGCCCGAACAATGGGAGCTCTACGAGTGCCAGTTTCGGCACGCGATGGAAGCCGCGGGCGTCGACGACGACGCGAAGATGCGCTCCCACTTCCTGGCCCAAGTGGGGCCGGCCACGCTGCAGATCTTGATGACCCTGGTGGCCCCCCGGAAGGTAGACGAGGTCCCCATCGACCGTATCCTGGAGAGACTGGGTGAGCATTTCCAGCCGCCCGTCTCGATCTTCTCAGCACGGGTCGCGTTCCACAGGCGAGACCAGCGACCGGGCGAATCCGTGTCCGCCTACGCGGCAGCCCTCAGGCTTGCAGCGGTCCACTGCCAGTGGGATGACCTGGACCAGGCCCTCCGTGACCGCATGTTGTGTGGTCTGAGGGACGAGGAGCTGCAGAGGAGGCTGATGACCCGCGACCAACGCCTCACGTTCAACGAGGTGCTGCGGGAGGCCCAAGCAGCCGAGGAGGCCAGGAGCGGGGTGAGGCTGTTCAAGTCACGAGGGGCCGCGTCCGAGCGGGCCAAGTCACCAGTACAGGCGGCCCGGCGGACACCAGCGAAGATGGCCTGGCGGGCCCCCAAGCCGCCCGCCGGCACACCAACGTCGTCCGAGGAGTCGTCCACAACAGCGGACCCCTACTCCAGCGAGGACGACGACGTCCAGAGGATCAAGAAGCGTGGCAAGAAGCGGCAGTCCCGAGAACGGCAGGACCGCCGTTGCGACGGTTGTGGGGCGTCCCACGACCGCACGAGGTGCCCGTTTCGAAAGGCCGAGTGTCACAACTGCGGCCGAAAGGGGCACATCGCCCGAGTATGCAGGCGCGGACGAGTCGAGGACAAGAGGAGTTCCAGCCATCCCCAGACGCACCAGCGGAAGGCGACCGGCACCAGGAAGGTCGCAGCCAGCTACGATGAGGAAGGCGTGAACCGCGTGGGCCTGGAGCACCGGCAGTTTTTCGTAGAGGTACTGTTGCGAGGGGTCCCAGTGAGGATGGAGATAGACTCGGGGTCATCTTATTCCATCCTGTCCCAAAAAGAGTTCATGCGTATTCCCCCAGACAAGCGGCCCAAACTGCGGGCCATGAGGTCACACCTTCAGGACGTGCAGGGAAACGGGATCCCAGTGTTGGGGTTGGGGAACTTCAAGGTGAAGTTCAAGGGCTACTCTGAGAAACTGCCCTTAATGGTCCTCAAAGGGGGGAGGTGCTGCCTTTTGGGAACGCAGTGGTTTGCCCCCCTGGGAATCGAACTGTCCGGCATTAACGCCATCGAGACTGACCCAATGCGGGACGTGTGCAACGCGCACCCGGACGTTTTCAAGAAGGGGCTCGGGAAATACAAGGGGCCCCCGGTTTCCTTCGAGCTGGATCCAGAAATCCGGCCCATCCGCCTCAAACCAAGGAGGGTGCCTTTCGCCCTAAAGGACAAGATCGAGGCGGAACTGGACAAACTGGTGGGGCAGGGGATTTTGGTTCCAGTTGACTCGGCGGAGTGGGAAACGCCGATTGTTACAGCCCTTAAGTCGAACGGGGAAGTCAGGATTTGTGCAGACTATAAATGTACCATTAACAAGGCCATTCGGCCAAACGCATATTCAGTGCCCGTGGTCAGCCATTTGCTGGCCACGTTACATGGGGGGAAGTGTTTCGCCAAGTTAGATCTGGCTCAGGCGTATCAGCAGCTCTCTGTAACCCCGGCTGCTGCCGCCGCGCAAACAATAGTGACGCACAAGGGGGCGTTTAAGGTAACGCGCCTTCAGTTTGGCGTGAATTCGGCCCCCGGAATTTTCCAATCCCTCGCGGAACGCCTTTTAAAGGGGATTCCAGGCGTCCTCCCATACTTCGACGACGTGTTGATAACGGCGGGGAGCGAATTAGAGTTGGCAAAGAGGCTAGATGGGGTCCTTTCAGTGTTCGAGAGGGCAGGCCTTTGACTGAGGAGGGACAAATGCAAACCCACACCGCAAATACTATCCCCCAGAATGCTGCGTTGGGCCATTTTCCTCAACGCCTACCAGTATGAGCTGGTCTATCGCCCAGGGAAGGAGATCTCCCGTGTGGACGCACTGTCCCGATCTCCCCTCCCAAGTGTAGGGGACCCCTCATGCGAGGTAAAGCAGGATCACCAAGTCCTACTGATTGAGTCTCTCGACTCACCCCCCATTGTCCCGGCCGACCTCGCCAAAGCCACGGCGGCCGACAAGATGCTGGCCCAAGTTAGTTCCTGGGTTAGGAAGGGCTGGCCCATGACTCCCCCCGATGAAGAGTTCAGACCATTTTTTAGGCGCAGAGTAGAGCTGTCGCTGGAAAGGGGCTGCTTACTCTGGGGCCAGCGAGTAGTTATCCCAGAGAAGCTGAGGGCCAAGGTACTGAGACTATTGCACACCAGTCACCCCGGGATCGTGCGCTCCAAGGCTCTGGCCAGGAGTTTCTTTTGGTGGCCCCAGATAGACGGGGACATCGAGCGTTTAGTGGGCACGTGCGAGAGCTGCCAGGGCTCTCGGCCCGAGGAGTCCCGGTTGCCCCATAGGGAATGGGATACGGCCCGCGGGCCATGGTCCCGGATCCATGCCGACTTCGCTGGCCCTTTTTGCGGGTCCATGTTTCTATTGGTAGTCGACTCCTATTCCAAGTGGTTGGAGGTAATCCCTATGAACAGCACCTCTTCCGCCACAACCATCAAGCAGTTGCGCAAGCTTTTTGCCTGTTTCGGCCTGCCAGACGTCCTTGTTAGCGATAGCGCTAGTACCTTCACGTCTGCAGAGTTCAAGACGTTTATTGAGCGGAACGCCATCAGGCACATCACCGCTGCCCCTTTTCACCCCGCCACAAACGGTCAGGTAGAGCGCCAAGTGCGCACTACGAAAGACGCACTGCGGCGCATGGGTCCCGGTGAGTTGAACCTGCATTTGTGCCAGTTCCTCATCTGCTACAGGACAACCCCCTTAGCTTCAGGATTTTCCCCAGCCGAACTCCTCATGAGGAGGCGCCCGGTAACACTTTTTGACCGGATGGATCCGTCCAGGGTGGAGAATGAAGGGAGAAACATAAATATAGGGGGAGGGAGCTCCAAAAGTTTTTCGGCAGGGGACCCGGTTCACTGCAGGAACTACGCGGCGTCAGGGCCGGCGTGGGTCCCAGGGGCAGTCATCGAGCAGACGGGACCAGTGTCCTACAGGGTTGAGACTAGCTCGGGGCTACTCTGGAGGAGGCACGCCGACCAACTCAGAAGGCGGGTCACTAGTGAAGGGGATTCAGCGTTAGGGTCCTCCCCCACCCGCATTACCCAAGGGGGAGACACGGCGGAAACTGGGGATACAAATGCATATCCTCGGTTCTCAGCCACAGAGGAGGATACCTTGAAAGAGAGGGATCAGTTTGATGATTATGAGTTACGGTACCAGGGGGGTGTAGCGGAGTGGTCCCCCACCCATCCTAGCGAGAAGAGGGGTTTCAGTTCAGCCCCTGGTACCTCCAGTCCCCCCAGTCCTTTTGTGTTAGAATATACCATAGCTCCAGCTCCCCGGAGACCAACACCCCCAAGGCAGGCATTGGGGGGGAGTCCAACCACCACAGTCCCCGGAACTCCCAGGCACGGAACGGGGGGTGGCGAGACCACGAGGGTCTCTTCGTCGGTCCCGAGATTCGTGCTGGGGGGGACCCCTAGCTCCTCAAGCGGTAGGCAGGAGTTCACTTCCCAACTGTTCATTCCATTCCCTTCCCCCAATGCAAGGTTACCACAGAGCCCACACCGAGCCACTAACGAGTCCCCCCTTTCCATTGCAGGACAGGTCTCCGCAGAGCCAGGCTCCCCTGTATTAAGCCAAGCGGCCGCTCGCCCCAGGCGCACGTGCGGCAAGCCACAATGGTTGAGGGACTTCGTCCCATCCTAGGGGGGAGGGATGTTGTGTATGTACAATGCTGCTTCAGGCGCTCCCTTTCCCTCCCGGCCAGACCGGCGGGAGATGAACAGGCACAGCTGGAGGGAGTTTCGGCAGGCAGCCTCAAAAGTGGGGCCGACGCTGCCAACGCCAAGGACACCGGGCGCTCCCTTTCCCTCCCGGCCAGACCGGCGGGAGATGAACAGGCACAGCTGGAGGGAGTTTCGGCAGGCAGCCTCAAAAGTGGGGCCGACGCTGCCAACGCCAAGGACACCGGGCGCTCCCTTTCCCTCCCGGCCAGACCGGCGGGAGATGAACAGGCACAGCTGGAGGGAGTTTCGGCAGGCAGCCTCAAAAGTGGGGCCGACGCTGCCAACGCCAAGGACACCGGGCGCTCTCTTTCCCTCCCGGCCAGACCGGCGGGAGATGAACAGGTACAGCTGGAGGGAGTTTCGGCAGGCAGCCTCAAATGCGGGGCCAACGCCAAGGACCGCCGCTGTGTTCGGCCCCGGCGGGGGCGAAGAGGCTCGCTGGCCTCACCATCGGCCGGCGTTTTGGGCCCCGCCCCCCGCCCCTCGCCAGGACTCAAAAGGCGAGGGGGCCTGCCGGACGAAACATCACCGCCGCTGTGTTCGGCCCCGGCGGGGGCGAAGAGGCTCGCTGGCCTCGCCATCGGCCGGCGTTTCGGGCCCTGCCCGGCAGTTGAGGGTTCAACACAGTTGTGGAAGAATGCCCCACCACTTCCATCACCACCGGAGCCGTGCGGAGGGTGGTGGGGGGAGTGAATGGGGCGGTTTTATATTGGGGTGGGAGGGAGGGAGAGATTGCCAGGCCAGCCAGGAAGGAGAGGCAGCATTCGGTCCAGGGCAAGCAGGGAGGCTCCGGAGACCAATATAGAGGTTGTGATGGGCATGGGGCGATATAGCGGGTACCGAGGGGCGGGCCGCACCCGGGGAACGCGGGGCAGATGCTTAGTAGCTGTCCCTCGTTCCAGCCCCACGGTTACACCTCTAGGTCCTGAGCAGCTGACCCAGGGTGACCCTGTCCTTAGGCTGCTGCTGATGAATGCCAGGTCGGTATGTAATAAGGCCCCCCTGATACAAGACTCTATTATGGGGGAGCGGGCCGACTTGGCATGTATTACTGAGACCTGGCTGAGACCAGAGGATGGGGTTCCTCCGTCAGAATTGTGTCCAGCTGGGTTCAGTATTTGGCACCAGCCTAGGGATAAGGGTAAGGGCGGTGGCGTCGCCATCATAGCCAGGGAGTCACTGGGAGTCACCAGGGCTACTGCTCCACAAATTCTGGGTTGTGAGGCCCTGCTTCTGCGTCTGGGCTCTAAGGGTCAGTTGGGAGTCTTACTCCTGTACCTGCCCCCTTGCAGGGTAAGGGACTCCCTGCCTGAGCTCCTCGAGGCCATCTCAGCGTTGGCGTTGGAGTTCCCTAGACTGATGGTTCTGGGGGACTTCAATTTACCCTCGCTGGGGACTGGCTCCGAGGTGGCTCAGGAGTTCATGGCTTCCATGGCAGATATGGACCTGATTCAGGTAATTCAGGGCCCGACCAGGGGCAGTGGCCACACACCAGATTTAATCTTTTTGTCGGAGCGGTGGCAGAGTGATCTGAGATTACGGAAATTAGACATAACACCTGTGCCATGGTCAGATCACTATTTGGTGGCTCTAGACTTCCTGGGTACGTCGCTTTACCGTAGGGAGGCAGGGCCTATTAGAATGGCCCGCCCCAGGCAACTGATGGATCCTGATGGATTCCAGAGGGAACTGGGGGATTTTCCTCTGGATCGGCAACACGATTCGCCCGAGGCACTGGTCGACCTGTGGAACAGGATGACAACAGCGGCCTTGGATGAAATCGCACCACTACGGCCTCTCAGAGCTCATCGAGCTAGGTCATCTCCATGGTTCACAGATGAACTGCGGGAGCTCAAACGGGCAAAGAGACGCCAAGAGCGCCGCTGGGTGAAGACCCAGAGAGACTCCGATTGGACACTAGCTAGGGCCGCTATTAGGGCCTATCTAGTGGCGATGGAGGTGGTGAGGCGACAATACTTCACCACCCTTATCGCCTCCGCTGATAATCGCCCAGCCACCCTGTTCCGGGTTACCGGGTCTCTCCTTGGTAGGGGGACCCCGGTGCCCGGTTGGCAGGGGTCGGCTGAGGACTTTGCTGACCATCTAGTGGAGAAAATCGATCGGATTCGCTCTGGGTTTAATCCTGGCGTGGATGGGGAGAGTCCGGAGGGAGCCGGAGCACAGTCTTGCTATGCCATCTGGGACCGGTTTGATCCAGTTGCCCCTGATGAAGTGGACAGGCTCCTTGCAGCTGTGCGCGCCACTACCTGCCCTTTGGACCCCTGTCCCACCTGGTTGGTGAAAACCTCCAAGGCAGTGACAGGTGGCTGGGTTGGGGCTGTGATCAATGCATCATTGCGAGAGGGGGTGTTTCCTGCACCTTTAAAACATGCTTTGGTGCGCCCCCTCCTGAAGAAATCTTCCCTCGACCCAGCTGTCCTAACTAACTATAGGCCTGTCTCAAACCTCCCCTTTTTAGGGAAGGTGTTGGAGAAGGCAGTGGCGTGTCGGCTGCAGGGGGTACTGGATGAAGCGGATTATCTGGACCCTTTTCAGTCAGGATTCAGGCCTGGATATGGTACTGAGACGGCATTGGTCGCACTGATGGATGATCTCTGGCGGGAGCGGGACGGTGGTCACCCATCCGTCCTCGCTCTTCTTGACCTCTCAGCGGCTTTCGATACCGTTGACCATGGTATCCTTCTGGAACGGCTCCGAGGTTTGGGAATCCAGGGTACTGTGTGGTCCTGGTTTTCCTCATTTCTGAAGGGTCGGTCCCAGTCGGTGTGGTTGGAGAGTGAGAGGTCCAGTCCTAGGCCCCTCAAATGGGGGGTTCCTCAGGGCTCGGTGCTCTCTCCTCTCCTATTTAACATCTACATGAAACCGCTGGGTGAGATCATTCGTTCCCATGGGGTGCGGTACCATCAGTACGCGGATGACACTCAGTTGTACATCTCGGCCCATGGGGACCCCAGTGATGCTGTCAAAGTCCTTTCCAGATGCCTGGAAGCTGTGGGGGTCTGGATGGGGGCTAACGGGCTACAATTGAATCCCAGCAAGACTGAGTGGCTATGGATAGGGGGTCCTGCGTTAATCCGGGAGCTTCCATCGTTGGTTCTGGATGGGGCTATTTTGCCCCAGACAGACCCGGTGCGCAACTTGGGGGTCCTCCTGGATTCACGGCTACTGCTAGAAGAACAGGTGGCGGCTGTGACCAGGAGGGCTTTCGCCCAACTTCAGGTGATTCGCCAGTTGCGCCCACTCCTGGACCGGGACTCCTTGCTCATGGTCACCCATGCTCTGGTTACCTCCAGACTAGACTATTGCAATGCGCTCTACATGGGGCTGCCCTTGACGACCATTCGGAGGCTACAGCTGGTCCAAAATGCGGCTGCCCGGGTGGTGATGGGGTGTGGCCGTTATGCTCATGCTTCGCCACTGCTCCGGGAGCTGCACTGGTTGCCAGTATGTCTCCGGGTGCAATTCAAGGTGCTGGTTTTGACCTTTAAAGCCCTATATGGTAGTGGGCCAGGTTACCTAAGAGACCGCATCGCCCTGAGGACGTCTGTCCGTCCAACCAGAGCGGACCGGAGGGGCTCTCTAATTGTTCCATCAGCCAGAGGGGCTCGCCTCTCTGGCACAAGGAGGAGAGCCTTCTCCGTGTCTGCACCGGCCCTCTGGAACCTCCTGCCAACAGAATTACGTCTTCGGACGGAGTTGCTGCCTTTCAGAAGGGATCTTAAAACCTGGCTGGCAGGTCAAGTGTGGGGTGCGGGTGGAAGGGTAACCACCATGGGGTGGTTGGTGTAGAGGAACTCTTCCCCATGGTGCCTTTTCGATCCTGCAGCCCTTGCTTTTTAGGGGGTGGGTAGTCTTAACTTTTTTTTTTACTGTTTTAACTGTTTTTAGGATTATTGTTGTATTTGTGAATATTGTCTGTAAACTCCTTGGGTTGCCCTGGGGTTACTTTTTATGTTGTTAGCCGCCCAGAGTCGGCCTTGTGTTGAGTGGGCGGGATATAAATTGAATAAATAAATAAATAAATAAATAAATAAATATGAATGTACAATGTTGCTTTAAGAAATGTATGAATGTAACCCACCCACAATCACAATGTAACCCAGCTGTTAAAGGAACGCGAGCAAGCTGCCTATAGAGGGCAGCTGCGAGTGTTCAACTCACATGGTTATCATTCCTCAAATCACCTACAGCCGCGGGAACTTCCCGCAGCAACAAACTACTACTGATCCACCACCGAAGATGGGCGTGACCCGGATGACATCACGCCGGTAGCGGCCAATGAGCTACCATGCAGCCAAGTTCAAATGTGTTGTACCACTGTATATAATGTGAGATACCTCCGCCATTACCACATGTTCGTTCTGATCATCAACCAATAAACCTGTGTTAGTCCATACTGCGACTCCTTCTATGTCTCCTGGAACAGACACAAAAGGGAGCATGCCCAACGAGAGAGATTCTTAGAGGATTTTTTTTAATGAAACGGCAAAACTGTGCACGCGCACCACAGACCCCTTACTTCCTTTAATGAAGAAAAAAAACAAGCAAGGCGGGGTAATCAGCTAGTTAGATATAATACAATAAATGCCAATAGACTTTGCGAGTCACTTGTTGTATAGGCCTGGTTATATAGCGAGATGCAAAAACCCTTATTTTTTAAAAAAATTAGATTACTTTGAGGTTTTAAAAAAAAAAGTTGCTGTGAATATTTCAGTTTCATCTGCTGTCTGTGTCATAGAATATAATAACTTTCAGTTTTGTTCAGAACATAGTTTCTCCTGTAACCTTCCAAGCTTTTTCATTTTAAAAACTGCTAAAGGGAATGATTTAAATATATTAACATAATCAGAACAGGTAAGTTTTGTGGAGCTGCTGAAGTGCTATTTAGGGTGGAATAATATATGCAGCAGTTGTCATTCCTGGTTAAAGTACTTTTATAAAAGAGATGGTGTGTCATCGGCTGGGAGCTGCTCCTGGTTCTTCCTTCCCCCACCTCTCAAATACTTGTCATGCCTCTTTTCATCCATTGGCTATTAACTTTGATATTTCCAGCCAGCCACCACTTTGTACTCTTTCTGTGATCTTTTTCATCTGTTAGTTATAAGTACTGCTTGAAAGATTTGCTCGTGGAAATTCCACCATGGCTTACTATTATAGTGTTTTGCTTCTGCCACCTGAAATATTATCAAACACCAGCCTTCGTAGAAATCTACAGCAGTATCTTATGTTTTTAAAAAAGAAGGAAGGAAAGAACCCCTTTTATCTTTATAAAGGTTAGCTTTGATTTCATGCTTGCAATCTTTTTATGTGGTTAGAAATATAAGGTTATAATTAAACTGTGAACTACTGCAGTATAGGAATACAAGCTTTGGACTTGGAAATTCCAGTTTCAAGACCCCATTGAGCCCTAGAATTTACTGTGTTATTTGGGGCCAGCTTGACCCTTCTTACAAGTATGAAATAGAAAAGAGCTATGCATGTGACCTTGAACTCACTGGATGAAAGGAAGGATACAATTATTAATTCAATGTTTCAACCAAACAAAGGTTTGTAGATAATAATTATGTTCTGATATTCTGGGCTACAGAAGAACAGACCACAAGCAACGTCAAAAGATTTTGTTGCACATGTACAGTGATACCTCATACAACATCCAAACTTGGTTCCACAAGTTTGGACTTTATACGGATTTGGACTTTGTATGAGGCATACAAAATCCTAGCTGTGATGCCTCATACAACGTCGAAATTCTTGCCGCGATGCCTCATACAACGTCATTTCCATAGAGAAACATTGTACTGTAACAGCACAGACTTTAGGGCAAAGTCAAGGAAAAACAGACAGGAAACTGACAGAACTTTAAGAAATCATTGTCTAAAGGCTAAATACATTACAAAAACATGTCAAACAACCCTGATTGTCCAAGAACCCAAAGAATGCTGCAAAAGTCCCAGGAATGCTTCTAAAAATTCTGACAAAAAAATCCAAAAAAATCCAAAATCATACTCAAAACCACTCCTAAACACTCTTTGCCTCATGCAAAACCCACAAGAGCAATGCACGCATGTGTCCTGCCTTTTATACTGCCCAGGCACAATGCAACCTGGGAAAACGCCAATGCCTCATACAAAGGCGCACGACTTTGTATGAGGCAACTTTTTTCAAGGAATTAGGCAATGCTGTATGAATCCGATGTTGTATGAAGCGGACTTTGTATGAGGTATTACTGTACAGTATTCCATGCTTGTGCCGCACATAACTGTTAATAATAATAATAATTTCGTGTCAGAAATTATTCTGTGTTGTAAGGATTTTTGCTGGAGAAACTCAGGGAACACCCAAATGAGGCTCCTTTCATGTCCCCAAGAACTGGGACAGAGATGGGTGCTCAATCCATCATGCAGTACACAGGTCTGGAACTGCCAACTTGGCAGCCTTCCAGCTAACAAGGCTGAGCCACCGCAGCCCCCTCACATAACTCACATCATATTTTTTTCTCTAATTCTTCCCAGCCAATATGGGCTGCAATGTTTTAATAGTATATCAGTATACAGTAGACCCCTGCACAATGACAAAGCTTGGTTCATTTCATTTATTCATTCATTTCATTTATTTGATTTGTATGCCGCCCACTCAGCATACGCCGACTCAGGGCGGCTCACAACATATCAAAAATAATACAATACAGGAAAAATACAATACACAATATAATAAAATACAGTAAACACAGTAACAACTCAGTAGTGCAATAACATCTCATACATCTCTCTCCGACCCCAACAAGTCCTCGAGGGGCCGGCGGCGTCGGCGTCCTTTTCTGCTCTCCGGGCGGGCGGGCCCGGAGAGCGAAGGCAGCTGCGGCGGCTCCGGCGGCGGCTCCCACCTGTCTCCACTCCCGGGGCCGATGGCGTGGGCCCCCGGGCGAGACAGGGAGCTCCTCGAGGGGCCGTCGGCGTCCTTTTCTGCTCTCCGGGCGGGCGGGCCCGGAGAGCGAAGGCAGCCGCGGCGGCTCCGGTGGCGGCTCCCACCTGTCTCCACCCCCGGGGCCGATGGCGTGGGCTCCCGGGCGAGACAGGGAGCTCCTCAAGGGGCCGGCGGCGTCGGCATCCTTTTCTGCTCTCTGGGCGGGCGGGCCCGGAGAGCGAAGGCAGCTGCGGCGGCTCCGGCGGCGGCTCCCACCTGTCTCCACTCCTGGGGCCGATGGTGTGGGCCCCCGGGCGAGACAGGGAGCTCCTCGAGGGGCCGGCGGCGTCGGCGTCCTTTTCTGCTCTCCGGGCGGGCGGGCCCGGAGAGCGAAGGCAGCTGCGGCGGCTCCGGCGGCGGCTCCCACCTGTCTCCACTCCCGGGGCCGATGGCGTGGGCCCCCGGGCGAGACAGGGAGCTCCTCGAGGGGCCGACGGCGGCGTCCTTTTCTGCTCTCCGGGCGGGCGGGCCCGGAGAGCGAAGGCAGCTGCGGCGGCTCCGGCGGCGGCTCCCACCTGTCTCCACTCCCGGGGCCGATGGCGTGGGCCCCCGGGCGAGACAGGGAGCTCCTCCTGGGAGCTGTCGTTATGGATGTTTTGTCGTTGCCCGGGGTGCCCTCGCCCTTCCGGGGAGAGAAGTGGCCAAACGCATTGCCGTTTCTCCCACTGGAGGGTGGCCCTGCGCTTTTGGGTTGGAACGCACGTTCAAACCCAAAACAAACCGGAGGTCTGCTTTGAGCCGCAGCCGCCCCGCCACTGCCACGAGTACTCGCCTGCAATCGTTGAAACATGCGTCCAGCCGGCAGTGGGGTGGATTGGCGCTCACATGGAGCATCGCTGTAAAATGCCCCCTTCCACTTCCGCTGATTTGGACTTCTGGGAAGTGGAAGGGGGCATTTTACAGCGGCGTGCCATGTGAGCGCCAATCCACCCCACCCCCGCTGCTGGCCGGACGCATGTTCTAGCAATTGCAGATGAGTACCTGTGGCAGCGGTGTCAGTGAGCGGCGGCTCAAAACAGACTTCTGGTTTTCTTTGGGTTGGAACGCACGTTCCAACCCAACAGAAACCGGTGCCGCTCGGAGGTCGTTTGTTTTTGTTAGGAACACCATGTTCTTACCCAAAACAAACCACCCTCCAGACCTCCAGTGGAAGAAATGGCCACGCGTTTGGCCGCTTCTCTCCCCGGAAGGCGAGCGCAGGGCCACCCTCCAGACCTCCGGTGGGAGAAACGGCCATGCGTTTGGCCACTTCTCTCCCTGGAAGGCCGGAGGGTGAGGGCAACGCCGCGTTTTTTTTCTGAAAAGTCACCTCGCGCACAATGACATGACTTAGCAAAAAAATCGTTGTGCGTTTGGAGACTTTGGAGGAAAAATGCGTCGTTAGGCAAAAATGTCGTTCAACAAACGCGTCATTAAGTAGGGGTCCACTGTAATACAAAATTTACTGACTAGGCCAGGGGTGGGGAAACCTTTCCTTTTGGAAGGCTACATGAACTTAGCTGCAATCAAATAAGGCCACATTTAAGAAACTTCAATAAGATATTTATTTATTTATTTATTTATTTATTGCTTGCTTGCTTGCTTGCTTGCTTGCTTGATTGATTGATTGATTGATTGATTGATTGATTGATTGTACTTATACCCTGCCCATCTAGGAGATTTTGCTACTCTGGGAGGCTAACAACATAAAACTCACAGAAATATACTTTAAAATGTAATTATTTTGTAAAAATCTACTATGTAGTTAATAATTTCAAAAAATGGAAACTGTTAATTTTAAAGTTACTAAAATAAAATATATATAAAAGACAAATAAAACTGTATTAATAAAAATAAAAGGATTTGTTCTGTAAAATCTGGATTGTCAAAAGGCCACACTTAAGGACCTAGAAGGCCGCATGTGGACTAGGCTGGTTGAAAATTGACAATGGTGTGAGTGGCTTAGCCAGAGCACAAAGTACTTCCTTTGTTCTGTGGGTTGGTCAGTGGCTATGGGTGAGAATTACTGACTATGCTTCTGAAGTTCATTCTGTAAAAGTGATGGAAAATTACAGCCAATAAGAACCTGTGAGTTGTGGCATTTCAAATTTGATAATGTAAATGTTACATGCTAGGTCTGAAAGGCAAACTCATTAGCCAATGTGTAATGCCACAATGATTATATTTTGCATCCATCTACCACCACTTACAACTTCACAGAACCAAACTTCACACAAATAAATATATCAATCAGGTATATTTGGTCATTACCAGGTGTAAAAAGCCTGATTTGCAACTTTGTTATACTAACCAACCATTGTGTACCTCTGTACTCCCCATTTGATATGCAAATATTAATATGATGAAGTCTCACTCTTGTCTGATGAAGTGGACTTGATCCATGAAAGCTAACATTAAAATGTAGTAGTCTTTAAGGTGCCACATTTTTGTCTTTTTTGTTTTGATTTAATTACTAAAAAAAAAACCTTTAAAAACCATTGCTCGATCTGAACATACCATCCAATTTTTGCCCTGTCTTGAACCTCCTATTTTTGGGGAAGGTTGTCGTGTAAGCGGTGGCACGGCAGCTCCAGGAGGCCTGGAGGAAGCAGATTATCTGGACCCTTTCCAGCCAGGCTTCAGGCTGGGTCATGGTATGGAGACTGCATTGGTCATGCTGTTTGATGATCTCTGGCGAGAGTGAGATGGAGGCTACCCCTCCATTCTCGCTCTTCTTGACCTCTCAGCGGGTTTCGATACCGTCAACCATGGTATCCTTCTGGACTGGCTAAAGGGTTTGGGGATCCAGGGCACTGTGTTGGGATGATTCTCCTCCTTCCTGAGTGGCTGGACCCAGTCAGTGTTGGTGGGGGACACGGGGTCAAGTCCGAGGCATCTCACATGTGGGGTGCCACAGGGCTTGGTCCTCTCGCCCTTACTCTTTAACATCCACATGAAACCGCTGGGTGAGATCATCCGATCCCTTGGGGTGAGATATCACCAGTATGCTGATGATACTCAGTTGTATATCTCTGCCTGTGGTGATCTCAGTGATGCAGTCAAGGTCCTGATCAGTTGTCTGGAGGCAGTTAGGGTCTGGATGGGGGACAGCGGACTACAGCTGAATCCCTGCAAGATGGAGTGGCTGTGGGTGAGGGGGCCACCTGGCCATGCCTCTGTGGGCATGGCCAGGTGGCCAGGTGACTAGGTGGGTGTGGCCAGGCACAGGCCTATGACCCAAGGCTCTAGCAACCGGATGGGGGAAGCCCAGAGAGGCTGCGCCACCGGTACGGAATTTCTACTACCGGTACAGGTGTACCGGGACGTTCCAGCTGAATCCCACCACTGCCTAGAAGGCAATGCTAAACCACTTTTCAGTACTCTACACCTAGAAACCCTGGAAAGGAATGCCAAAATACAGAATTGACTTGGTTGCCTGCAGTTATTATTAAAATCCAGCTGCCTAATGATACATGAAAAACACCAAGGCTGGCAGATCTCACTGGCATTCACACACGGAATGGAGCATACGGCCACTCCAGCTGTATGTCAGCAAAGAGAGGCTGCACACGATAGCTGTCGCCAGCTGATTCAGTATGAGTTGAGGTTTAAAAAAATGCCAGCAGTTCTATTTGGATTAAAATAATACATTATTCCTAGCTTTTAAATTTCTAATTTTCTTCAACAAAAAATAGACAGTACAAGGATAATTCTACTTTGATATCTAATATCCCTCCGAGAGAATAGCGAATGCAGATTCACTGACAGCAGAGGAACACTGCTCTGATCAGAATATCTATTAATAGAGATTCACTATGAACACACTTAGGAGCATAAGATCAGCTGACAAAAGAAAATATACTTCTTTGATTAATCTTCTGTGAAGGCTCCCTATGCACATTTCAGAGGTCAGTAAATTAACATTTTGGACTGCAGCTTCCAAAACCTCCTATCCATCATGACTGCTGGAATAGTCTCAAATAAGTAATTTCTTCCAAGTTCTCAAATGCTTATTCATATACAATCTCAGGTCAAGGGTGGACAATCTATGGCCCACACAACACCACTTACCAATCTAATCAACAAAGTCAATAGTGAGAGACCACAGGAAAGTATATTGATCTGGAGGGCCACATGGAGTAGAAAGGATGTGACTCACTAGTAGAGTACAAAATTTGCAAGCCACAAGTGGCAGGCTAAATTCCCAGCATCTCTTAATAGAGGTTGGGGGAAAATCCTTTCTAACGCCTCTAAGACCTGTCGTCCCTCAATGCTGGACGTGGTTACAAAAGCTAATGGTCAGAGGTTCCTAAGCTTGGGCTCCCAGATGTTTTTAGGTTAAAATTCCCAGAAGTCTTCAACATTGGCTGTGTGGGCCACGATTTCTGGGGGCTGAACATCTGAGGCCCCAAGGTTGGGAACCACTAATCTATAGCCATCAGAATGTCCTCCTATGTTTACTTTACTTTGGGCTTAGGTAAAATAGAGTCACTTGCCTGTGTGCCATGCCTAAGAAACTCTTTCTCTAACTGATTTCGAAACCAATCCTTCCCTGCATACCAATTTTCTATAACAGAAGATTCAATAACCCACATTCATTGCAAAAAAATCTTCATGATTGTAGCAGCTCTTAGAGGTTCTGCAAACTAGATTCTCACAATCAGTTTCTCTTCCTTTAGGATGTCCTAGTTATTATACAGTAGACCCTCGCGTAACAATGTTACTTGGTTCCCCAAGTAGCGTTGCTAAGCGATTTATGTTGTTCTGCGGGTTTCTATGGAGTTTCCTATACAACGATGTTTTTAGCATCGTTGTCTGGTTATTTTAGCATTGTTGTCCAAGACAACAACACTAAAAACGTTGTTATGAGGCAGATAATTGCCATGGAGTGGAAGAATAAGTTCAATATTAGTAGAGGTAGATGGTATAAACAGATATGGCGGCTGGCTTTAAATGATAAATTAACGTCAGAAATGAAAGTGGAAAGAGGAGAAGTTAAAAGTAATCTATTTTGGCAAATTTGGAAATCTTGGGTTGAATATGGTTTGTCGGGCAATGACGGAATAAAGCTGGTACAGGAAGAAAGTAAATTCTGGACAAATTTGTAAATATTGGTTTGGAATCAGGATTGACAATTTTCAACTTGTTTAGCACGGGGTGTGGGAGTGTGAATTGGGGGGAGGTTTGATGGTGTGGGTTATATGTTAATTGTTTGTTGAAACGTATGTTTTGTTTTATGTATGTATTTCAAGAAAATCAATAAAAATATTTTTTTAAAAACGTTATGTGGGGGAACATGTGGTGCATAACGATGCGTTGTTAAGCGAAAATGATGTTATCCGAACACGTTATGTGAGGGTTGACTGTACAATACTTAGCCTCTTGCCCAGGACACGAATTAATGAAGATAAGTAACACATGTGGGTATGGTGGTTAGGAATGGGACTGAAAAGGTCTCTTGCTCAATAGCCAGTCGTGTCCGACTCTAGGGGGTGGTGCTCATCTCCATTTACAGCCAAACAGCCAAATCTGTGTCTGCAGTCCCTCAGACATCCTACACTCAGTTTGTTTGTTGGCCAAAACCAGCACTTTGATTTGTGCCCAGAAGCAAACTGGTAGTCACTGAAGCTGCTGTAACATGGGATTTCTATTTCATCTGCAACAGAAATTCCAATTAAGAATCCAATAGCGGCCTCTTGGACCTGAAGTTTCCAAAATCGTTGCAAAAGGCAACCATACATATAGCACGTTACATCAATCCAAATGAGGTATAACTAAGGCACGGGCCACCACAGCTATTGAAGAATAAAGTGCAAAATAAATGACTGGCCAGGTTGAGACCAATAACATGTTAAAACTTTAAAAACAGAGAGGTCCTTTCAATACAGAAAGACATTTTTGTTTATTCTAAACTAGATCACTATTACTAATATCAGCAGGTTTACAATAGCAAAGTCTGAAAGCAAATCCACTCTCCTTACATTTTCTTAGATATCCTATACAGTATGTAGATAACCTTCTCTGTTCACTAAGCACTTCTTCCTCTTAGAAATCTGATACTTTTAGACTGTCACTCATCATTACCAGGAACACTTCCATTTAGGCAGTTACTAAAGCATGATCTTGTGAAATAAAGAAGGCTATCAGTCAAAGGAAGAAAGCTTTAACTCCCTTCTACTTAGAGAAGAAAATAAACCTCAGGCAATTTTTAATTGTTATGGGGTATCCCCATTATTGCAATCTCTTTTCCCGGCACTCTATCTATCTATCTATCTAGCTAGCTAGCTAGCTAGATAGATAGATAAATAGATATAGATAAAATATATAGATATGTAGATAGATAGATAGATAGATAGATAGATAGATAGATAGATGGATGGATGGATATAAACATCACTTAAATGAATAGCACATCATATGTAACTCATAAGCCTACTTCTATTTAAATTCCAGGTGTCATGACATTCATTAAAGTCTTGACTTTTGGTACTTAATTGGTCAAATGAATTGCAGGGGAGTTTTATTTAAAGGAGCAGAACTGTGATTTTGAGATTGCAACAAAACATCTGGATCACTCAAAATACAGTTGTCTTACTCCAAACAAAATTATGGAGCTGCTGATCCAAAAGAAGTATCAAGACCGATCCATTTGCAGTGAGGGTGTCTGAGGCTAGGAACGGAGTGGATTAAATAGCAATTAGGATTTCATGCCAAATCAAAAGGAAAACCAGGAACCAGGGCCAAATTGCAAATCAGAAATGCCAGATACTATACACTGCAGATCAGTGGGTGTCACTGCACAAGCTAGACTATATTTAGAATGGGAAGCCCTTTTATAGTTCTAAAGAGCAGAGCTTCAAAACATACACATGGGGCGGGGCATGCTGATGTTTATTTTTTAAAGGAAATAATTCATTACTCATTACAGCCAACATGTAACGTTAGTAGTTGCTGCCACTTTGCTAGTGCACTACATTTTAAATACCATATTTTACGGATCATAAGATACACCTGACCAATATCATTCTGGGGATAGACCAATATCATTATTAAATCAGGATGCAAAAAATTTTACTTCAATAATTAATAATCGGCTTAATAAATTCATAGACACTTATATTGGAGAAGACCAAGTAGGATTTGTTAAAGGAAGACAAATGGATAAATTAATAAATCGGTTAATTAATATTATTGATAAATTAAAAAATAATAAACAAAAAGTATGTATAGTGGCATTAGACATATATAAAGCATTTGATTCAATTCAATGGAAAACAATAAAAGGAATATGTGAGAAATTACAATTCGGCCCTAAATTTAATCATGTGATAGGACAATTGTACAAAGAAAGTAAATCTAAAATTAAAATGAATAATTGTCTGGGGAAAGAAATTGATATAAACGCGGGGACAAGACAAGGATGTCCATTGTCCCCATGTCTATTTATACTGGCAATGGAATTACTAGCAAATGATATAAGGCAAAATGAGAAATTAGTAGGAATAGAAAATAAAAAAATAAGTCTATTTGCGGATGACACTCTATTAGTTGTAAAAGATCCTTTAAATAATTTAAACAAAATACAAGAACATTTAAGAGCCTTTGAAGAAGTAACAGGATTAAAAATTAATTGGACGAAAACTGAGGCTATCACATGCAATTTAACCCAGGCAGAAAAGGAAAAAAATGGAGATAGATTTAATATTACAATAAAAGATGAATTGAAATATTTGGGAATATTCGTGACGAAGGAACCAAAAGACCTATATAATATTAACTTCAATAAATTAAGAAATAAATTGAAACCATTTCTAGAACAGATAAAACGAGCAAAGACTTCATGGTTTGGAAGGATTAATATTTGCAAAATGAAAGTTATACCCAAATTGAATTTTCTGTTTGAAAACCTACCGATTAAAATCAAAGAGTCAGAACTAAATAAATGGCAAAAATTGATAAACGGAATTTGCAATAATAATAAAAGAGCAAGAATTAGTAAAGGATTATGGTACATGAAGAATAAACAGGGAGGGTTAAACATTCCAAACATTAAAGCGTATTTTCAAGCCTTTCATATAAAGAAATTAATTAAATTATTAACTCAGCAAAATGAGGTAATAGGTGAAGGGGATCAAGAAGAATTTAAAAAATTAAAAGGTGAAATATTTCTTGCTCAAGTAAATAATAAAACAGAGATTAACTGCTTTTCTATAAAGAATATTTATAACGTATGGAAAGGGGTTAAGAGGAAATTGGCACCAGATATTTCCCCAATTTTAGAAATTTTAGATTTCCAGAGTTGCCCATTATTATCCTCGCAAAAAATAAGACCTATTCTATTGCAAGAAAAAGTGTTGTTAATAACAGAGTGGATTAAAAATTGTAATACATATCAGAAAAGGAAGGAGGTATATAATAAATTAAAATTAAATTGGCTAGAAGAATTGGGGATGGAGAAATGGGACAAATCGATAAGGGGGATTATAGGAGTACCTAGGGCAAAGACGCCCTTTGAAGAATTGGTCTTGGAAATAAGGAAAGGGAAGACAAGATTACAGGGGTTAGTAGGTAAACTGTACCAAATGCTTATCACAGGGGAAGGATCACACTATACACTTAAACGAATTTGGGAGGAAGATTTAAATATTAAAATTGAAGAAGAAGAGTGGAGGAAAAAGTGGGGAAACAGAATAACAAAAACTATGTCAATCAAGGAAAAGGAGCATGTTTGTAAGGTACTTTGGAGGTGGTACCTTACCCCAATCAGACTCAAGCAAATGGATATTAATAAATCTGATTTGTGTTGGAGATGCAATGAACAAAAGGGGACATATTTGCATCTGTGGTGGTTTTGTAAGAAAACAAATAAATTTTGGAAAGTGGTAGAGAAGGAGATAAACGAGATTCTTGGCATAACAATGATTTTAGAACCCAAACTAGCTATATTAGGAGAAATAGGAAAAATGAGATTAAGTGAGGGTAATAAAGAATTAATTTTGACATTGTTGCTGGTTGTTAGACAGCTGATAGCCCAAGAATGGAAGGGTAACGAAAATCCAAATAAGAATAGGTGGTATAAAGAGGTTTGGCAACTGGCACTAAATGAAAAATTAACTAGCCAAATTAGGTTAAAACAGGGTTTTAAAATCAAAATACAATTTTGGGAAATATGGAAACCTTTCATACAGCACGCGTTAACAAGTGAAGAAGGAAGTAAGCCTGGCCCTGACATGATTCAATTTTGGAAGATTTAAGTATACTGTGCCAATTGAAATTGCTGCAGAATAGGGTTTTGCACGGATTAAAAGTTGAAAGAATGAAAGAGTGAACAAGATTTTGATATATTGTTGTTATTCCTTTCTCTTTTCTTGGTGTTTTTTTTCTTTATTTATTGTTAGTTTTTAAGTATTTATATTTTTTATGTTTGTTTGTATTTTATGATTATTAATTTTTTTAAAAAAAGATGCACCTGACCATAAGACGCACCCAGTTTTTAGAGCAGGAAAACAAGGGGGAAATTCTGAACCAAATAGTATTGTACTTTCACCACCAACCAGTGGTGGCGCTGCAGGGGAAATGGGTGGGCAGGCCAATTGCACTGAGGCAGGAAGTGATGCTTTAGGCTAGCCTCTTGCTCTCCCTGCAACCAGGAAGCATGGCTTCCCCCTCCATTTTGACCACAAGCAGGGACACATGGAGCAGGAACAAGAAAGGTAAATGAAACCCTTTATTTTTATGCACAGGTTTGGTTTCCCACTTAAATGCATTGGGAACATACAAACAGAAAAGCTTTAGAATACAAGAAATTAATTTCCAATGCATTTAAATGGGAAATTGCGATTTGCGCCCTTTTGTGGCCACCTGTGGTAATGGCCCACTAAACATATGGTTTTCTTTTCCCGGCCCTTCTTTCTTCCCTGGCCCTGGAACAGCTGTGGCGGTGGTGGTGGAGGTCTTCGGCCAGCCGCGGCTGTTGTAAAACATCCTTTTACAACAGCCTTGTTGGACAGCATTTGGACTATAAGACGCACCCACATTTTCCCACACACACACTTTTTTTAGGGGGGGGGGAGTGTGTTTTATAGTCCAAAAATATGGTACATTAAAAAATTTAAATCACCTAAACAAATTTTGTGTCAAAAATTATGAAAACAGCCAAAACATTCCTAGAAATGACTCCTCTGGTCAATTCTGAAGCAAGTAAATATCCCTTATAATGCAAAAAAACCCCTCACAGACAAAAAACAACCTCCCCCCAACCTAATCACACCATTCTCATTCTCATCATCATTATCATTATTATTATTATTGGATAATACAATATTATTTTTGGATAATACAATACATAAATCAATACAATTCACAATGCAGTACAATTACAAGGGAGTTAACAGAAAGTACCAAAAATATACAATTTATGACCTTACAAAATTTATAGCACAAATTATACAATTATTATTTATTTTATACAAATTATAAAATAAAGACCATTTAAACAGTGAAATAAAACTGATTGCACAATACCCCCGGCTACCCAATGTCCACAACGGAGCACCATAGCTCGAATGTCCACGACAGAGCAAGGGAAGAACTGGCCCCAACCCAGCTGAGGCAAGAAAGCACCCCAGTGGCTCCAGCGGCGGCAGCTTTTTCATGGCCCCACCGCGGGGGAAAACGCGGCTCAGCTGTGTCCTACCTCCCTCTACCGGATGGGCCAGGGGAGGGAGCCGGTGATGGTCTGGCAGCTCGGCGGTGGCTTTTTCACGGCCCCGCCATGGGGGGAAAACACGGCTTAGCTGTGCTCCCACCTCCCCCAACCGGACGGGCAAGGGGAGGGAGCCGGAGATGGTCTGGCAGCTTGGCGGCAGTGGGTTTTTCACAGCTCTGCCACGGGGAAAAACACAGCTCAGCTGTGCCCCCACCTCCCCCTACCGGATGGGCCAGGGGAGGGAGCCGGTGATGGTCTGACAGCTTGGCGGTGGCTTTTTCACGGCCCCGCCGTGGGGGGAAAACACGGCTTAGCTGTGCTCCCACCTCCCCTGACCAGCCAGGCCAGGGGAGGAAGCCAGTGATGGTCTGGCAGCTCAGTGGTGGCGGATTTTTCACGGCCCCGCCGTGGGGGAAAACACGGGGGCTCAGCTGTGCTCCCACCTCCCCCGACCAGACGGGCCGGGGGAGGGAGCCGGAGATGGTTAAAATGCTTAAAAGTAGTAACACTCTTCCTTTGTACTATCTCTAAAAAAGTAATGGCATTCATTCTAAAGCAGGGGTTCCCAACCTTTTCAAGCCAGGGGCCAGGTCACGCTCTTTCAGTCAGTTTTGTGGGCCAGATGGCCATTTAGCCCTGTGTGCACGATGCATTTTGTCCCAACAGCTTCAAAGGGGAAGCCATTTTGTTTCTTGAATGCCATTGGAGGGTTGGGGGGCCTTCCAAGCATTAATTCCAAGCTCCATTAGAAACATCACCAAGACTCCAGAATTAACATTTATCTGTTATAGCAAGCGTCAATAGTGTATCCAAGGTTAGGAATCCAGGGCACTGTGTTGTCCTGGTTTTCCTCATTCCTGGAGGGCCGGACCCAGTCGGTGTGGTTGGAGAGTGAGAGGTCCAGACCTAGGCTTCTCCGATATGGGGTGCCTCAGGGCTCAGTGCTTTCTTCTCTCCTATTCAACATCTACATGAAAGCGCTGGGTGAGATCATCCGTTCCCACGGGGTGCGGTACCATCAGTATGTGGATGACTCTCAGTTGTACAACTCGGCCCATGGGGACCCAAGTGATGCTGTCAAAGTCCTGTCTGGGTGTCTGGAGACTGTGGGGATCTGGATGGGGACTAACGGGTTACAGCTGAATCCTAGCAAGACTGAGTGGCTGTGGGTTCGGGGTCCCGCACTATCCCGGTAGTTGCCATCCTTGGTCTTGGATGGGGCTTCTTTGCCTCAGACAGACCCAGTGCGCAACCTGGGGGTCCTCCTGGATTCGCGGCTGCTGCTAGAAGAACAGGTGGTGTCCATGGCCAGGTGGGCCTTTGCACAACTTCGTGTAATTCGCCAGTTGCACCCACTCCTGGATAGGGATTCCTTGCTCATAATCACACATGCGCTGGTTACCTCCAGACTTGATTATTGTAATGCGCTCTACATGGGGCTGCCCTTGACTACCATTCGGAGGCTGCAGCTGGTCCAGCATGCAGTGGCTCGGGTAGTGATGGGGTGTGGGCGCTATGCTCGTGCCTCACCTCTGCTCCGGGAGCTCCACTGGTTACCACTTTTTCTCCGGGTGCAATTCAGGGTGCTGGTAATTATCTTTAAAGCCCTTCATGGTAGTGGGCCAGGTTACCTAAGAGACCGTATCACCCTAAGGGAGTCTGCCCGTCCTACCAGGGCGGACTGGAGAGGGTCCCTCAGTGTTCCATCAGCTAGAGGGCTCGCCTCTCTAGCACAAGGAGAAGGGCCTTCTCTGTGTCCACCCCAACTCTTTGGAACCTCCTGCTGGCAGACTTAAGGCTTCAGTCAGAATTGCTGCCCTTTCGGAAAGGGTTAAAAACTTGGCTGGCAGGGCATGTTTGGGCGACCGGCGGGGTATTGACTCCCGCACGTTAGCTCAGTTGATGTTACATGTCCTTTCAATGATTGTGGGAAGGGGTGGGTCTTTTTAGACATAGGGTGGTTTTTATAAAGAGTTTTTTATTGTAGTTTTTATGGGGTTTTATATTGTAATGTTTTTATATGTTGTACGCCGCCCTGAGTTGGGTGGGATATAAATCTAAATAAATAAATAATAAATAAATAATAATAACACAAGAAGAATAAGCCTCCATCATAAACCTCCAGGGTGCCAAAACACTGTTCCCAATAGTTTCGCAGACTTTTGGAATAACAGTTGGAGGAGTTGCTGGTGGAGGGGCATTATTACCTTTGGGAAGACAGCAGGATCCAGCAAGATATCTCTAGAACCTGACATAGTAAAAATCTACTGGTGTACAGGTACTTCAGCTTGATTCTTCTAGTGCAGTGGTTCCTAGATATTCTTGGACCACAGATCCCAGAAGACTTCAACATTGGCTGTACTGACCAAGATTTCTGGAAGTTGTAATCCAAGAACGTCTGGGACCTCTGGGTTAGGTACCACTGCTCTAATCAGACCCTCTAAATAACAGCAACTGTTGAATTTGCAATGGTCTTTTTTAATCACTAGAAAAATTGACCAACAGGACTTTCTATTATTGTTTCCCTTTGCAGGTACATAGTCATGCAAGAAAGTTTCCAGTAATAAAATTAAAGAACATGCAAACTGAAAGACATTCCATTTTATCCAACAAATTATTATTATATGCAACCAATCAGGAGAATGAGAAGAACTTGAAGAGGAAGAGTTAATCACTTTAGATAAAGAAATGGAAGATCTAACAGCGACCCAAATTTTCTTAAAATAATATAATAATTTTCCCAGCCAGTTTTTCAAAAGGCTATTCTTATATAATAAAACTATGCAGGTGCTTTTTATCAATCATTTGCTAAAAACATCTTCATAAATCTTATGACTTCTCCAGCTCACTCTAAAGTTTTATATGCCACTAGAATAATGGACATGTGGCAGGCATGACTAGACACTGGAGTGCACAGAATGTTGTTTACCTTCCCACCAAAGTGGTCCCTATGTATCTACTTGTAATTTCTTGCTTTCGAACTGCTAGGTTGGCAGGAGCTGGGACAAATACGGGAGCTCATTCTGTCCTGCAGTCGTCGGGAATCCAACTGCTGACCTTACACCTCCCAGTCAGCATCTTAGCCACTTGAGCCACTGCAATCATAGCTCACAATTTAAAACTTTAAAATCCTTGTTTTAGAAAGAATAAATAAGGGCTAAAGGTAAAGGTTTCCCTTGCTCGAAAGCCAGTCGTATCTGACTCTAGGGTGCAGTGCACATCTCTGTTTCAAAGCCGAAGAGCCAGCGCTGTCTGCTTCTGCAGATGTTTCCGTGGTCATGTGGCAGGCATGACTAGACACCGGAGTGCACGAAACGCTTTTACCTTCCCACAAAAGGTCCCTATTTATCTACTTGCAATTTCTTGCTTTCGAACTGCTAGGTTGGCAGGAGCTGGGACAAAGACGGGAGCTCATTCCGTCCAGCAGTACTCGGGAATCGAACTGCTGACCTTCCGCCTCCCAGTCAGCGTCTTAGCCACTTGAGCCACTGCAGGAACAAAATCACAGAAGAGGTTCTGTAATGAGCCTGCTCTCACATATTAAGAAGCCTAACATCAGGAAGAACAATTCATATCAACTTTATCAATTAAAACTTTTTGATAACCGTTGCTTGTCTTCTATGTAACCATTAGCAGCACTGCGGTGGCTTAGTGGTTAAGACGCTGAGCTTGAACACTGGAAGGTCTGAGTTCGATACCCGAGTGCTGCATGACAGATCTTGGGGACATGAAAGGAGCCTCATTCGGGAGTCCCCTGAGCAGAGTTTCTCCAGCAAAAATCCTTTTCAACCCAGAGTAATTTCTGACACAAATTTTCCAGGAGGGGCACACTCACATATATAAAATTGGCACCATGGGGTGGGGTGGGGGCTGTTAGCTCAGGAGGGATCCCCAGCCACGGCCCTGCAGATTTCACAGTATAGTACTCTTCTGTTCTCTTTTATCTTGTTTATGTCATCTACTGTACTATAGCCCATCTTTCTTTCAAGCTCCCGTCTTTGTCCCAGCTCCTGCCAACCTAGCAGTTCGAAAGCAAGAAATTGCAAGTATAAATAGGGACCACTTCGGTGGGAAGGTAACAGTGTTCCGTGCGCTAGTCATGCCTGCCACGTGACCACGGAAACGCCTGCAGCAGCAGACAGCGCTGGCTCTTCGGCTTTGAAACAGAGATGAGCACTGAACCCTAGAGTCGGATACGACTGGCTTTCGAGCAAGGGAAACCTTTACCTTACACTATCCCACTAATAAACATTTTGGGGGCGTGTCAAGATGGAGGGCTGAGAGAGGCGAACTTTTTTCCGCTCGGAATGGAGAGAAACGAAAGTGGCTTTTAAAAGTGTAAATAGTTCCTGAAATCGGCAAAAAAAATGGATTAGAAAAAATAGAAGGAAAAATAGTTACGGAAAATACTTTGGAGGCTCCAAAGCAGCGCTGGAAAAAGGAGATAAAACAGAGTTTCGATCTTGGAGAGAGCGGGGGGATGGGCGATTTATAATGGCGACGAGTCCCCGGAGCTCTTAAAAGAAAAACGGACAGATTGGAAACGAGAGGAGATCGGCGTTCCGGTAAAATTGTTTAAAAGCGTTGGCAAAGCGGATAAGTGGACGACCGGATCGAAAAGGGTAATCTCGGCGGGGTGGTGAAAGAGGTAAGCTGAAGCGGATTTCGCTCGCCCCCGCCGTCCCCTCGATCGGAGACGGCCGGAGCTTTGCGGAGCTGGAAAAGTGCAAAGGGGAGAAGTGGAGAAAGCAAGACGGTGAGCAGTTATGTAAAGATTTTGAAAGAGGGAAATATTAAGGGGAAGAAAAGAGACTGAGATTTTCCGTACTGTGTTATGCCGGTGGGAGCTGATAAATCAGCGGCTAAGTAAAGAGAACAATATAGTACTTCCTGCTTTTTTCTTTTCTTTTTTCTTATTCCTTTTTCCTTTTCGCTCCCCTCTCTTGGTCGTTATGTAAGCCGTGGACTTGGAGTATTGGCTTTTAAAGAAAAAGGAGTTGGTTTAAGTCTGCCCCTGCATATCCTTTTGGAGATATAAAGTGAAGCAAGACGGTGCTGTGGCCTAGTGCCCTGGGAAATAAACTGCTGTTAATCTGGAACTTTTGAGAGTAGGAGCCTGAATTCGTCAGCGTTTTTTATTTTTGTATTTATCCCATAACAGCAAGATAAAGTTGGCTCTCCTTCCATTTTTTTTTTATTTTTTTGAGCTAAAGTTTGAAGACACTTTTTAACTGCTTTTATTTTAACTCCCCTCTCTTTTGCTTTGTTGGAAAATTTTTATATTTTTTACTATTATCTTTTTTTAATTTACAAATACGATTTTTCTTTTTGGTCTTTTTTTTTTTGTTTTACCTTCCCTTTTTTTATCCCTTTTTTTTGTTCAAAATACTTAAAATTTAAGAGGGAAATTAATTAGGCTTGAATTGGGATACTGACTTTTTTCTCTTCATCACCCTCACATAGAGTGGAACTGGGGTGATTACCTGTGTATACATGTGTGTGTATATGTGTGTGTAAATACACACACATATATATGACAGAGAGGGAGGGGAGGAGAGGATAAGGGCTAAGCATTGTATTTTGAAATAAATATATTGAAATTGGTTAGATTTAAAATAGAAGAAGAAGAAGAAACTTTATTGCGGTCGATGACCAGTACAGTAAAAAGGGTATAAGTGCATGAAATACTGTCAAAATGCACCCCCACAAACACATTCGTTTGAATTAAAACAAAATAGAATAAAATCAGTTTTAAAATTTATGCAACCTTTGGGACAGTTATCTAGTTTAAAAAGAACGAAACAGCACATAAAACAGTTTAAAAGTTATAATTATAGTTATAAAATAAGAATAAAATTTCTATATATAAGTGCACATAGTGGATAGAATTACTAGTGCAAAATAAAAATAGTTATTGTTGGTTTTTAACCTGTCCCCGCTGTAGCTGGTTCTCCCTAATGCTACGTACATACATACAAATTCTTTATTACAGCCCAAGGCCAGTGTTACAATATCACAAAATCAAGCTGCTTGACACAAGTGAGGCAACCTAATAAAACTATCACAAAATCATGGACACCAGATTATATATACAATAGCAACATACAACCAGAATTACAAGGGATGTTATTTCTATGTTCTGCAGTCATATTCTATGACAGTCAAGTTGTAATCTGGAAGCATTTTCCTTATTCCTTTGATTTTATCTTGCCTTTACGAATGCAAGTTACATACCATGCGAATCTAGCGACCGCTATCGTCATATCTTGCCCTTCACCCGATAAAAGAATATTCAATGTCCTGACTTTATTGTTAGACTTCAAGTTCGGGAAAACACTAAAAAGGTCTCTCCTGTGTTTATTATATAGGGGACACTCTAGCAGAATATGCTCAGTGGTTTCTATCGTATTTAGCTGACATGGGCATAAACGCTCGGGTGCTAGGCCTTTCTTAAAGAAATCCTCCCTGTAGGAGGAGGGAAGCATGTTATACCGAATAAGTGTGAAGGAACGTCTATGATCGGGATTTCTTATTAAAGACAAGTATGCTAAGGGCTTAGCAACATTGAAAGTTGATCTATCAAACAATGGGGAGACTAGTTTACTTAAATCATTTTGGCGATGTATATCGAGAATTCTTTGTTTTATTAACTCTCTAGCATGAATAGATCCTAAGGAAAGAACATAAGGTTTTGAAATGCCATAAGTGGTTAGTGTCCTTTCAAGAGAGCTAATCCATGGTGGCATCCAAGGGTCTGACATCACTAGTCTGAGTAAGCCAGATGGGGCAAACAGAATTCTTATCCAATAATTAGCCACATTTACTAACAGTCTCGCTCGCACTGTATACATTCCAGTTTCTAATCTCAAAGCCGTGTTGGAAATACTGCAAGGGGACTGTAAAATTGTCCTAAGAAACTTTGATTGCGTGACCTCAAGCGGATTTATGTTTGAGTCAAAATACAGAGGGGATCCATACAACATTTGGGCAAGTGACTTTGCTGAAAAGAGTCTAAGGGCCGCAACTACATTATGCCCACCTTTCCTCCGAAGGAAGTTTTGTATAGCGGCCGCACTTTTTTTTGCTTTAGAAGCTAAATACATTGTATGTAACTTCCTGCACCCATTAGCCTGAAATATAACTCCTAAGTAGCTGTAATGAAGGACTTGCTCTAGTAAGTGGTGGTTTAGATGCCATCGATGTATTTTGGGCTTTCTGGCAAAAGCCATTATTTTCGTTTTCGAATAATTAACCACAAGTTGGTTTTGAGAGCAATACTTAGCAAGCGAACGCAGGGCCCTGCGTAACCCCACCTGTGTTCTTGAAAGCAGAACTGCATCGTCTGCATAAAGTAGGATTGGGACATGTTTGCTGTCTAATTTGGGTGGATGGTGATCCCTGCATTGTAAGTACTCGATGATATCATTGATGTATATATTGAATAAGGTTGGTGCTAAGACACAGCCCTGTCTAACTCCTCGACTTGTTTTTATAGAGTTTGACAGATGTCCCTGCTCACTGCACTTCACCCTTATACTTGTGTTGCCATGAATCGCCTTTATAAGAAACAATAGTCGTTGGTCAATGGATGCTTTCTCCAGTTTCTCCCATAGTAGAACTCTTGAGACAGTATCAAAAGCATATTTCAAATCAACAAATGCTGCGTATAAAGATACAGAGGAATTAGAAGAATATTTGTTGATAAAGTAATCAAGGACTACACAATGATCAAGCGCAGAGCGGCCTCCTCTAAACCCACCTTGTTCGTCGGCTAAAAACTTAGTATCCTCAACCCAATCTTGAAGCTTCCCTAGAAGATGGCTTGCATAAAGTTTACTAAGGATGCTCAGGAGGCTGATCGGCCTATAGTTGGCAGGGTCACCGCGACTTCCCTTTTTGTGAATTGGGCAGATGACTGATACCTCCCAGCTCTTAGGGAACTGTCCTGTGTTGTCAATTATTGTAAACAGTCTTGCCAGGACAGGGGCCCACCACTCCGAATTTGATTTAATCAGGTCTGGGGGTATTTGATCAAGGCCGGCAGCTTTCCCAGATCTTAATCTACTTATTAATGATTTTACCTCACAGATCGATACTGCATTCCATGGGGGGAGGTTATTGCTACTGGCTGTATACCCACTGGATGTATCACTTGTATCCAAAGCCAGATATAATTCACGAAAATGTTTCTCCCAAATTTCTGGGAGTATGACAGATGGCATATGGGGACTTTTAGAGCAACTGGACACTAAGTTCCAAAATTTGGAATGGTTTTTTTGCTCAATTGCTTGATTTAGCTGATCCCAAGCTCTATTACATTCGTCAATCTTTTTGTGTTTAATTATCTTTTTGTATTGTACCTTGGCTATAGATAGTTCAGTCCACAGGCTATCCGTAGGGTTTAAACAATATTCTCTATATTTAAGTCTCAGGGCACCTTTTGCCTGGAGGCACTCCTTATCAAACCATGATTTACTTTGAGTGCCCTTGGCACTTCCGTAGCGCAAGTTAAAACCCTCAAGGGCTAAAAGAATTTCCTTCAGTAAAACCTCAAAAAGATCTATTCCCACTCCCATGTTTATGTTGTTCATATATTTATCCAAGATCTTGTTAAAGTCTTGAGTCTTAAACAGATCAGATAAAATCTGGGACATATCCGCTTTCCACCTAACTGGATTTAGTTTTGACTCTAATTCAGAAGGCCCCCTATGTTTGTCCCTGAGTCTCAGATTACTTGACGGTAACTTGAGCAAGAGATTTAATGGCAAGTGATCGCTGTCGTGGTACGAGGAAACCTTAAATTGGTCCACGAACCTGACTGTCTCCTTCGAGACTATGAAATAGTCGATCACACTTTTCCTTTTCCCAGACCAGAAAGTAAATTCGGCTGGATGATCCTCTTGAACTGAGCCGTTCAGTGCCCAAAGATCCAGGTTGAACAACATCCTAGCCAGGAGGCTACCTGCATAATTTGATTTTAGATCCTTTGAGTGTCTATCAAAGGGGAGTGGTGATTGATCACTACTCAAGTAAGGGATGATATAATTTAAACCTAAGTATTTGTCGTTAGGTCCCAGTCTAGCATTAAAGTCTCCACACAATATTACAAGTGCTGTGGGATGATCAGTTAAGAGAATATTCAAGTATCTTTCTAGTTCTGACCAATCCCTGTCGGACTCTATTTTGTTCCTGGCAGGGGGGATATAGATATTGATTACCAAAATAGTAATTTGGCGGTAACTAATGAGGATGGCCATACCCATGTTGTGACATGAGGGTAAGTCAGAGACATTAACTGCTAGCGATGTGGCCACCAGGATAGCCAAGCCCCCCTTTGCTCGACCATGTGATGAAGGGATAGCTGCCAGGTCCGATGAGGCATATCCTTTTAAGAAAGGGGGGTTTGTAATCCATGTCTCTTGCATAATGACCACGTCAAAGTTTGAGAGGTAGCGACAGATCGTGGGGTCCAATACTTTAGTAGTCCAGCCCATTACATTCCATGAGATGAACGATAAATTTTCATCATGGTCCTCATTAGGCAAGTGGGGTCTGATTGGTTGTCATTCACAGTTTATCTGATCAAAGAGGCCTTCTGAATCAAAGACAATGCAACCATTGGCCTCTGATATTGGTTGCTCCCTTGGATGATGAGTTCGGAGATCATTTTCCTGTGTCGGATTGGTCTTGGTAGAACAAGAAGGATCTTTACTTAGCGGGTTGACCACATCACCAAGAGGGGCCGATTGCTGTTGCTGTATATTAAAACATTTGGTGATGGTTTTTAAGGAGTTAGCATGGATGTCAGCACGACACTGTTTTAGGGCTGGGTTACCTGGCCTTGGCCTGTTTGTAGCACAGGAGTCTGTTACATTGGAGGCATTTCCTTGTGTACTAAGCATTGCCCCTGTTTCCTTACTCCTAGCCGGTACCCCCGAGTCTTGATTGCCCATGGATATAATTGTCATAAGTGTGTCTTTAAGGCTGTCTAATCTGTGCAAGATTTCCATCTGCTCTGTCTCAGGTAGGACCCCGAATGAATGAATTAATGCAAGCTCCTCTTCGTCAGGGGTAACTGGCTTGTGATCATCCTTGTGATCATCCTTCTGAGTCCTTAAGTTGTTTGGAATGCAGGTACTTGATTTGAAGGTTGGTAAAACTCTTTCAGCTTTCCCATCATCTATGCTCGCCTTTTTTGATCTGGTAGCTTGAAGATTGGTCATAGAATTAAGGAGTGGAATCACAGCATTATCTTGGAATACCCTTTTTGGGAATATCTGGAAAGTTGCTAAATACTGGTTCATTTTGAGAAGCATACCAGGTATAGTAGCCCGACTAAAAATTAGTAGAATACGTTTGAACCCCGGCAGAATTGGAAGCCAGATTATTTTACGTAAATCTAGCTGGCTACTTTGACATCTCAAAATCTGGGTTAAGGAAAGTTTGACTGCTGACTCAGAGGACCAACGACCGTAGTTGTTATTTGTCATTGCAATTTGAAGGGCAACCTGGTTTGTTTGCAATGTACGAGAAAACTTGGTAGACGCTGTGCTGGCAAATCGGCCTTCTACCGCCGGCCCACAGAAACCTCTGTTTAGGATTTGATTATATTCAGGGCAGTACTGGGATTTATTTCTTGCTGGTTTATTGGCTTCCTTAAGGTTCTTACCACATATTGTTGGATAGTTTTCAGGGAATGGTTTTATCTGCTCTAGTTTGCTTTCTATTATCTTCAAAGATTTAAAAATGGTTGCAACCGTCTGGTAAATTAAAATACATTGCTCTGCTATAAAATTAGTCCTTATATCCCCAAGCGTTGAGTTATCATCACCAACCCTCATATCCTTTGCTTCTGGCTTCTCTCCCATGTTGTTGATATTGTCCATATCACCTGGAGGGAGGGAGGGGCAGGTCCTTGATTGCTGAGCTTTGCACAACTCAAGAGTTCGGCGTCCACCTGGCCTCTGGTTAAGTTCTTCCACTTTATTAAGCTTTTCCCCAGCCGCTGTATTGGAGACTGTAGCTAAAACATCAAACTTGTTGGAGGTAGGGAAGTCAGCACACAGATTCTCTCTCTCCTCCCTTGCAAGAAAAATATCTAACTTCATTTGTTTATCAGTCTCAATTTGCTTGGGAGAGTTCACAGCAGTACCGGCCTGTCTTTTCCTTCTCCTCTGCCTGTGGTGTTGAGGAGATAAGGTTTCATTTTTCTTTCTTTTCGTCATTTGCCCTTGTAAGACTACTAGCAGGTACTGTAACCGTGGAGCACTGATAAAACTGCTATAAACAGGACAGTGAACTAAAATAAAATAGGATAAACTTGCTCACAGACCCAGCCGCTGTCGGGTGGCAGGGTTCAGCAAAAAGACTGATAAAATTGTTGTTTTAAAAGATTATTTTAAAAACTTCATTATGATAATTCTCTTGCCCATTCCGTAAAATCATCTAAGTAAAATTAACTGGGTGCAAAAACTGTAGTTTAAAATAAATAAGATAAAAGGACAAGGATATGAGAGCAGAGGAAAACTCAGCCTCACCTCTCCATGCTGGGTGAATCTTGAATGATAAATTGTTTATGTAAATTGATAAAAGGGAAGCAGCTAGAAATACATTTGGATGAAACGGCAGGGGAGAGGGAAAGAGAAGGAGAAGAAATTGGCTTGGACAAGAGTGCAAAGACCAACGTCCTCAGATAGGAGTTTCAGAAGGCTTACAAGGCTGGACGAGGAGGAAGAGGAGATGAAGAAAACAATGCAACAGGAAATAAAGGACTTGGAGGAACAGGAGACAGTGAAGAAGATGGCACAACAATTACAACAACAACAGCAACAGAAGACAATAATATCGCCAACTACCGTTGCTCCATCTGCGGTAAAATCAATTGTGATAACAACAGCAAAAGTTACAACAACAACAACTGCCACAACAACCGTAACAACCACAGCGGCAATAGCAGGGACAGCACCAACAACGATCGTAACCACAGCCACGGCAACAACACCAACAACATCGGCAATGGGGGAGGGGCAAGGATCCAAATCTCAATTTGAAAGTCTAAATGAGAAATTTGATAATCTGGGGAATAATATCGGAAATATGATTGCTCAAATTAAATTAGATTGGAAACAAGACATGCAAGATATGTTAGCAAATATTATGAAGGAAATTGACGGCGTGAAGGAGGACATAAACAACCTCAAAAAAGAACAAGAAGTCATCAAAAAAGAACAGGCAACGACTAAAGCAGAGGTTATGGACTTGAGAAAGAGAGAAAAGGAGAGAGAAAATAAGGTTGGAGATCATGAAAAGAGATTAGAAAATGTGGAAGAACAATTAAGAAGAGCAAACGTCATAATTCGAAAATTCCCAGAGAACTCCCCAGACAAATTAAAAGAAAGAATAGTGAAATGGCTTGATGAAATTATGGAAGATGGCTTCACGCCGCAGGAGGTTGTAAATGTATTTAGATTGGGGTCAAGAAGAGGTAAAACTGGGTCAAGGAATGTCATGTTAAAATTTGCTAATGTATCAGATAAATTACGTTTAATGGCGCTTATACGGGAAAAAGGAACAGAGGTTCTAAAAGTGGAAGGCCATGATATTGAAGTGTATAATGACATTCCAATAGAGGATCGTTTCTGGAGACAATCGATGAAGCCAATTACAAAACGATTTCAGGAAAAGGGAATAAGGTATAATTGGAAATTTCCACGACAATTAAGTTTTTTTACTTGGGAAGACGTTATTTAATCAGTGAGGGTCCTAATGTCTTGGATGTAATGACAGATGCTAAGTTGTTGGAAGCAGGAACAAAAGAGTGGTTTGATTTGAAGGAAGAACTGATTATATCTGGTGGTTATAGAAGACGGGATAGCAATGGAAATGAGAATATGCCTAAAGGGGCGGAAGGAGGAATTGATCCGGGTGGGGAGTAGTTTTTGATCTCTCCCAAGCTCCTATGACTGACCGCACCCCCCCTCCACTCTCTGAAACTCAGAGGCCATTTGTTAAAAGAAAATGGGGAGGGATAGTAGTGGATTGTTTAATGTAATTTTTTTAGATGTTTTCTTTTTTTTTCTTTTTTATTCATTTGTATAAGGTGAAGGAAATGTTATATGTTAATCACAGGTCCGTAGGAGGAAGTGGGAAGTGTAAAAAAAGGTGGGAGAAATACAATTAATGAGGAATGTAAAAGTAATGACATGGAATGTGAAAGGTACTGGTTGTCAAGTGAAGAGAAGGAGGTTGGAAGCGGCGCTTAGGAAAGACAGACCGGATATAATCTTTCTTCAGGAGACCCATCAGAATTCGGAAAAAACTAATAAGTTATTTTTAGGATGGACTCAAGTCTATGAAAAAGCATATGGTTCTTCAAAGGCCAGGGGGGTCGCAACTTTGATATCAAACAGATTGGGATTTGAGATGATAAAAAGTATATCAGACCCAGAAGGTAGATATTTGATAATAAAGGGAAAAATAGAAGAAGAAGAAATAACGTTGGTGAACTTGTATGTACCAAATGAACGTCAAAATAGTTTCCTAAATAAGGTATATCGAATATTAGAGAAGGAAAAAACAATAAAAATAATTGTAGCGGGAGATTTTAATTTAATAGGATCAAATATAGATAGTACAAATACAACGAGATGTGTGGGCGGAAATAAAATGCATGTGTTAAATAATTGGTTGAAATCCTTGGGGCTGAAAGATACATGGAGGGTGCTTAAAGGATTGGAAAGAGCCTATACATATTTTTCACAAGTGTATAATACATATTCCAGAATAGATTACATATTTGTCACGGATAACTTGATAAGTAACTTAGATGGCATAGAAATAGGAATTTTCAAAGAATCGGACCATGCAAAAGTTTTGTTGGAAATGAAAATAGACGCTATAAAGAGTACGAAAAATTGGAGATATAATGTCAGATTGTTTAGAGATAAAAAATACAAAGATCAAATGGTAGAAAAATGGGAAGAAAATTGGAAATGGAATGACACAGGGGAAGTAGGAATAGGTATAGTATGGGATACAATGAAAGCAATATTTAGGGGTGAAAGTATCAAGATGGCAAGTATTAGAAATAAACAGTTAAAAACTAAACAAGAAGAAACTGAAAAAGAGATTAAAAAGTTACAGGAGGAACATGCAAGAACTAAGGATAGAAAGGCTTACGAAAGGATGCAGGGATTAAGGAAGGAATTAATAGGAAATGATATGGAAAAGGTGAAAAGAGATTTAGTATACTTAAAAAGAGAATATTTTGAATATAGTAATAAAAACTCAAAATTGTTGTCAAGAGCGGCTAAAGAAAAAAGAAGTAGAAGGGAAATAGGGATTATGGTAGATAAGGAAGGTATAAGATATAATAAGACTAAAGACAAATGTAAAGTGATTAGAGAATTTTATCAAGATTTATATTCTAAAAAGAAGATAAATATAGATAAATTAAAGGATAGATTGGAAATGCAAATTAAAAATAAAATAAGTCAGGAGCATAAACAAAGAATGGAAGAATTAATAACTGAAAAAGAGATAAAAAAGGCAATAAATAAACTGAAATCAGATAAATCACCCGGAGAAGATGGACTACCCGCTGAATTTTATAAAGAGTTTAAGGATATAGTAATCCCGAAACTGTTAAAATTGTATAATGGTATTCTTAATGGGGAACAGTTACCTGTATCATGGTATAGAACAATAATTGTCTTATTACCAAAACCGGGAAAGGACCTAGAAAAAGTAGAATCATACAGACCTATCTCCCTGATAAACCAAGATGCTAAGATTTTTACGGCAATATTGGCAAATAGATTAAATAGTTTTATGGACAAATATATAAATAAGGACCAGGCCGGATTCGTGAAAGGGAGACATATGGCAGACTTAGTAAGGCGAGTATTAGATTTAATAGACGTGGCAAGACAGAACAAAGAGAAAGTAGGTTTATTATCGTTAGATATTTTTAAAGCATTTGATTCTTTACAATGGGTAACAATTAGCGAGATAATTAAGAGTTACGGATTTGGTAACAGGTTTGTAAAAACAATAGAACAATTATACCAACAAGGATATGCCAAAATTAGAGTCAATGATGGCCTCACAGAGGAATTGAGACTAGAGGCAGGAACAAGGCAAGGGTGTCCTCTATCTCCAATACTATTCATCATGGCAATGGAAATATTAGCTAATATAATAAGGGAAGACAAAAATATAGAAGGAATAATGGAAAATAAAATTAGTTTATATGCAGATTATACTTTACTAATCATGAAACAGCCTAGAAGAACTATGGAAAGGATTCAAAAACATTTAAAGGATTTTGACCAAATCACAGGCCTGAAGGTAAATTGGGAAAAATCTGAACTGATTTTAAGTAATATTGAAAAGGAAGAACAAAAGAAAATTAGAGATGAATTTAAATTGCAGATCAAAGCGAACTTGAAATATTTAGGGATAATTATTTCCGATAAATTAGAGGATCTGAAAAGATTAAATTACGATAAACAAAAGAAGGAACTCAAGGCTAAAATTCTACAGTATCAAAAACTGAAGTTGTCTTGGTTTGGCAGAATAGCATTGACTAAAATGATGTTACTACCAAAACTAAACTTTTTATTTGATGCCTTACCAATTCAACTGACGGATAAAGATATTGAGGAATTTCAAAAATTATTTGATAATTATTGTAACGGAGGATGTAGAGCTAGAATCTTAAAGAAAATGTGGTATTTATCTCAAAAAGAAGGGGGCTTAGGAATACCTAACCTAAAGAATTATTACAAAGCATTCCAGATAAAGAACATAGTTAAGATTTTGACGGAGTCGGTTATTTGGGAAGAAATTGAAATGAAGGAAGTAAAGGAAGTGGGTAAGAGCCTTTTTTTAGACAAGGAATCAGGGGAAATATTGGTTAAAAATAGAATGATGAAATCAATGTTGGGAGTATGGAAGAAAATTAAAATGAAATTGGCCCCAAATATCTCACCGATAATTGAAATAGAAGATTTGAAAAAGTTCCCAATAAGAATGGATAATGAGATGAAAGAAATATTGTCGACAAATAAGGTCCTCCTGTTGAAAGATTGGATACGAGTCTGCAAAGATAATGGGATGAAAAGAGAGCTATATACCCGGATGAAGTTGAATTGGTTTCAGATAGCAATGTTGAATAAGTGGAATAATAAATATTGGAGGGAACGGAGTTTGGAAAGAGATAGGACGGAATTTGAGGAATTAGTATGGAAAATAAGGAAGGAGGAAATTGGAATTAAAGGGTTGGTTAGTAAAATTTATAAAATAATAAACACAGAAGGTAAACCACAAGAAATATTAAGAAATACATGGGAACAGGATCTGAATTTGAAGATAACGGAAAAGGAGTGGCAAAATAAATGGAGAAAAAGAATTATGAGATCCCTGTCGGTTAGAATAAAGGAACATAACTTTAAAATGTTATGGAGGTGGTATCTGACCCCTATGAAATTACATCAGATAGATAAGAAAAACAATAAAATGTGTTGGAGGTGTAAAAATACCTTGGGTACATATGTTCATATGTGGTATGAATGTAAAGTGGTAGAAAAATTTTGGATAAAAATTGAGACTGAGATAGGAAAAATCTTGGGATTGTGTTTTAAGTTGGGGCCAGGCACCACTCTATTGACCGATGTTGATAATGTTAATATAGACAATGATAAGAAAGAGCTGTTGTCTATGATGCTTGTAATGGGAAGATTGTGTATTGCAAAAAACTGGAAAAGTGAAGTAACGTTAAAGGTGGAAGATTGGTATGGGCAGATGTGGGATCTCGCATTGAATGAAAAATTAACATGGGAGTTAAACTTTAAGAAAGGTATAGTAAAAGAAAATAGATTCTGGAATATATGGCGAAAATTTGTTGAATATTCATTCATTGACGAGAGATGGAACATATAAATTGACACCAGACCAAATGAAATTTTGGGAATAGAAACGAATGGGAGATCCCACAACCTCCTAGGACAATGTATATAGCACCGGGTGATAAAGTATGTAATTGTATGTAATATATAGTCTGTACTTTTTCTTTTTTATGAATGTAAGGTTGTTTTTCTCTTCTAGGGGAATGTATTCAATGTATACTCGCTTATTTGTTTTTTCTTTTTTATTGCATTGCATTGTATTGTACTGTAATGTTATGAATGTTTAAGTTTTGTAATTTTGTTTGAAAATTAATTAAAAAAAATAAACATTTTGGGCAGACTAGCTTATCAGGTATTAAGTTAGTATGCATGCAACAAGAAGGCAGAACTGCAGGATTACCTATGAGTAGCTTGCTACTGCATATTGCCCAGTTGTAGCCTGGGACTAAACAGCTCGGCAAGGCTACACATGCTGGCTCTTTTCTCAGGAGGCACAGTGGGGAATCAAACTCCCACCCTTTGGCTACACAGCCAGATATCTAAACCACTGAGCAATCCAGCTGGGGAAAAACTGTATACAAGGGGAGAAAAGAAAACAAGAAAGCCAAACTGCTTTCCTAGATCATCTGCCTTTTACACACAGACCAGACCTACTACCAAAGCAGTTGTATCATATGCCTTCATCTCAATGCTGTGGGAAACCAGCTCACTAGGAGGTGTAGAAAAAACTGAACCAACAGAAATGAAGTCAAAAATGTAAATAAACTCTGCTCAGATTTAGACACATTCTGCCCTCTCTGTCATTACATGAAAATGCAAGGGTTTTTTTTATTAAAAAATCTAGTGTTCAAGGTAACAACCATTATTTGAATTGCACTGTTGAATCAATAATGATGGGCTGCAAAGGGATTTAATATAAAGAGGAATCAGGCATTCTTGCTTTCTCTCTGTGTGTGTGCGTTTCCAAGTAAAAGCCCAATAGATTTTGACAATTTTAAAGAGATATATCATTTTATATGATCCTTATATATTTTTTAAAGTTGATCAATGTGTCCAAGTTTCTCAGTCATGCTCCTAATCTCTTGAGACTCAATTAATACAAGGCAGTGGTGGCAAACGTACAGCACGCGTGCCAGAGGTGGCACTTGGAGCCCTCTCTGTGGGCACCCGTGCAGTCGCCCCAGCACAGAGTTTGCACCGCCCCTCTGCCCAGCAACCCAATGGGAGCACTTCCTCCCTCTCCCCAGCACAGAGTCCACTCCGCCCCTCTGCCCAGCAGCCCAATGGGAGCGTTTCATTCCTCCCCTGTTGCTGTGTTGGCACTTTGTGATAAATAAGTGGGTTTTGGGTTGCAGTTTGGGCACTCGGTCTCTAAAAGGTTCGCCATCACTGATATAAGGCAACCAAGGCTCAGTAGCTTAAACCCGAAAGGAAACAGAGAGATGTAGCAATCTATTTTTTAATATTATCTGTTCCTGCACTGGGCAGGAAAGGAACCAGCTAGAGCCATCAAGGTTGTTCGCATCCTAAGGCAACCCTGTAGATTCATTTGAAGTAATTCTACATTTGGACAGTGAAGTTATTGTAATTGCAAATAAACAAACCAGCAAGAAAACTCACTGAATACATAGAAGTTGGTCAACAACAATGCCTGCAAAATGTGTTTCTTCTTAAAAGGGACTGTCCATCACCAAGGAATCTAATGAAATCTGAGTAGTGAAAGTATTAAAATGGGGATTTCAACCAAAATATTAAGTCTTTTCCAAATCATCCCTGATCCCAATGGATTATAAAATGCAGCCGTGTTAAGTATTTCTAATGATGTTCAGATCAGCATTTCACATAATTAATACTCCCTTCTTGCTCCAGTTACCCATTTAGCCCCAGTAATGTTCGGTAGATTTAAAGTGCTTTCATCATGTTTTTAAGTCCAAAGGGATTCTCAGCATAAGTACAGCATTGATCAGTCTATTTGGGGCTTTCCTCTCCATATGCACTTCCCTTGTATTCTATTTTTGGGGAAGGCATTAGAGTGGACAGACATGCACCCAATCACATTCACATCCACATCCACATTTTAATGGCAGTACCTATGGGTGATTCCTTCCTCCGACTCCTGCATAATTGCTCAGTACATACTAGAAAATGACCTTTCCAGACAACATGATGGGTCCTTGCATCTTTTTCAGATTTGCATCTCCCTTCTTCCCTCCTCACTTTCAACCCCATTCTATTCCCAGCCCTCTCCATTACAGCTGTCAGTTTTTGTCCTCTTAGTCACTCATTATCCTATGCAACTGACTCATATGTTTGCAAATTCACCCAGTTAAAATTTTCTTTTAGGTATCTACAAACCAATGGTTACCCCCAAGTCTGCTTCTTGTGGATGGGTACTGCTGCTTTGGCTACAGCTCCACAGGAACAAAAAAAAATGAATAGCAAATAAATGAATGAATATTAACAACAGAATGAATTTTAACAGGGATAAGTGCAAAATTCTACACGTAGGGAGTAAAAACAAATGCACAATTACAAAATAGGGAATACCTGGCTCAGTAATACAAGTGGGAAGGACCTTGTAATATAAATTAAATTAAATTAAATTAAATTAAATTAAATTAAATTAAATTAAATTAAATTAAATTAAATTAAATTAAATTAAATTAAATAAATGGTTGTAGATCACGAGCTGAATATGAGTCAACAGTGCAATATGGCTGCAAAAAAGGCCAATGCTATTTTAGACTGCATTAACAGAAATATAGTCTTCAAAACCCATGAAAAAATATTCCTCTCTAAGCAACAAGGATATTCAAGGGACTGGAAACCAAACTCTATGAGGAAAGACTGAAAGAACTGGGCACGTTTAGCCGTTTGACAAAAAGAGACAGAGGAGGGATAGAATAAAAAAAATTTAATACAGTAGAACCTCGGATAAAGTCCAAACTCCATTCCACAAGATTGGACTTTATCCTATTTTGGACTTTATCCGAATCAAATGGGCGATGCATCAGATAATGTCCAAAAAATGGACTTTATCCGAGGTTCCTATACCAAATACCTTGGATAACGTCCATTTTTAGCGGTTTTGGACTTTATGCGATGCATCACGTGTGCATGAAAACCGTGACTTTATCCGAGGTACCACTGGACTTGAAAGAGTCATAAAGAGGAGAGATAGAGGCATTTTTCCGTATCTCGGAAAAATCCTATTAAAAATTCGTATCTTGAAATCCCCCCCAAGATTTCCATTCGTATCTCAAGCTTTTCATAAGTACTGTAGAACCATTCATATCTTGAGGATTCATTGTATGTGTTTTTCCAAACAATTTACAAAATATTTCCAAATGAATTCTATGATAATAGCTGTAAAAAGTCAGAAAGTTCTACTAGTAATTCTTACATGCTGACAGAATTCTACTTTTGCCCTATTTCCAATGTGTCCATGTAGCGATGTCTGGCCGCTAGGGCGGCGTTAGAGCCCGGAGGAGACTGATCAATGACAACACGAGGCAACAGGAGCGAGATCAGATCAGTACTTTATTGAAAAAAGGCAACATCATTTATAGGGAAAAAAGCGCAACGGTGGCAAGCTGTCACCTGACAGGAAAATTACCTCACTCACGTACACGGGTTAATGGGGAATTCTTCAAAGGGGAGTATAATCAGCTGGGGCAAACATGGGTTCAGGGACCTCATTGTCTTGGGGATTAGGCAGGGACAAACATGGCTTATTTGCGCCAGGGATTTCCCGAGCCGGGAGATGAACTATGTACTTAATGCTTGACAGAAGTCAGCTATCTGCTTACTTGGCCGAGTCGCAGGTCAGGTCACGGTAATTGGGTGAATCAAACCCTATATTTTATTCACCCCCCTTAATTTGGCGGCCGCAGAGCCCACGGGCTGGGAGCGTCTCTCACCGCGGTGGCCTCTGGCGGGCCGTTCCATGCCCTGCGGGGCATGGGGAAACCGCATCTCCCCTTTATTTTCTATTTAAGGACCTGACTGGCGACCCTGCGCAAGAGCGGCATCAGCTGTTGGGCGGGTATGACGTCACGGAGTTTCTCTCTGGGGCGGTACTTGGAGATCAGCGAGGGAATGCACTGAGCAAAACAACAAAGCGTAATGCCTAGTATGGCTATCCCCACCACTACCTTGAGCACCGATTGCAGCCACCCCCAGGGAATCCATGACCACATCCAATTCCACAGGGAACTCCACCAAGCCCCCCATGCGGAACCCTCAGTAATACCCTGGACTATGGTGTGGAGGTTCGTGATCTGGCTTTGGATCTTACGGGAGTTGTCAGTAAGATTGAAGCAGCACATTCCATGAAAAGATTCGCAACCCAGGTGGTGCAGCAAGAGGAGGTAGTCGATAGCCGCTCGATTGTCAAGAACGGCCTGGCGAAGTTCTGCCTGTTCCTGATTGAGGAGCGCTATCGCTGTGGAGGTATGGTTAATGGCTTTTGCCAAACCGCAAGCCAAGCGGCCAATCCTCCGTGCGTTGCCGACGGCCAAGCCTGGCACGCCGACAAGGCTGACTGCTAGGGATACATACTCAGCGGGACTCATTACTCTGAAGCTGCTGTCACAAGAGCTGTCTAACTGGGTTGTGCGTGTGTGCCGTATGAGTGGGGAGACATTTGAAACATTGGAAACATGTGAAACATTAGAAACACTTGTGCTTGGGGCAATCATGTCCTTAGTAGGAAGTAACAGTGTCAAACGGCTGATACAACACATTGAGTCCGACAAATTCGCAGGAATATAGTTCCATGTGAACTGGTTGCAGGTGAAAAACCACCCTGAAGGTAGGGTGACGTGAGCGTACAGCGAAATGAGGGTTTCTGGTTTATTGCAAGTCCAGTTGCCGCTGCCGGGGTCCAGGCAGCGGCGCCGAGTCGGACCGCCTGAGGTGCAGCCGGTCATACGGGTGCAAGCAGCGTCCGGGCTGACTGCCACTCGAGGGGTATGAAGAGTGGCTGCGTCAGCCGGCAAGGTTGATGCAAGTCGCCGCCCCCCCCAGCGTGCGTATGCTGAGAAGGTGGTAGGAGTGTGTGGGCCAAAGAACGCCTTCAACAACCAGTCGCCGTCCTTGGTGCGCGCGTCCAGAGCGTGGCACACGGGGATGAGGCAGGTGCTGAGGATAGATGCAGAACCAATGTCCTGCTGTAGACAAAAATCGGACTGGTTGACGAGACCCGCCAACCTTTCCCACAAGTTGTACCGCATTCGTGCGGAAATATCTTCACCAGGCGGCAACCCGTCGGCCTGGATCGGAGTTGCCTGAACGCCTCCCCCCAAGAGCAGGGAAAGGGCCAGGATGATGGTGATCGCCGCTGTGTTGGCATGAATCAGGGCAAAAACTGCAGCTGTGAGGTTCTCCGGTGTCGGCTCTTTCTCCTCGCGCTGAACGGCGTCCTGGGCGTCACTGCAAAGAGCCTTGACCATCCCCCAGGTGATCTTGGGCATCGGCGGCCGTTTCCTCCGGCGGGTCCTCTCGGTCAGGGTGAGGTCCTCCATTTCCGGGATCGGACTCGGGCCGGCCTGGTTCCACGCCATGTGGTTCCACGTAGGGCTTGACACACCGGGCTGGAATCCAAACGACACCTGTAGGAGACATAACTGCAGCATACCCTCGTCCCCAGGTTATGAGCGGCACCGGGCCCCTCCAAGAAGGGTCTGGTGGCACTCGGTACCGGACCATAGGTCGCGGGAGAGCTTCCGAACGGCGGAAATGCTTCTCCTGCGGCGTGCAGTCCGAAAAAACATTAAGGTGATTGTAAGTGAACAATACCTTGTTGAGACACATCTGTGCTTCTCCCTGTGACTTGGGGAGGGCTGGTGGCTCCCCCCTTTCTGTTTGTTTGTCAATATAGGACTTTAGCGTCCGATTGACCCGCTCTACAATCGCTTGCCCTTGCGGATTGTAGGGAATTCCAAATGTGTGCTTGATGTCCCAAGTAGCCATGAAGGCGGCCAACTGCCTGGAGCTGTAGGCCGGCGCGTTGTCCGTCTTCACGTGCCGCGGCTTGCCCATCGCCGCAATGCAGGAAAGGAGGTGCTGCTCCACGTGGGTGGCAGCCTCCCCTTTCTGCGCCGTTGCCCAAACGAACTGGGAAAAGGTGTCAATGCAGACGTGCATGTATTGCCATCTGCCGAACTGCGGCACATGCGTGACGTCCATCTGCCATACCTGATTAGCCTCTGTCCCTCGTGGGTTGACCCCCCACGAGGGCCCCCCCGGCGCTCCTGCGCAATGCTGGCAAGAGCGGACTATACCTTGGGCTTGGGAAAGCGGCAGATTGAACTGTCTGGCGAGTGCCTTGGCATTTTGGTGAAAGAAGGCATGGCTCTGGATTGGAGTAGTGAAAACTCCCAAAACTGAACGTTGCTGAATTTCCTTTGCCGCCGCATCCGCTCTGCTATTGCCCGCGGAAATCGGGCCCGGTAGGTCTTGGTGACTTCGGATGTGGGCAATATAGAGCGGCTCTGCGCGGTTCCGCAAATGAAATTGAGCAGTGAGAAACAGGCTGAGCAAGTTCTTGTCTATCGCGGGAGTAATGTAAGCTCCCGGTAGACTGTGAAGCAAATTCCTTACATACAGACTGTCAGTAATGATGTTTAAACGTTCCTTGGCGAAGGTGCGCAAGGCAAGGTTCACGGCTGCCAACTCTGCCCGCTGCGCGGACTTCTGTGGAAGAGTTAGCAGCGTGCGCCAAGCCTCGCCCTCCTGCCAAGTCAGGACACCATATGTGCGTCCCCCATCGGTAAAAACTGTCTTGGCCCCCTGAAGCGGGACCAGCGAAAGCAATTCGAACAAGCTGACTGTTCCTGTCTGGAGTGAGACAAGCCTAGGGTCTTTGGGCAAATGGTATGCCAAGCTTCCAGTGAATCCTTCCAAAGCTATCAGAAGCGAGTCACCTAGCTGCATCAACTGATGGATTTGTTCCTTGGTGAACGGGACTATGATCTTAGCTAAATCGTGCCCAGAAATGTCCCTTGCTCTCAGCCTGCCGCGGTAGATCACCGCGGAGACCAGTTCTTGGGGCGGAACGATGTTCCGAGAAGAGGTGTTAGGCAAGTAGACCCACTCCACAATTTTCGCTCCCTTCTCTGAGTCTACTCCTAGCGCCCCAGTGAACATGGATCCTGACCGTACGATGTACAAATTCAGGATCGGGGCATATGGCCCCGGGGCGATCCTATCCACCCACCTCTGGCTGAGAGCTTGGTTCACCTTCTCGAGCGCCAAGCGCGCGTCTCGAGAGATCTTTATCCGGTCTGCCGGCTGCTTACCTAAGGTTAGCAGCGAGAAGAGCGGTTTTAGGAGATCCGTATCTAAACGAAAATACGGTCTGGCCCAATTGATGTTCCCCAAAACTTGCTGTAACTCTACAAGGGTGACTGAGTCTTGTAAATTTATCTGAGGCAGGACTGGTGCTGCGAAAGAGCGGAGAAGCCGATGGCCCAAGTATGAGAAGGGCTCGGTTCTCTGCACTTTCTCAGGGGCAATAAGTAAGCCTTTGTCCCCCAGGCTGGCCTGGAGGTCAGAAAACATTTCGCTGCCAAGTCGTGGCAACGCTACTAAAATGTCGTCCATGAAGTGACAAACAATAGCTTTAGGGTAAAGGCTTCGGAACTTTGCCAGTGCGCCGTGAACATAAATTTGACACAGGGTGGGCGAGTTGAGCATGCCCTGTGGCAAAAATTTCCACGCGTACCGCTGCGTGGGCTCACCGTGGTTCACGACCGGCACTGTAAAGGCGAACCTTTCCCGGTCCCTGGGGTCTAGGGGGATTGTATAAAAGCAATCCTTGAGATCTACAACTAGGATCTCCCACCCCTCGGGAATCATATTAGGATTTGGGATGCCGCATTGAAGCAGACCCATCGGCTGAATGCATTTATTGATCTCCCGGAGATCGTGGAGGAGTCGCCACTTCCCCGACTTCTTCTTAATCACAAAAATTGGCGAATTCCAGGGGCTTGTGGACTGTTCTATGTGTCCTGCGTCTAGCTGTTCCTTAACTAGCTGCTTGAGGGCAACTAATTTCTCTCCCACTACCGGCCATTGTTCGACCCATACCGGAGTGTCGGTGAGCCATTTAAGTGGCAACGCCATTACCCGAAGGTAAGCGTAGCACCGTACTGCTGGAGAATGTCTCGCCCCCAAAGGTTGATGTGCACGTCAAGAATGTGCGGCCGAATTACCGCTGTGCCGTCAGCCTTTGGGATTGTGACCTCTACCCACTCTCGGCTCCTGAACGCTTCCTGGACGCCTCCTACCCCCCACACATCGGAGACCGGCTCAATGGCCCACTCTCTTGGCCACTGGCTCCTGCTTATCACGCTCACATCCGCTCCGGTATCGAGTAACCCTGAGAACACCCTTTTGTTCAAAAATACCTCGATAACGGGGCGCTGTTTCCACTCAATGTTGGTCTCCACTGTCGCTAAGACCTGGTATCCTTGCACTGCCTCACTCGCGCTCGAGCGGTCTGCTGAACCGGACTCTGAGCTGTCCCTGAGCCTTCCCTGGCTGCCTGCTGGCGAGTGACAAGGAACCATGATCAGTTGCGCTAACGTGTCTCCCTTGTGGATGGTTTGGGGCAGGTGCGCCCAAAGCTGGACCTGGAGAATGCCTGAAAAATTCGAGTCAATGACTCCTGGAATTATAAAAATTCCGCGTGCTCCAGCTACACTACGGGGCAAAACTAAACCTATAAAGCCTCTGGGCAGGGGTCCCATGTACTGGGTGTCGACTAGATAGACTGTGCCTGGCAGGTCGCATGTAACGTCCGCCTGGCAAGTCAGTTCTAGCCCCGTGCTGCCCCTGGGGCTGGCCTGTGCCCTCGCAGTGCCTGGGATGTGCCTAGAATCTAGTCTCGGTCTGGGGAGTTCTGGATCTGGGTGAAGGAAGCCTCTGTTTGGACTGGGGCCAGAGACGTGCCCGGATTCCGGTTTCCCGAATTCGGACAAAACCTGGCCCAATGGTAGCCTTTCTGGCACTTCGGGCAGAGGGTGTTCGGAGCCTTGGGACGGCCGGACTTTTGTCCGCTTCCCTTGGATCGGCACTCCCGAGCGAAGTGACCGACCTTGCCACAAGTGTGACATGCCCCCTTGTTCTTGCCATTGGATCTTCTTCCCCCCTGCACCGCTGCCGCTAGCAGACCCATCTTGTAAGAGTCTGTGCCAACGTCGGAGCATGCTCGAATCATGTCCGTTAAGGTTATGTCAGGGCGATTGCCCAGGGACTGCAAGATTTTACGGCAGTCCAAGTTGGCGTTGTCTTTGGCTAGCTTAATCATGAGCTCTTCCTGGGCGTGCTCATTGTCAATCTGCCTGCTAATTGCTTCTTCCAGGCGATTGATGAAGTCCATGTAAGGCTCTTGGGCTCCCTGCTTAATGGCGGTGTAATTTTTGGCCGTTTTGCCGGACGCTGGGACCTTGAAGTATGCCCTATAGGCAGCCTCGGCTGACATCTCTAGGGTGGCGAGAGGCAAGTTGATCTGAGCGTTGATGGACTCAAAGGCACCTGAACCATACAGCTGGTCAGGGATTACCGCGCCTCCCATCCTGGCAGCCCGAGCTTGCGCCTCTAGGCGGAACTCGCTGTCCCAAATCATGTACTGGCTGGGGGTAAGCATCATCCTCATGACGGCTTTCCAATCATGAGGAATCCACATGGTGGTCTCGCACACTTGCTGGAGCGTGCCCCTCGTAAAACGACTTTGGAGCCCTGTCTCTGAAATTGCTTTCCGTAAAGCCATGAGAAGCTTGTACGGGACTGGGGAGTGTACTACCTGCTGTGCGCCCGTGAGCGCGTCCATCTCCAAGCGGATGGGACAAATCTGTCGAAGCTCTGCTAGCTGTTCTACTGGCAATTCCCCCTTCTTGAGTTCTATCTGAGCTGTGCGCTGAAGGGCACTCTTCACGACTAGGGAACCTGGGGTTGTCAGAGAAGCGCCAGCGCCTCTCATTCCTTGCGTTCCCTCGGTGACGTCTGCAGCTGTCACCGCGGGAAGGCTCCCTGCGCTACTCTGCTGATACTTGAATGTCGGGTAGAGTGCGGCGGGCGCAGTCGGCTCGACTGGCATGCCTGATGGCTTCTCTAACGGGGGTTCTTCCGCTTCTACCCGGACTGGCTCGATCTGCTCTAAGAGTCTCCTACATTTCCTCCATGTGCGGACTATCCCTCCTGGAGCTCTCGGGGTTTGCTGAATGCAGTCTCCTATCTGAGCCCAGAGCTTCAGGGTTAACGTACCTTCTTCTGGGTAAAGTAGGCAGTGTTCCCTGAGGTACGCCAGAAGTCTCGCTAGCTCCCTGCTGTGAAATCGTAACTGAAAAACCCTGGCCAGGATTATGAACTCTTGCTCCCGAGTTCTTTGGCTAGCGGACGGACTTGGTCGAGGAGAACAAGTCCCCATATTACCTGCGATGGTCCTCCGAAGTTTCCTTCTCGGGACGAAGTTCGACGCGTCTTTGCAGGCAACAGGTTCGGGCGACGAGTGTCTGGGGTAGCCCTCGGAGCGTGGACCTTCTGCCACGGGCCCTTCTAACGGCCTCTGCGATGTCAGGGGCTCACAGCCTGCCCTGAGCGGAACGCGTTTCCCTCTATGGCAAACCTCTCGAAAGTGAGGAGTAAGCTGTAGGAATGCCTCTCTGGAATGCCTCGCGGCGGGCCGTCCTCTGTCCGGCTGGCTGCCGACCAGAGCGCCGCGCTATCCTCCGGGCTGGCGGGTCGCGGCTCAAGCGCAGAACCGGACCGCGTGGAGCGCTACTCACGAGTAGACCTCTCCGGGGTCTCTTACTCACGAGTAAATCACGTCGGGGTCACCAGCTGTAGCGATGTCTGGCCGCTAGGGCGGCGTTAGAGCCCGGAGGAGACTGATCAATGACAACACGAGGCAACAGGAGCGAGATCAGATCAGTACTTTATTGGAAAAAGGCAACATCATTTATAGGGAAAAAAGCGCAACGGTGGCAAGCTGTCACCTGACAGGAAAATTACCTCACTCACGTACACGGGTTAATGGGGAATTCTTCAAAGGGGAGTATAATCAGCTGGGGCAAACATGGGTTCAGGGACCTCATTGTCTTGGGGATTAGGCAGGGACAAACATGGCTTATTTGCGCCAGGGATTTCCCGAGCCGGGAGATGAACTATGTACTTAATGCTTGACAGAAGTCAGCTATCTGCTTACTTGGCCGAGTCGCAGGTCAGGTCACGGTAATTGGGTGAATCAAACCCTATATTTTATTCACCCCCCTTAATTTGGCGGCCGCAGAGCCCACGGGCTGGGAGCGTCTCTCACCGCGGTGGCCTCTGGCGGGCCGTTCCATGCCCTGCGGGGCATGGGGAAACCGCATGTCCACCCTATTCCTGTGCAATCCAAACTACTAAAGCAATGCAAAATATAGAACTATCCATCAGAACATCCTATATCTTTAACTACATCCCGTTAAATCCATTCTTATTGTGACCTTCCACAAGAGTCTTCCAGGTATAAAGTAGCAATAGAAATAGCAATCAGACTTATATTACCACCCCACAGTGCTTAGTGCACTAAATCAGGGGGTCCCAACCTAAGGCCGGCGGAGCAAATCCAGATCACAATGCCATTTTATGTGGCCCCACACCTCCAAGGGCATCCGAGAAACAACACAGCCACTCCTTTGAAGCTGCTAGAACAAAACAGTCACCCACATTGTGCAGGCAGGACAAAATGGTCATCCGGCCCTCGAAGCTGACTGAGAGAGCGTGACCCGACCCCTGGGTTGAAAAGGTTGGGAACAATAATTTAGGATCCGTGGAAAATATGGGAGGCAGAAGGTCAGCAGTTACCTTCCCGAGTACTGAAGGACGGAATGAGCTCCCGTCTTTGTCCCAGCTCCTGCCAACCTAGCAGTTCGAAATCAAGAAATTGCAAGTAGATAAATAGGGACGACTTCGGTGGGAAGGTAACAGTATTCCGTCCGCTCCAGTGTCTAGTCATGCCTGCCACATGACCATGGAAACGTCTACAGAAGCAGACAACGCTGACTCTTCGGCTTTGAAACAGAGATGAGCACTGCACCCTAGAGTCGGATACTCAATACTTGTTTTAGCTAGCAATTACCCTATTACTGTAAAGCAGTTAAAACCAATAATAAAGAAACCGAATGAGTGTAGTCAGATGGCCTTGACAAGAGTAATATTGTAAGTGGAAAGGGTTGCTGGCACCCAACATCCTTATCTCCCTTCTGTACCGTCCTAGCCTTTAATCACAGTAATAATCACAGTTGAAGACAGACCAATGGTAGACCAACCTGGGCAGGAATGAGCTCACCTTGGGGTGGGGGCACAGCTGCAGCTTGTGACCATGTACACCAAATTCCATTGGTCTGTGCAACATGCTGAGACGGGACAAGGGGTGTAACCGTTCCCCAGAACAGCATGGTGGTTGGTTAGGACCTAGCTTTCCTGTGTGGATCACTGAGCAGGTCAGTTAAGGTGGCCGTCTGACCTGAGTGGCAGGAAACTTCCCACAAGGGCTGCCCCCCATGGAGCATAGGGAAACTTAGTTTCTTTGTAGAGGGGGGAAGTCTGGTGTGAGAGCAACCGCGAGCCTTATCCCACTCTTTTACAGCATTTTTTGTGTGAATGAAATGTTTTGCTATCTTTTATTTGGGCTCGGTAGACTGGCCAATGTCACTATCCACCCCGGAGTCTTCCTGTGGGTGAAGGCCCTGTGCTTTCTGGGTGTTTGCACATGTCACACCATCAAGCCTTATTTTACCCTGGGGGGGTTGTTTGTTTTCCAATGAACCTTCTTCTTTTCGAGCCAAAACTATTCTGGGCTGCTTTAACCACAGGCTTTGGATCTCAGACATCTAGGGAGCAGCAGTTTCTTGGGATAGCTACCAAAGAAGAAGGACAGGTGCATTTTACACCTTGTCTATTTTGCCTTTCTCCTTTGAACACTCTGGCTTTGGATGGGCGAGGAGGTTTTGTTCTTGGTTGGTGTGCGGGCTGCCTGACATTACACCTGTGGCCTTAGAGTGGCACTACAGAAGGCCAGTGAAGATCATCTTACCTACCCCTGGGGACACCCACTTTCACACTGTGACTTACAGGTTAGATAAGACAGATATTTTGTCACAGACCACCGGTGGCAAAACAATAATAATCATGAATCACTCGTAGAAATCTGCTAAATATCACAGTAGACCTCATGAAGACCATCACCAATACAGAACAAACTAGTTACATTACTGTGGTTGATTACAGCAAATGGGTGAAATGCCAGTGTGAGCTTTAAAGCCCTACATGGTAGTGGACCAGGATACCTAAGAGACCGTGTCTTCCCAAGAACGTCTGTCCGTCCAACCAGAGCGGACCGGAGGGGCTCTCTAACTGTACCATCGGCTAGAGGGGCTTGTCTCTCTAGCACAAGGAGGAGGACTTCTCCATGTCCGCTCCAGCCCCATGGAAACTCCTGCCGATAGTTACGGCTCCCGATGGAATTGCTGCCCTTTGAAAGATATACTTGGGCCATTCTCCTGAGTGGTGTACCCACCAGGAGAGCGGGATATAAATGTGCAGAAATAAATAAATAAACAAGCAGCTATACCGTGCCACAGCAGTCAGCCAAAATAGGTGACATTTTCAGCTTTTCTTCATCCCATCGCAATTCCGCAACTCAACGCTCTCTGTTTACAGCCCCCAGCTTGGGGACTTCAAAATTTTCTTTCGAACTTTTTCAAGTACTCTTGGTGACATCCGTTTAAGTGGTAACTAATGCAAATAAATTAAAACTGGCAATATTTTTTTTAAAAAAAGAAATCTTATGCTACAACAAAAGCCCAAGGAAACCTACAACATAAGAGCACCTTGTATCAAAATATTTCAGAGTTTGCTGCAATATTTTGCTACACAATTTTAATTGTAAAAGCATTTTCAAATGCCAAACTTCCTTGGAATGCTAAACTGGGTATTTTGAAAGATGAAGCCACCTGTGTTTAGAAAGGTAACTATAAACCCCTTAAGCTCAGCTGGCACGTAAAAGCTTGATTCTCTGGCACTAGGAAATACTTGAATTCAGATCATAGAGTATTTTTAAATGCCATGCATAATGTGCTCCTTGAGCATTTTTCAGATTATGCCATATTGCTTATAGGATTTACTTTCTAGATTGATAACATGTGCATTAATCGGCATGTAATTTTAACATATAACTACAAATGAACACGTTAGCAACTCTAAGATGTTTGACTTTGTCTTCTTCAGCAACATACAATATCTTTGGGGAAGTAAAAAATTCACAGTACAGTAAAACCCCAACTTACAAATGCCCCGAGTTACATAAAATTTGACTTACAAAATGATTTTGTGCTAAAACCATGTCCTGATTTACACAATTTCCTATGGGTTTGCTTCATGTTACATAAAGATTCTTTTTCCTATGGATTTTCCTATGCTTCGATTTACATAAAAATTTCATTTTTCCTATGGGTTTGCTTCGAGTTACATAAAAAATAATTTTTCCTATGGGTTTGCTTCGAGTTACATAGAAATTCGACTTAAGAAAAAGCCTATGGAACAGACTTTTTTTCGCAAGTAGAGGTTTTACTGTAGTTTCATTTGAGGAAGAAATCAAAGTAAAAAGACCACATGATATAAAGATAAGAATAGGGAAGCCTCATATTTTCCATTGGAGAATCATTGCTGTGTTTCAGCCTGCAGAGGGTAGTTCATTTTGCTCAAATTCAGCAGGCATGGCTTTTCTCTTCTTTTAATTATATGCGATTGCTATATCCATTTTAATGTTGATACCATTTTAACTGTCAAGGTTCCATACTAAGGAATTGTGGAATTTGTAGTTTGTTGAGCACTTTTAAATCTCTTTTGTACTTCAAGTGAGTACAATAAGATCTCTCCAGTAAAGAATTTCAAGGACTTTGTAAAATTACAAATCCTAGGATTTCTTATGGTGACTGTTAAAGTGGTATCTAAGTGATATAACTATACAAATACTTATTAAAACAGATTAGTTTATCCCCATCCGACCCTGGGTTATAGTTTGGCACACTGGCATCCACATCCTTCAATAAATGACGGAAACGTAAAATGCTCTGACTCAGTACAAGGAAACATCATATGCTTCCTCCTGCCAGCCTCTAACAAAGAACCACAAGAATCAGTGCTGCAGCTGGGTCAAGCTGACTGATAGATAAGGGGATAAATCCTCCGCTGTGATTTGCCCTGCTGCACTGATACTCTTAGGAAGGCTCTTGAAGTAGGAGTAGCAAAGAAACATATAGATGTGGGTCCTAATTTATTTATTTTATTAGATTTACATTGCCACCCGCTCACCACAGCAACTCAGGGCAGCTCAGTCATATAAAATAGAACACAATTAAAAACATCTTTAAGCAACCTATATAAGCAAGGGGGAGCAGCTCCCACCATGGCACCCCTCACTTGCTGGGCCAACCAAGTCTTCAGGCCCTTCCTAAATGCTGGGAGATCTGATTGTAGGCAGAGGTCAGTCGGCAGGAGGTTCCAAAGGGCTGGGGCAGCCGCCGAAAAGGCCCTCCGTCTAGTGCTAGAGAGGTGCACCTCTCTAGCAGTTGGGACACTTAGAGAGCCCCTCCGGTCCACTCTAGTGGTACGGGCTGATGTCCTCGGGGTAATGTGGTCTCTTAGTTAACCTTGCCCACTACCATGTAGAGCTTTAAGGGTAATGACCAGTACCTTGAATTGCCCCCGGAGGCACACCGGTAGCCAGTGCAGCTCCTGCAGCAAGAGTGAGGCATGGTCATAGCACCCAATAGCACCATTTCCTCATTTCACAGGGTCCACCTAAATAAATGCCTATGGCCTCCACATTACAAGCCATTTTATACACAGGTTACGAACATCACTGTGCCCAGAATGTCCAGTATATTAAGATGCTTGATATTATGATATCACTATATATTGATAGAGAGATAGAGAGATAGAGGGATAGAGGGATAGAGAGAGACATAAAGACAGACAGATATTAAGTGAACAACATGCTTGCAAAATCAGTTGCATACTCAAATTCCACAGAATTTACTTACTCTGTTGAGGCTGTTACTATTCAAAATAATTGCTACAAGTCTTTTCACAAAGTCTTCCAGTTTCTTGAAACACTTTCCCAGAATCAGACTAGATAAATCTGCATCACTTAATAACTTGGTTATGACACAAACTGCCTGAGTCACAACATTTGAAAAGGGGAGTTCAGGAAGGCTATATGAAGTAACTAGGCCATCCATCAACCGAAAAAAGGAATCCAATATGATGGAGCAATCCTTCCCAAGCTTTTTCAGATCTGTCCTCAGGCCTCCAGGCTCTGTCAGATTTCTCAGTTCAATGAAATATTGTAGGAACTGCATATGTAAAAGCAAAGACTTGCTACTCTGCGCATTGGCAGCAGTCAATTTAGGAAAGGTACTTAATGATGTCACAGAACTGATACAGCCATGTTCCCTGTAGTTGAGACTAGACCAAGTTCTTAGTGTATCAGCTATGTAGTCACTTGAGGTATCACATCCAGAATCTTCAAAATGACCTGAGCGGTCTTCGGTATTAGAAGGTACCAAAGTCTCATCTAGTACAGCTGAGGTCCCTGAAACAAAAAATAGAAACCAATGAAGCAGTTCTTCTTCCATGTCTTGGCTAGATGTGAAAATGCCAAAATGAAGGCACCCTTTGGTGAGTTCATTCTGCAGTTCTCTTCTCCTGATCTAGTGTGAGAAAGATTAACGAGCAACACAAGGTTGCAGTTACCAGGATACGTCTAATTATGGTTCAGGAATATCACAATCTTCGAAGAGGTTCTTTGACCTGTACCTGGGAGGGTGTGATTCAGACCCTTACTTGTCATGAATTTCACATGAGCACTTGGGGTATTTATGAAGTTGAAACAGAAGATGGTGCATAGAAAATATATGACATTCCAAGGCCAAATTCCACTATGGCTGATTTTCCAGGGACAGCATAGAATGGATTGGCTTTCGTCTCCTAATCTTGGCTGCATCAGAAGGGAAGTGAAAGGTGACAAGTTGATTGGGAGGACTAGTGATTCTTATTGTAAGGTGGGGTGCCCAAACTTTTCAGGCCGTGGGCCGGTCACATGGTTCAGCGGGGAGGTCATGTGGTTTTGCAACAGGATGAGATAGATTTTAGGCTGCCATTTTCTCTGCTTAAGCCAGGGGTGTCCAAACTATGGCTCATGGGCCACATCAGGCCCCAACACCAATTCATCCGGCCCACACCACCCTCATCACTCCCAGAAGTGGAAGTAAAATGCATCGGGGGCCTGATGCGGCCCACCGATCATATTTTGGGAACCCCTGGTCTAAGGGAAGGGAAACAGAAACACTAGTGGACAGAATAAGTAAGCATGCATCTAACACACAGGGCTTTAAGCAGAGAAAAGCTATCCCAGTCAAATCAGAACAATATACAGTGATACCTCATACTACGTCCAAACTTGGTTCCACAAGTTTGGACTTTATACGGATTTGGACTTTGTATGAGGCATGCAAAACCCTAGCCGCGATGCCTCATACAACGTCCAAAACCTTGCCGCGATGCCTCATACAACGTCATTTCCATAGAGATACATTGTACTGTAACAGCACAGACTTCAGGGCAAAGTCAAGGAAACTGTCAGAAAACTGACAGAACTTTAAGAAATCATTGTCCAAAGGCTAAATACATTACGAAAACATGTCAAACAACCCTGATTGTCCAAGAACCTGAAGAATGCTGCAAAAATCTCAGGAATGCTTCTAAAAATTCTGATGAAAAATTCCAAAAAATCCAAAATCACGCTCAAAACCACTCCTAAATACTCTTCGCCTCATGCAAAACCCACAAGAGCAATGCACGCATGTGTCCTGCCTTTTATACTGCCCAGGCACAATGCAACCTGGAGAAAACTGAATGCCTCATACAAAGTCGAGCGACTTTGTATGAGGTAACTTTTTTCAAGAAATTAGGCAATGTTGTATGAAGCGGACTTTTTATGAGGTATTACTGTAAACCATTCCTACCAGCTGAGCAAAAAGAGACGACTCCGCACCAGGCTTCCCAAACTTAGCTGTTGCTGGTTTTTAATTCCATTTCATTCAAGAATTCAACACAAACTGTGAGGTAAATGGCCAAAGTAGAAACCCTCTAAATTCCACAATGTTACTACACAGAACTACTCTGTCCCACAGTAGAAGTTCAATCTCTGACCAAGAGATTGAACTGCAATTTACATCTTAAATATGCTTTCTGAATTTGGTAACAAAGCCTGTAGATTGCATACAACCATTACCAAATTGTGACTACCTCTTAACTTTGTAGTTATTATAAATGAGGAGAGAGCAGGCACCGACTTTTCTAAAGAATGTTCTGTCAAACTGAACAGATTCCAGAATGGCCCAAGCAGAATTGAGCTGTTTTTGAAATGACTGAAATGGCTCCAAACCACATCTTTGTGGTTAGTGCTATAAAAGCTTCTTCTTCTTGCACCTTATTCGATTCTGAATATTGGCGATCCTCATGGCAATCAGCCATGAAGACTGCCCTGAGGATATCATGCAGTAGCCTTCCATCCACATTGCAGCATGACACCCGTACTACTGATCCAGATCCGCAAGTCATTTTATGGTCCTGAGCCCTTTTGGCCCACGAAGTCCTCATCAGCCCCCGGTCAGAACAGATGAAGCTGCTGTTTTCCATCAAGATGGATTCAAGTGGGATTTAATACATTTAGGAACCATCACCCTTCCCTGTGGACTTCGGCACCCAAGGCCGTTAGTCCTCAGGGTTGTCAGGTTAGTTCACTGCCACCTCATGATCAGCGTTGAGCCGCTGGCAGTATGGTCTCTACTGTATTACCATAGCGAGATAACCTGGCCAGACTGGTGCTATATAAACTGGCCACCAATTATTAGGTATGGGTGAGTTTTTCATTGCTTCTGTCTTATTAGCTCAGAAATCAACTAATCTTCTACCTTTTACTTATTTCCAAAGCATAATTGACGCCTCTAATCAGTCCTCCCAAACCAACTCTAGCTTGGAAGATTGCTGTGTAGAGAACATTTGCAGGAAAGTGGAGTTCTTGTTTGCGTCTCAAAAACATGGATGCTGGCTTTTGCTCTGCAAAAAAGCATACAGCCGAGTTGGACGAGGGGAATCCCAGCAGGTTACATACACAGTGTGACTGGCTACATAGCTGTGATAGATAAAATGGTCAGAGATAATATCCAAAGGAATTAGGATTTCTTTTATCATCTAGTCTGACTCTGAGCCTCCAGAGATGAACCTACAGTAGGAGGGATGGCAGGGACAGAAGGTTTCGGGCATTTTGCCCCACAGTTTCAATGAAAGTCTGCATACTCACCAATAATTTAATAGGAAATAGGTGGAGGCGACGTGGTTTAGCCCAAAATGATGGACAACGAACATAAATTATTATTTTTTAAAAAAACAACTGTGATAATTTTTCTAGTTAAAAAACAAATTATCTGAAGCTCATTCAAATCTGAAATCTGGAATTTAGGAGTTGAATAAAAGAAAAGGTATAGTTAAAGAAAACAGATTTTGGAAAATTTGGAAACCGTTTGTGGACTCTACATTGACTAGAGGGGAAGGCACTAGGCCAGTACCAGATCAAATGAGTTTTTGGAATACAGTAAAACCCCGGTTTACTAACGCTTCAAGATACGAATTTTGTGAGTTACAAAAAAATTTTTTTGGTAAACCGGGGTCCCGATTTATGAAAAAAACAGAGTTATGAAAATACCCCGGTTTACAAAAAAATCGTATCTCAAAAAATTTGGCTTTTTGTGCCCAAAATGGTGCCACCGCCATTTTGGGTGCTGAAAATCACTTCCAGCCACTCAACCACACCTCCAGAAGTGAAAGAAAAGGAAGCAGCAGCAACCAGAAGGTAGGAAATCACTCCATTTTTAATTTATTTTTTTCTATGGGTTGCCTCGAGTTACGAAAAAATTTGAGTTACAAAATAGGCCACGGAACCGACTTTTTTTGTAACTCAGGGTTTTACTGTAATTGAAAGAAGGTCGATGACACACCGCATCCACCAGGGCAATGTATATATCACAGGGTGTGTATAGTGAACTTGATTTCATGGTATTTTTGTTATGTTTAACTTTAGTTATGTAGTCAAATGAAAAGAATCTGATAAGTGTTTGGTATATTGAATATAGTAAACATGAAGGCAACATATAAGTGTGTAAATGATCACAGAAATAGGTTGTTAGGAGAAAATACAATACAAAAAAGGGAGAGATAAGATATATGGAAGGTTGATAAATTTAAAATATGCATAAAAAGTAATGAACACTTAGATGAGTTAAGATGAAAATGAGTGACAGATTATTAAGTTTGTATTATTTGTTTTCTTTTTATTGACTTTTTTCTTTTTTGTTTAATATTTTAGATTTTACTTGTAATGTTTTTTCTTTGAAATTTTCGTTTTATTAATTTTGCCTTGGTTTTGTATTTGTATTGTGTTTGTTTTCTTTTTATTGACTTTTCTTTCTTTGTTTAATATTTGTATGTTTTTGTCTTAACTTGAAAATGTAATAAAAATTTATAAAAAAAACAAATCTGGAATCAACAACTCACTGTTTTGTACGGAGAATCTGGAAGAAACTTTCCTCAAAAAGAGCTGCTGCCTTAAACGAAGAACTTCTGCTTCTAACATTTCAACTCGCATTTTCCATTTTGAATTCTGTCCAGATACTATTTTGGCCAGGTGCTCTGCATATTCTTTGCTGCTTTTATCCGGGGGCTTTGAGCGGATAATGGCTAAAGCCAACGCCACTTGTAAGGTTTTCAAGTACCATGTCACGTCTTCTTTATGTTTTATATCTGAAGGGAGGCAATAAAAACTATATTAGAGTCCTTCTTCTGAAATAAATAATCACAATAAATTATTTTGCATGTTTTAATTTTTTTAAGAAATATTTTGAGAGATCAGTTTTCCTAGTCCTGCTGAGGACTCAAATCAATCAAATATTTACAAACAGCCCCAACACAGTAGATAAAGTTCTGACAGTCTGAAAATAACAGTATGAACTGAAAATTTCTCTAACATGTTCACTAGAAATGAACTCCTATCTATACAGGCTATGCAATTATCATATAGGAGAAATGCTCAATTTTCACATCATGTTCCCATGTCATTCAATGCATAACTTTTCAAAAGTTACAAAATGACTTCTGTGTCGATAGTCAGATTAGAATTCATCTTGAAGGAAATATATAACCACATTACACTGAGCAGTGGCAATAGATGTCTTGACAGCAGAGAAAACTACACATTTACTACTGTAGAGATAAAACACTAACACAACTGATGTACAATCCTAAGGGGGAAATGCATCACATTCTTAGTTTATGCTAAAGACAAAACATTAAATTATCTTAATCTCATACCACACAACCTTCTTAACTTCAGAGTTGTAGATATTGGTATGTATATTTTATTAGCACCACATGTTGAGAGAAAGGAAATAATAAGAGTAAGCTTAGCTCTTGAGAATGGGAACAATGGAAACTACAGAGATGAGGAAATAAATAGTGCACTTTGGTGCCTAGTCATGCCCGCCACATGACCACGGAAACATCTGCAGAAGCAGACAGAGCTGGCTCTTCGGCTTTGAAACAGAGGAGCACTGAACCCTAGAGTCGGATACAACTGGCTTTCGAGCAAGAGAAACCTTTACCTTTATAGCATCAAGCAGCCAGTAAAAAAGGAACGTGTAACTATGGCTGCAGTTGCCCCACTTAAAAAGCCATAATTTGCATTGAAGTTAACACAGAAGAAATCAATTTAAAAATCAACGATCCCACAACACACGCTAGCCTGTATGAATCGGCGCAAAATAAACTGATTTTAAACATGTGCCTGCTTCTCTTAGTATTTACCATACCTGTCAAGTATCCTGTATTGGCTGGGATTTCCTGACTTTCAGCGCTCGCTCACCCCCTTTCCCGCTGCCGTCCCGTATTTGAACAGCAGGGAAAGGGGTTACTGCACATGCACGCCCACAGTGCGTATGTGCAAACGGGTTACTGCCCACGCATGCACACTAATTTCCCATATTTTGCAGTCGCGCTTGACAGGTATGGTATTTACTGGGGTTTACACTGTCAAGCTGCTGGACAGCTGAAACTCCAGGGACCCATCTCTACCCATGAGCTGATCAAAAAGACAGGCTCCAGGGGATGGGTGGCAACATCTGCCCTAAGCAAGGACAAGTGGTCATGGGTAGGGGGTTGGAATCCGGCAAGGAAGTTTCAGAGGAGAGGCCCAGATGAGGAGGCGATTGCTGAGGAAGTCAGGGAACATGAGAAGGAAAATTGGAGCACTGCTAAGGAAGTGCTTCTTCCACTGTAAAACCGGGTGGGGATAGGTCAGCCAGTGATAGGGGAGGAAAAGGTGGCTGTGACCTATGAACAGATAAAATGGTAAAGGTCTCCCTTGCTTGGAAGCCAGTCGTGTCAGACTCTAGGGAGCAGTGCTCATCTGTTTGCAGTCAGAGCCAGTGCTGTCTGCATCTGTAGATGTTTTGGTGATAATGTGGCACTTATGATTAGATTACCTTTCCTGCCGAAGTGGTACCTATTTATCAATTTGCATATTTTTTTTTGCTTTCAAACTGCTAGGATGGCAGGAGATGGGGCAGAGATAAGAGCTCACTCTGTTGTGCAGCACTCGGGTCTCAAACTGATGACCTGCCGAACCTTCCAGTCATCAAGATCAGCATCTTAACCACTAAGCCACCGCAGTCCTACTGAGTCCGCCCTGGTGTCTTTCTCACCCAGCCGCTCTAACAGGGGGAATATTCACATTTTTACTGCTAATTTATGAGCATTCTGTAGACTGAAGCAGTCTCTTACTGGAATATTTAGATATCATGGTCAGCCAAGCAGATCTCAATTGATAAGTCTCACTATGAAAGTGAAAATATGTGCGATGAGAACAACATATACAGTAAGGGTTAGGTAAAAGGCAAAGGCCTCCCCTGCTCGAAAGCCAGTTGTGTTCAAGTCTAGGGGTCAGTGCTTATCTCCATTTACATCCAAAGAGCCAGTGCTGTCTTCAGACATTTACATGGTCATGTGGCAGACATGACATGACTAATGTCGGAGCGCATGCAGCGCACTGTTACTTTGCCTGCTGAAGCAGTAACTATTTATCTATTTGCAATATTTTGCTTCCAAACTGCTAGGTTGGCAGGAGCTGAGACAGATGACAGGCACTCACTCCATCGTACAGCACTCGGGTCTCGAACTGCTGACCATCCAGTCATCAAGTTCAGTGCCTTAACCACTAAGCCACCACAATCCCTCGTCTAGGTACAGATAGTAAAGGTAAAGTTTTCCACTTGCTCGAAAGCCAGTCGTATCCGACTCTAGGGTTCAGTGCTCATCTTTGTTTCAAAGCCGAAGAGCCAGCGCTGTTTGCTTCTGCAGACATTTCCATGGTCATGTGGCAGGCATGACTAGACACCGGAGCGCATGGAAAGCTGTTACCTTCCCACCGAAGTGGTCCCTATGTATCTACTTGCAATTTCTTTCTTTCGAGCTGCTAGGTTGGCAGGAGCTGGGACAAAGACGGGAGCTCATTCCGTCCTGCAGTACTCAGGAATCGAACTGACCTTCCGCCTCCCAGTCAGCATCTTAACCACTTGAGCCACTGCAGTCCCTGCAGTGTACAGATAGGGTTGCATTATTAATCAGCAGCACAAGACTTCTAAACTTCGACTTTCCCTCCCTTCCACCCAACTGAAAAGTCTTATACTTCACAGCTAACCCCCTCTCTCTTTCATACACAGAAACACACATATCTTCAGGCTGAGATGGGAAAGAATGATCTTGTCTTGATTCCTTGCCTCTAGGTGAGGTGAAAGGACCTCCCATGGTGTGAGTTTGAATTTGGCATGTGTGTGATCTTCCTGGGAGATGCCCACACTAAGAGGGGCAATGAGGAATTTCACAGTTGGCTGGCAAATTGGTGGTCATCAGAGTGGGATGAGGGAAAGCAGTATGGGGAGAGAGAAAGGTTGGCAGGAGGTGGTAGACTTCTCAAAGATTGGAATGGGAAGTCAACAACATGTGGGCTTGGCGGGGAGGAATGGGATGAGGCAAGGAAACTGCGGAGGAGACCCAGGAAAAGAAAAGGATGCTCAGGAAGGCAAGGAATGTGGAGGCAGACCATTGACACTGAACAACTGGAGCCCCTCTTTGCTGCCACAGCAGATTCATTCCTATGGGGGGGGCATTAAAACACCATGAAATATTTTGCTGTTTGTCCAGCATGCATTCCTGCAAAGAGCACCTGACACAATAAGAGCGTGCCATGAACTTTCATTAATATTTTTATGCCTGCCTGATGAAGAGCTCTTTTGTTCTCAAAAGCTTGCAACGTTTTGTTTTTTCAGTGGTCCAAATAAAGGTATCACCTCCCTCTTGCACCCTTTGAATTTTTTTTAATGACTTGAACATGGAATACACAGCTAACTTTGTTTGCCTATGGAGCAGATTCATTACAATAAAACCCCTACTTACAGGGGGAAGAATCAGTTCCATAGGCTTTTGCTTAAATCGGTTTTTTATGTAACTCAAAGCAAACCCATAGGAAAAAATGTTTTACGTAACTCGAAGCAAACTCATAGGAAAAATGAATTTTTTATGTAAATCGAAGAAAACCCATAGGGAAATTAATTTTTACGTAACTTGAAGCAAACCCATAGGAAAAAGAATACTTATGTAACTTGAAACAAACCCATAGGAAATCGTGTAAATCGGGACATGGTTTTAGCACAAAATCATTATGTAAGTTGAATTTTATGTAACTCGAGGCATTTGTAAGTCAGGGTTTTACTGTATTTACTTATTCAAAGTGGCATAATACTGTATGTTTAGAAAAGAATATCAATACAAGGGCTAGAGTACACCAATGTAGTAATAGTTAAAACATAGGAGAACACAACAGATAATGCAAACTGATTTGAGCACCACATGACTTGAAATCAAGTTTGAAAACTTGACACCATTTTTTAAACAGTACCTGCACACTATGTTGAACAGACTCTTAATACTGCAGTCACACATCTAAGGTCTGCAATAAGACCTTTAAACTGCAATCTCATGTTTTTGGGAGGTAAGTACAGTAGAACCTCAGATAAAGCCCAAACTCCATTCCACAAGTTTGGACTTTATCCGATTTTGGACTTTATCCAAATAAATGGGCAATGCATCGGATAACGTCCCCAAAAAAATGGAATTTATCCGAGGTTCCTATACCAAATACCTCGGATAATGTCCATTTTTAGCGGTTTTGGACTTTATGTGATGCATCACGTGTGCATGAAAACCGCGACTTTATCCGAATCAGACTTTATCCGAATCGGACTTTATCCGAGGTACCACTGTACCAATGAACTGAATAGGTCTTTCCTTCTGAATAAATATGTTTAGAATCAAACTTCAGTCCTACATGCATGTATGAATGTCAAATTAAAGAAAGAAAAAAGGGGTGTAGAAACAAATGAGGGAGAAAAGATGGAGATACTGTATACAAACTGCAGTCCTATAGCTATTTGAAAGTCAACCAACCTCAAACACAGAATTATATTTTTAATTTTTGCTGCAATCAGAGCCAAATTTTCAGTCTGGTAGTGCTCATGAACATTATTATCTACATCAGGTCATCATAAACCATAAACTGTAACACCTACTTCTCTGACATTCATTGGGAAAAAAATTACAGTTGCCAGAGTTATGCAAATCTAGACAGCCTGATCTGCGTCTTGTGCAAATTATTAGGCAGTCTTATTTGCATAATATGCAAATTTACATGGTGTACAAATTAATGTGAATTTTCCATATGAAGCAAATTAAGGACATTAACTGTTGCACTGTTTCCCCCCAGTATGTTTGTACACTGGCATCACATATAGTAGCCACACATCTGAGACAGCCCAAATAGTGTAATTTGGATAGCACGGGACTTGAAGCAGGAAGACCAAGAATCAAATCACTGCTTAGCTACAAAGCTTACTTGGTGTCATTTTGCTAAACTTCCTACCAAAATGATATAACAGGATTGTTTCAAGTACAAAATGATGGGAGAACCATGTAAAGCAGCTAAGCACATTGCTTTTAGACATACATTAGGAAAGTATTTAATTTAATTTAATTGTTAGATTTATATACCGCCCACTTGGCCAAGGCCGACTCAGTATGCTATTCTGCCGCATGTTCTTATATTTTCATGAGAGGGCGGCGGGGAACCCATACAGATCCACAAGATTATCATAGAAATTGCCCACACATGGCACAATATCATCTAATTGGCAGGTGAAAGGGAGAGCAAATTGTAGAAACTAGGGGAAACACAAGGTGTCATTTCCTTCAGCGATACAAATTTATGTAATTTAATTATAAAATAGTCTAGCTTTCTTTGTCATATTCTGTTATACAACACACGCATGCACACGCACGCGCGCACACATAAGATCAAGGGGAAATTTAACTCTAGTCTAGAGATGTTAAGAGATCAATGGAGGAATATAGTATCTGATCACTATAAAATAAAGACACAGCAGAAACTATTTACCTAAGAACTATACAGATGAGATGCAATGACGAAAGATTCCTTTGAGGAATCATGTAGTGAAGAACCTGCTATTTTAGAAAGTGAAGCGAAAGCTGCTCTCAAAGCACTTAGGGACAGACGCGATATCAATAGAACTATCTCAAACTCCATAGACTGCATCTATCAAAATACTAACAAGAATATGCCAAGCCAACAAATAGGGGGAGGGAACAATGGCCCACAACTGGAAAGGCTTGACGTATATTCCAATCCCCAAGAAAGAAGATGTCTTGGAGTGCAATAGCTACAGTTTTATTGCATTCATTTCCCATGCAAGCAAAATGATGCTCAAATGATGCAATAAAGCAGGGTTGCCCAAACGTTTCAGGCCGTGGGCCATTCGCGTGGTTCAGCAGGCCGTTCAAGTGGTTCCTCCCATCGGAAGCAGGCACGTTTTACTTCTGCTTCTGGGAGTGACAAGGGCGGCACAGGCAGGATGAATTGGCATCGGGGGCTGGATCCGGCCCAGGGGCCATAGTATGGGCACCCCTGCAATAAAGGGTTTAAGTTTACTTTATTGTTGGACTTGCAGCAAGAAATACCGAAACCTCATGCTGGATTAAAAAAGAAGAAGCATGTCATATTGCAAATATACATTAACTACTGGAGCATAACAAAGAATTGCAGAAGATCAGTTTATGCTTTATAGCAGTGATGGCAACCCTTTTAGAGACCGAGTCCCCAAACTGCAACCCAAAACCCACTTATTTATCACAAAGTGCCAACACAGCAACAGGGAAGGAAATGTTCCCATTGGGCTGCTGGGAAGAGGGGCGGGGCAAACTCTGTGACTGCATGGGTGCCCACAAAGAGGACTCCGAGTGCTACCTCTGGCACACGTGCCATAGGTTTGCCGCCACTGCTTTATTGAGTATAGCAAATGCTTTAACTGTGGGATCAAGAAAAGCTATGTATTATTCCAAAAGAAATTAGTGTGCCACAACACTTGATTGTACAACATATGTACAATCTATGTCTTACTTTTCAATGTTGGATTGAATTATGGTAACAATGTGACGTATGACGTATCACTCAAAAGAATAAATGCTAGCATCACAATGCGATAGGCAGGATAGTTTAAAAAAAAGGCAGAATCATGTTCAAGGAGAGCAAGACCATTTTGACATGGTATTTGAGATTGTGGAAGTATGACAATGGAGGTGTGAGTATGCAACAGAACTTCCAACATGCCTAACAAGATACTGCATGGGATGTGAATGGGATGTGCACAAGGGAAGATCCAGGAGGCCTCACACAGCAATGAGTCCTGCTTCTTCTGCTATGGTGTTGGAACAGTTTACATGCTTGCCACAGACGTCTTGGTGTTCACCACACTTTCACCAAGACATGAGACCTTACCTCAATGAGAATTTGCCAGGACAGTGGATAGGACAAAGAGTTTCCTCCATGTTCTCCTGACTTAACACCCCTTGACTTCTACCTATAGGGGACCTTAAAGGATGTAGTATACTGTAGAAAACGAGCTACACTGGGGGCATTTTGGGAAGGAATTAAAAAGCTCACATTCTGTTATTTATTTATTTATTATTTAGATTTGTATGCCCGCCAAATCACCAGTGACCCTGTATAAAAAGACCCAACATATCATTAAAAACCTCACATGAAACACGTTAAAATCTTCGTAACAAATAATTAAGCAAATAGACTAAAAACCCAGATGCATGTTCATATCAACCAATGGGGGACAGCTGTTCCTCTCTCAACTCCACACACCTGCTGGGTCAACCATGTCTTCAGTCCTTTCCGCAAAACTGACAATTCTGGCTGAAGATGGAGGTCCATCGGCAGGAGGTTCCAAAGGGCCAGAGCAGATACCGAAAAGGCCCTCTTTCTCATACTGGAGAGATGAGCCTCTCCGAAGGATGGTACCTTTAGAGATCCCCTCCAGTCCACTCTCGTGGAACGGGCAGATAACCTCAGGGTGATGCGGTCTCTCAGGTAACCAGGTCCACTACCATGTAGGGATTTAAAGGTGATAACCAGCACTTTGAATTGCACCCAGAGGCATACCGGTAACCAGTGCAGCTCCCACAACAAGGGTGAGGCACAGTATGTCCACAACCCATCACCGTGTGGGCAGCTGCATTCTAGACCAGATGCAGCCTCCAAATGGTCATCAAGGGCAGCCTCATGTAGAGCGTGTTACAATAGTCCAATCAGGAGGTGACCAGTGCATGAGTGACCGTGAGCAAGGAGTCTTGGTCCAGGAACGGGCGCAAATGGTGCATCGGCCAAACCTGTATGAAAGCCCTCCTGGCCACAGCTGCCACCTGCTCCTGGATCAGGAGTCGTGAGTCCAGGAGGATCCCGATTGCGCACCAGGTCTATCTGGGGCAAAACAGCCCCATCCAATACCAAAGGTAGTAACTTCTTGGACAAACTAGGGCCCCCTTTCCACAGCCGCTCAGTCTGTGTACTGGTTCAGATGTAACCAGTTGTCCCCCATCCAGACCATCACAGCCTCCAGGCACCTGGATAGAACGTTGACTACAACACTTGGATCACCACGGGCGGAGATGTACAATTGGGTATCATCAGCATACTGATGATACCCAACCCCGTGGGAATGGATGATCTCACCCAGTGGCTTCATGTAGTTATTAAATAAGAGAGACGAGAGTACCAAGCCCTGCGGCACCCCACACAGTAGGGGTCTCGGGCTGGACCTCTCGTCTCCCAACAACACCAACTGGTTTTGGCCCCTGAGAAAAGAGGAAAACCAGGACCACACTGTGCCCTGTACCCCCAACCCCTGGAGCCAGTGGAGAAGGATACCATGGTCGACGGTATCGAATGCCTATGAGAAGTCAAGAAGAGCAAGGACAGACGGGTTAACAGCCATTTAGCCATTTATCCTTGTAGGCTGGTTAAATCTGCATATTTTGTCATTTTACCACATGGTTATGTGTTGTAGTCCAAAAAATTAGCTTTCCAAAGTCTGCACCAGCCTCTTCTCAAAATCAACTTACATATCAACAATACAGTAAAACTCCTACTTAGGAAAAAAAAAGTCCATTCCATAGGCTTTTGCTTAAATTGGTTTTTTATGTAACTCAAAGCAAACCAAAATTCATAGGGGAAAAAATCTTTATGTAACTCGAAGCAAACCCATAGGAAATCGTGTAAATTAGGACATGGTTTTAGCACAAAATCATTATGTCAGTCAAATTTTCTGTAACTCGAGGCATCCTTCTAAGGTCTGTAAAATTAGTACCAAGCATGTTGGGGGCAAAATGCTAATTAACTTCTGACCCACCCAGAGAGTGCACTAAGAGCTATGGGGTGATATATAAGTGTAATTGCTATTGCTAACTGGAGGCTGTGCTCCTCACACACTTTCTTGTAAACAAGTCCCATTGAGATCAATGGAGTTTATTGGGTAGATATTCAAAGTACTGTATCTCCCTGTACAGATCCTTGAGTAGATCACAAGCTTGGCGGCATTTTTACTGAAATCTGAGATACACTCTTATGCTCAGCTGCAGCTCATGTTAAGTAAGGAAACTGCATGAAGGTCAAGATGTTTAGCAGGGCTAAATGGGATGTAATTGCATGAGGTACAGGCTACTTCTTAACCCAAATAAAATCTTAGTGTTTCTTCAGCTGATTCACAATCAGAGCACATTACTTTTGCTTCCCTGCATTATGACTTGCCAAACAGCAACAGCATGGGATATTTATTTGGTCCAAAAAAAAAAAAATACAAGTCAGACAAAAGAAGCACAATAATAGGGGGAAAGGAAAAAACTTGTTGATCATGATTTGTCCTATTCTTTCCAAAAATAAAATAAAAATGAAAGAATTAAAAAAAAAACAGCTGTACACTGGAAATGGCTGAAATCTGGAGATACTATTCTTCACAGCTTTTCTGATGATAATTCTGTAGAACCCTTACATGGCAGGCCTACTTCTGTGTTTTTGGGCAACGAGCACATGACTCGAGAAGGAGTGAAAAAAAAGTCCTGTGTGAGCAAAGAAAGTACCTTCTAGATGGTGTTTAATTTATAATGTTCTTTCTCGTCTAAATTGTTCTCAATTTTCAAGGCATTTTTAATGACGGAAGATGGACAGATCAGAGAGAAAAAGTATTTTCAGTATTGAGAATCAGTCTGAATTTCTGGTGGTGTAGAGAGACTGAAACAAAGTCTGAGATTAAGGTATGAAATGCAGATTCAGCCATTTTCTGCATATTAGTTTGTGCATAATCTAAAAATGAAAGGGGGAAAATCTCTTATTTAGCTTTGGAATAATTGTCATTAAGTTTGTACTTGGGTCACTACTCCCTCTTCCTTGCAGATAATCATGCAGGGAAATGACAAAATATACAGGAGTTAACCAGCCTACATGAATAAAAGGCTAAATGGTTATTAGCAGAATATAAGCTTTTCAAGACAATGAAGTTGAATCAGCTAAACCATGCCCCATTTTACTATCACTTGATGAATCAATTGTTTTCCTTCTCTACTTTCCCTCCTAGTTCAGATCATAATCCTTCTTTGCCCACCAGTTTTTATGCCTAATAAAAGCTTTACTTTTGAACTTTATTACTAACCCTGAAAACAACAGAAAGAGAAAAGCTCCCACACTTCTAGGCAACTTTTTATTTAGCATGAAACATTTTTATAAATAGACCAAAGAAAGTGCTGTTGCTGTAAATTCTGGAGTAAATGCATATCACAAGTAAAAAGAGGCTGCGGTTGGGAAAACAGCTTATGACAGCTCAGCACTGTCATTCACATCCATTGGTCAGGTTTAACAACAACTCTACAGTTTGTTGTTGTTGTTGTTCAGTCGCAGGGTCGATTCTGACCCTTTGTGACTCTATGGCCTCTATAAGATTACTCTACAGTAGAGTTCTCTTTTAGCAGCTTTGGAACCCATCAGTTTTGGAGCAGAACTGAAGCTGAAGAAAAATAACAATTTTATTGTTATCCTTGAATTAGAGGACCAGCACAATCCTACGCAACACTCCTGCAGTATGGCTCACTGCTACAGCCTAATTCTAGGTTGGAATAGTACACTGATAGGTAGATGACACTACCCGAAAGTGAAGATCTAAAGCAGAGGTTCTCAAGGTTTTCGCACCACGGGCCGGGCTACTCACCCTCAGACAGCTGAGCGGGCCAGACGCAATGGCGGCAGGCACGTTTGTGAATCTGCTTCTGCTGTCTTTGCCATGGGCCGGATGGAATGGCATCGGGGCCAGGGCTGGCACACGAGCCATAGATTGGGAACTTGTGATCAAAAGAACATAACATAAGAACAGCCTTGCTGGAACAGGCCACAGGAGCCCATCCAGTCCAGCATTCTGTCTCACACAGTGGCTCACTATTTGCTTCAAGGTATTCCCAAGCAGATGAGATGCCTTCACCTGCTTAGGATTCCCTGGAAATGGCATTGAGAGATATCCTGCCTATCTCTCCAACCTAGAGGTTGTCCTTAGGTATCCATAATTATAGCCATTGATACTCTTGTCCTCTTAATGGGGGTGAAAGAGGAGAAATGCAAAAGCTGGTGTGAAACTCAACATCACTCCCTGGCAAATAGAAGGGGAAGAAATTGAAGCAGTAACAAACTGTACCTTCTTGGAATCTAAGATAACTGCAGATGATGACTGCAGCCATGAAATAAAAAGACGCTTGTTCCTTGGGACTACAAGGAGACCAAATCTGTCAGTCTTGAAGGAAATTAACCCTGACTGCTCCTTGGAAGGACAATACTGAAACTGAAGCTCAAAAACTTTGGCCACCAAATGAGAAGAGAGGACTTACTGGAGAAGGCCCTGATGCTAGGAAAGATTGAAGGTAAAAAGAGAATGGCGTAACAGAGGATGAGATGGCTAGACAATTGTTGACAAAGTGGGCACAGTTGACACAGCAGGCACAGATCTGGGTGGACTACAGAGGTTGGCAGATGACAGAGAAACTTGGTGTACGATGGTCCATGGGGTCACAAAGGACTCAACTATGTGACTGAACAACAAAAGCAACAAATCTAATGCAGCCTTCCAACAGGAAAAGCTTCCCCACCCCGGTAGAGTAATTACTTCAATTTCCTGCCTTTGTATTTTTTGTAGCAATAAAAAAAGATGGAACTAGCAATAAGAAAATACTGGAGGTTTACAAATGGAGCCAACATAAAACCTGTGAATAATATGGTGCACTCACGCATAACTAAATAACCAAACAAACAAACGCATCTAGACTCAATCAAGGGTAATAGCTACCCTTAATCAAAATCAGCAGCCATCTCACACCTTCTCTTCTTCCCCCCCTAATAATATCTAATAAACCAAAGCATGTAATATGACATATCGTATTGCACATTTCCCCATCTACTTCCTGAAGGGAATCTCACAATGATATCACAATCTGTATTTTATTAAATGACACAAGGATAGTGTTTTATGTAGAAGTCACTCAATCTTAATGCTACTTAGCTTCAGGGTAAGTGAGACAAATGTTTTTATTAGAGTAAAAGGCTTCCATATCTCATTATATGAATACAAATAAAAGTTCAAAGAGCCTCTTGAGTTGCAGAGAATGAAAACTATGCAAAATAACAGTCCAGCAACTATCCCAAGGTGATATTTGTTCTAATTGTCTTGTCAATTACAGTTGCAGATGAGGATGACAAATTGTTTACAGCTTACTTCTCATGAGGCAAACATAGGCAGCATAATAAAAAGTAGAGATATCACCCTGCCAACAAAAGTCTGGATAGTTAAAGCAATGGTATTCCCAGTAGTAATGTATGGCTGGCTGTGAGAACTGAACCATAAGGAAGGCTGAGCACAGAAGAGCTGTGGTGCTGGAGGAGACTCTTTGAGAGTCCCCTGGACTGCAAGGAGATCAAATCAGTCAATCCTGAAGGAAATCAACCCTGACTGCTCATTAGAAGGGCAAATACTGAAGATGAAGCTCAAGTACTTTGGCCACCAAATGAGTAGAGAGGACTCACTTGAGAAGGCCTTGATGCTAGGAAAGATTGAAGGCCAATAAGAAGGGGGTGGCAGAGAATGAGGTGGATGGATGGAACTGACGTGATGGGCGTAGATCTTGGCAGGCTGTGGAGGGTGCCAAATGACAGAGGAGCCTGGCGTGTGGTGGTCTATGGAGTCGCAAAGGGTCGGACTCAACTGTGCGACTGAGCAACAAGTGCTCTGTTGCTATCCAATTCAACAACTATCAAGAAATGGGCCCATCAATTATAATTGTAGTAGCATTAAGTTTACAGCAGTAGGGTGGCATATATCTCAAATTGTATACCCATGTATATTATTACATATACCCATGTGATAATAATTCTAAGCAGCAGTAGATAAAATTGACTTAATTAGTGTGCCTATCACAAAACAATGTATTTATAATAAACAGCACCATCAGTGGGGTACTTCCACAATCAAAAAAGATTAGAGCCTCAGCCTGACATGGTAAGCAATTTCTCCATAACCAAAGGAAATCTAAGGAACTCTGTTTCCAACACACCCTATTCTTTCTAGAACTGTATTTATAATGGACAGATTTTCCACCACAATTGTTTAAAAAAGGATTACATTGGCACCTCATACAATTTTAATCCGTTCCACGGGGCTCATTGTTGTACAAAACAATTGCTATGCGATACATGCATCATATAGCAATTTTCCCTATGGGATGCATCGTACAATGATTTTTTTGGCTAAGTGGTTTTTCCCATTGAAAAATTGTTGTACGATTTTTTCCATAGGGAAAATTGTTATGCGGGACGCCATTTCCCCCAAAAAAACCTAATTGTTATGCGATTTTGTTGTTATATGGGGTGATTGTTGTATGAGGTTCCACTGTAATTGTTGCATATAAATGAAGCCAACTCATTGCTTGCGAAAGTCGCTTTTTAAGCCCTCACATGGAAACAAACAAGCCATTGGTTTTCTACCGTAAGCAAAAAGGTCAGCCAGGTTCTGTCCCTTAGAAACCAGCTTGTGGACTCTACTTTGTATAGTGTGGACAGGCAAGGATGCGACACAGATGTTCTAACTGAGTGCACAACTTGCAGTAATTCCTTGGATTTCCTCCTCCCAACTCAAACAGTCAGCTTACTCGAAGTCTGGCGGTGGTACTCAAAGAAAGAAGGGAAATATAGCCGATATGTCTGGGAAGCCTAAATACATTCCTCTGCCATGTTGCTCAATGTCTTCTTTTATTCAACTTTCTAAACCAGACCTCCCTGGTATCAGGGTACAGGTGTCTTAGCATCTAAGGAACCAATCTCTGTGTTGGTAGGTGTCATGGCAGGCATGCTGATGTTTGCTCCCTGGCTTCAGCTAAGTATTAATATCTATCAAGTGGTGCACAAAAATGTGTGCTTATTAACATCGTTATAGTCCAGTGATGGCGAACATTTTAGAGACCGAGTGCCCAAACTCACCTTCACCACAGACTTAACAGGTTGCTGTCCATGCCGCACCCTCATGCCACATGTGAGGTGCCCGCCTTACTCCAGACAGGTGAGGGAGGAAGCACTCCCATTGGGCTGCTGGGCAGAGGTGTTAGGCAAACTCTGTGCTGGGGGGAGGGAAGAAGCACTCTCATTGGGCTGCTGGGCAGAGGGGCGGGTCGAACTCTGTGCTGGGGCGTCAACACATGTGTCCACAGAGAGGGCACTGAGTACCCCCTTTGGCACGCATGCTATAGGTTCGCCACCACTGTTCTAGTCCTAGAAATGGCAGGCAGTCAACCTAAACTCCACTTTCTGGCACAAATAAAATTCCCAAAGGGTGGGAGGGATGTTTGAAGCCCTCCCTTCAAACAAATAGATGTTTTTCACCACAGGTCTCTCTGCATGGAGATGAATACAGCAGATCGCCCTCATTAAACTATGGGGAAATGAAATACTTCCCTACTCCTCTGTGGAGGGGCAGGGAAAGTGTAACCTCTCCCCCACCATGACTGTTGTAGCAAGGTTAAAAAAATCGATTTTTTTCTTGTAGTATCAAAACCTTCTCAGTCAGTGCTGCATGGCAAACAAAGGATTATTTTACCTTTCTAACTGATGCAGCACTACAATGTTCAGCTAGGAGGAAGAAAACTAATTACACTTTTTTAGTGTAAGGGACCAAAGACAATGAAACAGCCGAAGGGTTGGCTTAACACAGGTTTATTGCATGATGATCCGGAGGAACATGTGGTAATGGCGGATGGGTAGCTCAATATATACAGCTGGCTATACATTTGAATGTGGCTCGTTGACAGACTATTGGTTGCTGCCTGCGTGACGTCGTAGGAGGTCACGCCCTTCTTGACCAGGTGAGGAAGTCGCGGGGAATCTTCCCGCGCTGCTGAACCAGGTGGCTGATGATCCATTAGAGCTGGACGCTCGCTACTGCCCTCTGGTGGTCACTAGCTCGCGTCCCCTTATTAGGCTTACATTGATACAGGTGATGGTTATAATGTTGCACACAGAAAGGTTACATTGATAACACATGGTAAAGGTACATTGTTAAAGGCACAGCTTTACAGAACACAACATCCCTCCCCCCTAGGATGAGACGAAGTCTCTCAGCCAAGATGGCTTGTTGCATGTGCGTTTGGGCCGTGAAGAGGGCTGCCCCCCCCCGGGGGCGTTATTGCTTCTTTGTTCCCTGGTCCCTTGTCCTGAAATGGGAGAGGGAGACTTGTTAGTGGCTTGCCGCTGTCTGGCGGTCTTAGGGGAAGGGAAAAACTCCATTGTGGGCAGACCGGGGGCCGTCGGGACTAACGGAAAACCCCTCTTCTCGCTTGGACGGGTGGGAGACCACTCCGAAAAAAAACCCCGGTTCTGAAAATCAAAATCTAAGTTGGTAGGGGTACCCGCATTTGTGGGGACTTTCCGCGAGATATGTATGGGGTCGGGTTCCTCCCCCTCGGAAAGATCCCCCAGGGTATCTACGAGGATATCCTCCTCCCCCTTGGTGGGGGCCCACGGTCCCCTTCTCCTCCCCCTTGGGCTAAACGGGTGGGGGAGAACCCTAACGCTGACTTATTTCCTGCGTGAACCGTGTCCTGCTCATCGGAGACTCTGCGTCGGAGCTGGTCTGCGTGCCGCCTCCATAGGAGCCCTGTGCTGGTTTCCACGCGGTACGACACGGGGCCGGTTTGTTCCACGACTACGCCCGGCACCCAGGCTGGGCCTGTGCTGGCGTAATTCCTGCAATGCACGGGGGCGCCTATGCTGAAACTCTTTGTAACTTCCAGCCCGATGTTCCTTCCTTTGTCCTCTACCCTCGTGGGGTCTAGCCTAGTAAGGATGGTGGTCAGCTTCCTGCGCATTAAGAGCTCTGCGGGGGAGTATCCTGACGCCAACGGGGTCACCCTGTACCCTAGCAGAAACTGACACACTTGTAGGTTCAAATCCCCTGGGCCCATGCGCCGCAACGCGTCCTTCGTGGTGCGGACGAGGCGCTCTACTTGGCCGTTGGTGGCCGGGTGAAACGGGGCGGAGGTAATATGCCGAACGGCGTTAATCTCCATGAATGCCTTAAACTCAGAGGACTAAAACAACTAGCGTTGTCGCTAATTAACATGTCGGGTATGCCGAACGTGGAAAAGAGCCTCCGCAAATGCCTAATGGTCTGGGCCGAGGAGGTGCTCGTGACTGGGATAACCTCCAACCATTTGGAGAAAGCGTCCACTACAAGGAGGAACAGGGTGCCTCTGAACGGGCCCGCGAAATCAACGTGCACCCGGGACCACGGCCCCTTAGCCGCGTCCCATTCCCTGTGGGGAAGGCGGGCCTCCTCCGGTCTGGAGCATTGGCAACTTTCGCAAGTGCCGACCATGTGCTCGATGTCGGCGTCTAGCTGGGGCCACCAGAAGTAACTCCGGGCCAGCGCCTTGGATCGCACGATGCCGGGGTGGCTGACGTGAAGCAGTTTGAGCACCCGCGGCCGAAGGGAAGTGGGAATCACCACCCGCTGCCCCCACAAGAGACACCCCCTCTCTAGGGACAGTTCTAGCTTTTTTCTGAAAAATGGAGCGAACTCCTCCGCTGGGGAGGATGTGGGCCACCCTTTCTGCAGCCAGGAGCTTACTGTCGCTAACGTTTTGTCTTTCTCTGTCGCTTTGGCAATGTCGGCGGGCACTACGGGGGGCGAATCCAGCACCTCTATCATGAGAACCTGATGGTCCCGCTCCCCCATGCTCACCTGGCTGGGCGTTAGGGGAAGGGGAGACCTAGATAGGGCGTCCGCATGGCTGATCTCTTTCCCGGGCCGGTAGACCAACGCGTGCTGATACGCGTTGAGAAAAATGGCCCACCTGAGCATCCTTGGGGACAGGATTTGAGGGGTGGGCTTATCCGCGGTAAAAATGCCTAGCAGGGGTTTGTGGTCCGTCACAATGGTGAAGGGGCGGCCATACAGAAAATCGTGAACTTTTTTCGCCCCCGAGACTATCGCTAAGGCCTCCCTGTCCGTCTGTGCGTAGTTTCTCTCTGTTTGGGACAGGGACCTGGAGTAAAATGCTATCGGGGCCGCCCTTCCGTTCTCCAGCACGTGGCACAGCACCGCCCCCACCCCCACTGGAGATGCATCACAGATCAGAACTACTGGGTGTTTGGGGTCGAAGTGGGTCAGTATGGCGTCGGACGCCAGGAGGCTTTTCAGCTCACTAAATGCCCTCTCTTGGTCATCACCCCACTTCCATGCCTGCTCTTTCTTTAGCAGCTTGTGTAGCGGTTCAGCCACCGCTGCCTTCCGGGGAAGGAAGGAGTGGTAAAAGTTGAGCAGCCCTAGGAACGACTGCAACTCGGGCTTGGAGGTGGGGCGGGGGGCTTTCTTGATGGCTGCCACCTTAGACTTGGATGGTTTTATCCCCTCAGGAGTCACACAAAACCCTAGGAATTCAACCTCGGTTGCGAAGAAGACGCATTTGTCCTTTCGCAACCTCAGCCCCGCCTTTTCGAATATAGTCAGGACCTTCCCCAACCTCTTGGCCAATTCCGCCCGACTCCCCCCTGTTATTAACACGTCATCAAAATAAGGCAACACCCCCTCCAGACCCTTCAGGAGGCGTTCCACGAGTGACTGGAAAATTCCTGGCGCCGAGTTCACGCCGAATTGGAGGCGCGTCACCTGGAACGCCCCCTTATGGGTGACTATGGTCTGCGCAGCAGCTGCAGCAGGAGACACCGTGAGCTGCTGGTAGGCCGGTGCTAAGTCAAGCTTAGCGAAACATTTCCCCCCATGTAACCTGGCCAGCAGATGGCTGACTACCGGCACCGGATATGCATTCGGACGGATCGCCTTGTTGATGGTGCACCTGTAGTCGGCGCATATGCGGACCTCCCCATTGGACTTAAGAGCAGTTACAATTGGAGTTTCCCACTCCGCAGAATCTACAGGCACAAGAATCCCCTGACCCACCAATTTGTCCAGTTCCGCCTCTATCTTGTCCTTGAGTGCGAACGGCACCCGGCGTGGTTTTAGGCGAACAGGGCGGACCTCCGGGTCCAGGTCGAAAGTCACTGGGGGCCCCTTGAATTTCCCCAGTCCCATTTTGAAGACTTCGGGGTGCGCCTCGCACACCTCCTGAATTGGGTCAGTCCCAACAGCGTGCATCCCCACGGCATGCACCCCCCAATGAACAAACCCAGGGGCTGGAACCATTGAGTCCCGAGGAGGCTGCAATTTCCTCCCTTGAGCACGACCAGGGGAAGGGACGCTGCGTGCTCCTTGAATTTGACCTGAAATTCTCCAACCCCCAACACTGGAATACTGTTCCCTTGCACGTCCCGTAACGTGGCCCTCAATGCTTTGAGCTTGGGCCGCTTTTGGGGGGCAATTCCGAAAAACTCCCTCTGGGAAATGATTGAATATGAGGACCCCGAGTCAATTTCCATCCTAATGGGCACCCCTTGGACTAGTACCTCAACAAAGTAGCGGGGGTGTCCCGTAGACACGCTGAACACTGGGGTGTCGTCCTCGCTGCCGTCGGCGATGCGGCCCACGCCGTCCTGCTTCCGCGTGGCCTGGGCGCTGTCTTTGGGTCTCGCTGGGCGGTCTCGTCCCGCGGAACGGTCTGGGGAGCTCCTCCGGGATTCGCGCTTCTTCCTGCACACCTTGGCGATGTGCCCGCGGCGGCCGCAGTTGTGGCACTCGGCCTTCCGGAAGGGGCATTTCACGCGGTCGTGGGCCGCGCCACAGCCGTCGCATCGTCGGCTCTCCTTCCGGACCCTCTGTACGTCCTCGTCGTCGCTGCTCTCTGTAGACGACCTCGAAGTTCGCCGGGCCGCCTGTACCGGAGCCTCTGCTTTGCTCGACTTTGGCCGCCAGTCCTGGAGTTCTTGGACCCCGGCCTTCGTAGCTTCTGCGGCCTGGGCCGCTCTGACGACCTCCTGCAGCGTGGGAGGCGGCTCTTGGTTCATTAATGTGCGCTGGGTTTCGGCGTCGTTCAGGCCGCACAGCACACAGTCTCGGAGGGTGATTTCGACGTTTTCCCATTTGCACGGGCCGGCCGCCAGCCGCAGGGCCGCCACGAACGCGGCGACCGTCTCTCCGGGCGCTTGGACTCGCCTCCAAAACGCACTCCGAGCGGGAAACATCGCCGTGGCGGGCCGGACGTGCTCACGCAGCAACTGCATGAGTTCCTTGGCTTTGAATTCGCTCACCCTCCTCGGTGCAATCAGGTCCACCAAGGTCCTTTTTGTTTCTTGTCCGAGCATTCTGGTGAAGATGGCCCTTTTCTTCGCCTCTTCCGTGACTTCGGACTCGATCAGTGCGGCCTGGAAGTCCATCTCGAAGATCTCCCAGTCGCCCGGTTTCCTGATTTCGAAACCGGCGCATGTCTTGGTCCCGTGGGCTGCCATCCCACCTTCGTCGCCAATTTAGTGTAAGGGACCAAAGACAATGAAACAGCCGAAGGGTTGGCTTAACACAGGTTTATTGCATGATGATCCGGAGGAACATGTGGTAATGGCGGATGGGTAGCTCAATATATACAGCTGGCTATACATTTGAATGTGGCTCGTTGACAGACTATTGGTTGCTGCCTGCGTGACGTCGTAGGCGGTCACGCCCTTCTTGACCAGGTGAGGAAGTCGCGGGGAATCTTCCCGCGCTGCTGAACCAGGTGGCTGATGATCCATTAGAGCTGGACGCTCGCTACTGCCCTCTGGTGGTCACTAGCTCGCGTCCCCTTATTAGGCTTACATTGATACAGGTGATGGTTATAATGTTGCACACAGAAAGGTTACATTGATAACACATGGTAAAGGTACATTGTTAAAGGCACTGCTTTACAGAACACAACAACTTTCCCTCACCTCCACAGTGTTTCAATGCAATACACGACATGCTGAAGGAGCCTTTGACAACTGTATGGCTCCCATATGCACCATTCCTGGTGTGCACAGGAATTAGGAACAGTACATATGGGATCACAACAAAAAAGCAGAACACGCTTGTTTACGGGGAAATCAGGGTGCTCCACAATGAGATGTGGCTACTAGAGGCTAGAGTGACTCCAAGAGTTCCAACAAGCAGGATAAATGCCCCATCTGGACATGTTCTCAAATTCAGAAGCTGTATTTTTAGGGCAAGCAGAACATGACATAAGGGAGCTACCAGGCACTTAGACATTTGCTGGGAGTGCTTACTTTGTCAGGCTTTTTTGCCCATTTGGTCAGTTGCTTGGGAGAAAGATTATTGTTGGAAATCTGGACTTGGCCCACTCTGCTCCATATCTACCGGTACATACTGATGTTGCGCAGTTTCTTACAGAGATTTTTGTCTGGCTTAGTGGCATTTTTATTAGCAGCATAATATCTTGTGTTTTGAAATGCTGGAGTGTGATTTTTAAATGAGAACATTTTATTAGCTGCCTCAAACCACTGCAGGGAGAAGAAACACTCACATAAATATATGTGTGTGTGTTGTGGAATAGAAATTTTCATTCCAAGGACCTACTGGGAGTTCATGGAATTTGTAACATAAAATTGACTCTAGGTGTATTCTGGGTGCTAAATGGATTTTTAGAGGAATGAGGAACAAGAGAAGTGTAAATTCTAGTACATTTAGAAATTAGAACAGAATAATGAGGTGGGGCTTCAAGTGGCTCATGCGCTGACTGGGAGGCAGAAGGTCAGCAGTTCGATTCCCGAGTACTGCAGGACAGAATAAGCTCCCGTCTTTGTCCCAGCTCCTGCCAACCTAGCAGTTCGAAAACAAGAAATTGTAAGTAGATAAATAGGGACCACTTTGGTGGGAAGGTAACAGCGTTCCGTGTCGTCGTGCCTGCCACATGACCATAGAAAAGTCTGTAGAAGCAGACAGCGCTGGCTCTTCGGCTTTGAAACAGAGATGAGCACTGAACCCTAGTCGGATACAACTGGCTTTCGAGCAAGGGAAACCTTTACCTTAAATTTAAAAATCCTAAATATGCCTATTTGAATGTCTGCTCTTGATAAAATCAATTAATTTAGGAGAAACTTGTTAAGAACTGGCACATTAATGTGAAATACTGTACAGTACACCACTATTCCTTTTAATTCCTTTTAATGGGACAAAGGTCCTTTCTTCAAATGTACTTTCCCCACTTTGGGCTCTGCCTTGCCCCAAATTTTCTTTTCAATTGGTGCCACACCTCAGTAATAACAGTTTATCAGTGCAGGTTCTTGCACAAAACTGGTGCTCACTTGCAGCCCATATGGCTGCCACATCAAGAAGCAGGCTGTGTCCATAAAAGCTTATGCCCTCATAAGTATTTGGTCTTTAAGTTGCTATGAGACTCTTCACTGTTAATGAAGCACGTGTGTGTCTCTCTTGCTCCCTTTCTTCTCCTTGGACAAACTACAACACTTTACATTCCCTCATATATTACTGCAGTAGGCTATAACATGATGCTACACCATATTGTGTCACTGGGTTCCCATGGTGCAAACCATGGTGGAAGCAATTGACTTTTCTTTCACATTGAAAAAAGGTAAGCACTGCTTTCAGATTGCTAGACCCACCAGCCTAAAAAAATAAAGGGCAAGCAAAGCAGGAGATGAACTACCTTCACTTAGTAATCAGAGTTCTGCAATTAATGACAATGTTGTAAGTGCCAAGATTCATAACAATACATTAGAAGTCCCTGATGTCTGTATATTTTACAAACCTAGAGCTTGAATAGGGACTGCGGTGGCTTAGTGGTTAAGACACTGAACTTGACCTGAGTGCTGAATGGTGGGAGTGAGCTGCTGTCTCTATCCCAGCTCCTGCCAACCTAGAAGTCCAAAATAAAGTAGATAAAGAGGTACTGCTTTGACAGGAAAGGTAACAGCATCTAGTCATACCTTCCACATGACAAGGAAAATGTCTGCAGACACAGACAGCGCTGGCTCTTTGGCTGTAAATGGAGCCAAAGAGCCAGCGCAGAGTCAGATATTACTGGATTCTGAGCATGTGAGACCGAGAGCTTGAATCCATTCATTAAACAAATTATCCTGAAGCTTATTCACCTGTTTAAAAAACAATCTCTCCATCTTTGTCTCATGAGAATATTTAACTTTCAAGAATCCAGAGATAGTGAACAGTAAACTTCATTTTACACTTCACAAATAAAAGCAGCATCACAAAAACAAAAACAAACAGTGTACTAACCTCAGGGCTAAAATCGCCCAACACTCACACTGACTTAGGGTATCAATACAGAATAGCCCCAACCTATTCCTGAAAAATAAATATTTTGCAGGTGCCCATTCGACTTGGGGAAGGAGAACAGAAGGCACAGCAACCAAAGGTGGGCAGAGCACAATGCAAAAGTGACTATTTATCCTGTTTGGGGGGTGGGATGGAAAGGAACAGACAAGCAGTGAATCAAGCATTCAGTAATGCAGAGATTTTCTACCTCTATTAAGAGGGAGGCAGGACTGGGATAGCTAGAGGTAGCCTGTGCCAGAGGTGGTAAAATGCTTCACTTGGCTTGAATGAGTTGGCCTTGAGTCAAGATTAATGTCATGCGTAGTTTAGCCTTCAGAAGAAGCATTACTTCTGTGGGCAAGAGAAGGGTTATTGTCTTGTTTAATACAAGACAGTCTTGTTGTCTGTTTTTTATGCATAAGGAGGCTTTTAAATAAAAGCAGCCTTATAATTATGAATTCTTGGTTCACGAAAATGTTTTTTAATTGGACCATTCACTCTATTAGATGTTGTAGCCCTGGAAACTACCTCTTCTGCAGCTATGAGTTCTCCTTTAAATGCCAACAACTAGGCTAAATCTCTCAGAAATTGGCAAACTGTATTGACATCGACCCCAGTTAGTCTTTACTATGAAGTCATTTCCTTCCATCTTTTGGTTCCTTGACTTTAAAATCTTATGTTTAGAAGAATCTGTGAGTCAATTATGTTTGCCCATGGTCTTTTACAGACCCTGATCACATATTTGTCAATGATCTACATACCTTAGGCTCTTTCCATTTATCTTTTATATCTTATGTTGAATATTTAAAGACAACCAAATGTACAATCAGAAATCTGAAGTATTTCGGAGTCAAACAAAAAGGAGACTAAATTATCACATTCATCTCATCAAAACAATTACTGCTGATAAAGTTAGTATCTTGTACCCATTCCAATATAGAATGTGCATTTACAGTCTGATTTTATTATAATTCTATTCCATATTCTCTTCCTCCATTGACTTAAGTTTTGATAAGTAAGCAGATTTCCATGGTTTTACTAGAAATATAAATTCTGCAGTTAACACAGGCAACCACCAGTTACATATTTCACTCATAATGTTCCCAAATGTTCATAACTGGCTAGTATAATATAAATCAGCAATTCCCAAACGTTTATTCTCCACTTTTTTAAAATATGAAATGTACTCTCATGTATATCTTTCCTTTACCATCATGGAAGCATTTTAAAAATAATCATTTGTAATTTTAAAAAAATCAGCAATCCCTAGCCTGACAGAAGCACCTGCTCTACATAGATAGACAGACAGACAGACAGACAGACAGACAGACATATAACTTATGGGTTATTGTTAATGTATTTATTATATTGTATTGTTTGATTTGTATTGCATGTTTTTTCTTGTTGTATGCCAGATGAGAGAGAGAGGCAGGCAGGCAGAGATTATGGGTTATTGTGAATGTATTTCTTATATTGTATTGTTTAATTTATATTGTGTGGTTTTTCTTGTTGTACGCCAGATAAAGAGAGATAGAGAGAGAGATTATGGGTTATTGTTAATGTATTTATGTTGTAATGTTTAACTTGTATTGCATGTTGTTTTTCTTGTTGCTGTACACCTCAGACCACAGATAGATAGATAGATTATGGGTTATTGTTAACATATTTCTTATATTGTATTGTTTGATTTGTATTGTATGTGGTTTTTCTTGCTGTTCTACACCACAGACCATAGATAGATAAATAATGGGTTATTGTTAATATATTTCTTATATTGTATTGTTTGATTTGTATTGTAGGTGGTTTTTCTTGCTGTTCTACACCACAGACCATAGATAGATAAATAATGGGTTATTGTTAATATATTTCTTATATTGTATTGTTTGATTTGTATTGTATGTGGTTTTTCTTGCTGTTCTACACCACAGACCATAGATAGATAGATAATGGGTTATTGTTAATATATTTCTTATATTGTATTGTTTGATTTGTATTGTATGTGGTTTTTCTTGCTGTTCTACACCACAGACCATAGATAGATAAATAATGGGTTATTGTTAATATATTTCTTATATTGTATTGTTTGATTTGTATTGTATGTGGTTTTTCTTGCTGTTCTACACCACAGACCATAGATAGATAAATAATGGGTTATTGTTAATATATTTCTTATATTGTATTGTTTGATTTGTATTGTATGTGGTTTTTCTTGCTGTTCTACACCACAGACCATAGATAGATAGATAGATAGATAGATAGATAGATAGATAGATAGATAGATAGATAGATAGATAGATAGATAGATAGATAGATAGATAGATAGATAGATAGATAGATAGATAGATAGATAGATGTTGCACAATATCGTGCCAGAAAGGCTAATTTAAATCTAGTGGCCTAAAACGGGGAGTGAACCCCTGCCTAAGAGCTGGTCTGTGGCAAGTTCTCTGGCAGTGCCTTCCTCCCTGGATCCCTCCGTCCTTGGGGCGGGAGGGGAAGAAGGGAGGGAGGGAGGGACCCCCACCTCAAGGGACAGGCAGGCGGACTTACCACCCGGATACCTACATGCAGAGGCCAGAGCGCCCTTAGACCGGCTCAGGGGCTTCCTGAGGCCTTCCATCCCCACTCTTCCAAGCGGCGGCAGCTTCGCCACCTTCGCCTGCTTCTCTACCTCTTGGCAAACGCACACTGACTGACGAAACGCTGCCCCCTACAGGGCTACAGCGGGCGGCGCGGGCGGGAAGGTCCCTGCGTTTCTCTCGGAGCTTTTGCCTAGACGCGCCACAGGGGCCGGGGGGGGGCGGGGGGCAGAATTTCCCAATGGATGCCATGGTGACTGTGGCGCAAAGTTGCAGCAATAAAATCATCCCGCCGGCCGCCTTCCCCTTCCTTCCAATCTAGTATGTCCAACTCTTATTTAACAACAAGTTCGAGGCCCGCCTCTTCCCAGCTCCCTGCCGCCAAGAGAGGCGAGAAAGAGACCTCCACCGGCTCCAATACCTGCCCGTCCATTACAAAATAAAAGAGAGAGAAGGCGGCTCCCTGCTGTCTTTTTCACCCAGCCACTCGAAGGGAGGGTACGGAAAGATAATCACATTTTTACTACTCTTTCCACCCCAATCTAGCACCCAAAAGCTGCTGAAGATCGGCATAAGTCGCCCCCTTCCCGCCCGCCCCCTTGTTCTGTTGTCCTACATGTAGCTCGAAAGCAAGAAATTGCTGCAAGTAGATAAATAGGGACCACTTCGGTGGGAAGGTAAACAGCACTCCGTGCAATCTGGTGTCTAGTCATGCCTGCCACATGACCACGGAAATGGCTGCAGAAGCAGACAGCGCTGGCTCTTTGGCTTTGAAACAGAGATGAGCACTGTAGCCTAGAGTCGGGTACAACTGGCTTTCGAGCAAGGGAAACCTTTACCTTTACCTATACGGTTGGCTATGGGTCACTCGTTTTTTGGGAATGTGTAAAAAAAACATGGGGGACTGCATTGGTCAAGTGGTTAAGACGCTGACTAGGAGGCGGAAGGCCAGCAGTTCAAAACCTGAGTACCGCTTGACGGAATGAGCACCAGCTCCTGCCAACCTAGCAGTTCGAAAGCAAGACATTGCAAGTAGATAAATAGGTACCATTTCGGTGTGGGAAGTTAAACAGTGTTCCGTGCACTTCGGTGTCTAGGCATGCCTGCCACATGTCCACGGAAACGTCTGCAAACGCAGACAGCGCTGGCTCTTCGGCTATAAACAGAGATGAGCACTGAACCCTAGAGTCGGATACGAATGGCTTTCGAGCAAGGGTGACCTTCACCATTACCTAAAAAAATAGATTTGCTGCCTGAAGTGGTTAAGACGCTGAACTTGATAACTGGAAGGCCAGAGTTTGAGACCCAAGTACTGCATGATGGAGTGAGCTGTCTGTCCCAGCTCCTGCCAACCTAGCAGTTCGAAAGCAAGAAATTGCAAGTAGATTAATAGGTACCACTTCAGTGGGAAGGTAAAGAGTGTTTCGTACACTACGGTGTCTACACCTGCCTGCCACATGTCCACAAAAATGTCTGCAGATGCAAACAGTGCTGGCTCTTCAGCTATGAAACAGAAATGAGCACTGAACCCTAGAGTCGGGTATGACTGGCTTTTGAGCAAGAGCCAACCTTACCACTTAAAAAAATCATCAGGCTAGGTGGCACAAACCTTCCATCCCTAACTTTTTGTATCACCTCCTGTGGAAAAAAGTTCTAGTGAGCATTAACCCCTGGCAAATGTTTGTGCCTTTTTTTTTCTTTATTAAAGGCCTGCAAATGACAAAAGGGAGCTCATAAATTAAGAAAGTTATATGTCCTGAGCACATTTACAAAAAAGAAGGGTATAATTAAAAGGAATGGAGAATTTAAAAACACACATAGGAACTGGAGGAATTCCAATTTATGCAGCCTGTGTTATATGTTTACAGGTCTGTTCAATTATATTAGACGTACATTTTTTTTTAATTGCTGCTGTCTTTTTAATGAAAGATAAACATTTTGATTAGATGGCCTTCGGTACATATTCTCTAATAGATTATAATGAATTTGTAACTGTCTGTGCCTTATTATGTTGATAATTATAATGACAAGAATACAGTTCAAATACACACAAGCTCCTTTGATCTCAATTTGCAATTTCAAATAGGTGTGTTGAACCGGAATGCTAGGAGAAGAATGAAATGTTTCTCTAGCAGCTTTTCAGAATATCCAGATAAGGCTACAACTTTCCACTCAGCTGAATTCTGGTTAAAATGGCCCACAGAAAAAAGGGTACTCCTTGCGTCTCATTTCTAGTCTAAGAGCCAAGGGCTTTGCAGGGTTTGAAAAATATTTCCCATCACTCCAATCCACTTATGTAAGCAATCAAAGATGTTTTTAAAGTTGGCTCTTTGTCTGAGCGGTAACTGTGGCAATATATGGTTTTTGAATTTAAAATGTTCAAAATCAATAATAGTCTACCGTCTAAAGCATAATGGTATAATTAGTAACAGTGCCTGTGGTGAAAGATATGATTAGTTAACATTGCAGTACATAAGCAAAACCCATAAGCACCCAATATCTTTGTTAGGACCAACTAAAACTCCACAAAGATATGCAAGTTCCCTCAAGAACTCTTACCACACTGGATACAAACAATACTTCCAGACATTTTAGTAAACGCTTTGTTTTGAGTTTAGCAACTTGCAGCACAGACATGAATGAGCATCGTTATCCTTTAAACATCATCCAGTCATCCAGCAAAAATAGGGGAGGCCATCACCCACTGGTGACTTTATAGGTACAATGCAATAGGCATACCTGTCAACCGCAGCTCCGGACAATCCGGGACCTGCGCAGAACGGTTCTGCGCAAGTCGCCCTCTACACATGCGTAGAAGGCTTTTACGCTTGCGTAGAACCCTTTTACGCATGCGTAGCCTTCTACGCAAGCATAGAAGGGTTCTATGCAAGCGTAAAAGCCTTCTACGTATGCGTAGAAGGCGACTTGCGCAGAAGGGATGCGCAGTACCTCTCCCCCCCCCCGCTGCCAATTTCCGGGAAATGGCGCAAATCAGCGACGAAAAAATGGGAAATCCCGGCCAATCTGGGAAGGTTTACAGGTATGGCAATAGGTGGGTGCAAGAACAGCACTTCCTGTAGAAGAGGATTTCACACAAGAACATGCTACAATTTGGAGTTCTATACCAAAGACATGCTTTGTGAAAGGAGCCTTGTGTCAAGACAAAATGAAAGGGACTGGGTTTTTGTTATGTATGTATGTATGCATGCTCATTATACTGTAAAGGCAAGAATGTAACCACTCCAGATACAAACGATACCAGCTGTAAAAGAACGCGAGCAGACAGCCCATAGAGGGCAGCTGCGAGCGTTCAGCCTCACATGGTTCACATTGCTCAATCACGGACAGCCGCGGGAAAACCTTCCCCGCATTCAGCAGCAGAAGAAAGAGGCGTGCCTGGGCGAGGCCATGCCGGTAGCAGCCAATCAGCTACCGTGCTACAAGATTCAAATGTAGAGAGCTACTGTATATATTGAGATGTATCACCGCCATTACCTCATGCTTCACTGGAACCTCATGCAATAAACCTGTGTTAAACCAACCCTTTGGTTGTCCGGTTGTCTTTGGTCCCATACACTAAATTGGCGACGAAGGTGGGATATGGCTGCCCACGGGACCAAGACATGCGCCGGCTACGTGATCAAGAAGCCGGGAGACTTGGAGCTGTTTGAGATAGACTTCAACGCAGCGCTGGTGGAGCTCGAAGTCTCAGATGAGGCCAAAAAGAGGGCCATTTTCGTCCGCATGCTCGGACACGAGACCAAGAGGACCTTGGTGGACCTGATTGCGCCGAGGAAGGTGAGCGACCTCAAAGCCACAGAGCTCCTGGCGGCGTTGCGCGCCCATCTACGGCCAGCAATAGCGATGTTCCCCGCTCGGAGCGCGTTCTGGAGGCGAGTCCAGGCACCTGGGGAATCGGTCGATGAGTTCGCCGCGGCCCTGCGGTTGGCCGCCGGCCCATGCAAGTGGGAGCTCCCCGAAATCACCCTCCGGGACTGCCTACTCTGCGGTCTGAGGGACACAGAGACTCAGCGCGCGCTGATGAAAAGGGAGCCGCCTCCCTCCTGGCAACAAGTCCTCGACACGGCACAGGCCGCGGAGGCTACTTCTGCCGGGGTGCACGAGCTTCAGGACTGGCGCCCGAAGACCGCCAAGGCAGAGAGCTCGGTGCGCGCGGCCCGGCGAGTTTCGAACTCGTCTGCGGAGAGCGGCGACGACGAGGACGTCCGGAGGGTCCAGAGAGAGGGCCGGCGCTGCGACGGCTGCGGCGCCGCCCACGCCCGCGCCAAATGCCCATTCCGCAAGGCCGAGTGCCACAACTGCGGCCGGCGCGGGCACATCGCCAAGGTCTGCCGGAAACGGCGCGAGGCCACCAGGAGTTCTCCAGACCGCTCGGCGAGGCAGGACCGCACCACGAGGCAGGACCGCACCACGAGGCCAAAGGACGGCACCCGGACCACGAGGACGCGGGACGAAGTAGGGCGCATCTCCGACGACAGCGAGGACGACGCGCCGGTTTGCAGCATTTCCACGGAGCACCCCCGTTACTTCGTTGAGGTAGTAATACAAGGGGCCCCTGTTAGAATGGAGGTGGACTCGGGTTCTTCATACTCCATTATTTCCCAGGGGGAGTTTATGAAAATCGCCCCCCACATGCGGCCCAAGCTCAAGGCGTTGAGGGCCACACTGAGGGACGTGCAAGGGAACCGCATCCCAGTGTTGGGGGTTGGGAAGTTCCGGGTTCAGTTTAAAAAGCACACCGCAGCGCTTCCCCTAGTCGTCCTCAAGGGAGGTAAATGCAGCCTCCTCGGGACTCAATGGTTCCAGCCCCTGGGATTGTTCATTGGGGGGGTTCACGCCGTGAAAGCACACGCCGCCGGGACTGATCCAATACAGAGCGTGTGCGATGCGCACCCCGAGGTTTTTAAAAAGGGGCTCGGGAAATTCAAGGGCCCCCCAGTGACTTTCGACCTGGACCCTGAAGTACGTCCAATCAGACTTAAACCGCGCAGAGTGCCTTTCGCACTAAGGGACAAAATAGAGGCGGAGTTGGACAAGTTGGTGGGCCAGGGGATTCTTGTTCCTGTTGATTCTGCGGAGTGGGAAACTCCAATCGTAACAGCGCTCAAGGCCAACGGGGAGGTCCGCATATGCGCTGATTACAAGTGCACCATCAATAAGGCGATCCGCCCTAATGCGTATCCGGTGCCGGTAGTCAGCCACTTGTTGGCCAGGTTACACGGGGGGAGGTGTTTCGCTAAACTCGACCTGGCCCAAGCCTACCAGCAACTCCCAGTGACCCCCGCCGCAGCTGCTGCGCAGACCATAGTCACCCACAAAGGGGCGTTCCAGGTATCGCGCCTCCAATTCGGCGTGAATTCGGCGCCCGGGATCTTCCAGTCACTTGTGGAACGCCTCCTGAAGGGGTTAGAGGGGGTGTTACCCTATTTTGATGACGTATTGATTACAGGGGGGAGCCGGGCCGAGTTAGCAACAAGGTTGGGAAAGGTCCTGACTATATTCGAAAAGGCGGGGTTGCGGTTGCAAAAAGACAAATGCGTCTTCTTCGCTACAGAAGTTGAGTTCCTAGGGTTCCGTGTCACGCCCGAGGGAATAAGGCCAGCACAATCCAAGGTAGACGCCATCAAGAAGGCCCCTCGCCCCACCTCCAAGCCCGAGTTGCAGTCGTTCCTCGGACTGCTCAATTTCTACCACTCCTTCCTCCCGCGGAAGGCAGCCGTGGCAGAACCGCTACACAAATTGTTAAAAAAGGACGAGGCATGGAAGTGGGGCGACGACCAGGAGAAGGCCTTCAATGACCTGAAGCGACTCCTGGCATCAGATGCCGTACTGACCCACTTCAATCCCAAACGCCCAGTGGTCCTGATTTGCGATGCATCCCCGGTGGGGGTGGGGGCGGTGTTATGCCATGTGCTGGAGAACGGTAGGGAGGCCCCGATAGCGTTCTACTCTAGGTCTTTGTCCCAAGCGGAGAGAAACTATGCCCAGACAGACAGGGAAGCACTAGCAATAATTGCGGGGACCAAGAAATTTCATGATTTTGTGTACGGCCGCCCCTTCACCATAGTGACTGACCATAAGCCTCTGCTAGGCATCTTCACCGCAGATAAGCCCACACCCCAAATCCTGTCCCCGAGAATGCTCAGGTGGGCCATCTTTCTCAACGCGTATCAACACGCGTTGGTATACCGGCCCGGGAAGGAGATCAGTCATGCCGACGCCCTGTCGAGGTCCCCCATTCCCCGGGATTGCTGCCACGTGGGCGGAGTAGAGAGGGACCATCAGGTCTTAATGATAGAGGTTCTAGACTCCCCTCCAGTAGTACCGGCCGACATCGCCAAAGCGACAGGCAAGGACAAGACGCTGGCCACAGTTTGCTCCTGGGTACAGAAAGGGTGGCCTGTGTCTTCCCCAGCAGCGGAATTCGACACATTTTTCAAAAAGAAACTAGAGTTGTCCCTAGAGAGGGGTTGCCTTTTGTGGGGACAGCGGGTAGTGATCCCCACGCCTCTCCGGCCGAGGGTGCTTAAACTGCTGCACGTCAGCCACCCGGGGATCGTCCGCTCAAAGGCGCTGGCCCGCAGTTACTTTTGGTGGCCCCAGCTAGACGCCGACATTGAACACATGGTCGGCACTTGCGAAGCGTGCCAAAGCTCAAGGCCAGAAGAGGCTCGCTCGCCACCTAGGGAGTGGGACACGGCTAGGGGCCCCTGGTCCCGGATACATGTAGACTTTGCTGGCCCGTTCAGGGGAACGCTTTTTCTCCTCGTGGTGGACGCGTTCTCCAAGTGGTTGGAGGTCATTCCAGTCTCGAGCACCTCCTCGGCCACAACAATTAAACAGTTAAGGAGGGTCTTTTCCACGTTCGGTTTACCCGACACCCTCGTCAGCGATAACGCTAGCTGTTTCACGTCCGCCGAGTTCGGGGCATTCATGGAGCGAAACGCCATTCGGCACGTCACCTCTGCCCCCTTTCACCCGGCCACCAACGGCCAAGTAGAGCGCCTCGTGCGCACCACGAAAGACGCCCTGCTGCGCATGGGCCCCGGAGACCTCGACCTGAAATTGTGCCAATTCCTGCTAAGATACAGGGTCACCCCATTAGCATCAGGGTACTCCCCCGCGGAGCTGTTGATGCGCAGGAAGCTGGCCACGGGAATCTCCAAGCTAGACCCTACGAGAGTAGAGGACAAAGGGCGGAACATAGGGGTGGTACCCACAAAGAGTTTCAGCGTAGGCGCCCCGGTGCATTGCAGGAACTACGCCAGCGCGGGGCCAGCCTGGGTGCCGGGCACCGTAGTAGAACAAACCGGCCCCGTCTCATACCGCGTAGAGACCAGTACAGGCTTCCTGTGGAGGCGGCACGTGGACCAACTCAGGCGCAGGGTCCCCGGAGAGCAGGACGAAGACGAGGATAGTATCGAATCAGCGTTAGGGTACTCCCCCACCCGCTTATCCCAAGGGGGAGGAAAAGGGGAGCATGGGTCCCCACCAAGGGGGGAGGAAAGGGAATCGATCCACAGAAATCTTTTGCGGGAGTCCCCGAAAAAATGGAAGAGCCCCGACCACACACATACCCCGCAGGAGTTTCCCCGAAACACAGATGCCCATAGAAGCTTAGACGTTGATTTACAGTACCAGGGGGAGTTAGCGGAGTGGTCCCCCACCCGTCCTAGCGAAAAGAGGGGTTTCAGTTCAGCCCCTGGTACCTCCAGTCCCAGTAGCCCCTGTGAGTCAGAATGCGATATAGCGCCATTTCCCCGGAGACCGACACCCCCAAGACGGGAGGCGTCAGCGAGTCCGCCCACCACAGTCTTAAGGTCCCCCGAGCAGGAATCAGAAGGTAGCCGAACCACAAGGGCGACCTCATCGGTCCCGCGGTTCACAATAGGAGGGTCCCCGGGGTCAGAGAGCAACAGGCAGGGGTTCACCTCCCAACTATTCATTCCTTTCCCATCCCCGGGCGCGAGGCAGGCACGGACGCCCCACAGAGCCACTAACGAATCCCCGTTTCCTGTTGCAGGACAAGCACCCGCGGAGTCAGGGATCACAGGCTCTCCAGTACTAGGTCAGACGCAAGCGCGTCCCAAGCGCACGTGCGGCAAGCCACAATGGTTGCGGGACTTCGTCCCATCCTAGGGGGGAGGGATGTATGTATGTATGTATGCATGCTCATTATACTGTAAAGGCAAGAATGTAACCACTCCAGATACAAACGATACCAGCTGTAAAAGAACGCGAGCAGACAGCCCATAGAGGGCAGCTGCGAGCGTTCAGCCTCACATGGTTCACATTGCTCAATCACGGACAGCCGCGGGAAAACCTTCCCCGCATTCAGCAGCAGAAGAAAGAGGCGTGCCTGGGCGAGGCCACGCCGGTAGCAGCCAATCAGCTACCGTGCTACAAGATTCAAATGTAGAGAGCTACTGTATATATTGAGATGTATCACCGCCATTACCTCATGCTTCACTGGAACCTCATGCAATAAACCTGTGTTAAACCAACCCTTTGGTTGTCCGGTTGTCTTTGGTCCCATACACTAAAGTTTTGTTCTGAGAAAATGTGTGAGAAGAATATTTCAGTTGATTAAAAGCATCTCTTTCCCTATACATATACCTGTATTGTGTTGCAGTTGAGCAGATTTCATTTTTCATTGCTTTCTCCCCTAAGAAGGCTTAACTGGACAGTGATAAATGTCAACACTGTCAATGTATAGGAGAGGGGGAAAGCCATAAATGCTGTAAGGTACAATTGTATGAAACACTATTTCTCAGAAACAGATTAGCTACCACAAGTAACACACTGAACTTGTTTTTCAGTTGTCTACTGAAGCAGTTCCCTTAACCTTTACTGTTGAATGCCAAGAGCGATGCTGTCCTTAGAAACAGTTCCTAATGGGGGTATTAAACCCAGTGATTTAAAAACAAAACCAGTTTTAACTTTTAAAAAAACAGGCTATGATGGTAGCAGATGCTTTTGCCTTGCAGCTTCAATCCTTGGAGCATTCAATAAAACAACAATATGAATCTTGTGTTTTTAAGTCCAGTCACCAAAAGCTAATTTGCATACACAGAGGTGAGAGCCACTTCTGCTATGATTCTCAGCATACCCGTCAAGCGCGGCTCCTGGAAATAAGGGAACTGTTCTGGCCCGGGTGCGCATGTTCTGTAACAACTCATCTGTGCATGTGCAGAACCCCTCTGCACATGCGCAGAACCCCTCTGTGCACATGCAGAGCCCATTTGCGATGAGCACATGTGCGCAGTAAGCCCGTCGTTCAAATACGGGACGGTGGCCGGAAAGGGGAGGAATGGGCGGAGAAATGCGGGAAATCCCGGCCAATCCGGGATACTTGACAGGTATGATTCTCAGATGCTTTCCTTAGTCAAGGATTATCCTCTTCTTATTCACCAACTATTTCTAGTGTCTGTTTCTAGCTTAAAAGTGATTACTGTAAATTTGAAAATTAAAACTATGTTGTGTGGAGAAAGCTGCTCTGTATCTGAAGACAGGGCTCTCTTGGAGCATTTATCAACTGTAAACAACTGAACAGATTTTGGAAATTCCTCCAAATAAAAGAGGTAAGGCTTACAACATCCACCCTGCCATGGAGTGCCGTTAGGGACATGCCAAGCCAAGCAGAGGAGACAAGGATTGAGGTGGCGGCAGCGGAAGCAGCAGCTGGAGCGAGGTCAGGAGCTGGATGATTTGGTGCCGCGGGCGGTAGGTTGAGAACTTCTGGCCTATGGAGTTGAAAACCTGCCGAAGTGTTTAAACCAAAAAATTGCATGCTTAATTATACATTATGTAGTTCCCAATATTTGAATTGCTTTGCACCTAGGGAAATCTAATATAAACACAGGAATATATTGATGGCTAGACAAGCTCCAAATGGATGATATTGATGTCATGAGAGGTAGAGACAGACAGACTTTGTGGAGGCATCCACAGACAATGCACATTATAGGAGTTAGAGGCATCATTCAGGAATACCCAGGTATAAAGGAGAATGCAGACAAAACAGTGGTGCTAGAAGCCTTTGAACTACTCCTCATAGGAAGCAACATTTACCACATAATCTATGAAACAAATATTGAGTTAGCATATTAACTGCATGGAATAAAAGAAACCGTATCAATACTCCAAATGTAGAAATCCCTCAACTTTTCTGACCTGAAAGCATATATCAGCATACTGCTCTTGGTGGGAGAAGAAGAAAAATGGGAAAAATACATCCTATGGCTTTGTTGTCCAACAATCAGAACACCTAGCAATGGGAAAGTAGTACAGTATGTCCAATTTTCTTCTCCCTGCATAGCAAGTTGGCATACTACAGGAGGCCTTGGCATTGAGTTTTTTAAAAGCTTCTGCTTCAGAGCAATAGCAAGACTGAAGAGATTTTTTCACTCCTAAGGTTTTTGAGATTCAACAATAAAGCAAGAATGATGCTCAGTGACTGATAAATTGACTGCATTTTGGGGAACTGCGGACTATGTTTTTTTGAGCAGCCCGAGATGGGCACTTATTAATGAACACCTAACTGACTTCAGAAATAAATGGCTGGGGGCGTGGTTAAGTTGACGACGAGTTAACACACTTTTTTTGTGGGCTCGCGCTTTTCAATGAGGAATTAAATGAGAAATTAAATCTGAATACAAATAATTTCAAAAGATTCTACATAAGGAAAGTGTAAAGATCCAGCAAGTAAAAATTTGAACTGAAGATCGAAGTTTGAGAGCGGATTTGGCTGGGGGGGCAAGCGGTGAAAGCCGCAACTCTCCCAGCGGTTCCACGGCGAACGGGATCGAGGAGATTGGAGTAAGAAGCTGTAAGTTTACTGAAATTAAGATTGCCGGCTGCGTTGCGGACGGGGGTGGATTGGAAAACGGAACGAAGGAAGGCAAGTGATTGAAGGATCAAGGACGTGAAAGAAAGTAAGACGGTGGGAAAGGAGGGATAATGGCGGTGGTGGTGGCAGAAAGCGAAACTTAAAGAGGGGAAACAACGGTAGAAGCTTTTGGAGTTTTGCGGACGGGAGAGAAAGGAAGGAAGGGGGACAAGAAGGTGAAGATTTTGGAGTGAAGGGACGGAGATTAAAGGCGATTGGAGGTTTTGGAGAAGAAGGGAGGAGGGACACCCCGCGAAGCCGCAGCCGGTGCAGAAGATGTGGCTGGCGTTCGCGCCAGAGGACTAAATAGATATGTGCTGGATCACTTTTTTTTCCCTTTTTAAAAATACAATTTAAGTATTCCTTTTTCTTGACTTTTGCCTGAGTCCCTGTTTTGCCCCTTCTTCTCCGTCTTCTTCCTTCTTCCTTGCAAGAGTTTGGATATTAGTCCCTGGATAGCACTGGGGGATTTGCTTATTGGAACATTGTTATAAGGTGGATTACAATAAACCATTGCCAACTTTTGGAGAAAGTCTTCAATCAATCAGTTTGTTCGCTAGTTTCTCTCTTCCAATGTTGACAGCATCTAAATGTAGGGATTTGTATAGGTTTCATAGCTTTTCTAAAAATATTTCAGGAAAGGTACTTTTAATTGTGTGTGTGGGGGGGGTTGGGGGGGATTACAGTGAAAGCACAGGATTTCCCATGTATTCTGCTTCCTGCTTTCTGCATTTGTCTCTGTAGCAGAAATCGGTGGAGTTGCTAGGTACCTTATTTGTATCTTGCCAGATCTATTTATGACTCTAGAGCGAAAGTAGCTTAGAGTGTGAAATGTGAGGCTCGTAGCCTCATGAGTCTCTTTGCAAAACATAATATAATCAAATTTTATGTTGTTGGGAGCCTGAAGGGAGTATTTGGGGGGAAACTATACATGTTTGTATGTGGTGTGTGTGTGTGTGTGTGTGTGTGTGTGTGTGCGTGCATCTGTGCACAGCTAGATGCAGAGAAATAGAAATGTTAAAAATAGCAACAAAAAGGGCCCTTGCCCCAATATTCAAGGCTTCATGATTCTCTAGTAATGTCATTATGGAAAGACCACTGAGTTGACAAATGAATAAGCAAGCATTTCCTTTGTAACAGCTCTGTAAGCAAAGTCATAGTCTAATTTAAATTAGATAATATCACATACCAACAGGCATAATCTAAATGTTTGGAATGGGGTGTTTAGATAAAGGAATTGCCATTAAGTTTTAATTTAGCATTTTTCTACCTTATTACATGAGAATGTTCTCTAGGCGACCGTTCGTTGTACTGAACACTCATGGTCTACGTCCCACTCAGTGTCTGAATCCCATAAGGTATGTAGGAGGCTTTTAAAAAACCACATTTCCCCTTGTATTCCCCCACCCTGTCCCCTGTTAAATTAATATGATCAGATGGAAGGGAAATTAAACTATTCTGGATGTGCTAAAAAGCTCATTCTTCTCACCTCCTATAACCAACTGCTAAGTAACATCCAGTTTTAAAACAGGAACAACCTCAACATCATCAGACAGGGGACAAAATAAAAATAGATCATTGACAAATTTTATGAATTAAATGTCTGATTATTCTGTAGGTAACGTAAAATCTTACCTTCTGAACCTTCGTTGTGTTCAAAGGCTGATACTAGCCATTTTACTACAATGAGTAAAATGTTAACGTCCAGGAGTATACAAAACTGGAGAAGGCAAAGTCAGGAAAAATAATCATCCTATTTGGAAGTTTTGAGTCCATTCAAAGTCCACGCTATCACAACGTGGCTCAAGTGGCTAAGACACTGACTGGGAGGTGGAAGGTCAATAGTTTGATTCCCGAATACTGCAGGATGGAATGAGCTCTCATCTTTGTCCCAGCTCCTGCCAACCTAGCAGTTCGAAAGCAAGAAATTGCTGGCTCTTCGGCTTTGAAACAGAGATGAGCACTGAAACCCTGGAGTTGAATACGACTGGCTTTCGAGCAAGGGAAACCTTTACCTTTACCTATATTGTGCTTCACCCAGAGAAATTCAATCAGTAAGTGGTTTAAAAATATATGACTGAATGAATAAGGAAGAAAGTGGAAGTCCAGCTACCACAGACCTCACCTGCTTAAGATTTGATGGTTGAAACCTGTTATTTGTAACAACAGCACAGTAGAGCAGGTTTTTAGCCAGTTTTATGTTTGAATGCAAGTCTCCAAGTTCTCTCCACTTTTAGACCAGCTAATAAACACACTTTGGACTAGATACTTGAGAGAAAGGGGGTGGGGAAGCTCAATTTACTCACAAATGAGGTAAGAAAATATATGTGTTCAGGAGTCTTGGTAAAGTTGATTTAGATTAGAAAGAAGGGTTTTTTAAAAGAAAGAAGTAAAGTCTTCCAGCTATGTGGCCTGAAACATGGAGGAGCTCCAACAAGCATCTTTCCTCTCCCAAAGCAGAAAGCAAGAGAGAGAAGGCCAGAACAAACAAAGCAGAGGTGGGCATCAGCAGGTTCGCACCAGTTCACCATAACCGGTAGCAGAAATTCTGGCTGGCCCCGCTCATCCAAGTTTTTAAATAAAGTAGTGCTAATTTGGGTGCAAAGCAGGGCTTTCCCCCTGGCCATGCCTTTAGTGTCTTGCACGGAAGACAAAGAAGGAGCCGCAGTGAGGGCTAAACGCAGGTTTATTGGTTGATGATCAGTGAACATGTAATGGCGGAGGTACAGCTCATTATATACTGCAGTACATACATTTGAATCCCGTTGCACGGTAGCTTATTGGCTGCTACCGGCGTGACGTCATTCTGAGTCACGCCCATCTTCTCCAGGTGATCCTCGCGCGGGAAAGGTTCCCGCGGCTGCCGGTGATTTGGGGAATGTGAGCCATGTGAGCTGAACGCTCGCAGCTGCCCTCTATAGGCAGCTTACTCGCTTTCCTTAACAGCTGAGCTACATTGTAATTGTGGTCAGGTTACATTCATACATTTCTTAAAGCAACATTGTACATACACAACACTCCTCCCCCCTAGGATGGGACGAAGTCCCTCAACCATTGTGGCTTGCCGCACGTACGTCTGGTGCGCGCGGCCGCTTGACTTAACATAGGGGAGCCGAGGGCTCCTGGTTCCGCGGAGTCCTGTCCTGCAACGGAAAGGGGGGACTCATTAGTGGTCCGGTGGGGACTCTGCGACAACCTTGCATTGGGGGACGGGAATGGAATGAACAGTTGGGACGTGAACCCCTGCCTGCCGCTTGAGGAGTTTGGGGTCCCCCCCAGCATGAATCTCGGGACTGACGATGAGGCCCTCGTGGTCTCGCCACCCCCCGTTTCCTGTCCGGGCGTTCTAGAGGCTGAGGCTGGCGGATTCCCCCCTGCTGCCTGTCTCGGGGGTGTCTTTCTCCAGGGGGCTGGAGTTATGGTATATTCTAAAACAAAAGGGCTGGGGGGACTGGAGGTACCAGGGGCTGAACTGAAACCCCTCTTTTCGCTAGGACGGGTGGGGGACCACTCCGCTACACCCCCCTGGTACTGCAACTCATAATCAAACTCATCCCTCTCTTTCAAAGTATCCTCCTCTGTGGCTGAGGATCCAGGGTATGCATTTGTACCCAGGATTCCGCCGTGTCTCCCCCTTGGGTAATGCGGGTGGGGGAGGACCCTAACGCTGATTCCCCATCACTGGTGACCCGCCTTCTGAGTTGGTCGGCGTGCCTTCTCCAGAGTAGACCCGAGCTAGTCTCAACTCTATAGGATACTGGCCCCGTCTGCTCAATGATCGTCCCTGGTACCCACGCTGGCCCGGAGGCCGCGTAGTTCCTGCAGTGAACCAGGTCCCTTACCGAAAAACTTTTGGAGCTTCCTACCCTGATATCTATATTTCTCCCTTCATCCTCCACCCTGGATGGGTCCATCCGGTCAAAAAGTGTTGCCGGACGCCTCCTCATGAGGAGTTCGGCTGGCAAAAGCCCTGACGCTAGGGGGGGTTGTCCTGTAGCAGATGAGGAACTGACACAGATGGAGGTTTAACTCGCCGGGACCCATGCGCCGCAGTGCGTCTTTCGTAGTGCGCACTTGGCGCTCTACCTGACCGTTTGTGGCGGGGTGAAACGGGGCAGCGGTAATATGCCTGATGGCGTTTCTTTCAATAAAGGTCTTGAACTCCGCAGACGTGAAGGTACTAGCGTTATCGCTAACAAGGACGTCCGGCAGGCCGAAACAGGCAAAGACCTTGCGCAACTGTTTAATGGTTGCCGCAGAGGAGATGCTGTTCATGGGGATTACTTCCAACCACTTGGAATAGGAGTTGACTATTAGCAGAAACATGGCCCCACGGAAGGGGCCAGCGAAGTCGACATGAATCCGGGACCATGGCCCACGGGCCGTGTCCCATTCCCTATGGGGTAGCCGGGATTCCTCGGGCCGGGAGCTCTGGCAACTTTCGCACGTGCCCACTAATCGCTCTATGTCCGCGTCTATCTGGGGCCACCAAAAGAAACTCCTGGCCAGCACCTTGGAGCGCACTATTCCCGGGTGACTGGTATGCAGTAGCTTCAGTACCTTGGCCCTCAGCTCCTCTGGGATGACTACCCTCTGTCCCCAGAGTAAGCAGCCCCTTTCCAGGGACAGCTCTACTCTATGCCTGAAGAATGGCTTGAAATGTTCCTCGGGGGGAGCAGTGGGCCACCCTTTCCTAACCCCGGAACTAACTTGGGCCAGCATCTTGTCGGCCGCCATGGCCTTGGCGAGGTCGGCCGGGACGATGGGGGGTGAGTCGAGGGACTCGATCAGCAGGACTTGGTGGTCCTGCTCTACCTCGCATGCGGGGTCTCCTAAACTAGGGAGGGGAGACCGGGACAGCGCGTCCGCATGGGAGATCTCCTTCCCTGGGCGATAGACCAGCTCATACTGGTAAGCGTTAAGGAAAATCGCCCAACGTAGCATTCGGGGGGACAGGATTTGAGGGGTGGGCTTGCCTGTGGTAAAGATTCCCAGGAGAGGCTTGTGATCAGTCACCACCGTAAACTTGCGGCCGTATAAGAAATCGTGGAACTTCTTGGTTCCCGCGATTATGGCCAGGGCCTCCCTATCTGTTTGCGCGTAGTTGCGCTCGGCCTTTGAAAGGGACCTGGAGTAGTATGTAACTGGGGCTTCCCGCCCGCTCTCCAACACGTGACACAGCACCGCCCCCACCCCCACTGGGGACGCATCACAGACTAAAACTACTGGTCTCCTCGGGTCAAAGTGGGTCAGGACAGCATCCGAGGATAAAAGCGCCTTTAGCTCCCTGAAAGCTTTCTCTTGCCTATCTCCCCACCGCCAAACCGCCTCTTTCTTTAATAGCGCGTGCAGTGGCTCCGCAACGGATGCCTTCCTTGGCAGGAAGGAATGGTAAAAATTTAAAAGCCCTAGAAATGACTGCAGCTCCGGTTTCGCGGTGGGGCGAGGGGCGTTTTGCACAGCCGCAACCTTGGACTCGGAGGGCTTGATGCCCTCCGGGGTTATCTTGAACCCGAGGAACTCAACCTCCCTCGCAAAGAATACACATTTGTCCCTTCTCAGTCGAAGTCCCGCTTTCTCGAATACTGTAAGGACCCCGTCTAGCCTCTTTGCTAACTCTAATTCGTTCCCAGCCGTTATCAACACATCGTCAAAATATGGGAGGACGCCTGGAAGTCCCTTTAAAAGGCGTTCCACGAGGGACTGGAAGATCCCGGGGGCCGAATTTACGCCGAACTGTAGGCGCGTTACCTTAAATGCCCCCTTGTGCGTGACGATGGTTTGCGCAGCGGCAGCAGCTGGGGTTACGGAGAGCTGCTGATATGCCTGCGCCAGATCTAGCTTGGCAAAACACCTCCCCCCATGTAACGTGGCCAGTAAATGGCTGACCACGGGCACCGGATATGCATTTGGCCGAATGGCCTTATTGATCGTACATTTATAGTCCGCACAAATCCTGACCTCTCCGTTTGATTTAAGAGCCGTAACAATCGGCGTTTCCCACTCCGCCGAATCGACTGGAACCAAAATCCCCTGCCCCACCAATTTGTCCAGTTCTGCCTCGATCTTGTCCTTGAGGGCGAAGGGCACTCTCCTTGGCTTGAGGCGGATGGGCCGGATTTCTGGGTCCAGCTCAAAGGATACCGGGGGGCCCTTGTACGTCCCGAGTCCCTTCTTGAAAACGTCCGGGTGTGCATTGCACACGTCCCGCATTGGGTCAGTCTCGATGGCATTAATGCCGGACAGTTCAATTCCCAGGGGAGCAAACCACTGCGTTCCCAAAAGGCAGCATCTTCCCCCCTTGAGTACCACTAGGGGCAGTTTCTCGGAGTAACTCTTGAACTTCACCTTGAAGTTCCCCACCCCCAACACTGGGATCCCATTTCCCTGCACGTCCCGTAAGTGTGACTTCATGGCCCGCAGTTTGGGCCGCGCATCTGGGGGAATGCGCATAAACTCTTTTTGGGACAGGATGGAATAGGACGACCCCGAGTCTATCTCCATCCTCACCGGGACCCCCTGTAACAGTACCTCTACGAAAAAACGCCGGTGCTCCAGGCCCACGCGGTTCACGCCTTCCTCGCTGTAGCTGGTTGAGACCTTCCTGGTGCCGGCCGCCTTCCGTTGGTGTGCCTGGGGGTGGCTCGAGGCACCCTTGTCCTCAGCTCGCCCGCGCCTGCATACTCTGGCGATGTGCCCCTTTCAGCCGCAGTTGTGACACTCGGCCTTCCGGAACGGGCACCTCGTCCGGTCGTGGGATGCCCCACACCCGTCGCAGCGGCGGTCTTGCCGTTCGCGGGTCTGTCGCTTCTCCCCACGTTTCTTTACTCTCTGGACGTCGGCGTCCTCGCTGGAGCAGGAGTCTGCCGTCGCGGACGACTCCTCAGACGTCGCTGGTGTGCCGGCGGGTGACTTGGGGGCCCGCCAGGCCGTCTTCGCCGATGTCCACCGGGCCGCCTGCACTGGTGACTTGGCCCTTTTGGATGTGGCCCCTCGGGACTTGAACACTCTGACCCCGCTCCTGGCCGCCTCGGCTGCCTGGGCCTCCCGCAGTACCTCGTTGAACGTGAGGCGATAGTCGCGGGTCATCAATTTTCTCTGGACCTCCTCGTCCCTCAGGCCACACAGCATGCGGTCTCGGAGTGCCGTGTCCAGGTCTTCCTACTGGCAGTGCACCGCTGCCAGCCTGAGGGCCGCCATGTAGGCGGACACGGACTCTCCCGGGCGTTGGTCTCGCCTGTGGAACGGGACCCTGGCCGGGAAGATCGACACGGGGGGCTGGAAATGATCGCGCAGTAACTCTAGGATGCGGTCGAGGGGCACCACGTCCACCTTCCAGGGGGCCACCAGGTTCATCAGGATGCGCAGCGTGGCCGGCCCCACCTGAGCTAGAAAGTGTGAGCGCATCTTCGCGTCGTTGATGCCCGCAGCTTCCATCGCGTGCCGAAACTGGCACTCGTACAGCTCCCATTGCTCTGGGTCGCTGATATCGAAGTGGTAAGGGATTCTTGGGATTCGCCATTGATCCCATCCTCGTCGCCAATTTAGTGTCTTGCACGGAAGACAAAGAAGGAGCCGCAGTGAGGGCTAAACGCAGGTTTATTGGTTGATGATCAGGATGAACATGTAATGGCGGAGGTACAGCTCATTATATACTGCAGTACATACATTTGAATCCCGTTGCACGGTAGCTTATTGGCTGCTACCGGCGTGACGTCATTCTGAGTCACGCCCATCTTCTCCAGGTGATCCTCGCGCGGGAAAGGTTCACGCGGCTGCCGGTGATTTGGGGAATGTGAGCCATGTGAGCTGAATGCTCGCAGCTGCCCTCTATAGGCAGCTTACTCGCGTTCCTTAACAGCTGAGCTACATTGTAATTGTGGTCAGGTTACATTCATACATTTCTTAAAGCAACATTGTACATACACAACAACGCCCAACATACCATGCCCACAGTGTGGTAGTAACATTTTTTGGAGCCCACCACTGAAACAAAGGCCTTAAGACATGCAAATAGGGTCAGGTGACTTCTGAGGCAGGAAATAACCTTTGTAGTTACATGCAAACAATGCAAAACTTTAAGTCAGGATAGTATTTCCTGTCTCTCTGCTTGCTGCATGCTGGGGTTGCATTAGAAAAGGGGTTCCCAACCTATGGCCTTTGGGCCAGATCTGTCCTACAGCACCAATTAATTCAACCCGCCGCCACCACTGGAAGCTCCAAAAACACACCAGAAGTACCGAAAATGCACTGGAAGCTCAAATAATGCACCGGAAACACAACAGAAGCACCGGAAACACTCCAAAAACAGCTGAAAATGGGCCACCCTCATGGAGGCAGCAAAAACAGCTGTGAATACACCCACCAACACTGCCGCCAGCACTGGAAGTGGCGGAAGCAGCAAGAAGAACCATACCTCAGTTGCTCACAGCTGTCTGAGGAGGTGTGGTCTGGCCCACGGTAAAAAAAAATTGGGCATCTGCAGGGGTCAAAGACTGCTCCATTACATAATTACTACAAGTAATGAAGTATTCCCAAAGGAAGCTATTACTATATAACCAATCATATATTTAAAACAGACACATCAGGTACATGTAACTGACTTAGGGTGTGACTAGAGAGCAGAGAAATCTTAATTTGATGCAAAGTTTTTCAGATCCCTACTAGTTTCCATGGGTGAAATTCATGTAGTCATCTAGAAAAACTACAAACAATTATCATATTGCAGGAAGTTTGAAAAGAACCATCCTGGAGATTGACAGTTTCCACTGAGACCAGCACTTCTCTTTTTATTTTTTAATTGCTTAATATTTCTAATGTGACATAGCGTTTACCTGCATCAGTGCTACCCTTGGAAAACATGGGGGTGGGGGTAGAAACACTGGAGACGCTGGTACTTTGTGGGGCAGGGGAAATGATACACATGCAACTGCCCCTTTGCGTCTGATCATGTGGGCACACAGGACAGAAGGTAGAGAAAAATAGTGCCAACTGAATCCTAAAGTAAACAACCCTGAGATGACTCCCTCTGAAAATTGAAGATTCCCCACTGGGCTCCCCTGCACACTGACCTTTATCTTCTGTGATCATCCATACCAAATCTGATGCAAAATGTGAGGTAAACACACCCTTACTCGGGCCTTCCTACAAACAGCTTTGTACTGCCTCATATATTCATTTCTTATTATTTTTCCTGAATAAATCACAACTTAAAATCAATAAGATATAAGAAACCAAGGCCACACTAAGTAGAGAAAATAACATATGTTGGGTTCCTTATTTCATTCATTGGTGAATATCTTTTTAACCAACAATAAATATTTATAAATAAATATTGTGGGTTTCTTTTTTCTTTTTACTGATGTCATAAATGTTTTCAAAATCAGAAGAAAATACTTTCCCTGCATGTGTTAAGGCACTGAAAAGATCAGCTGAAGGTGGGCATTTTGTGCCACAGGCCAGCTGGTTTTAGCATTCACATGTTTGTTTAAAGTTAAGATATTATAAATGACCCTGGTTTCTTCAGTGAATGAGCACACGTGGCTTTAGTTCCCCCCGAACTGACCAGGGCTCATCAGTATTTATGTCTACACTGAACTGCAGATACCACGTGTGTGGAAATTTTTTTTTCTAGAATGGGGGAAAAATTTTTTACTACCCCCACCATGGGCGTGGCTAACTCTGTGGATGTTGCTAACTCTGTTGGCCATGCCCACTTGGCCTCCCTACACATTGGCCTGGGGTAGGGAGGTGGGTGAGGCCTGGGGAAATTTCCGCTACCGGTGCTCAGGCACCTGGGGGCACCTGTAGCAGCTGAACACTGGGGTTCCTTCAAACAGCTTCGGGGGCCAGATAGCCATTTTGCCCTGCCTGCTACACATGGCACTTCTGGGTGTGGCAGAAGCAGTGGGAGGCCACATGAAATGGTGTCGCAGGCCGCATCCGGCCCCTGGGCTGTAGGTTGAGAACTGCTCTAGGAAATGAAATCTTAGACATTCACTTCCCTGCTGCAATTTTACCTCTTGGGGTTTTTTGTCCCCCATTTTAAAGCTTATTAAGAATGTATCAAAGAGTTCTGACATGAAAGTCTCTGGTTCTGGAACAAATTCTCTGCAGAAAGCACTGAAGTGCTAAACTCTGGCCACCAGGACAAATCCTGGAACAGAAGAAAATCAACCTCTCTGAAAGAACAAAAAAAAAGCATGGGAAACATGGAATTGATCAGATTGTGACTCCTTATCAGTAGGAGAAAAACGCAAAATGACTGGAGCCGAAAGGTTACTTTCATTGAAGTGATGCATTTCTGGAGAAGCCTCTAAGAGAATATTTATGAGTCCAGTCAGATGGGCATTCAGTCCACTGAAGGGATGGGTTGGTTCAATTCTATTTCCAGTGATCAAATTACATAATTGCTGGAATGAACAAAACCAAACGTAGAGCATTCTTTCTAGGCCCCATTTTTCTAGGCCCCATCTCCTATTTTGGTGCAGGTAGGATCACTCCATTTTGGTTTGTTTCCAATGCATGTGATGGATGGAAGTCAACCAAGCTAGTCTTGCGGCTAACAGATTACTTGTTGCTATCAATTTGCAATATTGTGAAGTAGCTTAAGAAGAGAGGCGTTGCATGCACACACACACACTTTTCTTTCTCTTATTTTAGCAGTCCAGAGGAATTGGAGGGAAGGACAATTAGCATCTTGAAATGTTTCTCAATCTGGATGGGCAGCATATTTCACAAAGTGAGTGGCTTTTCTCAGCGTCTGAAGCTTACTACATATGCTGTCTTGAGCTCATTAGTGAATTGTTTGTTTGTTTTTGGATAACAATGAGGATTCCGCGTGCCCGGTTGGGCATCGGTGGCCTCTGGCAGAGGTTAAACCAGTGAGCAGACTCCTGGCCTCTGGCCTTTGTCGGCGAGCAAGGGGGGAGATTAATGGCAGGGATTAATCCGGCCGCTTATTGCCTGACCAGCGACTCTGCGAGGAGCTCATCTCGCTGACCCCAGTTACCCATTTGAGTAATGACTCACCTGCGACCCAAGGTTATGCCCGGTGCAAATAAGGGCCATGTTTGCCCCTGCCTAATCCCTGAACAATGGGACTCCTAAGTCCATGTTGCCCCAGTTAATTAACTTCCCTTTGAAGAATTCCCCATTAACCTGTGTACGTGAGTGAGGTAATTTTCCTGTCAGATGACAGCTTGCCACCGTTGCGCTTTTTCCCCTATAAATGATGTTGCCTTTTTCCAATAAACTACTGATCTGATCTCGCTCCTGTTGCCTCGTGTTGTCATTGATCAGTCTCCTCCGGGCTCTAACGCCGCCCTAGCGGCCAGACATCGCTACAGCTGGTGACCCCGACGTGATTTACTCGTGAGTAAGAGACCCCGGAGAGGTCTGCTCGTGAGTAGCGCTCCACGCGGTCCGGTTCTGCGCCTGAACCGCGACCCGCCAGACCCGGAGGATAGCGCGGCGCTCTGGTCGGCAGCCAGCCGGACAGGGGACGGCCCGCCGCGAGGCATTCCAGAGAGACATTCCTACCGCTCACTCCCCGCTTTCGAGAGGTTTGCCATAGAGGGAAACGCGTTCCGCTCAGGGCAGGCTGTGAGCCCCTGACATCGCAGAGGCCGTTAGAAGGGCCCGTGGCAGAAGGTCCATGCTCCGAGGTCTACCCCAGACACTCGTCGCCCGAACCTGTTGCCTGCAAAGACGCGTCGAACTTCGTCCCGAGAAGGAAACTTCGGAGGACCATCGCAGGTAATATGGGGACTTGTTCTCCTCGACCAAGTCCGTCCGCTAGCCAAAGAACTCGGGAGCAAGAGTTCATAATCCTGGCCAGGGTTTTTCAGTTACGATTTCACAGCAGGGAGCTAGCGAGACTTTTGGCGTACCTCAGGGAACACTGCCTACTTTACCCAGAAGTAGGTACGTTAACCCTGAAGCTCTGGGATCAGATAGGAGACTGCATTCAGCAAACCCCGAAAGCTCCAGGAGGGATAGTCCGCACATGGAGGAAATGTAGGAGACTCTTAGAGCAGATCGAGCCAGTCCGGGTAGAAGCGGAAGAACCCCCGTTAGAGAAGCCATCAGGCATGCCAGTCGAGCCGACTGCGCCCGCCGCACTCTATCCGACATTCAAGTATCAGCAGAGTAGCGCAGGGAGCCTTCCCACGGTGACAGCTGCAGACGTCACCGAGGGAACGCAAGGAATGAGAGGCGCTGGCGCTTCTCTGACAGCCCCAGGTTCCCTAGTCGTGAAGAGTGCCCTTCAGCGCACAGCTGAGATAGAACTCAAGAAGGGGGAATTGCCAGTAGAACAGCTAGCAGAGCTTCGACAGATTTGTCCCATCCGCTTAGAGATGGACGCGCTCACGGGCGCACAGCAGGTAGTACACTCCCCAGTCCCGTACAAGCTTCTCATGGCTTTACGGAAGGCAATTTCAGAGACAGGGCTCCAAAGTCGTTTTACGAGGGGCACGCTTCAGCAAGTGTGCGAGACCACCATGTGGATTCCTCATGATTGGAAAGCCGTCATGAGGATGATGCTTACCCCCAGCCAGTACATGATTTGGGACAGCGAGTTCCGCCTAGAGGCGCAAGCTCGGGCTGCCAGGATGGGAGGCGCGGTAATCCCTGACCAGTTGTATGGTTCAGGTGCCTTTGAGTCCATCAACGCTCAAATCAACTTGCCTCTCGCCACCCTAGAGATGTCAGCCGAGGCTGCCTATAGGGCATACTTCAAGGTCCCAGCGTCTGGCAAAACGGCCAAAAATTACACCGCCATTAAGCAGGGAGCCCAAGAGCCCTACATGGACTTCATCAATCGCCTGGAAGAAGCAATTAGCAGGCAGATTGACAATGAGCACGCCCAGGAAGAGCTCATGATTAAGCTAGCCAAAGACAACGCCAACTTGGACTGCCGTAAAATCTTGCAGTCCCTGGGCAATCGCCCTGACATAACCTTAACGGACATGATTCGAGCATGCTCCGACGTTGGCACAGACTCTTACAAGATGGGTCTGCTAGCGGCAGCGGTGCAGGGGGGAAGAAGATCTAATGGCAAGAACAAAGGGGCATGTCACACTTGTGGCAAGGTCGGTCACTTCGCTAGGGAGTGCCGATCCAAGGGAGGCGGACAAAAGTCTGGTCGTCCCAAGGCTCCGAACACCCTCTGCCCGAAGTGCAAGAAAGGCTACCATTGGGCCAGGTTTTGTCCGAGTTCGGGAAACCGGAATCCGGGCACGTCTCTGGCCCCAGTCCAAACAGAGGCTTCCCTCACCCAGATCCAGAACTCCCCAGACCGAGACTAGATTCTAGGCACATCCCAGGCACTGCGAGGGCACAGGCCAGCCCCAAGGGCAGCACGGGGCTAGAATTGACTTGTCAGGCGGACGTTACATGCGACCTGCCAGGCACAGTCTATCTAGTCGACACCCAGTACATGGGACCCCTGCCCGGAGGCTTTATAGGTTTAGTTTTGCCCCGTAGTGTAGCTGGAGCACGCGGAATTTTCATAATTCCAGGAGTCATTGACTCGAATTTTTCAGGCATTCTCCAGGTCCAGCTTTGGGCGCACCTGCCCCAAACCATCCACAAGGGAGACACATTAGCGCAACTGATCATGGTTCCTTGTCACTCGCCAGCAGGCAGCCAGGGAAGGCTCAGGGACAGCTCAGAGTCCGGTTCAGCAGACCGCTCGAGCGCGAGTGAGGCAGTGCAAGGATACCAGGTCTTAGCGACAGTGGAGACCAACATTGAGTGGAAACAGCGCCCCGTTATCGAGGTATTTTTGAACAAAAGGGTGTTCTCAGGGTTACTCGATACCGGAGCGGATGTGAGTGTGATAAGCAGGAGCCAGTGGCCAAGAGAGTGGGCCATTGAGCCGGTCTCCGATGTGTGGGGGGTAGGGGGAGTCCAGGAAGCGTTCAGGAGCCGAGAGTGGGTAGAAGTCACAATCCCAAGGGCTGACGGCACAGCGGTAATTCGGCCGCACATTCTTGACGTGCACATCAACCTTTGGGGGCGAGACATTCTCCAGCAGTACGGTGCTACGCTTACCTTCGGGTAATGGCGTTGCCACTTAAATGGCTCACCGACACTCCGGTATGGGTAGAACAATGGCCGGTAGTGGGAGAGAAATTAGTTGCCCTCAAGCAGCTAGTTAAGGAACAGCTAGACGCAGGACACATAGAACAGTCCACAAGCCCCTGGAATTCGCCAATTTTTGTGATTAAGAAGAAGTCGGGGAAGTGGCGACTCCTCCACGATCTCCGAGAGATCAATAAATGCATTCAGCCGATGGGTCCGCTCCAATGCGGCATCCCTAATCCGAATATGATTCCCGAGGGGTGGGAGATCCTAGTTGTAGATCTCAAGGATTGCTTTTATACAATCCCCTTAGACCCCAGGGACCGGGAAAGGTTCGCCTTTACAGTGCCGGTCGTGAACCACGGTGAGCCCACGCAGCGTTACGCGTGGAAATTTTTGCCACAGGGCATGCTCAATTCGCCCACCCTGTGTCAAATTTACGTTCACGGCGCACTGGCAAAGTTCCGAAGCCTTTACCCTAAAGCTATTGTTTGTCACTTCATGGACGACATCTTAGTAGCGTTGCCGCAGCTCGGCAGCGAAATGTTTTCTGACCTCCAGGCCAGCCTGGGGGACAAAGGCTTACTTATTGCCCCTGAGAAAGTGCAGAGAACCGAGCCCTTTTCATACTTGGGCCATCGGCTTCTCCGCTCTTTCGCAGCGCCAGTTCTTCCTCAGATAAATTTACAAGACTCAGTCACCCTTGTAGAGTTGCAGCAAGTTTTGGGGAACATCAATTGGGCCAGACCGTATTTTCGTTTAGATACGGATCTCCTAAAACCGCTCTTCTCGCTGCTAACCCTAGGTAAGCAGCCGGCAGACCGGATAAAGATCTCTCGAGACGCGCGCTTGGCGCTCGAGAAGGTGAACCAAGTTCTCAGCCAGAGGTGGGTGGATAGGATCGCCCCGGGGCCGTACGCCCCGATCCTGAATTTGTACATCGTACGGTCGGGATCCATGTTCACTGGGGCGCTAGGAGTAGACTCAGAGAAGGGAGCGAAAATTGTGGAGTGGGTCTATTTGCCAAACACCTCTTCTCGGAACATCGTTCCGCCCCAAGAACTGGTCTCCGCGGTGATCTACCGCGGCAGGCTGAGAGCAAGGGACATTTCTGGGCACGATTTAGCTAAGATCACAGTCCCGTTCACCAAGGAACAAATCCATCAGTTGATGCAGCTCGGTGACTCGCTTCCGATAGCTTTGGAAGGATTCACTGGAAGCTTGGCATACCATTTGCCCAAAGACCCTAGACTTGTCTCACTTCAGACAGGAACAGTCAGCTTGTTCGAATTGCTTTCGCTGGTCCCGCTTCAGGGGGCCAAGACAGTCTTTACCGATGGGGGACGCACATATGGTGTCCTGACCTGGCAGGAGGGCGAGGCTTGGCGCACGCTGCTAACTCTTCCACAGAAGTCCGCGCAGCGGGCAGAGTTGGCAGCCGTGAACCTCGCCTTGCGCACCTTCGCCAAGGAACGTTTAAACATCATTACTGACAGTCTGTATGTAAGGAATTTGCTTCACAGTCTACCGGGAGCTTACATTACTCCCGCGATAGACAAGAACCTGCTCAGTCTGTTTCTCACTGCTCAATTTCATTTGCGGAACCGCACAGAGCCGCTCTATATTGCCCACATCCGAAGTCACCAAGACCTGCCGGGTCCGATTTCCGCGGGCAATAGCAGAGCGGATGCGGCGGCAAAGGAAATTCAGCAACGTTCAGTTTTGGGAGTTTTCACTACTCCTATTCAAAGTCATGCCTTTTTTCACCAAAATGCCAAGGCACTCGCCAGACAGTTCAATCTGCCGCTCTCTCAAGCCCAAGGTATAGTCCGCTCTTGCCAGCATTGCGCAGGAGCGCCGGGGGGGCCCTCGTGGGGGGTCAACCCACGAGGGACAGAGGCTAATCAGGTATGGCAGATGGACGTCACGCATGTGCCGCAGTTCGGCAGATGGCAATACATGCACGTCTGCATTGACACTTTTTCTCAGTTCGTTTGGGCAACGGCGCAGAAAGGGGAGGCGGCTTCCCACGTGGAGCAGCACCTCCTTTCCTGCATTGCGGCGATGGGCAAGCCGCGGCACGTGAAGACGGACAACGCGCCGGCCTACAGTTCCAGGCAGTTGGCCGCCTTCATGGCTACTTGGGACATCAGGCACACATTTGGAATTCCCTACAATCCGCAAGGGCAGGCGATTGTAGAGCGGGTCAATCGGACGCTAAAGTCCTATATTGGGAAACAAACAGAAAGGGGGGAGCCACCAGCCCTCCCCAAGTCACAGGGAGAAGCACAGATGTGTCTCAACAAGGTATTGTTCACCTACAATCACCTTAATGTTTTTTCGGATTGCACGCCGCAGGAGAAGCATTTCCGCCGTTCGGAAGCTCTCCCGCGACCTATGGTCCGGTACCGAGTGCCACCAGACCCTTCTTGGAGGGGCCCGGTGCCGCTCATAACCTGGGGAAGAGGGTATGCTGCAGTTATGTCTCCTACAGGCGTCGTTTGGATTCCAGCCCGGTGTGTCAAGCCTCACTTGGAACCACATGGCGTGGACCCAGACCGACCCGAGTCCGATCCCGGAGATGGAGGACCTCACTCTGATCGAGGAGACCCACCGGGGGACGCGGCGGCTGCGGACCCCGGCACAGAGGATCACCTGGGGGATGGTCAAGGCCCTTTGCTGTGAGGCCCGGGACGCCCTCCAACGCGAGGGGAAGGAGCCGACGCCGGAGAACTTCGTTGCAGCTGTCTTTGCCCAGATTCACATCAATTCGGTGATCTACACCATCCTCCTGGCCCTCCTCCTGCTTTTGGGGGGAGGCGTTCAGGCCGCTTCACTCCAGGCCAACGGCTTGCCGCCTGGTGAAGATCTTTCCGCACGAATGCGGTACAACTTGTGGGAAAGGTTGGCGGGTCTCGTCAACCAGTCCGATTTTTGTCTACAGCAGGACATTGGTTCTGCATCTATCCTCAGCACCTGTCTCATCCCCGTGTGCCACGCTCTGGACGCGCGCACCAAGGATGGCGACTGGCTGCTGAAGGCGTTCTTTGGCCCACACACTCCTACCACCTTCTCAGCATACGCCCGCTGGGGGGGACGGCGACTTGCATCAACCTTGCCGGCTGACGCAGCCACTCTCCATACCCCTCGAGTGGCGGTCAGCCCGGACGCTGCTTGCACCCGCATGACCGGCTGCACCCCAGGCGGTCCGACTCGGCGCCGCTGCCTTGACCCCGGCAGCGGCAACTGGACTTGTAATAAACCAGAGACACTCATTTCGCTGTACGCTCACGTCACCCTACCTTCAGGGTGGTTTTTCACCTGCAACCAGTTCACATGGAACTATATTCCTGCGAATTTGTCGGACTCAATGTGTTGTATCAGTCGTTTGACACTGTTACTCCCTACTAAGGACATGATTGCCCCAAGCACAAATGATTCTAATGTTTCACATGTTTCTAATGTTTCAAATGTCTCCCCACTCATACGGCACACACGCACAACCCAGTTAGACAGCTCTTGTGACAGCAGCTTCAGAGTAATGAGTCCCGCTGAGTATGTATCCCTAGCAGTCAGCCTTGTCGGCGTGCCAGGCTTGGCCGTCGGCAACGCACGGAGGATTGGCCGCTTGGCTTGCGGTTTGGCAAAAGCCATTAACCATACCTCCACAGCGATAGCGCTCCTCAATCAGGAACAGGCAGAACTTCGCCAGGCCGTTCTTGACAATCGAGCGGCTATCGACTACCTCCTCTTGCTGCACCACCTGGGTTGCGAATCTTTTCATGGAATGTGCTGCTTCAATCTTAGTGACAACTCCCGTAAGATCCAAAGCCAGATCACGAACCTCCACACCATAGTCCAGGGTATTACTGAGGGTTCCGCATGGGGGGCTTGGTGGAGTTCCCTGTGGAATTGGATGTGGTCATGGATCCCCTGGGGGTGGCTGCAAACAGTGCTTAAGGTAGTGGTGGGGATAGCCATACTAGGCATTACGCTTTGTTGCTTTGCTCAGTGCACTCCCTCGCTGATCTCTAAGTGCCGCCCCAAGGAGAAACCCCGTGATGTCATTCACGCCCAACAGCTGATGCCGCTTTTGCGCGGGATCGCCGGCCAGGCTCTTAAATTAAACAGAAAGGGGAGATGAGGATTCCGCGTGCCCGGTTGGGCATCGGTGGCCTCTGGCAGAGGTTAAACCAGTGAGCAGACTCCTGGCCTCTGGCCTTTGTCGGCGAGCAAGGGGGGAGATTAATGGCAGGGATTAATCCGGCCGCTTATTGCCTGACCAGCGACTCTGCGAGGAGCTCATCTCGCTGACCCCAGTTACCCATTTGAGTAATGACTCACCTGCGACCCAAGGTTATGCCCGGTGCAAATAAGGGCCATGTTTGCCCCTGCCTAATCCCTGAACAATGGGACTCCTAAATCCATGTTGCCCCAGTTAATTAACTTCCCTTTGAAGAATTCCCCATTAACCTGTGTACGTGAGTGAGGTAATTTTCCTGTCAGATGACAGCTTGCCACCGTTGCGCTTTTTCCCCTATAAATGATGTTGCCTTTTTCCAATAAACTACTGATCTGATCTCGCTCCTGTTGCCTCGTGTTGTCATTGATCAGTCTCCTCCGGGCTCTAACGCCGCCCTAGCGGCCAGACATCGCTACATAACAACTCCCAACATCTCTCAGCTATGTTCTGGGAATTATAATTTTAAAAAATAACTTTTCCAAGCCCTGCTTATCTTCAACAAAGAAGCACCAATATAATCCTATTTTTTTCTAAGAAAAATAAAATGGAATAAATATTATTATTTATTTTATTTATTACATTTATACCCCACCCATCTGGGATATTTTCCCACTTGAACTAGGTCGAACTAGACATTTAAAGGAACACCTATTTTATCTGATGAACCTGATTTTCCCTCCTATAACAGGATTCCTTCAGAGATAGATTCCTTGGCAATTACACTGGAAATTAACCGCCTATTTACCTTCTAACAGCCAATTACAGGACAAACAACACTAAAGGCAAGATAAGCAATTGAAGGATGAACAGAGTTTATTGTTGAAGGAACACTTTTTCCAAAAACATACTAAGCATATAATCTATTTCAATACTCATTTTTATTTAAACATCTACAGCAACAACAATTAATTATTTAAAAAATCAAGTTTACAATAACTCAAGATGTTAGTGCTACATACACTCAGAACCCATGGGACTTTGAAAATCATATCTATACCTATAAAAAGGTGTGTTGGCTGTTGGTGTCTGTTGGCTGCATGCCCACACCCGTCCCTACTATCCTGAACCGAGCCAACTACACTTACCTGAACACCCTTGGAGCATCGCCGCAAGGATCCGCCAGCTGTGAATGGGGCAACTGCCCCACGAACAAGGCCAGAAAAAAACTACAAGGCCCAGCATCCTCCGCGCCATGCCACCCCTCAGTCAATGAGGCTGAAGGGCGCGAGCACGGAGTAGGCAGGGCAGCTGGCACGTGCGGTTAAAAAAAAAACTGCCAACGCACCGACAACTAGCTGTTGCTGCCCTCTGCCCCACTTGCGAAGGCCGGCACTGGCCTCACCATAGCTTGGGGGAAGAGGAGCCCCTCCTCTCCCCCCCTGCGGCTTCGGCGAGATAGCGGGGAGAAACGATCGTCTCCCCACAGCTCCGGAGGCCAGCACTGGCCTCGCCGTAGCTTCAGGGGGGGGAGAGAGGAGACCCTCCTCTCCCCCTTGTGGCTTTGGCAAGGTAGCGGGGAGAGAAAATTGTCTCCCCGCAGCCCAGGAAGCGGCCTCTCCATAGCTTTGGGGGGGGGTAGAGGAGGAGACCCTCCTCTCCCCCCGGCTTTGGTGAGGTAGTGAGGAGAAATAATTGTCTCCCCGCAGCCCCTGAGGCGGCCTCACCATAGCTTTGAGGGGGAGAGGAGGAGACCCTCCTCTCCCCCCCTGCGCCTTCGGCAAGGTAGCGGGGAGAGGGCAGGCCGGTGAGTGTCCCTGCTCAGAAGGCCATGCCAAGCCGCCAAAAGGTAAGTGGGGTGGGGGAGAAGGACTGGGGGGTAGAACAAGGCCAGGAACCATGCCGCCCTGCCTTCTTGCCCCCCCCAGTCCATGTTCCCCACCCCACTTACCTTTTGCCGGCTGGGCCTTTCCCCGGCATGCCCTCCTCCTTGCCAAGGCTTGGGGGGAGTGAAAGCCCCTCCTTCCCCTGCACAGCTTCGGCAAGTGTGTGTGTGTGTGTGTGTGTGTGTGTGTGTGTGTGTGTGTGTGTGTGTGTGTGTGTGTGTATATGGCCGAGGCTTTGGGGGGGAGGGGGAGCACCTCTTCTCCCCATGGAGCTACGGTGTGTGTGTGTGTGTGTGTGTGTAGTGTCTGTGTGTGTGTGATTGTGTTGTGTGTTTGGTTGTGTTGTGTGTGCAGTGTGTGTGTTGTGTGTGTGCGTGGTTGTGTGTGGTTGTATTGTGTATGTGTATTGAGTGTGTGTGTGGTTGTGTTGTGTGTGTGTGTTTGAGATGTATGTGTGGTTCTGTAGTGTGTGTTGTTGTGTGTGTATATATTGTGTGTGAGGTTGTGTTGTGTGTGTATATTGTGTGTGAGGTTGTGTTGTGCATGTGTTTGTGTTGAGTACACACACACACACACACACCTCTGCTGGGCTACATAAAACAAACCTGCCCGGCAGGGCCAGGCAGAAAAAGCTAGTATGTTTATATTCTTAACACACACACCCCTTCATCTCCAAAAGGACATTACTTCCTGCACTGGTATTCTTCCTTCTCCTTCACTAGTACATATTACAAAAAATCTTCTCATATAGCTTTACATTTATTATCTTTTAACAATTCTTTTTAAAACCTGATTTCATTTGTCACTTTATCATTAATAACTATATTCCCAATGTCTTCATATCAATCTATTTCAGTTCTGATGTAAGGTATATTTTGCCCCTAAGAGATAACAATTTTAGTAAATCAGGATATATTTTTTTGCTGTATGTCAGTGTAGAAACAGTTGTTAAGACTGCAATCTAAGTACACTTTCTAGGAAAAAGTTCAGTACATTCAGTGGTCAGTCTCCACAGACATGCATAGAATTAAGCCAGGAAATGGCCTGATAGCACTGCAGATTATTATGTCCATGTTTCCAGCATGAAAAAGGATGCCAAGTATCACATATCAAAGAGCAGCCTGAATGTTGAGAATACCAATGGCAGCAGTGAAGATGTTCTATGTTCACACAGAGAATAGTACCACCATTTGCATAGTACCATTCGCATAGAGACACCAAGTAGAAATCCCATAAGATGACTCCTTTTTTCATTAGTTAACCACTCCTTACCCAAAACACTAAGCAATTATCATTGCTGTTTTTCAACAGATGTGAATGGTAATGAGCTCGACAGAGTACCCTATACCCTTCTTCACTGCTGTTATTGGTGTTGTCAACAATCAGGTTGGCCTTTTGTTTGTAAAGCTTGACATCATTTTCTTGCTGGCAACAGAGGCACAATATTCTGAAACAGTACTGAGACATTTTCTGGTGTTTTGAATTGTGAATACAAAAGCACAATATTCCATATTCATAGATTGGAGGGGATTATTTGAAGAATTGAATCTACTAGCAGAAGACATTAGAATTTGTATCATTCTAATTTCTAACATGATCCAAAATTGAATTGGTAGGAGATTTGCTGCTTTCATTCAGCATACAGCATGGCCCCTCAATATTCCTCTCCCATGGATTAAACATTCCATGTTTCTTTTGTATTAAATTATTTGGACATAATGGAGAAAATAGTTGATTGAACATTATCCCAATGGGCTGTTTCCAGCACATGCTTCACTTTGGTTTTCAAGTTGTAACTGCAATTACAGGATTACCATTTTGTTTACAAATGAGTATTTTTCCTCCCACAAGGCATGTTTCTGATAAAAGAGACTATTGGGGTAATATAGCATAAAAACGAGCTGACAAATGCATGGCAATTTTCCCCCCTCACATAACAGAACAGTCATGGTTGATGGAATCAGTTCCATTGCAGGTGCAGCTTCACAACATCTCTCCTTTTTCTATTACAATCTGTTAACATAATGCCTCTCTCAGAATATTCTAATAGAGAAACCTATGTTCCAACTCAGACTTTAATGGGCCTTACGTTTCTACAACCCAGCATGGGTCTGCCTTGTGCATAAGACTGAAATGGCCGGGGTTCTTGGAGAAGAGCTGAACAAATTACCCTGTAGATTTAAAGCCTTCTTGCTTATACTTGGATATGGCCTCAGAAAACTTATACAGTCAGCAATACACAAACACACACACACACACCCAAAAAACACAAAAAACACAAAAAACCAAAGTTCATTAAGCCGTACCGAGTGTCCTGAGCCTCCTAAGAAGGTGTTTAATGAAAATAATAATTATTTTTTTAAATTCTTGTCAATTAAAATTGTCTCCATGAGGAGCTTTGAAGTTTTATAAAATTCCTTGATTACAGGACATCAAAACATAAGCACCTCTATTTCCCCTACCCACCCCAGCCAAGGTCTACATGATTTGTGCAAATTGTTTATGCACATAACTACTGTCTTGCGAAACAAAGCACATATATGCACACAAAGAGGAAGCATATTACGACTGGCTGTTTGTTAGAAAAGAGACACACACATACACGTGCTCACACAATGATTTTAATTATTAGAACTCCCCATTTCAAAGCAATAGTCTTCATCATTTTGCATAAGCTGAATTATTTCCCTGAAACCATGATTTCCACTAATTTTGCCTACTTTCCTTTCAAAATAATTCTCTTTCTCTTTTCTTGTTCCTTAAAATATCTCCTCATACACAACAAGGAGAATAATATTCTGATTCACTATTTTTATGTACACAGATGTGAGAAGCAAGGATTTACATTTTTATATCTAAGGCTTGATTTTTGCATGAATATTTATTCCGAACCATCCAGTTAGAACTGGTGGCTTCCCATGGATATTCCCCACTTGATTTCTTTACACTGGGATGTAGCGGAGGCATTTGTCCACAAATTGAAATAAGAGTCACTTCTTTGCTATGGCTTTACATATTTCTCATGTTTTAGTGCTTCACAGTGCACTGAAGGAACATCCCGGATAATCACAGATAATCTCAGGAGAGGAAACCGCTGAAAATGTTTCATGGACAGAGACCTAAAATCATGCCATAGAATCATACAGTGACTGAGTTGGAAGGGGCATATAAGTTTGTCAAGTCAAAGCCCCTGCTCAATGCAGGAATCCAAATCAAATCAGGCCTGGTAGATAGTTGTCCAATTTTTTCTTGAATGCTTCCAACATTGGAGTGCTCACCACCTTCTGAGGTAATTAGTTCCAGTACCATTCTGTTAAGACATTTTGCCCCGATATTCAGCCTGTGCATGATTACTAAGTTCTATATTGCACAGCCAAAAGGGTACATATGTCTGAAATGCATTCATACTCTGTAAAGCCAAACAAAAATAAAAACATTCTTCAATATGGATGACAAACAACAACAAAATCTGGCTTTAGCAAGATTTCTAACTATTTCATAAACTTCGCAAATCATAATATCATGGAAGAGTCTGTTTGTTTGAAAGGAAAATTTGATTTCCTCTTAATCCAACACCATTGCTCCAAGGTTCTGTGTTAATTTCAGCAAAAAGAATGGATTTGTTCCAGAGTAACATTTGATTTTACACTACATTCCCCCATTTCTCCGCTGAAAAAGAAACTCATTTTTCATATAACTTTGAAGTGATTACAAGCACATAAACACACTCCAATTTTTGTGCTGTTCCTTTTTCCTTTATGTTTTTGTCCTTCCACCTCTGTTTTGCCCAGTTCTATGCCTCCCATTTGTCAGTTTCCATGTACTCAGCTTTGCTCTAGAATCATTCTTATTTGTTCTGTCATTGAGCAGGTGACCCATGCATGCTTGCAGCTTTGTATCTGTGCTACTGGTGGACATGTGAGCTCCCATTCATACTGTTGTGTTCTGTAAAGCTGTGCCTTTAACAATGTACCATTGTGTTAACAATGTAACCTTTCTATGTGCAACATTATAACCTTCAGCTGTATCAATGTAAACCTGATAAGGGGACGCGAGCTAGTGACCACTAGATGGCAATAGCGAGCGTCCAGCTCTCATGGCTCAGATTCACCTGGTTCAGCAGCGCGGGAAGATTCCCCGCCACCTCTTCACCTGGTCAAGAAGGGTGTGACCTTCTACGACGTCACGCAGGCAGCAACCAATAGTCTGTCGACGAGCCACATTCAAATGTATAGCCAGCTGTATATATTGAGCGACCCATCCGCCATTACCACATGTTCCTCCGGATCATCATGCAATAAACCTGTGTTAAGCCAACCCTTCGGCTGTTTCATTGTCTTCGGTCCCTTACACTAAACATACATAGTAAGCATTCTCTTTTATCTTTGGGTGGAAATCAATTACGCAGAAGTGGTTCTTTGCATTCCAGTGGCAGGGATCTCCAAAAGTCATGAAGCAGGACCAAACGTCCATGTTAAAGCTGCTACTGATGTCAGCTTATGGTTCTTCTTCTTCTTCTGCTGAATATGAATCCAAATATTGGCGATCCTCATGGCAATCAGCCAGGAAGACTGTCCTGAGGATATAATACCGTGCATTGCAGCCTTTTGCATCACAGCCTGACCCCCCATACCACTGATCCAGTTCCATGGGTCACTTTCTGATCCTTCGCCCTTTTGGCATGCAAAATCCTTATTGGCCCCAGGCCAGTATTTATGAAGTTGCTGCCCTCCATCACAATGGATTCAAGTGGGATTTAATCCACTTGGGGACCATCACCCTTCCCTGTGGACTTTGGCACCCAAGGCTGTAAGTCCTTAGGGTTGTCAGGTTAGCTAACTGCCCCCTGACACTCAGCATTGAGTCACTGGCAGTATGTTCTTTCTACTCTCTTATCAAAGCAGAATAACCTGGCCAGACTACAGTTTATGCTCAGGAAATACATTTCACGTTTTAGACTAGGGGTGGGGGAACCAACATTGAACTCATGGGGAAGGTGAACATGTGAGGATGCCCACAGTGCCAGACTGGAACAGGACAGATGCATTTGATGAATGTGAGATGAATTGACTCCCTAAAAGAAATCACAGCCTTTAATTCACAAGAACTGAGTAAGGCTGTTGAGAACAGACCATTGTGGTGATTGCTCATTAATTTTGTTGCTATGTGCTGTCAAGTTGCCTCCAACCTGTGCTAACCCTATGAATGAGCAATCTCAGAAATGTCCTATCCTTAACAGCTCTTGGAAACTAAAGCCTGTGACTTCCTTTTAGAAGTCAATCTATCTCCTATTGGATATTCCAATTTTCCTTCAGATTCCAACTTTTCCCAGTACCATTGTCTTCTCCACAGAATCTTCCTTTCATTATGTGCCAAGAGCTTCCTCGAAGATTGTGGTATTTTTGAACCACAATCAGGTGTACCCTGGTAATGGCAAACTTGTTGTGCTGGCTAATCTTTCTCACACTAGGCAAAAAGAACTGCAGAATGAACTAACTGAATGATGCCTTCATTTTGGCAGTTTCACGTCTGGCCTGCACATGGAAAAAGAAGTATGGTAGCCACAGAGAAGGACCATCTGACACCCAAAGCCTGGCTAACTCTATGGTCAAGCCTATTTATATGCAGAAGGTGTTTGCATTTATTTCATGCACAGCAAAATGGAACCAAACTCTAATTTTCTACATATTGTAAGCAACAATTGAATCACAAGGGAAAGCAAAAAAAAAAAATATAAATGCATAAATATAGTTAGGAGCTAGAAAGAGAACCATCTTGCTACCTCTTTTAAAAATGATTCTTTTAAAATATTCCCTACAGTTTCCCATGGAAAATAAGTTGCTATATTTGGCTGTGATTCATAGCAGCTAGGCTCACTATATTTTTGTTGTACAGAAACAACAACATGTGTGGCAAATCAACTGATGATATAAAGATTTTCTTCTTCTCTGCAGTGAATAGGTCACAGCAAATCAGATGCAAACCATTACAGCTGGCAGTTGCCTTTAACTGAGTTGCAGCAACTTTGCACTATTGAAATACTGCCTGTTCCCCATGTCTCTTTCCACACAAGCAAGGAAATAATGTACTTAATAATCCAGAATAATAAATGTGAACATGTTTGTCTAGCTGTTTGTATCCAGGGGTGTGCAGGGCACCATGGGAAGGCGCTGGACAGGGAGTGGTGGGAGCACCTTTTTTGGGGGGGGGGAAATCCTATACATTGCTATTAGCACCCCAGGACAACAGAAGCGAGGGCATGGTGGGACAAAGCCCGATTGCCTGATATACCAGCATGCGCTTGTCTGTATCTGTCTCCAGGTCAGAGACACAGACCCCAAAACATGAAACCTAGAGTAAGTGAGTTCACACAATACCAAAATAACCCTAGGGATGTGCACTTTGAGATTCTTTCTTTTTTAAAAAAGAATTAACTAATGTTAATTAATTTAATAGTGTGTTTCAAGCCTACAGTACCATCTTTCTTAACTATGTGGCATACCTTCTTGAATATCACAGAACACTGTAATCCATATGTCATTTGAGGAAGGACAACTATTTGAAAGGACATTATAGGGTGGTCCCTATTTTCCCACACTATGTGCTAAATGCCCTCTCATTGGCTTGAAGTGGGCAGATCCATCTTTCAGAAGGATGTAAGGATGCATCACACCAAACTAAAGGAGGTGAAATTCCCCCTCCTAATCAGTGCATTTCTTTTCCTAAAGGTGTCAGTTAAGGGCTGCTTCAGCCAATGGAAAGCCAAATGTTTTCTCTAGCAAAAGAATGTACAGGTTTTGTTAATGGGCAGTTACTGCAGTGAATAAGAATTACAGTAATTCATTTATATGAGGACCTTCGTAGATTGAAAATCTGGACCAATTCAAACAAAATAAATTTCATTAAGAATCAATATAAAGTTCTTCCCCAAAGATGCATATATAGAGAATGGGTGAAATTTGGCTTGACCATAGTATAAATGACAAGGATCCCAATTAGGAATATGCAAATATCAGCGAGTCCAGTTCTGTCTGAATCATATATGTTACAAATATCAATTTATTTGCTTGGAGCTGAGTTGTGTAGTACATCATGGACTACAGAGGTTTTAGTGCAATGGTTTTAATGTTTGAATATTTTAATTTTGTGCTGTTGGATTTTAAATCATTTGCAATGACTTATCTTTTAAAATTATTTTATGCAGCTTTGTAACCTTGGGAAATCTGGGGTCCACCCATACTCATCCTGAGAGCTTCTAGGGCAGTGATGGTGAACCTCAGCACTCCAGGTATTCTTGGACTTTATTTACCAGATGCCCAAGGCAGCACTCCTGCTGATCAGGATTTCTGGGAATCGAAGTTCTTGAACAGCTGGAGTGCCAAGGTTCACCATCACTGTTCTAGGGCTTCATATGCTCCTACAAATCCAACTTCACAAAACTTAAGAAGAATTGGCTGGAGCTTTTGTTTTTTACCGGAGAAACTTGATTGCACTCTTTAGTGGCAAAATATCACAGAGAGAGAGAGAGAGAGCACACAGCACACACGCACACAGCACACACGCACACAGCACACACGTACACAGCACACATGCACACAGCACACACGCACACAGCACACACGCTTGAATTTTACAACATTGTTTCTATAATCCTGGCCTAGGTTTCTAAAGTTCTGTAGCTAATTTTTTGTTTAAGAACTTAAGCTTTATCCTATGCTCTCACTATAGCAACATAATTGTCAAGAAAAACATGTATGAAGCTGAAGGGTACTTGTGTCAAAGGTTAGCTAATAAAAATGGTATGTTCCTTTGTCTCTCCTCTCCCAGTGTTTCCATGTCTCTACTCACATGTGGGTCAACTGCAATCTGCAGACTGTGCTGATCACTTTTAAATGACTTTTCTTTTTGAAAGTGTTAAATGAAATTTCCTGTCGCTTCAAAGACTGTTTCCATAGCAAACACATTAAAAGTCCTTTTTATGATAGCTACAGTTCTAAGGAAAAACATGTGCATGCCAGAAGAGGGCTATATGCCCTTTTAGGTTTCTCTTTCTTAACTCCACCATTGCCCCCCAAAAAAAGCAGATAGGACCAGGGTCGTAGCCAGGATTCTAGATGTGTGTGTGTGTGTGTGTGTGTGTGTGTGTGTGTGTGTGTGTGTGTGTGTGTGTGTGTGTGTGTGTGTGTGTGTGTGTGTGTGTGTGTGTAAATCTTTTCCAGGCGAGGCAAACATTTTTCAGGAGCAACAATGTCACACTTGCATATATAACATTGACATTGTTGGGTGGGTTTGGGGGTGGTGGCTGTTAGCTTAGAAGGGTCCCCCCCCGCTCCCCTGGCTATGGCCCTGGATAGGACCCAGAGTCATCAATGTTCAAACATGTCTGAACTTTAGTTGAACGATTGTTTGAAGCAGAGCTTAGCTTCCTTCTTACATCTTATGGTACAATGCAACAAAGCATTGATGATCTTTGAAGTCTGAATGCAGTGGTGTGGAAAAAGTCTCCCCCCCAAAAAAACCAACAACAACAACCCAAGCATGATCTACAAGTTAATTTTCGAGATGATCAATAGATACAGAGGTATAGGGTGGGAAGCACTTTACCTCTGAATATCTCAGATTATATGAGGAGATGACTCACCTTAAAGGAGAACGGGAAGTAATGTACTGGTGACTCAGATGATTGGTTGCGTGGACTCCAGGATGCAATATGCAGTTCTTAATCTTTGAACTCTTAATCATATTTTTGTTGGGAAATTTAGTTCATATTGTGGGGCACAAAGTTATCTGAAAATAAAATTAATTGTGAGGGGAAACTTACTTATTAAACACAATGAATGAGTAATGAAATACTCAGTTCTCTTACTTTAAAAATAAAGCCTCACCAAAGGTCAGCAGAAGCTAAAATGAGTTGGACAGAATTATGCAAATAATGAGTGTTTTTGTTTTAAATCCAAATCTACGTTGTTTATTATCATATATTGATATAATGACGTATAGATGATCCAAGCAAAGTAATTTATTTCAGTGGGAAAGGTTTAAGCACATGGCTAATCTGTCATTAAAATAAATTGTCCTGAACTGAGTTTTATACATCTGTCCTAATGGTTAATCTATCCTAAATCTTTGGCTTGAATCCTACCAGATTTCCTACCAGAGTAAGTGAAATTTTGTTAAATCACAGTGGCAAACTGAAGCTAATTAGTAAAGTGCTGGTCATTTGTTTGGCTCTGGATCAAGTAACATGCCAATCAAACAACCAAACTGATTATCTGCTCTGAGTTAGTTGGCCACCAAGAGTTACACCATTTCACTTACTTCAAAGTAAAAATCCCAATAAACTGCCATTAGTAACAACAAAACTCCTAGTTATTGTGTGCTGTGCACATGCAAGACACATCAAAGTGTTTTATTTTACTTTAATTTTTAGTAAATGTAAAAGTACATGTTCTAATACAGTTTTATTTGTGGAAGAACAAGATAATGTTGGGTGACATGACATTTTGCTTGTCCCCAGTTTTAACAACTAATCAACCTACTGGGGAAAAAACATGAATTATGAGACAAAGAAACAACCATGTAGAACAGAGCTGAGAACATTGCCAGACCTAAGATCACAGGCTGTAGAAATATGATGAGAAGGGATAAACCGTTTGATCATTCATTCTCAAATCATTGAGAATGATGCATATTTATTATATTAAAGTTTAATACAGTATCTTGGAAATGTATCACAATGGATAGAGTATTGGACTCTGAGTGTGGGTTAAATTCCCACTCAGAGCCTTGAAACTCAAAGGTAACATTGGGCCAGTCACCAGGTCTCTACCTCACATTCTTCACAGGGATGCTGGTAGGATGAAACGGGTGTTCTGGGATAGGGATTAAATGTGCATTGAATCGTTTTGTCAGAAAGTTCCTTACTGAAATTCAGAACTCAATCCTATCTCCTTTGTATACTTCCTGAACCTATTTCTGATACCATCCCCATTGACGGATCTGTGTCTGTTTAACAATAGCAATGATACTTATGTTGCTGTTCAGTTGCACCGTTGAGTCCAACCCTTTAGGACCACATGGACCACAGCACACCAGGCTCCTCTATCATTTACCATCCTCCCGAGTCTACCTAGATCCATGCCCACCATGTCAATGATGCAATTACACTTATATACCACCCTATAGCGCTTAGCACATTCTCTGGGTGGTTCACAAGGTAATTAGCATTTTGTCCCCAACCGCTGGATACTCATTTTATCAACCTAGGAAGAATGGAAGGCTGAGTTAACCCAGAGCCCATCAGGATTGAACTCATAACTTCAGGAGTTTTAGCTGCAATACTACAGTTTAACCACTGTGCCATGAGGGCTCCTTTACTCACCTTTCTTATCCAAAACCAATAGCAAAGGTAACATAGCCTGTTTAAACAGGATTGGTCCTGTTGAGGGCGAGTTAGGTCATGTGTTTAGTGAAAATACTAATAAAATAACAACAGCTGTGCTCTTCCTGACTCTGAGCATTTGTGTTAGCATCTTCTGAGTTGCCTTATGGCAAGTGTTTGTTTAGGTTGCTGATGACTATCTACGGTCACCATTGCAATCTGGACAATCTGGACAACAGTCAAGGTCAAATGCTGTGTATTTAGTTGATTTTAGAAGTTAACTTTAGTTATTGCCAGTTAATTTTCCAATTGGAACCTTGAATTAAGTGAATGGCAAGTGCGGTGCCAAAATGGCTGCCGCGCTCTTTGCGGCTCCCCCCCCTGGACTCAGATATCCGGGTAGTTAGGGGGCATGGCCAACCCCTTTATAAAAGGGGTGGCCACGAGGCGTCCCCTCCGCCATTTTAGAGAAGCGACGGAGCGGAGAAGTTCGCTCCGACACTTTCGGTTTTTCTCCTTCTTTGCTCTCCTGCAGTGGCTTGGGTGGAAAAGACGCTGACTCGGAAGGTCAGCAGTTCGATTCCCATGTACTGCAGGACGGTTGGAGCTCCGTCGGAGAGGGAATCATCTCCGCTACTCATTTATTCAGTCCTGCATTGGGACTCCGGTTGGGTGGCCATGGCCCCCAAGAAGAAGAATGCCGTGGCCGCACACACGGGGGAGGGCTTGCCCGACCCCCGCACCCACCCCTGCTGGTGCCACTTCGGGCCGGAGGGCTCATCCTGGGGCGAGGAGAGGGGTTGGAAGGGCTTTAGTACTCACTGTCACCAATGAAGGTGGCCAGGCCTCTGCCCCCTCCCCTCCGCCCAGTCGGAGGACTCATGTGGGGGTGGTGCTGGCCTGTCCACCGGGGGCCTCAGCCCCCATGGACTCTGGGGCACCCTGCTTGACCACAGGGCCATTGGCAGGACATGTCACTGGGCAAGGTGGTCTGACTTGGCACAGCGTGGGATTGCACCCAGCCATGGCCCATGTACCCCACGGGCCGGACTATTTGGCTTGGCCATACTGCGGCTGGGGGCTGGCGCAGGGCCTTGCCTCTCCGGCCGCTATGGGCCTTGGGCTGGGTCGTGGACCTCTGCCCCACGCCGGGCAACATTTGCCCGGCAGGCCGTCTGGCCCATCCGGCCCACCTTATTCTGGTAGCTCGGATATGGTTGATCTGCTTCTGGCCCACATAGCGGCCCTGGAAGCATCAATGGGGATCGCCCCACCACCTATGGACACAGGGTTTGGGACATCTACAGCCGCTACCCACATGCCTCTGCAAACCTCTCAGCGGGCCATGAGCCGGGTTGAGCTGCTGGAGGCCATCAGGCCCACGCATGGTGGTGCTCCGCAGCTCCCTGGGCGGCCGCCCCTACAGGGCATCCCGTTGGTGCCCGGGGCTACTTGAACTGGAATGGCGGCGGCCCAGAGCTCGACCTCTGTTGCGAGCTCTGACGCCCACCAGAGGCCGGAACCCCTGGTGGGGGCGGCCCAGGGGGGTGCAACCAGTGAGTATAATGGTCAAGTTAGCACTCCATCCATGCTAACACAACATACTAGTGGGTACAGTGGCCATAGCCTCACCAGGCTACTTCGGGTGGGCAGTTCCCTACTCTTTGACTACCTGGGCTCCTACCTCTTCCCAGGTTGTGCCGGGGATAGCCGCCCCATCTGTGCCAGCTCAATTTATTGGTGGGCAACAGGGCACATTATTCGCTCCCCCACTCTGATCCATGCCGACAGCCGGCTACTCCCTTCCCCTGGGTGATCACTTGTCTCAGGCCACCAGGGAAAAGATATGGCGGGGGGAGTATGTGGATATTTTCACTCTCCTTAACCGTGAACCTACTAAGGAGGAGAAGAAGGGGCAGGACGACAGGGACAAGGAATTGTCCCGTCGTCGTAAGCCCCCCGTACCTGGGCCAACTGGTTACCGGCCTATTTAATATACATGGCAGTATATCTTAGGGCTCGTCCTGATTTGGCCATTCCGATGGTCCAGTACCTGGACAATATTTACCAGGCTGTTGTCGATTTCCCTGGCCCGTCATGGTTAGCCTATGATGAGGAATTTTGGATGAGGGCGGCCCTTCACCCGGAGATGCGGTGGGACGAGCCCTGCCAGCAACTTTGGCTCCTTTATATGACCCCTACACGGCCGGCACCGGGTGACCGGTACCACTGCGGCTATGCCGTACAACGGTCTGCCACTACACAGGTTCCCCGCCAGCCGGCGGGGCAAGGAGTTCCAGCCCGCCTGCTGTGTTGGAGCTACTCCACCAATGGGGTGTGCAACAGGCGCCAATGTAAATTTCGGCAGGAGTGCCCCTCCTGTGCCGGCCCTCATGCCGCCTCCGCGTGCCTGCGGGCCGGTGGGTCCCGGGGTAGGGGAAAGGGATACTAGGGGTCAGCCAGAGCTCCCTCTGACACCGCTACTCATTCAAAAGGCCCCCTCCCCATTTAATCTTAGTATGCTGAAATGGTGGCTGCGCATCTATCCTAGACAGGATGATGCGATCTACCTGCTTGAGGGTTTTACTTTTGGCTTCCGCATCCCGTTCAGGGGTGTTCGCGCACCTCAGGATGCCCCGAATTTGCTATCTCTCAGGGGTAATGAGGATGTTGCTGCGGAGAAGATAGCCAAAGAGGTTAGAGATGGTAGGGTTGCTGGACTGTTTGATATGCCCGCATACCCAAATTTAAAAGTATCCCCTCTGGCCTTAGTGCCTAAAAAGTCCTCAGGTGATTTTCGTCTGATTCACCACCTTTCTTACCCTGCGGGTTCCTCAGTCAATGACGCTATACTGGATGACCTTTGCTCGGTCCAGTATACGTCCTTTGACCAGTCCTTGCGGATGGTACGCTCATGCGGTCGCGGGGTGCTACTGGCAAAGTGCGACATCAAGTCGGCATTCCGATTGTTGCCGGTGCACCCGGACGACTTTGAGCTTTTAGGTTTTTGTTTTCGGGGCAAGTTTTATGTGGACAAGGCCATGCCTTTTGGCTGCTCCATTTCGTGCTTGGCCTTCGAGCGTTTTAACACCTTTCTTCATTGGGCTTTCATTCAAAGGTCGGGATCCCGGTCCGTGGCACACTACCTAGACGATTTTTTGTTCGGGGATGGACATGACTTGGACACGTGTGGACGCCTGCTTACCATATTTCAGGGGCTCATGGAGGAACTTGGTGTTCCTCTGGCACCTGAAAAGACAGAGGGCCCAGCCACCACCCTTAACTTTCTTGGTATAGACATTGACACCGTTGCCTGGACATCCAGGTTACCCATGGAAAAGGTGACTCGGATCTCCGATGCGATTTTGGCAGTGCTTGCCAAGCACAAGGTGTCTCTCCGGGAGTTGCAGGTGCTCCACGGTCACCTTAACTTTGCCTGCAGGGTGGTGATGCCGGGTAGAGCCTTTGCCAGGCGTCTTTGTGATGCTATGGTGGGTCTTTCCAAGAAGCATCACAGGGTCCGGCTGACCAGGGGTTTACGGGCTGACCTGTCGGTTTGGCTCACGTTCCTACAGGGCTTTAATGGCGTCTCCTTTTGGAGGGCGGAGCATATGGTCAACCCCCAGTTCCAGGTTCAGTCGGATGCTTCAGGTTCCCTAGGATATGGGATTTATTTTGAGGGTAGGTGGGCCTATGGAAAATGGCCCCAGGAATGGCAAGGCACGGATCGCTTACGCGATCTCACGTTCCTTGAGTTTTTTCCAATTTTAGGTGCACTTATGCTCTGGGGTGACATGTGGGCTAACTCTGTAGTTCACTTTTGGTATGACAATGCTGCCGTAGTGCATATTGTTAACGCCCAAACATCTAAGTCTCCCAGAGTTATGGCCTTAGTGCAACAATTTGTCCTTAGGTCCTTGCGCCTTAATGTTCTCTTTAGGGCCAGACATGTGCCTGGCATTGACAATGATATTGCTGATGCTTTATCCCGCCTGCAGATCTCCTGGTTCCGTGCCTTGGCTCCAGACGCAGAGGAACTTCCCTCTCCACTTCCAGCCGAGATGTGGACCTTTGGCGAGGAGAAGTGAACCGGGCGATCGGCATGTCTTTGGCCCCACGCACGCGTAAGGCGTATCAGCACATGCTCCTACAGTTTAGGGCTTTTTGTAGGGAGAGGCAGCTCCCTGCTACGTGGCCGATCCTGGTTGACCATGTTTTGCAGTACATGGTACACCTTCGTAGTCAAGGTCTGGCCCCACGCACCATTGCCACCAGGCTCTCGGCATTGGCATTTATGGCTAAGGCACGGGGCTTTACTGAGTGCACGGGTGACTTCCATATTCACCATGTGTTGGAAGGGTGGACACGTGAACGCGGCTGCCGCCCGGACACACGTCAGCCTGTTTCACCTTGTCTTCTGGCACACCTTGCCCGAGGCTGGCGTGGCCTGTGTCATGATAGGTATGAGGAGTCTCTTTTTCATGCAGCTACCACCGTAGCTTTCTTTGGAGCTCTGAGAATCAGCGAGCTGGTCCCACTTTCAAAAGGGGACATGTCCCATAGGGCACCGGAACTGGAAGATGTGTCTCTCAACCAGGAATGGGCTAAGTTGAGGATTCGTTCCTCAAAGGCTGATCAACAAGGAAAGGGTAGTAGCGTGATGCTTCTACGATGCATATTTGCTGACATCTGTCTGGTTGGTGACCTACATGCCTTTTTGGCAGTGCGTGGTTCACGCCCTGGCCTGTTGTTCTGCCACCGGGATGGGTCTCCCCTTACCAAATTCCAATTCTGGAGGGTTACTGGGACTGCACTTCACAGTGCGGGGGTCCCTGGGGCTCGTTATGGTACCCATTCATTTAGGATAGGTGCCGCATCAACTGCTGTGGCATTTGGGTACTCGGAGGCTGATATACATAAGATGGGCAGGTGGGGATCTGCGCGCTTTTCTTTGTATGTTTGTCCCCTCACTGCATGAGTGCCTCGTTATGCCCTCAATTCTCTTTCCTTCTTTTACAGACCCTGTGTGTTTCCGCACACCGGTGGCAGTGTGGCTGGTGGGCCACAGTTATGTGCACTGGGCGGCACAGTATGCTGCCTCGTCAGAGTGGGGACCCCATCTCGGGCTACGTTCATCTGTGCGTATGCAGTGGTATGGTGTGCACAGCATGAGGTGGTGGGAACTGTTGCCATTCCTGATGTCCATCGGGGATGCTGGACCGCCAGATGTTTTGATTCTGCACCTCGGCGGCAATGATCTTGCACAGATAACTGGCCTTGCTTTAAAGATGTCGGTGTGCAGTGACCTGGCATTCCTTCACCATTTATGGCCGTACACACAGTTGCTATGGTCAGACATCGTGCCGAGACACTGTTATAGGAGAGGCATTGATCTCCGTGGTTTGGACCGTGCCCGGCGGTTAGTGAACAGTGCTGTTGCCCGGTTCCTTATTGAGAATGGCTTGGGGACAGCCATTCGACACCCGGGGATAGGGTTACAGGATTTTGGCCTGTATTCTGGAGATGGGGTTCACCTGTCAGCTAGAGGTATGGACCTCTTTTTGGAGGACGTGCAAGCGGGCTTGGTGACCGAGCTGTCGGTCAGGGGGGGGGGGGCGGTGAGACATCATGGATGCCTCCCCGTGTGGCAGGTAGCACTGGTAAGGTAAAATTTATGACCCATAGGTATCTGGCAGATTTGCAATTGATTGGCCAACACGTAGATAGGTACAGGGGAAACAGGCTTGGCCGGTCAAGGGCGAACCATGAACGGGGTGATGCTAGGAGCTTCACAGCCTGCATCACCTCGATATTTTAACGGATACACGTCAGAGGGTGGGGTCAATAGATAGTATATTGACTTCGGTCAACAATTTGTTTGTGACAACAAACAAATGGATACAAATTGATACATAATAGCCAATTGCCATTGGCAATTTGGGTGGAACCTTACCAGTGCTACTGCGGCCTGCTTACCTTAAATAATTACATTTGGATGATACACCAATTGAAAGTTATAATTCAGACTAGGGCATTATTCAATAAAAGTGGCCCAATGCCTTTAATCCAATACCGGTGTCTGAGTCTTTATTTAGGTGGGTGCGCCTGCAAAGCAAATGTTCTAATGAACGAACTTAACTCAATTGAAGGCAAGACCTGGAAGTAAATATACAACTAGGAAAAGACAAAGGTTTCCCTTGCTCGAAAGCCAGTCGTATCCGACTCTAGGATTCAGTGCTCATCTCTGTTTCAAAGCCGAAGAGCCAGCGCTGTCTGCTTCTGCAGATATTTCCATAGTCATGTGGCAGGCATGACTAGACACCGGAGTGCATGGAACACTGTTACCTTCCCACCAAAGTGATCCCTATTTATCTACTTGCAATTTCTTGCTTTCAAACTGCTAGGTTGGCAGGAGCTGAGACAAAGACGGGAGCTCATTCTGTCCTGCAGTACTCCGGAATTGAACTGCTGACCTTCCGCCTCCCAGTCAGCATCTTAGCCACTTGAGCCACTGCTCAACTCCAAAGCATCAAATCAGAAAAAACATTTTAAAAAGAAAAAAATGTATTCATCCTAACCACAGTCACAAGAAATGTCTGGTGGTAACAGTGGTTTTATGGATGGGCTTGCCACGCAGCTGCTCCTCCTCGCCTCGCCTCCCTCCAGGCCGGGGCTGGCCGAGGGCATCTGGTGGCAGTGGGGCATCCAGTGGCGGCAGCAGCGGTTTTATGGCCAGACATGCCACACAGCTGCTGCTCCTCACCACTCCTCCCTCTAGGCTGAGGCCGGCTGAGAGCTTCTGGTGGTGGCGGGGTGTCTGGTGGCGGCGGCAGTGGTTGTATGGCCGGGCCCGCCACACAGCTGCTGCTCCTCCCACCAGGCTGAGGCCGGCTGAGAGCATCCGGTGGCGACCCCTGCTATCATCCTATAGTTCAGGGGTGTCTAACAACACCCCCAGACAGCTGATTGGGCCTATCACGTGGTTCCTGGCACCAGAAGCGGAAGTAAAATTTCTTTCATAACTTATGTCCAAATTAAATGAAACTTGCTTTGCTGGTTGTCTAGAAATCCCTTGACTGTATTTTCAGAGAGGATCCTCCATGCTCACCTAATATTTCAGCTTTAAAGGGTCCCTTTGGGCAGTGTATGAAGCCTGCATCCCCCTTAAAAGATTCAGTAAAGCCTCAGCTCACTGGGAGATTTACAGCATCACAGTGTTTTATCCCCATGCTAGGCTATTCAGGACATCCTGCATAGAATCTGAAACTTTTTCTCCTGACCTGTGTTTTCAGCCTGCATTTTGAAATTCATTCTTAAGAAACTGACCTGGCACCAACATCTGCCTTGAATTTTAGGAATCTTCATATTTGTCTTCTTCACCGTTCACAACAAAATGCATGCCCAGCTTCACAAAGAAAAATATAGGTTGAAAACTAGCATTTATTGACTTGACTTACTGACTTTCCTTTCTTTAAAAATGTTGTTCCTTCAACATAAATGAAGCACTTACATCCTACTCACTGGATGAGAATTGTGTCATTTTAACTTTTTCTTTGGTTATAGTAAGATCAAACGGGTACCCCTTTTAAAAAGAAGATGGAATTGCTTTTCACTCAACTATACTCCACCATCGCAGGTTATATGAAGTCTCTCAGTATCTTTGCAGACTGTTATTTTAAAGCTGTGCCACTTCTCATATTGCATTAATCTTTGTTTTCCTTCTCGCTTGTGAACAGCAATGATTGTTTAGTGAAAATACTAATAAAATGGCAGCAGCTGTCCTCTTCCTGCAAGTAATTACCGTCACTGCTTCTACTTCTTCCCTGTCTACTTTCCAGGTGCTAATAGGGCCTTTTGCCATTATCTTGGTTTTCTTGATGTTAAGTCTCAGGCCAGCTTTTGCACTCTCTTCTTTCAACCTAATCAGGAGCTTCTTTAAATCCTTTAGACAGAAATTTCTTTAAGTTCTGTCAGTTTCCTGTCTGTTTCCTTGACTTTGCCCTGAAGTCTGTGCTGTTACAGTACAATGTATCTCTATGGAAACGACATTATATGAGGCATTACTTGCAACTATAAACAAATAGAAGAGAAAAGAAAAATAAACTTTACAAAATTAAAATTAAAAATAATTTGAAATATCTAGGTACAGTGATTGTTGTGTTTTGGGATCAAGGAGACAGCGGAGGCTTAATTCATGAAGAGGCATTGGGCATGATAGCCCGGACGGAGTTTATTAGGAATAACAGGACAAAGAAAATTCCAGAGAAGGGTATGCAATATATCCTTATTGGTTACCTGCGATAGCATAAGGTTACTTAATTGGCTAAATATCAGCATGCCTGCCTCGTGCTCACCTTGCTGATTGGACAGAAGCTGCGTGCTAGCTGAATGACTGCGTGCCATCCCTGGGCATAGTAGGGAGGGCCAGAAGGCCTTGAGTAATGGTCAGAGGCCCAAACTGGGGGCCTCTAAGTTACGCATAAACAGATGAGGCAAGGAGAACGATCACCCACAATTTATGGCCATGGTGTGCCATGAGCCACAGCGATCATGCTGTGAACCTCCTCACATCTTCCCCCTTCTGTTTTTAAGAAGCTTATAAGCATAATAAATTTGGTCCTTGCGTGCATGAGGCCGGAAGCGAAATCCTTGCAGGCAGGTGGCTAGCAACGAAGGTATGCATTGAATAAAGCAACAGGCAGTTATCAGAATGGCAAGAATAATTAAACCATACTGCAGGATGGTCCGTACCCAAGCTCCGTTGGGAAGCCAGGACCAAAGAGTGCTCCACCACGAAGGCAGAGGGTTTTGCTTAATATCAGAAACAATTTTGGTTAAAGAATCCAATTGGTTTTGTACCTTATTAGAATTATCGGATAAGTTAAAGCAACACATATTACGCACAGACTCACAACCTTGATGATGCAACATCAGCAAATAATCGATCGCGGCGCGGTTATCTAAAATAGCGTTGCGAAGCTGAAATTGCTCCCTGTTCAGGAGGCTAATAGCTTGGGAAGTGTGATTAACGGCTTTTACAAATGCACAAGCAAGCTTTCCAAGCTGCCTTGCATTCCCGGCTGCCAGGCCAGGCACGCCAACAAGACTGATGGCCAAGGATGTGTACTCGGCCTGGGAAAGCACCTTAACAGTGCTATCGCAATCAGAGGGTAACTGCTCAGCGGCAGTACCCCGGGTGATGCGTTTGCGGGCGGGACGCTGACGGACCAGCGTAGTGCGGTTGGGCAAAGCAACAATCATACGACTAAGGCAACAAGTGGTTTTAGAGAGGTTAGCAGGAATATAGTTCCAAGTTCGTGACCCACAGGTCCAGAACCACCCAGAAGGCAACAGAATGTGCTGAAAGTTAAAATGAAGGTCCTCTGTTTCTCTCCCGGTGCAATTAAGGCCGTGACCAGGCTGGAAACAGCGAGGCTTTCACTTATGTTGAGTACAGTTCACAACCCTGGCACATTTACTAGCATTACTAACAGCTACAATAGGAGTATAGAGAGACGGGGCATCAAGGGGCAGCCTTTTGGTTGCCTTTCCCCAAAAAGGGGCTAAGAGCATATTTGTTTTTGACCTTGTCATTAAAGTCGGCCATATCGTAACCCAACACTGACCTACTGACGTTTTGGGGACTGTAGCAAATGGGAATAAGACAGGTGCTTAACAGGTGATAGGAGTCAACGCTTTGCTTAAGGCAAAACTCAGTTTGATTAGAAATGCGGGCAAGCTTATACCACAGGTTATACTCAAAGCGTTGGGACAGCTCATCTTGGACGGCAAGCGCTCCTGGAAAGAGAAGCATGTAGCAACAAAGAATCATTATAGAATTAGCATTTAGACAAGCTATGATAGCAACAACAAAGTTCTCAGGAGTCTTTTCCACCTGAATTTCGTCCAGCACGGACTGGGCTTCATCCGACAATGCTTTCACCTGGCCCCAGGTTATCGGCGGGTTCTGCCCCCTTCGCCTTCCCCCTCGGTTCCGTCTCCTCTCCGGGAGCTCGTGCAGGTGAAGGTCGAAGTTTGGAATGGGGTTGCTGAGACCCTGATGCCATGCCATGCTTCCACGGTCGAACAAACCGGGCAGGGACCCAAAGAGGACCTTCTGGCGTAGACACTGCGGCATAGCCCCTTCCCCAGGTGATGAGGGGAACAGGCCCTTTCCACTCCGGGTCCGGCAGGCGTCTATACTGGACCTAGGGGGCAGGCAGAACCTCAAGCTGGCGGTAGTGACGCTGAGCCCTGGATAAAAATTGAGAATTAAATTGAGACAAGTTAAGGTGGTTTAGCGTGAACAGTACACTAGCAAGCCACTCCTCCTTTTCCGGAAGTGAGAGGGGGACAGTTCTCCCTTTCCTTTTTTGGTGATCCAGTGCCTCTTTCAGGGTTTTATTGGCCCGCTCAACCACGGCCTGTCCCTGAGAATTATAAGGGATGCCTGTGGATTCCCCATGCCCGGTTGGCATGGAACGGCCCTCGCAGAGGCCACTTCAGTCGAGAACGCTCCTGGCCCGTGGACTCTGCGGGCACAGAAATTAAGGGGGGTGGATTAATCATAAGGGTTTATTCACCCACACCTGACCTGACCGGCGGTTCTGCTGAGAGAGCAGATCTCTAACCTCCCGTTATCCATTAGGCAATTACTGACCCTCAGATCAGCCTTATCCTTGGTGCAAATAGAAGCCATATTTACCCTAGTCTAAGCCCCAGACAATGGTTTTCCCTGGTCAGTGTTTGCCCGAGTTAATTAACTTCCCCAAGAGAGATTTCCCATTAACCTGAGTAAATAGGTGATGTGATTTTCTGTCAGATGACGGTTTCTCCTGCCTTGCCTTCTGATCTATAAATGATGATGTCTTTTCCTCAATAAACCACTGATCTGATCTCGCTCCATATTGCCTTGTGTCGTTCCTTGATCAGTCTCCTCCGGGACCTAACGGCCATCCTAGCGTCCCCGATTCCTACACCTGGTGACCCCGACGTGATCTACTCGAGAGTAAGCGATCACACGGTCCGGTTCTGCGCTTGAACCGTGTCCGATTGTCCCGGAGGACAGCGCGGCAGCCCGGCCGGTAAGCCAGCCGGTCGGGAAGACGGCCCTGTGGCGAGGCATTACAGAAGAGGCATCCTACAGCTTGCTCTGGCTTTCGCAGCGGCTTGCAGCATGGAAAAACGCGTTCCGCTCAGGGTCAGCTGTGAACCCCTGACAGCGCAGAGGCCACCGAGGGCCCGTGGCAGCAGTCCACGCTCCGAGCTCTACCCAGAGAATCGTCTCCAAAACCTATTACCTTGCCCGAAGACACGTCGACTCGTCCCGAGGAGGAAACTTCGGAGGATCCCGCAGGTAATATGGGGACTTGTCCTCAGCGACAAGGTCCATCCGCTAGCCAAAGAACTCGTGAGGAAGAGTTCAAAATCCTGGCCAGGGTATTTCAGTTACGTTTTCACAGCAGGGAGCTAGTGAGACTTTTGGTGTACCTAAGGGAACACTGCCTGCTTTATCCAGAAGTAGGTACGTTAACCCTTCAGCTTTGGGATCAGATAGGAGACTGCATTCAGCAACCCCCGAAAGCTCCAGAGGGCATAATTCGCACATGGAGTAAATGTAGGAAGCTCTTAGCGGAGATAGAGCCAGTCCGGATAGAGGCCGAAGAACCCCCAGCGCCAGCCGAGCCATCAGCGCCCACGGCGCTCTATCCGTCATTGCAGTTTAGGCAGAGTACCGTAGGGAGCTTTCCCTCGGTGACAGCTGCAGACGTCACCGACGGAATGCATGGAATGAGGAGCGCAGGTGCTTCTCTGACAGCTCGAGGTTCCCGAGTTACCAAGAGTCCCCTTCAGCGCGCAATTGAAGAGGAGATTAAGAAGGGGGAATTGCCAGCGGAAGAACTAGCTGAGCTTAGTCAGATTTGTCCAATTCGCATGGAAATGGATGCCCTCACAGGGGCCCAGCAGATAATTCATTCACCAGTCCCGTATAAGCTTCTCATGGCTATACGGAAGGCCATTTCAGAGACAGGACTCCAAAGTCGCTTCACTAGGGGCACGCTTCAGCAAGTGTGCGAGAACACCATGTTCATCCCACATGACTGGAAATCTGTCATGCGGATGATGCTCAACCCTAGCCAGTACTTGATATGGGACAGTGAGTTTCGCCTTGAGGCTCAGACAAGGGCTGCCAGGATGGGAGGCGCAGTAATTCCTGACCAGCTATATGGTTCAGGTGCCTTCGAATCCATTGATGGCCAGATCAACTTGCCACTCGCCACTCTTCAGATGTCAGACGAGGCTGCCTTTAGGGCTTTCTTCAAGGTTCCCGCGACTGGCAAGGCGGCTAAAAATTACACCGCAATTAAGCAGGGAGCCCAAGAGCCCTACATGGACTTCATCAATTGCTTGGAGGAAGCGATCAGTAGGCAGATAGATAATGAGCAAGCCCAACAAGAGCTCATGATGAAGTTGGCCAAGGACAATGCCAATTTGGACTGCCGTAAAATCTTGCAGTCACTGGGCAATCGTCCCGACTTGACTCTCACGGACATGATTAGAGCTTGCGCCGACGTTGGCACAGAATCCTATAAAATGGGTTTGCTAACGGCAGCGGTGCAAGGGGGTAGGAAACCCAAGTACAGGACCCAAGGAGCGTGTCACACTTGTGGCAAGATCGGTCACTTCGCTAGGGAGTGCCGATCCAAGGGAGGCGGACAAAATTCCGGCCGTTCCAAGGCTCCAAACACCCCATGTCCGAAGTGCAAGAAAGGCTACCATTGGGCCAGGCACTGCCCGAATTCGGGAAACCGGAACACGGGCATGTCTCTGGCCCCGGTCCAAACAGGGACTTCCCTCATTCAGAGCTTGCCAGAGCTAGACTAAATTCCGATCACATTCCAGGCATTGCAAGGGCACAGGCCAGCCCCAAGGGTAGTACAGGGCTAGAATTGACCTGCCAGGCGGACGTTACGTGCGACCTGCCAGGCACAGTCTATCTAGTGGACTCCCAGTACATGGGTCCCCTGCCCAAGGGCTTTATAGGTTTAGTTTTGCCCCACAGTGTAGCAGGAGCACGCGGAATTCTTGTAATTCCAGGAGTCATTGACTCCAATTTTTCAGGCGTTCTCCAAGTTCAGCTTTGGACGCACCTACCCCAGACAATTCACAAAGGAGACACATTAGCGCAACTGATTATGGTTCCTTGTCACTCGCCAGCAGATAGCCAGGGAAGGCTCAGGGACAGCTCAGAGTCCGGGTCAGCAGACCGCTCGAGCGCCAGTGAGGCAGTGCAAGGATACCAAGTCTTAGCGACAGTGGAGACCAACATTGAGTGGAAACAGCGCCCAGTTATTGGGGTATTTCTGAATAAAAGATCATTTTCAGGGTTGTTAGATACCGGAGCTGATGTGAGCGTAATCAGCCAAAGCCAGTGGCCAAGGGAATGGGCCATTGAGCCGGTCTCCGATGTGTGGGGGGTAGGCGGCATTCAGGAAGCGTTTAGGAGCTGGGAGTGGGTGACAGTCACGATTCCAAAGGCTGACGGCACAGCGGTAATTCGGCCGCACATTCTTGACGTGCACATCAACCTTTGGGGGTGAGACATTTTACAGCAGTACGGTGCTACGCTTACCTTCGGGTAATGGTGTTGCCACTTAAGTGGCTCACCGATACGCCGGTCTGGGTGGAACAATGGCCGGTAGTGGGAGAGAAATTAGTCGCCCTGAAGCAACTGGTTAAAGAACAGCTAGACGCAGGACACATAGAGCAGTCCACTAGTCCTTGGAATTCGCCTATTTTTGTCATCAAAAAGAAGTCGGGGAAGTGGCGACTCCTCCACGATCTCAGAGAGATCAATAAGTGCATACAGCCAATGGGTCCGCTTCAATGCGGCATCCCGAATCCTAATATGATTCCTGAGGGGTGGGAGATCCTAGTTGTAGATCTCAAGGATTGCTTTTACACGATCCCCTTAGATCCCAGGGACAGGGAAAGGTTTGCCTTTACGGTGCCGGTTGTGAACCACAGCGAGCCCACGCAGCGTTACGCGTGGAAATTTTTGCCACAGGGCATGCTCAATTCGCCCACCCTGTGCCAAATTTATGTTCACAACGCACTGGAAAAGTTTCGAAGCCTTCACCCCACAGCTTTAGTTTGCCATTTCATGGATGATATCTTGGTCGCGGTGCCGCAACTCGGCAGCGAAATGTTTTCAGACCTCCAGGCCAGCCTGGGGGAGAAAGGGTTACTCATTGCTCCAGAGAAAGTGCAGAGAACCGAGCCCTTCTCATACTTGGGTCATCGGCTTCTCCGCTCTTTCGCAGCACCAGTTTTGCCCCAAATCAACTTGAAAGATTCAGTCACCTTGGTAGAATTGCAGCAGGTTTTAGGAAACATCAATTAGGCCAGACCGTATTTCCGATTGGATACGGATCTTTTGAAACCGCTCTTCTCGCTGCTCACATTAGGTAAGCAGCCGGCAGACCGGATACGAATTTCTCGAGAGGCACGCTTGGCTCTCGAGAAAGTCAACCAAATTCTCAGCCAAAGGTGGGTGGACAGGATTGCTTAGGGGCCATACGCTCCGATCCTGAACTTGTACATCGTTCGGGCAGGATCCATGTTCACCGGAGCCCTAGGAGTGGACTCCGAGAAGGGAGTGAGTATCGTGGAATGGGTGTACTTGCCGAACACCTCTTCCCGAAACATCGTTCCTCCCCAAGAATTGGTCTCCGCGGTGGTCTACCGCGGAAGGCTGAGAGCTAGGGACATTTCAGGGCACGACTTAGCAAAGATCATGGTCCCGTTCACCAAGGAACAAATTCAGCAGTTGATGCAGCTCGGTGACTCGCTTCCAATTGCTTTGGAAGGATTCACTGGATGCTTGGCATACCACTTGCCAAAAGACCCCAGACTTGTCTCGCTTCAAACGCAGACAGTCAGCTTGTTCGAATTGCTCTCGCTGGTTCCGCTTCAGGGGGCCAGGACAGTCTTTACTGATGGGGGTCGCACATATGGTGTCTTAACGTGGCAGGAGGGCCAGGCTTGGCGCACGCTGTTAACTCTTCCACAGAAGTCCGCGCAGCGGGCAGAGTTGGCAGCGGTAAACCTTGCTTTGCGCACCTTCGCCAAAGAGCGCCTAAACATCATTACTGACAGTCAGTATGTTAGGAATTTGCTTCACAGTTTACCAGGAGCGTACATTACTCCCGCGATAGACAAGAATTTGCTTAGTTTGTTCCTCACCGCTCAATTTCATTTGCGAAACCGCACGGAGCCGCTCTATATTGCCCACATCCGAAGTCATCAAGACCTACCGGGTCCGATTTCCGCGGGCAATAGCAGAGCGGATGCGGCGGCAAAGGAAATTCAGCAACGTTCAGTGTTAGGTGTTTTCACTGCTCCTATTCAGAGTCATGCATTCTTCCACCAAAATGCCAAAGCGCTCGCCAGACAGTTTAATCTGCCACTTTCTCAAGCCCAAGGCATAGTTCGCTCTTGCCAGCACTGTGCAGGGGCACCGGGGGGCCCTCGTGGGGGGTCAACCCACGAGGGACAGAGGCTAACCAGGTGTGGCAAATGGATGTCATGCATGTTCCGCAGTTTGGCAGATGGCAGTACATGCACGTTTGCATTGATACCTTTTCACAATTCGTTTGGGCAATGGCGCAGAAAGGGGAAACTGCTTCCCACGTGGAGCATCACCTCCTTTCCTGCATCGCGGCAATGGGCAAGCCGCGGCACGTTAAAACCGATAACGCCCCATCCTACAGCTCCAGGCAGCTGGCCGCCTTCATGGCCACCTGGGACATTAAGCATACTTTTGGTGATCCTTACAATCCGTAGGGGCAAGCGATTGTGGAACGAGTCAATCGGACACTCAAGTCCTATATTGACAAACAAACAGAAAGGGGGGTACCACCAGCCCTCCCCAAGTCACAGGGTCAGGCACAGCATTGTCTGAATAAGGTATTGTTCACATACAATCACCTTAATGTTTTTTCGGATTGCACGCCGCAGGAGAAGCACTTCCACCGTTCGGAAGCTCTCCCGCGACCGATGGTCCGATACCGGGTGCCACAGGACCCTTCCTGGAGGGGCCCGGCGCCACTCGTAACCTGGGGAAGAGGGTATGCTGCAGTTATGTCTCCTACAGGTGTCGTTTGGATTCCAGCTCGGTGTGTCAAGCCTCACTTGGAACCACATGGCGTGGACCCAGGCCGACCCGAGTCCGATCACTCTGACCGAGAGGATCCGTCGGAAGAAGCGGCCGCAGACGACAGCGCCGAGGATCACCTGGGGGATGGTCAAGGCTCTTTGCACTGAGGCCCAGGACGCCATCCAATGCGAGGAGAGGGAGCCAACGCCGGAGAACATCGTGGCCACCGTCTTTTCCCTGATTACTGCCAACACCGTGGCAGTCACCATCATCCTGATCCTCTCCCTACTTGTGGGGGGAGGCGTTCAGGCTGCCTCACTGAAGGCCAACGATTTGATGCCCGATGGAGACCTCTCTGCCAGGATGCATTACAACATATGGGAAAGGTTGGCGGGTCTCGTCAACCAGTCCGATTTTTGCCTGAAGCAGGACATTGGTTCTGCCTCAATCTTGAGCACCTGCCTCATCCCAGTGTGCCACACTCCAGGCGCGCACCCCAGGGATGGGGACTGGCTTGTGAAACGGATTTTCAGCCCGTACATCCCAGCGGCTTCCTCAGAATATGCTCGCTGGGAAATGCGGCTCACAATGACTTTGCCGGCTGATGCAGCCACTCTCCACACTCCTCAAGTGGCGGTCAGTCCGAACTCTACTTGTGCTCGAATGACCGGCTGCTCCGCAGTCGGCCGAACCCGACGTCGTTGCCTCGAAGTTGGCAGCGGCAACTGGACTTGTAATCACCCACAGACACTTGGTTCAATGTATGCTCATGTTACCCTACCATATGGTTGGTTCTTTACATGTAATAAGTACACTTGGAACTACATTCCTGCAAACATATCAGATGCTATATGTTGTATCAGTCGTTTGACACTGTTACTCCCCACTAAGGATATGGTTACCCCAAGCACAAATGTCTCAAATGTTTCCGCGCCCATACGGCACACTCGAACCACCAAGTTAGACAGCTCATGTGAAAGCAGCTTTAGAGTAATGAGTCCAGCCGAATACGTCTCGTTGGCAGTCAGCATACTTGGCGTGCCAGGCTTAGCCGTCGGCAACGCTCGGAGAATTGGTCGACTGGCTTGCGGATTAGCTAAAGCAATTAACCATACTTCCTCTGCGATAGCGCTGCTCAACCAGGAGCAGGCAGAGCTTCGCCATGCCATTCTCGACAATCGAGCGGCTATAGACTACCTCTTATTGCTGCATCATCTGGGTTGCGAATCTTTTCACGGTATGTGTTGCTTCAATCTCACTGATAACTCCCGCAAGGTACAGAGTCAGCTCACGGACCTCCACACCATAGTCGAGGGCATCAGAGAGGGTTCTGCATGGGGAACTTGGTTGAGTTCATTGTGGAATTCGTTGTGGTCATGGATTCCGTGGGGATGGCTTCAGACGGTGCTCAAGGTGATTGTGGGGGTGATTATACTAGGCATAGCCGTATGCTGCTTCGCGCAATGTATTCCCTCACTGATATCTAAGTGCCGCTCCCGGAGGGAACCCCGAAGCGTCATCCCCGCTCATCAGCTGATGCCTCTCTTGCGCAGAGTCGCCTGTCAGGCTCTTAAACAATAGAAAAAGGGGAGATGCGGATTCCCCATGCCCGGTTGGCATGGAACGGCCCTCGCAGAGGCCACTTCAGTCGAGAACGCTCCTGGCCTGTGGGCTCTGCGGGCACAGAAATTAAGGGGGGTGGATTAATCATAAGGGTTTATTCACCCACACCTGACCTGACCGGCGGTTCTGCTGAGAGAGCAGATCTCTAACCTCCCGTTATCCATTAGGCAATTACTGACCCTCAGATCAGCCTTATCCTTGGTGCAAATAGAAGCCATATTTACCCTAGTCTAAGCCCCAGACAATGGTTTTCCCTGGTCAGTGTTTGCCCGAGTTAATTAACTTCCCCAAGAGAGATTTCCCATTAACCTGAGTAAATAGGTGATGTGATTTTCTGTCAGATGACGGTTTCTCCTGCCTTGCCTTCTGATCTATAAATGATGATGTCTTTTCCTCAATAAACCACTGATCTGATCTCGCTCCATATTGCCTCGTGTCGTTCCTTGATCAGTCTCCTCCGGGACCTAACGGCCGTCCTAGCGGCCCCGATTCCTACAGATGCCGAATGTGTGGACAATCTGCCAGCGGGTACAAAACTCTGCTAGGGCAGTAGAACAATAGGCGGGGCCGTTATCGGTCTTCAAACGGTCAGTTTTTCATCCATGTGATGATATATAACCAAATTAGGGTAAGCCTTTCTGTACGGCATGAGAGCTGCATTTACATAAAACTGACACATGGTGGGGCTATTGAGCATTCCCATTGGCAATACCTTCCAATGGTACCGGACTGTGGGCTGGGAGTTATTCAACACTGGGACCGTGAAAGCAAAATACTTCCGGTCCTTTTCCTGAAGGGGAATGGTATAAAAACAATCCTTGAGGTCAATGACAGCCATCTCATAATCATGGGGTATCAAATTTGGGTTCGGGGTTCCACACTAGAGCGAGCCCATCGGCTCAATTATCTTATTGATCTCCCGCAGGTCATGGAGCAACCGCCACCTCCCGGACTTCTTTTTGATGACAAATACCGGGGTATTGAACGGACTACTAGTCGGTTCAATGTGACCCGCGTCCAGTTGTTCCTGGACGAGCTGCTTAAGCGCAGTCAACTTCTCTTGTGGAAGTGGCCATTGCTCCACCCACACGGCTCGATCGGTCTTCCACGAGAGTGGAAGAGCACAATGTTGATGGCTATTCATGAGTTATGAGGGTGGTGCCAACTTGCGCCAGCAAATCCCTCCCCCACAAGTTGAGATCAATTTGTAAAATACAGGGCTTGATGCGAGCGATCTCAGGCCCACCAGGTTGGAGACTGACAGATAACCACTGAGCACTTTTCTGGGAGGCCTGGCTACCACCGATGCCCCAAACTGAGGGAGCAGTTTCGGTTGGCCACAAGGGATCCCAGTGCCCAGCGGCTATCACAGAAATATCCGCCCCTGTATCCAACAATCCTTCCAACAACTTACCGTTTACCCAATACTTACGGGTCGGCTTCTGCTGTCCTATCTGCTCTTGAAGGGTGGCAACCTGTGGATGATAGGTGTCTCCATCGGCCCCGGCACGGGTGGAACCAAACCCCCCTCTGCGAAGGGCGGGCTCCGCTCCCCCTGGGGTCTCATAAGAAACAATGATCAATTGTGCCCAGGAGTCCCCCTTGCACAGTTGCAATGGGAGGTGACTCCAAAATTGTACATAAATGATGCCTGTGTAGTCTGCGTCTATCACGCCAGGAACTATCATGATGCCATGTTTGGCTGCTGATGAACGTGGCAGTACCAGACCAACGGTCCCTTTTGGCAAGGGGCCAATAAGGTCGGCAGGCATCAGGATAAGCTCCCCAGGCAACGCAGTTGTCATGTCCTGTGTGTTGACGAGATCTAGACCAGCGCTGCAGCAGTAGCAGCCTTGCGCTGATCGACCCGAGTCCCCTTTATTTTCCCGGGGCCCGGGGAGGGCCCGGTATCTAGTTTCCCTGTGGTGAGGGGTTGACTCTGCACTGGCTAGCCCAATGGTATCCTTTGCCACACCGGGGGCACTTCTTGCTTGGGCGCCTGACATCCTTTCCACCCCCCTTATGCGCTCCCCCTCCTGGGGCGTGACAGTCTTTCTTGAAGTGGCCCGGTTTCTGACAGTTGAAACAATTGCCAGTGGGCTTGTTTCCGGCACAAAGCGCTCCAGCCAGAAGGGCCATTGCATGTGTTTGAGTGCCCACCTCCATACAGGCTTGAATCATGTCAGCTAAACTATACTCAGGGCGGTGAATGACATTTTGCAAAATCTTCTTGCAATCGGCATTGGCCTGCTCAAAAGCCAGCCGTTTCAGGAGTTCTCCTTGGGCATCAGGGTTGTCTATCTGTCTTTGTATGGCTTCCTTCAATCTATCAATGAACTGTGGGTAGGGTTCAGTGGGCTGCTGCCATGTGGAAGTAAAGGAGCGTGTGGGTTTCCCAGAGACGGGGACCCTTTTAAAGGCTCTCATGACGCACATGAACGTGTGGTGGAAAGACTCCCGGGGGAGTTGCATCTGCTGTTGGAGGGTAGCAAATGCACCTGCTCCATAAATCTGCTCAGGGGTGTTTTGTGGCATACCAGCCACCACTGCAGCCGCTCGGAATTCACTATCCCAAACAACATACTGTGAAGCAGTCAAAATCATTCGAAACAAATCTTTCCAGTCTTGGGGTAACATAGTGTACCCGTTTCCAATTCCCTCAAGCAACCCTTGCACAAAATGTGATCGGACACCAGCCTCTCTAACAGCTTTATTAAGTTCCCTAATTACTGTATATGACAGAGCTTGCCAATGGATACGTTCCTCTGGATTCCCATCCGCCCCCACCCCCATCTCAACCATAATGGGAAAAGCAGAAGGACTCTCTCCTTGCCACTCTTCCGCCTCCTCCAGGGACAAAGCCCCATCGCTCTTGGCTCGATGTATGGCAGAGCGAACATTTCCCATCACACCGCCAGGGCAGGCGGGCGGCGCCTGGAGAACCAGGCTCGGGACGGGCGGCACCAATGGTGCCGTAGGTGGTAAAATAGCAGGAGGCACTTTTGGATAAGGAGGTGGTGGGTCCTCGGGTGGATGAGTCAGAGGATTGGTCAGGGATGCCTCTGCTGGTACTAATTTCCTGACTGCCTCATTAACTCTTTGCCAAATCAATAAATGATGAAACGCTGCCCTCGGTTCTTCCAATAAAATTGTTCCAATTCTTTGCCAATCATCCTGTTTGAGTGATCCAATTTCTGGGTACCAAGGACATTGGCATTCGACTTCCTTAATGAAGTCTTCTAGACTATTAAGCGTGATGTCTGGACATCCGCTCTCCTTGATGAGTTTCTGCAATTCTTTTGCATGGATCCTTTGCCCTAAAGAAAGTCCCCCCCCCCATACTCACAATCGGGAGCTCGAAAGCTGAGGGAGCCTAAAGGCTGGGGTAGCCTGAAGGCTGAGGTGCACCAGGGGGCTATTCCAGCCGGTGAGTCGGGGAGTTGGGATCCAGCAATCACGTCGCGGGTCGCCAGATGTTGTGTTTTGGGATCAAGGAGACAGCGGAGGCTTAATTCATGAAGAGGCATTGGGCATGATAGCCCGGACGGAGTTTATTAGGAATAACAGGACAAAGAAAATTCCAGAGAAGGGTATGCAATATATCCTTTTTGGTTACCTGCGATAGCATAAGGTTACTTAATTGGCTAAATATCAGCATGCCTGCCTCGTGCTCACCTTGTTGATTGGACAGAAGCTGCGTGCTAGCTGAATGACTGCGTGCCATCCCTGGGCATAGTAGGGAGGGCCAGAAGGCCTTGAGTAATGGTCAGATGCCCAAACTGGGGGCCTCTAAGTTACGGCATAAACAGATGAGGCAAGGAGAACGATCACCCACGATTTATGGCCATGGTGTGCCATGAGCCACAGCGATCGTGCTGTGAACCTCCTCACAAGTGATACCTCATACAACGTCCAAACTTGGTTCCACAAGTTTGGACTTTATACGGATTTGGACTTTGTATGAGGCATGAAAAATCCTAGCCGCGATGCCTCATACAACGTCCAAATCCTCTTCCTGTCTCTCTGAGCATTTGTGTTGGCAGCTTCTGAGTTGCCTTACGGCAAGTGTTTGTTTAGGTTGCTGATGACTGTCTAGGGCCACCATTGCAATCTGGACAACAGTTTCCTTTTCCTCTCTCATCTGTCCTTTGACAGATGTGTTCCCCAATTAATTCTTAACCCTGTTATACTTTCATTTTTTTTAAGGTGGTACTGTAATTTTTTATAGTGTTTTGCGGATCTTTTAGTACCAATAAGGTATCATCCACGTACAAACTAATTTTTTTTATTTCCTAAACCTTTTATTCCTGCATCCCTTCTTATAGCGGCTGCGAGGAGTTCCATTGCCAAAATGAAGAGAGTGGGGGGGGGGGATTTCTTCTGATGAAGAAATTGTAAATACATTAAATTTTGTTACATAAACATATAGAATTGTGGATGCTGTGTGAAAATATTACAGAGTTGTTTTAGAATAAATTGTTAAAGAGTAAATGGTTCAAGAGGGACTGCAGTGGCTCAAGTGGCTAAAACGCCGACTGGGAGGCGGAAGGTCAGCAGTTCGATTCCCGAGTACTGCAGGATGGAATGAGCTCCCGTCTTTGTCCCAGCTCCTGCCAACCTAGCAGTTCGAAAGTAAGAAATTGCAAGTAGATAAACAGGGACCACTTTGGTGGGAAGGTAACAGCGTTCCGTGTCTTGTCATGCCTGCCACATGACCACAGAAACGTCTGCAGAAGCAGACAAAGCTGGCTCTTCGGCTTTGAAACAGAGATGAGCACTGCACCCTAGAGTCACATACGATGGGCTTTCGAGCAAGGGAAACCTTTACCTTTAAATGGTTCAAATATAATGTAAACATAAAGCAGGGGCTTAATGAAATGTATAGTTGTGAGATTCTTATATGATTGACTGAGGCCTTCACTATCATTTTGGGGGAAAGGAGCAGAGCTCTGAGCTTAATCTGGCCCTTGTCTCTAAATTTTGTCCCTTGACAGGATTGTCCCCTTTGGAAGTAGAGTGGTGTGTAAACAGGTAACTCTTAGCTCAGATCAGAAATTTGTCTGCTGGATAGAGTCATAGCAGAAGAAATTGCATCAAAGCAAATGGTGTTGCAGTTACACTCAGAGAATGGACAGTAGTTTGCTAAAGACACCGAAAGAACTCAGGGAATTGCTAGGAGAGAAAGGCTTGAAATACTTGGAGATGGCTGATATCTCTCTTTAAGGGTCTGCTGTGAATATGGAGGTATGACTGCCTCCATCAACTTATATTTGTGATAATGCTGTGAATCTGCTGGTATTTTTCAAAGGAACCCTCACACAGACAGTTCTTCCCAAGGAAAGCAGAGGCATGCAACAAGAATTTCATTAGGGGGCAAATTTGTACACCAAGACCATAGATGGCTTGTGACCAAGCAGTGGGGATGTCCTCCCAAACGGCCCTCCTTGATTGGTAGGGCGTGTTGTGTGTGTGATCCTCTGCCAAAAACCGGCCAGTGAAGGTACTGAATCCTGATGTACAAATTGCTTCCTCAGAGACAACAGATCTGTGTGAAAAAAACTGTGGATATACCCATTAGATTTTAAAGAAAGCCACTAAGGGAAAGGATTTTAGGGAAACCAATTCCTTTTTCAAATTTCCCCTCTGGCAAAACTAGTCTATCTAACTAGACCTGTGCCATGGTCAGATCACTATCTGGTGGCTCTAGACTTTCTGGGGGCGACACTTCATCGTAAGGAGGCAGGGTCGATTAAAGTGGCCCGCCCCCGGCAACTGATGGATCCGGATGGATTCCAGAGGGAACTGGGGGAATTTCCTCTGGATCAGTGACACGATTCACCTGAGGCACTTGTTGACCTGTGGTATGGGTCGACGACATCTGACTTGGATGTAATCGCTCCACTACGGCCTCTCAGAGATCGTGGAGCTAGGTCATCCCCGTCGTTCACTGAAGAACTACTGGAGCTCAAACAGGCAAAGAGACGCCTTGAGCACCGCTGGGTGAAGACCCAGAGTGATTCCGATTGGACACTAGCTAGAGCCGCTATTAGGGCCTACCTAGTGGCTATGGGGGTGGTGAGGAGGCAGTACTTCACCTCCCTTATTGCCTCCGCTGATAATCGCCCAACCACCCTGTTTCGGGTGACCAGGTCCCTCCTGGGTAGGGCGGGGCCTGTGCCTGGTTGGCAGGGATCGGCTGAGGACTTTGCTGACCATCTGGTGGAGAAAATCGATTGGATTCACTCGGGGTTCAAACTTGGCGTGGACGGGGAGGGTCTGGGGGGAGCCAGTGCGCAGGCTTGCGGCATTACCTGGGATCGGTTTGATCCAGTTGCCCCGGATGAAGTGGACAGGCTCCTTGCGGCGGTCCGTGCCACTAATTGTCCATTGGATCCCTGTCCCGCCTGGCTGGTAAAAGCCTCTAAGACGGTGACAGGTGGCTGGGTCGGGGCTGTAATTAATGCGTCTTTTCGGGAGGGGATGTTTCCTGCACTGCTGAAACATGCTCTGATGCGCCCCCTCCTGAAGAAGCCATCCCTCGATCCAGCAATCCTAACCAACTACAGACCTGTCTCCAACCTTCCTTTTTTGGGGAAGGTTCTGGAGAAGGCAGTGGCACGTCAGCTGCAGGGGGTACTGGATGAAGCGGAATATCTGGACCCATTCCAGTCAGGATTCAGACCTGGATATGGTACTGAGACTGCATTGGTCACGCTGATGGATGATCTCTGGCGAGAGCGGGATGGCGGTCATCCATTCGTCCTTGCTCTTCTTGACCTCTCAACAGCCTTCAATACCGTTGACCATGGTATCCTTCTGGAACGGCTCCGAGGATTGGGGATCCAGGGCACAGTGTGGTCCTGGTTTTCCTCATTTCTGAGGTGCCGGACCCAGTCGGTGTGGTTGGAGAGTGAGAGGTCGAGTCCTAGGCCCCTAAAATATGGGGAGCCTCAGGGCTCGGTACTCTCTCCTCTTCTATTTAACATCTACATGAAGCCGCTGGGTGAGATCATCCGTTCCCACGGGGTGCGGTACCATCAGTACGCGGATGACACACAGTTGTACATCTCGGCCCGTGGGGACCCCAGAGTTGCAGTCAAAGTCCTTTCCAGCTGTCTGGAGGCTGTTGGGGTCTGGATGGGGGCAAATGGGCTACAGCTGAATCCTAGCAAGACTGAGTGGCTATGGATAGGGGGTCCTGTGTTATCCCGGGAGCTACCATCTTTGGTTTTGGGTGGGGCTGTTTTGCCCCAGACCAACCCGGTGTGCAACTTGGGGGTCCTCCTGGATTTGCGGCTGCTGCTAGAAGAACAGGTGGCGGCTGTGGCCAGGAGGGCCTTCGCCCAACTTCGGGTGATTCGCCATTGCGCCCGCTCCTGGACCAGGACTCTTTGCTCATGGTCACTCACGCTCTGGTGACCTCCAGACTAGACTACTGTAATGCGCTCTACATGGGGCTGCCCTTGATGACCATTCGGAGGCTGCAGCTGGTCCAGAATGTCGCGGCCCAGGTGGTGATGGGGTGTGGACGTTATGCCCATGCCTCACCACTGCTTCGGGGGCTGCACTGGTTACCAGTTTGTCTCCGGGTGCAGTTCAAAGTGCTGGTTTTGACCTTTAAAGCCCTACATGATAGTGGGCCAGGGTATCTTAGAGACTGTATCGCCCTAAGGACGTCTGTCTGTCCAACCAGAGTGGACTGGAGGGGCTCTCTAATTGTGCTATCAGCTAGGGGGGCTCGCCTCTCTGGCACAAGGAGGAGGGCCTTCTCCGTGTCTGCACCGGCCCTTTGGAACCTCCTGCCTGTGGAACTGCGTCTCCAGACGGAGTTGTTGCCCTTTAGGAAGGAACTAAAGACCTGGCTGGCGGGCCAAGTTTGGGGTGCAGGTGGGGGTGGGGGTACCGTTGGGTGGTTGGTATAGAGAAGTGTGCCTTCCCCCAAGGTCCCTTCGGTTCTTGCACACCTTTTACGGATTTTTTTTTTACTTTTAACTTTGTTTTATCATGTGTCTTTTATGTATTTACTGTCCGCTATGTAAACCGCCCTGACTTGGGTTGTACCTGAGTGGGCGGTATATAAGCGTGAAAAATAAATAAATAAAAATAAATAGACTGTTAATATTGGCTTTAATTTACATTGACATTAATTTAGACACATTCTCAAAGTAATGTGTGGATCAAGCTGTTAGCTACACTGCTGTCTTGTCTAGGCAAACAATGAAATCTTGGTTACACACAAAAGCATATATTAAGATTTATAATTCTATTCATTTGTAATTTTATTTTTTAAAAAAATATGGACATTGAATTCTTTCTTCTCTTCACAGTAGCAAGCCCTTCCAAAATAACCTGTGGTTTTCCCTAAAAGAGTAAAGAGTCTTTTGATCTGATGTGATAATCAAGCTAATGTTCACTTTTCTACATTATTATAAATCTATTCTCCCTGCAGACTCAAAACTTAATTACCTCACACTATAAACCTGAGACATTTCAACAACAAAATCATTAAATCAGTCTTGGAAAGAATGTTTTTATCTTCTTCTTTTTAAAAAAACCCTTTCTCATATATTAGTAGGGATATTTTCTGCTTAGATCATAATTGCAGACAGGAAAGTGCATTGCTCTGCACACTTTCAACCAAATGGGCATCCCCAGAAGATGCTTCATATCACAGGAGTATAAGAAGTTGTCTTCTGCTGATTACACTCAGTGACTGGCAAGAACTCTCCAGATTTTCATGCAGGAGATGTAACAGATGAGTGGACCATCTGCAATGGTGGACAGCCTATAATCACAGTAGGTAACATGCCACTGGACAACTGTCGGCTGGCGTGGGTTTGCCTCCCTCCCCCAGGTGAGGCAGAAGTTAGGCATGCCCGGGGGTGTGCTGAGCTGGGAAAGGGGAGGAGCTATACCCAATTATGGGCTCGTCCTCCCTGATCCCAGCTCAGTCGGAGGAAAGTAGGTGAGAGAAAGCCTGCCCGCCCTCGAAACAGCAGTGTGGGATTCGCTGGTCTCTTCGGGGCCAAGTGGGAATTTTTGCACACGTCCCTGATTGGCTGTGGGACAGTGGTGTTTTTGTCCTCTTCACACTGGTGCGGACTGGGGTAATTGGCTTGGCGGTTCGATTTCTGGTCACTTAGTGGGTAGCGCGTAGTTAAATGGGAGGTGAAGGCCTAGGATTATTTGGGAGTGACCTTAGGTATGTCTGTTGGCCGGAAGCTGGAAAACCTTTGGCTTCTGCTTCTGGGTGAGGGGCATGCTCAGGGGTTGAGGGGCATGCTGTAGGACTACAGCCTTGAGGCTTGAGAACAGCACATACCATTATACCCAAATGGTTAACCGGGATGGGGACTGTTAAAGAACAGGACGATCCCGGTAAGCCGGTATTCACCTGGACGTGAGTGGAGCAGGTAAAGTGATCACCTTGGCTCCATCACTTAGAATCATGCTACTCAGCCTCTGCCACAGGCAAACAGTTTAGTTTGAAATTTACATTAATAAAGTGGCCCTGAGTTTAAATCCAGCACTGTGTCTGTCTCGTTATTCCGGGGGTTGGGAGGCAATGACATACAGTTACAGTTCTCCATATTGCTGAGTCACATGCCAACCACAGTAAGACATACCTAGGTGATGTCCAGGATAGAATAGCATGCTTGTCATGAGACTGGTATTAAAAGCAGCAGCCGGGTGCTCCAGTTGTTATGTTTAAGGTAAAGGTAAAGGTTCGCCTTGCTCGAAAGCCAGTCGTATCCGACTCTAGGGTTCAGTGCTCATCTCTGTTTCAAAGCCTCTGGGCGATGTTCAAGCATTAAAATATGACAAATTTCATGTCCATTCTATAATAGTTTCTTTGGCTGTTTATTTGTTTCGAGGCTTCTTTCAATGTATAGCTTTTGGCCCTTTGTTCACTATACAGTCATTTGGGAACACATTATCTGAAGGACCACTTTGACATATACACTGTGTTCCCATGCTAAAACCAGTGAACAGAATGTTGTTGTTTTTCTGATGTTAGAAAAATGTCATCGTTGCTGCCGCTGCCACCGATGCTGCCGATGCTGCCGATGCCATCTCTGGTGATGATTTTACTCAAGTTTTTATTCGACTGTCTTTGCTACTGTAGCAAATACAGCAGGCTACCCATAAAAGAGAAATAAAAACAAAAAAATCAGGGAATAAATATGAAATCCATTGTCAAATGCTGTTGACAGAATCAAGCAGATGCCACATGGTAGGAGAGGACCAACAGGGTACTGCTACCCCTTTTTTTCTTGGCGGTGATGGGACTGCACCACCCATAGAATGGGATTTACCTTGGACCACACTTGGGGAACCTGCAGACAGGCAAATGTTGTTAGTCATCATTCCTATCTGGCCCCACCAGTATGGCCACTGGTGAGGCATAATGCTGGCAGCTTTAGTTTAGCAACATCTGGATGGACTCAGCTTCTCAGTCATGTTCTAGGGCAGGGGTCAGCAAACTTGGCTCTCCAGGTGTTCTTGGACTTCAATTACCAGAAGCTCAAGTCAGTGCACCTGTTGATCAAAGTCCAAGAACACCTGGAGAGCCATGTTTGCTGATCCCTGTTCTAGGGTCATCCAGGTCTTAGCTCCAACAGCAATATAGGGTTTCCTCCTCTTCACAAAGAAGGAGGAGGACGTTTTCTCCAGGATGTGACTCTTCCACTGCACAGAGTGTACTGACCCCTGCAAACATGGGAAAATTGACTGCACGATTTGTGGTATGGGAATGTAAAAATGTGAAGAAAATGTTTTTATGGAAATTAATGAAATATTGTCTACAAAGTTGGAGATTTGTCTGAAAATAGCATTACTAATGGATTTTGGAAATATGCAGATAGAATGGAAAAAGAAAGAGATTATTATTATATTTGTAACAGCCTTGAGATTGAATATTGTTTAAAAAAGGAAAGTAGATTGGAAATTTGAACTGGATTTTGGGTACAAAGAGATATGGGATATAGTTATATATGATAAATTAACATGTGAGATAAAGGTTAAAAAGGCATTAGTAAAGGTAAAGGTCTCCCTTGCTTGAAAGCCAGTCATATCCTGTTGTGTTTTGGGATCAAGGAGACAGCGGAGGCTTGATTCATGAAGAGGCAATAGGGCAAGATAGCCCGGTCGGAGTTTATTAGGAATAACAGGACAAAGGAAATTCCAGAGAAGGGTATGCAATATATCCTTATTGGTTACCTGCGATAGCATAAGATTACTTAATTGGCTAAATATCAGCATGTCTGCCTCGTGCTCACCTTGCTAATTGGACAGAAGCTGTGTGGTAGCTGAATGACTGCGTGCCATCCCTGGGCATAGTAGGGAGGGCCAAAAGGCCTTGAGTCAGAGGCCCAAACTGGGGCCTCTACGTTACGGTAAAAACAGATGAGGCAAGGAGAACGATCACCCACAATTTATGGCCATGGTTTGCCATGAGCCACAGCGATCATGCTGTGAACCTTCTCACATCTTCCCCCTTCTGTTTTTAAGAAGCTTATAAGCATAATAAATTTGGTCCTTGCGTGCACGAGGCCGGAAGCGAAATCCTTGCAGGCAGGTGGCTAGCAACGAAGGTATGCATTGAATAAAGCAACAGGCAGTTATCAGAATGGCAAGAATAATTAAACCATACTGCAGGATGGTCCGTACCCAAGCTCCATTGGGAAGCCAGGACCAAAGAGTGCTCCACCATGAAGGCAGAGGGTTTTGCTTAATATCAGAAACAATTTTGGTTAAAGAATCCAATTGGTTTTGTACCTTATTAGAATTATCGGATAAGTTAAAGCAACACATATTATGCACAGACTCACAACCTTGATGATGCAACATCAGCAAATAATCGATCGCGGCGCGGTTATCTAAAATGGCATTGCGAAGCTGAAATTGCTCCCTGTTCAGGAGGCTAATAGCTTGTGAAGTGTGATTAACGGCTTTTACAAATGCACAAGCAAGAGACAGGGCAGGTTATACTCAAAGCGTTGGGACAGCTCATCTTGGACGGCAAGCGCTCCTGGAAAGAGAAGCATGCAGCAGCAAAGAATCATTATAGAATTAGCATTTAGACAAACTATGATAGCAACAACAAAGTTCTCAGGAGTCTTTTCCACCCGGATTTCGTCCAGCACGGACTGGGCTTCATCCGACAATGCTTTCACATGGCCCCAGGTTATCGGCGGGTTCTGCCCCCTTCGCCTTCCCCCTCGGTTCCGTCTCCTCTCCGGGAGCTCGTGCAGGTGAAGGTCGAAGTTTGGAATGGGGTTGCTGAGACCCTGATGCCATGCCATGCTTCCACGGTCGAACAAACCGGGCAGGGACCCAAAGAGGATCTTCTAGCGTAGACACTGCGGCGTAGCCCCTTCCCCAGGTGATGAGGGGAACAGGCCCTTTCCACTCCGGGTCCGGCAGGCGTCTGTACTGGACCTGGGGGGCAGGCAGAACCTCAAGTTGGCGGTAGTGACGCTGAGCCCTGGATAAAAATTGAGAATTAAATTGAGACAAGTTAAGGTGGTATAGCGTAAACAGTACACTAGCAAGCCACTCCTCCTTTTCCGGAAGTGAGAGGGGGATAGTTCCCCCTTTCCTTTTTTGGCGATCCAGTGCCTCTTTCAGTGTTTTATTGGCCCGCTCAACCACGGCCTGTCCCTGAGAATTATAAGGGATGCCGAATGTGTGGACAATCTGCCAGCGGGTACAAAACTCTGCTAGGGCAGTAGAACAATAGGCGGGGCCGTTATCGGTCTTCAAACGGTCAGTTTTTCATCCATGTGATGATATATAACCAAATTAGGGTAAGCCTTTCTGTACGGCATGAGAGCTGCATTTACATAAAACTGACACATGGTGGGGCTATTGAGCATTCCCATTGGCAATACCTTCCAATGGTACCGGACTGTGGGCTGGGAGTTATTCAACACTGGGACCGTGAAAGCAAAATACTTCCGGTCCTTTTCCTGAAGGGGAATGGTATAAAAACAATCCTTGAGGTCAATGACAGCCATCTCATAATCATGGGGTATCAAATTTGGGTTCGGGGTTCCACACTGGAGCGAGCCCATCGGCTCAATTATCTTATTGATCTCCCGCAGGTCATGGAGCAACCGCCACTTCCCAGACTTCTTTTTGATGACAAATACCGGGGTGTTGAACGGACTACTAGTCGGTTCAATGTGACCCGCGTCCAGTTGTTCCTGGACAAGCTGCTTAAGCGCAGTCAACTTCCCTTGCGGAAGTGGCCATTGCTCCACCCACACGGCTTGATCGGTCTTCCACGAGAGTGGAAGAGCACAATGTTGATGGCTATTCATGAGTTATGAGGGTGGTGCCAACTTGCGCCAGCAAATCCCTCCCCCACAAGTTGAGATCAATTTGTAAAATACAGGGCTTGATGCGAGCGATCTCAGGCCCGCCAGGTTGGAGACTGACAGATAAACACTGAGCACTTTTCCGGGAGGCCTGGCTACCACCGATGCCCCAAACTGAGGGAGCGGTTTCGGTTGGCCACAAGGGATCCCAGTGCCCAGCGGCTATCACAGAAATATCCGCCCCCGTATCTAATAGTCCTTCCAACAACTTACCGTTTACCCAATACTTACGGGTCGGCTTCTGCTGTCCTATCTGCTCTTGAAGGGCGGCAACCTGTGGATGATAGGTGTCTCCATCGGCCCCGGCACGGGTGGAACCAAACCCCCCTCTGCGAAGGGCGGGCTCCGCTCCCCCTGGGGTCTCATAAGAAACAATGATCAATTGTGCCCAGGAGTCCCCCTTGCGCAGTTGCAATGGGAGGTGACTCCAAAATTGTACATAAATGATGCCTGTGTAGTCTGCGTCTATCACGCCAGGAACTATCATGATGCCATGTTTGGCCGCTGATGAACGTGGCAGTACCAGACCAACGGTCCCTTTTGGCAAGGGGCCAGTAAGGTCGGCAGGCATCAGGATAAGCTCCCCAGGCAACGCAGTTGTCATGTCCTGTGTGTTGACGAGATCTAGACCAGCGCTGCCAGCAGTAGCAGCCTTGCGCTGATCGACCCGTGTCCCCTTTATTTTCCCGGGGCCCGGGGAGGGCCCGGTATCTAGTTTCCCTGTGGTGAGGGGTTGACTCTGCACTGGCTAGCCCAATGGTATCCTTTGCCACACCGGGGGCACTTCTTGCTGGGGCGCCTGACATCCTTTCCACCCCCCTTATGCGCTCCCCCTCCGGGGGCGGGGGCATGACAGTCTTTCTTGAAGTGGCCCGGTTTCTGACAGTTGAAACAATTGCCAGTGGGCTTGTTTCCGGCACGAAGCGCTCCAGCCAGAAGGGCCATTGCATGTGTTTGAGTGCCCACCTCCATACAGGCTTGAATCATGTCAGCTAAACTATACTCAGGGCGGTGAATGACATTTTGCAAAATCTTCTTGCAATCGGCATTGCCCTGCTCAAAAGCCAGCCGTTTCAGGAGTTCTCCTTGGGCATCAGGGTTGTCTATCTGTCTTTGTATGGCTTCCTTCAATCTATCAATGAACTATGGATAGGGTTCAGTGGGCTGCTGCCGTGTGGAAGTAAAGGAGCGTGTGGGTTTCCCAGAGACGGGGACCCTTTTAAAGGCTCTCATGACGCACATGAACGTGCGGTGGAAAGACTCCCGGGGGGAGTTGTATCTGCTGTTGGAGGGTAGCAAATGCACCTGCTCCATAAATCTGCTCAGGGGTGTTTTGTGGCATACCAGCCACCACTGCAGCCGCTCGGAATTCACTATCCCAAACAACATACTGTGAAGCAGTCAAAATCATTCGAAACAAATCTTTCCAGTCTTGGGGTAACATAGTGTACCCGTTTCCAATTCCCTCAAGCAACCCTTGCACAAAATGTGATTGGACACCAGCCTCTCTAACAGCTTTATTAAGTTCCCTAATTACTGTATATGACAGAGCTTGCCAATGGATACGTTCCTCTGGATTCCCATCCGCCCCCACCCCCATCTCAACCATAATGGGAAAAGCAGAAGGACTCTCTCCTTGCCACTCTTCCGCCTCCTCCAGGGACAAAGCCCCATCGCTCTTGGCTCGATGTATGGCAGAGCGAACATTTCCCATCACACCGCCAGGGCAGGCGGGCGGCGCCTGGAGAACCAGGCTCGGGACGGGCGGCACCAATGGTGCCGTAGGTGGTAAAATAGCAGGAGGCACTTTTGGATAAGGAGGTGGTGGGTCCTCGGGTGGATGAGTCAGAGGATTGGTCAGGGATGCCTCTGCTGGTACTAATTTCCTGACTGCCTCATTAACCCTTTGCCAAATCAATAAATGATGAACCGCTGCCCTCGGTTCTTCCAATAAAATTGTTCCAATTCTTTGCCAATCATCCCGTTTGAGTGATCCAATTTCTGGGTACCAAGGACATTGGCATTCGACTTCCTTAATGAAGTCTTCTAGACTATTAAGCGTGATGTCTGGACATCCGCTCTCCTTGATGAGTTTCTGCAATTCTTTTGCATGGGTCTTTTGCCCTAGAGAAAGTCCCCCCCCCCATACTCACAATCGGGAGCTCGAAAGCTGAGAGGTGCACCAGGGGGCTATTCCAGCCGGTGAGTCGCGGGTTGCCAGATGTTGTGTTTTGGGATCAAGGAGACAGCGGAGGCTTGATTCATGAAGAGGCAATAGGGCAAGATAGCCCGGTCGGAGTTTATTAGGAATAACAGGACAAAGGAAATTCCAGAGAAGGGTATGCAATATATCCTTATTGGTTACCTGCGATAGCATAAGGTTACTTAATTGGCTAAATATCAGCATGTCTGCCTCGTGCTCACCTTGCTAATTGGACAGAAGCTGCGTGCTAGCTGAATGACTGCGCGCCATCCCTGGGCATAGTAGGGAGGGCCAAAAGGCCTTGAGTCAGAGGCCCAAACTGGGGCCTCTAAGTTACGGTAAAAACAGATGAGGCAAGGAGAACGATCACCCACGATTTATGGCCATGGTTTGCCATGAGCCACAGCGATCGTGCTGTGAACCTCCTCACAATATCCGATTATAGGGTTCAGTCAGTGCTCATCTCTGTTTCAAAGCAGAAGTGCTGTCTGCTTCTGCAGACATTTCCATGGTCATGTGGCAGGCATGGTTAGACACTGGAGCACACGGAACGCTGTTTACCTTCCCACCAAAGTGGCCCCTATTTATCTACTTGCAATTTCTTGCTTTCGAACTGCTAGATTGGCAGGAGCTGGGACAAAGACAGGAGAGTCACTGCAGTCCCTAAAAAGGCATTAGGGAAAAAATAGAGAGATGTGGGCCTTTTTTTTTTAGACTATGTAAGGGAAAGGAGGAAAGCCAGAACAAGATTATTATCTTTTTGGAATGAGTGGGTGTATATAAAAAATTAATGATATTGAAATACTTAATGAAAAAGGTTTACAAGTCCCATGGGTGACAGGTGCACATAGAGAGTGTATGGTAATATATGTATGTTTGTTTAGGAGTTTTTGTTGCATTGTATTTTTTCTGTCTTCTTTTGTTATTAAAAAAATAAAGGAAGAAGACAACCAGCTTACTCTGGATATCTTCTTGCTTTCACTGATTTCCCACCCATTTATCAAGTTGGGAAGCAAGTGTTTGTGGGCACCAGGACACCTGTTGCCACCCAAAACCCAGAGGGACTTGGCAGTGAATGAATGAGGGACAAGAGTGCCACCGGCAGCTGCACTGAGAGACGAAAGTAAAGGATTGCTCTTGCAGCTTTTTACTGCCACCACCTGCTTGGGTCAATTTTAAGCTAGAAATGATAAAAAATAAAGGATTCCTTTGCTCAAAATTCAGTTGTATCCGACTCTAGGGTTCAGTGCTCATCTCTGTTTACAGTCAAAGAGCCAGTGCTGTCTGTGTCTACAGATGTTTCCATGATCATGTAGCAGGCATGACTAGACACCAGAACTCACAAAACACTATTACCTTTCCTGCTGAGGTGGTGCCTATTTATCTACTTGCAATTTCTTGCTTTCGAACTGCTAGTTTGGCAGGAGGCTGGGACAGATGATGGGAGTACACTCCATCGTACAAGACTCAGGTCTTGAACTGCTGACCTGCCGACCCTTCAGTCATCAAGTTCAGCATCTTCACCACTAAGCCACCACATCCCCTCATTTTAACATTTTAAGCTAGGTTTACACAATAGGCTTTCTATGCAAGAAAAAGCAATTCCTCAATTTCAAATGGTAACCTCTCAAAGCTTTCTCCTGCTTTCATCTTGTTGTGTATGGAGTAATGTGCCTTTAAGTAATCACTCGAATGAGTGGTTGTAACAATCCCCAACAGTAACACAGTAACCTTCTGTATGAGGACGCGAGCTAGTGTCCACTGGGGGCAATAGCGAGCGCCTAGCTCACATGGTACCAATTCCCCAAATACCTACAGCCGCGGGAAGATTCCCGCCACTACCTCACCTGGACAAGAAGGGCGTGACCTAGAGTGACGTCACGCGGACAGTAGCCAATGAGCTACCGAGGAGCCACATTCAAATGTATAGCCACTGTATATATTGAGCTGTTCGTCCGCCATTACCACATGTTCCCTCTGACCATCATGCAATAAAGATGCGTTAAGCCAGGCTACGGCTGTTTCTATTGTCTTGGTTCTTAAACACTAAATTGGCGATGAAGGTGGGATAATGGATCCCCACGGAATCAAGACAACACAGGCCGGTTTCAACATCAACAAACCGGAGGAATGGGAACTGTTCGAGATGGATTTCCAGAGTGCACTGATGGTGTCCGACCTCTCGGACGAGGGGAAGAAAAGGGCCATCCTCATCAGGATGCTCGGGTTCCCGGCCATGAAGGTTTTGGTGGACCTGGTGTCTCCAAGGAAGGTGGGCGAGGTTCCGGTCAAGCAGCTCCTGAAAGCCATGCGGGACCATTTCCAGCCCTCGGTCTCGATGTTTTCGGCTCGGGACGCATTCTGGAAGAGAGTCCAGTCACCTGGTGAGTCCGTGGCTGCCTTTGCAGCGGCCCTCTGTTTTGCCGCTGGCCCATGCAAGTGGGAGAACCTGGAAATCGCCCTCAGGGACCGCATGCTGGGTGGCCTGTGGGACGAGGAGGTCCAGCGAAAGCTGATGAACAAAGAGCCAGCCCCAACGTTACAAGAGGTCGTAAAGGAGGTGCAGGCTGCAGAAGCCACGAGGGCCGGGGTTAAGGGGTTCAGGACTAGGCCCCCACAATCTGACAATGCAGCAGGCTCGGTGCAAGCGGCCAGGCGGGCACCACACTCCTCCACGGAGAGCAGCGAGGGCGAGGATATCCGGAAGGTGCAGAAGGACGGCCGGCGTTGCGACGGCTGTGGGGCGTCCCATGACCGCAGTAAGTGTCCGTTTAGGAAGGCGGAGTGCCATAACTGTGGGCGGCGAGGCCACATAGCCAAGGTTTGCAGGCGTCGGCACAAAGACCGGAAAGGCACGACAGACCGTTCACCAAAGAAGCAGGAGGGCGTCCGGCCCTCAAGGAAGCAGGACGGCGTGGGCCGCATCTCTGACGACAGCAACGACGACACGGCCATCCACAGCGTGTCCTTGGGACACCCACATTATTTTGTAGAGGTACTGGTGCAAGGGGTCCCCGTTAAGATGGAGATAGACTCGGGTTCCTCCTATTCCATCATTTCCCAGAGAGAGTTTTTGAGGATTTCCCCCAACGTGCGGCCCAAGCTCAAAGCACTGAGGTCTACTTTGCGGGACGTGCAGGGAAATAGCATTCCGGTGTTGGGGGTGGGAAAATTCAAGGTCCAATTCAAGCAACACGCCTCAGAACTCCCTCTGGTTGTTCTCAAGGGGGGGACTGTTGCCTCCTCAGAACACAATGGTTTAAGCCCCTAGGTTCCATACTATTGGAACTGACCCAATACAGGAGGTGTGTGATGCGCATCCCGAGTTGTTCAAGAAGGGACTCGGAAAATTCAAGGGGCCCCCAGTTGCGTTCGACCTGGACCCGGAAATCCGCCCAATAAGACTCAAACCGCGAAGGGTGCCTTTTGCACTTAAGGACAAAATAGAGGCGGAACTGGACAAATTGGTGGGCCAGGGGATTCTAGTTCCTGTTGATTCTGCGGAGTGGGAAACTCCGATTGTAACAGCGCTAAAGGCCAATGGGGAGGTTCGAATTTGCGCTGATTACAAATGTACCATTAATAAGGCGATACGCCCAAATGCGTATCTGGTGCCGGTAGTCAGCCACCTGTTGGCCAGGTTACATGGGGGAAAGTGTTTTGCAAAGTTGGACCTGGCGCAGGCTTATCAGCAACTCTCGGTAACCCCAGCTGCAGCAGCTGCGCAGACGATAGTCACCCACAAAGGGGCGTTTCAGGTGATGCGCCTGCAGTTTGGCGTGAACTCGGCGCCAGGCATTTTCCAATCATTAGTGGAGCGTCTTTTGAAGGGTCTGGAGGGGGTCTTGCCATATTTTGACGACGTATTGATAACAGGGGGAAGTGAGTCAGAATTGGCTGAAAGGCTAGACAAAGTACTGACGGTATTTGAAAAAGCGGGTTTGAGGCTGCGGAAAGACAAATGTGTCTTCTTTGCAAAAGAGGTCGAGTTCCTGGGTTTCCGGGTAACCCCTGTTGGCATAAAACCCTCCGAATCAAAGATGGCCACCGTTCAGAATGCTGCTCGCCCCACCTCCAAGCCAGAATTGCAATCGTTCCTGGGGCTCCTAAACTTCTACCATTCCTTCCTGCCTAGGAAGGCGTCGGTGGCGGAGCCGCTTCATAAATTATTAAAGAAAGATGAGGCGTGGCAATGGGGCGAGAGTCAGGAGAGAGCATTCAATGAGCTGAAACAACTCTTATCCTCAGACGCCATACTAACCCATTTCGATCCCAAGAAACCAGTGGTTCTGGTATGTGATGCTTCTCCAGTGGGGGTGGGGGCAGTTCTGTGCCACGTGTTGGAGAACGGGCGGGAAGCCCCGGTGGCGTTCTACTCCAGGTCCCTTTCTAAGGCAGAGCGTAACTATGCACAGACAGACAGGGAGGCACTCGCAATAATTGCTGGAACAAAGAAGTTTCACGACTTTCTATATGGCCGCCCTTTCACCATCATGACTGACCACAAGCCCCTGCTAGGCATTTTCACTGCAGACAAGCCCACACCGCAGATCCTGTCCCCTAGAATGCTGAGGTGGGCCGGAAAGGACATAAGCCATGCGGACGCACTATCGAGGTCACCCCTGCCCCACATGGGCAGCCCCGTGTGTGAGGTGGAACAAGACCACCAAGTGCTCATGATAGAGGTCCTGGATTCACCCCCAATAGTGCCCGCGGAGATCGCCAAGGCGACGGGTAGAGATAAGACGTTGGCACTAGTTAGTTCATGGGTGCAAAAAGGGTGGACAACGTCTTCCCCAGTGGCAGAATTTGCTCCGTTTTTTAGGAAGAGGTTGGAACTGTCCATGGAGAGGGGTTGCCTCCTGTGGGGCCAGCGGGTGGTCGTCCCTGAATCCCTGAGAGCAAGAGTGCTCAAGCTGCTGCACGTCAGCCATCCAGGGATTGTCCGCTCCAAGGCATTGGCCAGGAGCTATTTCTGGTGGCCCCAGTTAGACGCTAACATTGAGCACATGGTGAGCACTTGCGAGAGTTGCCAAAGCTCTCGGCCTGAGGAGGCCCGGCTTCCGCACAGGTAATGGGACGTGGCAAAAGGGCCGTGGTCCCGCGTGCACATTGACTTCGCAGGCCCTTTCAGAGGTTTGCTTTTCCTCCTCATAGTGGATGCTTATTCCAAGTGGTTAGAAGTTATCCCAGTGGCAAACACCTCATCAGCCGCAACCATCAAGCAGTTGCGCAAGGTGTTCAGTTCGTTCGGTATACCCGATGTGCTTGTGAGCGATAACGCAAGTTGTTTCACATCCGCCGAATTCCGGGCGTTCATTGACATTAACGCCATCTGGCACATCACCTCCGCATCTTTTCACCCAGCGACAAACGGCCAGGTAGAACGCCTCGTGCGTACCACCAAAGACGCGCTGAGACGCATGGGCCCCGGGGACCTGAACCTACAGTTATGCCAATTCTTGCTCTGGTAAAGGGTGACCCCCCTGGCATCAGGTTATTCGCCCACAGAGCTCCTAATGCGCAGGAAGTTGACTACGATACTGACCAGGTTAGACCCCACGAGGGTGGAAGACACTGGAAGGAACATTGGGATAGCGGGCACAAAGAGTTTCGAAATAGGCGCCCTGGTCCATTGCAGAAATTACGCTAGCGCAGGGCCAGCCTGGGTTCCGGGAGTAGTCATTGGGCAAATGGGACCTGTGTTGTACTGCGTGGAGACCAGCACAGGTCTACTCTGGAGGCGGCACGCAGACCAACTCCGGCGTCGGGTTCCCGGTAACCAAGGCGTGGAAACTGCGCAACAAGACTCAGCGTTAGGGTTCTCCCCCACCTGTTCAGCCCAAGGGGGAGGAGAGGGGGGCCAGTGGTCCCCACCGAGGAGGGAAGGGAATAAGTTTGTCCCCGTAGATATCCTGGAGGATGCCCCCATAGATATCCCGGAAGATGATTTTGACTTTGAGTTACAAAACCGGGGGGTGTTTTCGGAATGGTCCCCCACCCGTCCAAGCGAGAAGCGGGGTTTTTCGTTAGCCCCCAATGCCCCCGGTTTTCCCACAATGGAGTTTACCCCTACCCCGAAAGCCGCAGAACCACGGCGAGTCGCTAACGAGTCTCCCTCTCCTATTGCAGGACAAGAGCCCAGGGAACACAGAAGCGATAGCGCCCCCGGGACAAGCCAGCCAGCCTTGCGCCCAAAACGCTCTTGCAATAAACCATATTGGATGAGAGACTTCGTCTCATCCTAGGGGGGAGGGATGTTGTGTATGGAGTAATGTGCCTTTAAGTAAACACTCGAATGAGTGGTTGTAACAATCCCCAACAGTAACACTGCAACTTTCTGTATGAGGACGCGAGCTAGTGTCCACTGGGGGCAATAGCGAGCGCCTAGCTCACATGGTACCAATTCCCCAAATACCTACAGCCACGGGAAGATTCCCGCCACTACCTCACCTGGACAAGAAGGGCGTGACCTAGAGTGACGTCACGCGGACAGTAGCCAATGAGCTACCGAGGAGCCACATTCAAATGTATAGCCACTGTATATATTGAGCTGTTCGTCCGCCATTACCACATGTTCCCTCTGACCATCATGCAATAAAGATGTGTTAAGACAGGCTACGGCTGTTTCTATTGTCTTGGTTCTTAAACACTAAACATCTCTTGCCTTCTACAGTAAAAGCAATGAGATTCTCCAGTTTCTCTCAGTTCATCATATGTGTCCACCACCATTGATGAGGTTGAGTAGATGGGTGAGAAGTTGCCAAGAAGACCTCTTTTAACCTGAATCTGTTTCACTAAAGATAATTTGATATTTTAATCCGTAAGCGGATCAGTCAGAGGAAAAACACAGGCAGTATGCATTTTTAGAAGCACATTCTGAGGTTTATAGCATAGCTCTTTTAAGACAATTAACACCAATTTATATACCATCTTTTCCAAATTCTACTGTAATTGCAATGGGTGCTAACAGTTTCTGGAGCAAACTTAACATTCTGTATCTTTTTTCTTTTCTTTTCTCCCCTTTCCTTTCCTTTTCTTTTTTGCTTGCATGTACAGTGAAAACAGTAGGTGAGTTGTTTAATTGCCTCATTTCTTTATGAAGCTCAGTTGAAAGGCTTTCTTTTGTTTAAACTAACATTATTTGGAAAGAAAAAATAATAATGACTAGTTTAACAAAGTGAATTCTTTTAAAAAGTACACATTCTTAAGAAGTAGGTCAAATTAGTATTAAAGCATCTTATTTCTAGCTGGGACTTTGCTCACAACTTCAGACTATTGCTTTAATCACTTCTATAGCCCAATATATGCCACCAGACATTTTGTATTTTGTGTGTTTATCTGTTTGGCACATAAACAAACCCCTAAAATTTGATGTGTGAATTTTCAGTAACATCAGTAGCTAAAAGGTTCATTACCTCTCCTGTACAAATATACAATATATATTAGATAATCATGGAACAGTTGATTCTAGACTACATTTGTATACATACACACAATTACTGTCACTGCTTCAGTTTATTGAAAGGGTAATTGCTATTTAGCCAGTGGCTGAAATCCTGTTGTACAGTTCTGTGTGCACAATTTGAATCAAGTCATTAACAACTGCTTGTCGCCTATAAGTGAAGGCTGGTAATTTTGGGGTGCATTCATATTGGATGTGTTGTGCACGAATCACAATCATCCTGAAATCACCAAAAGAAGCTTTTAATCAATAGTTATTTGCCACTGCTGATGACATCCTTCCCACTGCACTTGCCAAGATGTGCAACAGGATTCTGGTCAATGAAAGTTTAAGGAATAGCTATTATTAATATTCTTCTTCCGTGCCTAGGTCAGACGTGAAACTGTCAAAATGAAGCCACCTTTTGGTGAGTTCATTCTGCAATTCCTTTCGCCTGACCTAGTGTGAGAAAGATTAATCAGCAACACAAGGTTGCAGTAGCCTAGGGTGCAGGGGTGTGCTAGCTACGCTAAAAGGATGCTGGATAGGGAGGGGCACCTATGGGGGGTACTGCATGATGTCATAGATTGTAGCCACCAGGTGACATACTTCTGCCCACCTCTGGGGGGTGCCAGTCACTGGGGCAAACCAGGACTTGTCCTGGTGTCCCAAATGGGCAGCATGGGCCTGCCGGGGTGCACCCAATTGTGATTTTAAAAACAACACAATCTTCGAGGAGGCTCTTTTCTGCGTATCCCATTATGAATATTGACCAATGAGAAAAAGAAAAATGAAGTGTTGTGTGGATTGAAAGGCAAATCCTTATGACTTGAGGTGAAGTACTCAACATCCATACAGAAAGGCAGGCAGGCAGGCAGACCATTGCATGCCATGTTAAGAAGTGTAACTAACTACTTTCTTTTTAAAATGGTGGAAATTAAGGTATAAGGATTCTTGGCTGCCTTCTTAAGGGTCCACACTGGCTTACACAGGTGAGGCCTGTGTGTTCTTGGCCGAAGATCAGCCCTATGACTCATCTTCCCTAAAATAGAGGGTCACCTAACTTCCTGTTATTCACCAAGCTTGATCACAAGCACACCTCATGATGTCATTCCTCATGATTTGTATCACTGCCCAGCCAATATGTAATGTCACATGTCTGCTTGCACTAACCAGCACTTTCTCCACCCCATTTCCTGCCTTGTTATTGTGCAGTTAATAAAACAAGCTGGGAGGGGTTTGTTTTCAGAGATCTCTCTCCAGCCCCAGGAAAAGTCGACTCTGGGTCTGTCTGTGTTTGTCTGTTTGTTTGTGCATACATGATTGTGATTTCTGAGTGTGAATCCATCGGGGAGGCTGGTGTGAAGGCCTCCCCTGTTACAACATTAAGGTAATATGCTATGCCTCCACTCTGCACTTCATTTTTTTAAAAAAAAACCTGAAAGCACATGCTACAGCTGGTGATCTCACTTAGAGGCCCTCAGTGTGCAAGGCTGGGCTGAAGCTTCATTGGGAAGAGGTGTCTCCTTTTGTGATGCCAGCTCAGGAACTTCTTACAAGCTATTGTGGCTTTTAAAATTCCCCTTTCCCCACTTTTAAATGCATGGGGTCTCTCTTATTTTCACATGTTGAATCTTATGTGGGGAGATGTTCAGATGTTATTCTGTCCCACGAATGGCTCCAGACTCTTTGCTGCACCATGCCTCAAAAATGCACAAGCAGCCCTGACCCTGAGACAGTCGACCTTTGCTGTTTTGTCCAAAGGCAGTGCAAACTCCTTACACGCGTGTGTGTGCGCGTGTGTGTGCGTGTGTGTGCGTGTAAAGTCTCCTGTAGCAATTCAACAACAAGAAAAGAAGAAAACAGGAGAATTAAAGAGTGTCCTTCTTCTGAAATGCCTCACTGGGTTTTAATTTTGGCAGCTAAAAATGTTTGACAGAGTTGGGGCTATTATTTCACTGTTAGTGAATAGAATGGTAATATTAACACTTTCAAACTTCAGCTGGGAGTCAGTGATTTGGAACTCCTTCCTGAGCCTTGAAACAACTTCTTTACATATTATTTTAAAAATGAGGATGGATTCTGATAGGGATGGGGTATGACTTCTTTTTTTTTTTTGCACCAACATGACAAAGCTATTGTTTACTCAGAATTCAGCTGAATGTAGAAACAACAGGAAGCAAAAGGAAGGGAGGGTCAGAGAGATACAGATGGAAATCATTTTATTCAGTGAGCCATCATGTTGCTTCCTGAAAGGGTTGTAGTGGTGTCAGGGCTTACAAGGGCATAGCACTAGGACGTCTTGATTAGCAGTGGGAATAGAATTATCTGTTGTTACCTCAAGCTTCCTTGTACAGTAATACCTCATACAAAGTCTGCTTCATACAACATCAAATTCATACAACATCGCCTAATTCCTTGAAAAAAGTTGCCTCATACAAAGTCACTGCGACTTTGTATGAGGCATTGGGGTTTTCCCAGGTTGCATTGTGCCTGGGCAGTATAAAAGCACAGAAAAGCGGCTGGGGTGTAAGGATAAGACAAGTGAGAGAACACACCCAGATAGACCAAAAATGATAGCGAAGTGTGTTTAATATTACTCCATGTGTGCTTATAATAAATCTTATCCGGCTACTAACTAAGTTACTGCATGAGTAGTCTACGAAACGCAAATGCATATACAAACAAGCACACTGCAATATACAAAGGACATATCTATATCTATATCTATATCTATATCTATATCTATATCTATATCTATATCTATATCTATCTATCTATCTATCTATCTATCTATCTATCTATCTATCTATATATATATATATATATATATATATATATATATATGTAAAAAATGCTTTCCCCTTCCCAGATCAACTCTGTATGGGACCAAAGTATCTCCAATAAAGAACCTCCATTCGTAGGAACAGTACTTGTACTATATGCTATGTTATTCAGTCCGTGGCTCCGATGTAATTCATGTGTGGCAAGTACGGGATCTTCAAAGGCATACAATGCTGTGGGTGGACCTCTGCGTTATGCTTATTTGAAAAAAGTTCAAACATGCCCCATTGCAGGTCTTGGAAGGGAAAGATGTTCTTAAAAGGTTTCGATGCCCCTCCGGTAAACGGACATTTCGGAAGACTTTCTCAAGAGTCTAAAACATACAATGATAAGAAGAACACGAACAAGCTAAAATACATTCTACAAATAACATAGCTCAAACCACAAGAATATACTATGTAAATATATCATAGATAGAACGGACAAGAGCATACCTAATAAATCTAGATGACGCGCGTGAGGACCTCCATGGTATATTCCTATTGTGTTCTCACATTAATCAAATCTAGGGGAAGTCTAGTTTAAATACCCATAAGTAATAGAACTCATCTGTAAGCGATAAGCCAAGATAATTGGTCTTGTATACCTCTGTATTTTAAGTTGTTAAAGGTATAGGGCAGGAATCTACAAGTCTTGAACAATTAGATAAAGCCCTCTGCAGGACTGGAATCACAGAAACGCAGAAAGGTCCCAATCCGTATTTAAACCATGAGGTGTCAGCATTTGAAATGATGGATGTAAAACGCCTCTCTCTGCAATAAGAAGCGTTCGATATCAATCACCTGGTGCTTACTTGGCAAGTAAGTTTCAAGCACTACCATCTTCAGCTCTTTGTATGTATGTTTCTTCTCAATAAAGTGATTGACCATGGGTGCATTAATGATTTGATTTTTAATTCGGGATATGTGTTCTCCTAGACGTACCTTAATGGGTCGTCTGGATTGCCCGATATATGCCAATTGGCATGAACAGATGATCATATAAATGGAATCACTCGTGTTGCAATTTGAGAAGGAGGTTAAATCCAAAGTGAAATTACTACAAGGTAACTGTACATGATTGGTGTGCCACATTTAGGTACAGAACTTACAATGCCCTCACACATAATGTCCTATAGGAGCTCTAGGAGTGGTAGGACGTGGGGCAATGTCGGCCCGAGAGATGTAATTGGCAATGGTGTTAGTTTTACAAAATCCTATGGTGGGTCGCTGCTGGCATCCAGATATCGAATCAAGAATGTGCCAGTATCTCAGTACTATGTTTTTAATCTTGTTTGCTAGGGGGGTATAATCTAGGGACCAGAATAACCGAGAATCATCTTGGGGTGTTCTCGTATTACCCCTGAGCAAGATACTCCTGGGTCGTGCGTTAACTTTATCGCGCGCTGTTTTGATGATATTGCTAGGATAGCCCCTATTTCTTAAGGTGGTAGAGATTTTATTCGCCACCATGTTGTAATCCCAAGACTGCGTTGAATTCCGTTTTGCTCTTATCAGGAGACTATATGGGATGTTAGCCTTCAAATGATGCGGGTGGAAGGAGTTGAATTGTAGATATGCAAAACGGTCTGTAGGTTTATGATAAAGTTTTGTTTGAATCCTGTCATTTCTAATGAATATTGTAAGATCAAGGAATGGTAAGGAGGTGGAATCTGAAGTATGTGTGAAGTGTAATTGAGGGTGCTGACGATTAATCCATTGACAAAAATCTGCAACCGAAGAATAATCTTTAAAAATGAAAAATAAATCATCGATGTACCTCTTGTAACACAGAATGTCCGAAAAATAGGGATTAACTAAAGGGTCTAAAATAAAGGTTTTATCAAAGTTACACATAAAAATGTTAGCAACGGATGGTGCAAAATTTGAGCCCATGGAGACTCCTTGGATCTGTAAATAATAAGAATGTTCAAACCTAAAAAAATTATGCTCAAAACATATATCTAACAGATCTAAAAGAAAATTCGAAGGTGGAAAAACATTACGACGGGAGTCCAAATGATGTGCAATAAGAGAGCGGGCATCCGGAAGCGGGATGTTCGTATACAGTGAAGTGACATCCATTGTGAGGAGTACCGCATCAGGAGGAACTGTGAAATTCTCTAATAACTGAATGAAGTGTGTGGGCGTTTCTGTGGCAAAGGAATGAATGTGATGGTCAATAAATTTGGCTATGGGCTCTAACAGGGAATTATTTGCGGAGATTATTGATGTGCAAGGGATAATGTCTGAATTTGTAGAAAGTTTATGCACTTTGGGTAATAAATAAAATATAGGTACTCTCGGAAATTTGTTGAAAAGAAAACGAAATGTGCTATCTGATATGTAAGCCATGGCTAGTCCCTCTTGCAGCACAACTGAGATAATGTTAGAAACATGTGACGTGGGGTTACTGTCTAATATTGCAAAGCAATGCGCCCTTCCCCCGGCCCGGCCGGTCGGCGGGAAGTGAAGACAGCTGAGGGCGATGCGCGCCCTCAAAAGCGCTGCCGCCAGCCCCAGACGCCAAAGCTCTGCGCCCTTCCCCCGGCCCGGCCGGTCGGCGGGAAGTGAAGACAGCTGAGGGCGATGCGCGCCCTCAAAAGCGCTGCCGCCAGCCCCGGACGCCAAAGCTCGGCGCCCTTCCCCCGGCCCGGCCGGTCGGCGGGAAGTGAAGACAGCTGAGGGCGATGCGCGCCCTCAAAAGCGCTGCCGCCAGCCCCGGACGCCAAAGCTCTGGAATGACTCCAGTTGCTGAAATATTTTTAGTTTATTTTTTAAATTGTTTTCCCTTAATTTTAGTACTTTTTACAGTTTCTATACTTTTAAAATTGCTTGTTGATGGAACCCCAACTTATATAATGTATGCTTTTGTTTGTTTCTTATCCAGATGTATAATATTCAGCTTATTAAAATTAACTGTTTTTACATGATAATTTGCTAATCTCTAAGAGATGATCAGGGCTGTGAATAATAGCACTTTCTGGCAGACACTCATTCGTAGAGTTACCATAATGTGCAGATGACTTGGTGACACATAACAACAATAACAAATATGGAAAACCAGGATAGATCAATCATGCACAAAAAATGAATGCAGGCCCTATGATACAAAAATGTCAGAAACAAAGCACAGATCAGCCTATCACATAAGTATGGGTTCAATAGATCACACAGCTGAAGCTGTGGGAGGTTTTAATAACAGTATGTCTTTTAAAGAACATTTATGACACACACACCCTTTCACAGAATTGGGCAGACACATGATCTGGCACAAATGATCACCTCAGTGATCAATATCATAAATCCAAAAGTCCCAAAATCTGAAATGCTTTGCTTCAGAAATATTCTAGTGATCATGCTATAATCCATGGATTCTCAACCTGCAGCCCATGGGCTGGATGTGACCCACGGCACCATTTCATGTGCCCCTCCCCCCCCACTGCCTCCACCACACCAGGAAATGTGGAGGAAGGGCAAAATGGCCATCCAGCCCCCAAAGCTGTCTGAGGGAGCGTGACCTGGCCCCCTGCTTAAGAAGGTTGAGAACTCCTCCTATAATCTGTGATGCTGTTTCCAAATTTCCCATGTAGACTAATTGGTTCTGTTACCGGTATACTTACATTATGCTTCTCTTTTCACACCAAATCATCTCACTACTATAATGGTTTCATGCAGTGATGCACTGCAAAAAAATTTACTACCTACTCTGTGGGCTGGTCAAATCTGTGGGCAGGGCCAAATCTGTGGGTGTGGCCAAACATCCTGCATCATGGGTTATGAAGGTGGGCATGGCCAACCAAGTGAAGGTGGCCTGGGAGAATTTCCGCTACTGGTTCTGCAGAACCTGACAGAACCTGCTGCAGTGCATCACTGGTTTCATGGGAAAGCATTTTCTGTAACCTCACCAAATTATTCAATATATTTTCATACTGTAACAAAACAAGTTTATGTTAAAGCACCACTGATTTAAGTTTTACTGCAAAACCTTCCATGTACTAAGACCTTTATTTACATTTGAGCACCAAATGTTAAGACAGCCACAATTTAAAGACACAGAAGCTGTGAGACTGCATAAAGTGACTAAAAACCTATGCTTGCAAACATTAAATCAGACAGCTGATAATGAAGGAAGCTAATATGCTAATACAGCCAGTTGAGTTGAAATATGGATTACCCAAAGTCATGTAAAATGAAATAAAATTAAAATTTCTTCTATGCTTGAGAAAGACATGATGACTCTCTCAGCTCTCAATTGGCATGTGACCCACTAGCATCAGGTAAAAGGGTATCCAGACTGGAGAATGAACATGCAGACAAGTTTGGAATATTTTTATTCATAAGATTCCTCTGCAAAAATATTCTGCATTTCATATACTTGGTAGTTCACTTGCAAGAGGTTTTATTTAACTTCTGAGTTAAGAATAAGTCCTAATACTGTACCTTTAGTTACACAAAAATGTTACAGCACTTTCCGTGTCCTTTTCCTTTCTCCAATTAGATGTGTAGAGAAGGTAGGGAAATTGATTAATCCATTGTTTCTATCCAACGAGTGGATGGATGTCACTGGATACAAATTGCCAAGAGGTAAAGCAGTTGCTCCTGACTAAATCTCAAGGCAAATAAAAGATTTGATGGTTAAGCTTCCAATCTGATTTGACATGGGGATTGTCAATATCTTTTTAAAAAAACAATTATACTTTATCATCAGAAAACTTCCAAAACTGGGCAACATATGCTACCGCCCTGGCAGATTAAGGCCAGCTGGTTCTTTTCTAATTCACTGACATATTTCTATCTCAGGGTCATCTTTTTGCTACTGATACAGAAAGCTCAGAGGCTTGACTGACATATTCTACAGGTTTAGGGTTTAGTCCAGAATGTTCATTCTTTCAACCGACATTGAAAAAAATAGAGGAACATGCTGGAAAGACAAACTCTCCCCCCCCCTCGTAGCTTTGCTTTCTTTCACTTTATTTCTTTAGTGTTCGGAGTTGTCTATAAACAGAGGACCAGTATTGGAGAGTAAAAATTGAATAAAGGAATACCAACTACTAAGCCTTGGAAAGTAATTGACAGTTTTAGAAGAAGACTAGCATATTTTGCCCGGCGGTGCCGGGCTTTTTAAAATTGTGTTGGATAGTAAAGGTTTTTTTTTTCTTGAACCAATGGGACTGTGTTTTTTTAAATGGTGGCGTAAGTTTTTTTGATTTTTTGGCTTTGAGGCGCTGCGTCCACCTGTGGCGGACTTGCGCTCCCAGTGGGTTTTTTTGTTTGTGTGTGTGCTGGCTTCCTCTGTGCCGTGCTGTTTAAATTTGTTTTTTAAGGTTTTGTCGGGCAAAATCTGCTACTTTTAAAGAAGAATGTGTTTCTTTGTGAATTTTTGCAAATATTTTTACTTCGGATAATTATTTTAAAAAATGTGTAAATATATGTTTTTTTAAAAAATTGAATGTATTTTACAGTGTTTTTTTATTGAATATTAATATTTTTATCTGTGAATTATTTTTGATTTTTTTGGATATTTTTGAATGTTTTTGGAATTGATTACCCTATTTTTGGGGATTTATTGAATATTTGGGAATATTTTGGATGTTTTTTCTCCTTTGGCCACTGGGTGGTGGTGTTGAGTAATTTTTTGGTTTTGCTTGTTCCGGTAAGTCTCTTCTTCTCCTCATTTCAGTTCCGGTTTTCATCGGGGCAAGACGTGTATTGGTAAGTTCTTTCCATTTTTTAGGGGGGGTTGTTTTGGGTTGGGGGGCGTTCTGTTTGGGTTTTGGGTTTTTGGTGGGGGTTTGTGTGTGTGTGTTTTTGATTGTTTTTGGGTTTTGGTTGGGGGTTTCTTTGTGTGTCTTTTTGACTGTTTTTGGTTTTTTGGGTTTGAGGTGGGGGTTTCTGTGTGTGTGTGTGTTTTTGTATTTTTTTTGGGTTTTTTTGAATGTTTTTGATTTGTGTTTTGGGTATTTTCGTGGGCCAGTCTTGATGGCTGCCCCGCGGAAATACCATCGCTGTTTCATGCGGCGTTTGGGGGGGGGGGGTGTTTTGCCGTGGCCTGGGCTGGGTTGCGGTTTGACTGTGTTTTGGGTGGGTGTTTGGCTTGCCGCTTCTTGCGGCTTTTGGGGGAGGGTATTGTTGTGGCCCTGGCTGGGTTGGGGTTTGTTTGTTTGGGGGGTGGGGGTTTGTTTGCCTGCCTTTTTTTGATTTGTTTTTGGTTGCTGCCGCCACGGCGTTTTTGGCAGCGGTTGGGTGGGGGGTGTTTGTATTTTTTTTACAGCGAGTTTGTCTCGCTGGGCTTGCCGTGTCTTCGGCGGGGCAGCGTGGGGGGGAGGGTGTCCCTCTCTTCCCCGTTGCTCCGTGCAAGATGGCTGGTGGGTTTGCATTTTATTTTGATTTTGGGGTTTGTTTATTTGTGTTTTCTGGGCGCTTTGTCCGCCTGTGGCGGATGTGCACTCACGGTTTGGGTCTGTGTTTATTTTTCGCGCGCCGGCTTCTTCGGCGGACTTGCGCTCACGGTTTGGGTTTGTTTTTATTTTTCACGTGCTGGCTTCTTCAGCGTTCTGCACGCCCATGGCGCGCAGGACGCTGGGGAATGTAGTTTTGGCTGCGCGGGTTTGCTTGCTGCGGCGGTTTTTCTCTTGTGGCTTTTTTTGATTGGCCACGGTGCATTTCCGAACGTTCCTTTTGCCGTGCTGCTCAGCCTGATTGGCTCTGGCACGGCGCGGCGCAAGGAACTTTGGGAATTGAAGTTCCCTCTTTTTGTTTGCGACTGGGGGGCTCCTGCCCCCGGGTCAAAAATTTCAACCCGACAGTTACCTGTGAACCCCGTTCGGGCGAGTGAACGAAGGCTCGGACGGGGCTAGTGGGGCCTGGTGCAACATCCTTTGTCACATTCCAACGGTTAACACACCATTTTATAGGTATAGATGTATGTCCTAAGTAAAAGTGGATTATATCTTAGGTGGTAGAATTTATTTTCTTTAAAATGGGGAAAATATCTGTTTGCCCACATGATATGAAGTTCCAGAAATGTAAGAGCTCTAGGTAACAAAAATGAATGTACTGGAAGTTTGGGTTGTTGCCTAGCTATTTGTTTGGGAGTTTAGAAGAAACGTATACTTACATAGGTGCTTATATTTAACACATATGTTGCCACACTTTTAGGCAATACAAAAGACATTGCCATTACTGCTACTATCAAAAACCTTCTTGAGGCTTTCAGCACCAGGAACAGAGACTTCTGCGTGCTCTCTTATTCTCCAGGGAAGCAGCATGAAGTGAGGCCTTTGAGTTGTGAATGTCTGATGATGCATAGTGGATCTCCTCACTCTAGAAAGCTATAATTTTGTCTGCCTTTCTTCTCTTCTACCATGTTGCATACACCAAAATGCCCTATACAGACTCAGTAATTAATGGGGGTGGGGGTTATGTTTGATATTGCCAATAACTTGTAGGCTCTATAAATCTTTAAGCAACACCAGCATGAATTACAAGATGCCTTTATGTAACTTCTCTTGTTTGAAAAATGACACTGTTTTTGACAAAGCTTGAAAAGCTCTGTTTTTGGACCAAACCTTCCAGAATGTTCCCATGATGCTGAATGGACATTATTGAGAACTATGATCCAAACATGTAATTTTTCTGAGTGCTCACTCTCGTTTTAAGTTCACCTTTTGAATAATAAGAATTATATGTCATGGGGGGGGGGGGAAATACAGTGGATACAAACAGGTGACCATGCATGGTTACCTTTTCTGCCTAGACTAATGGTTCCCAACCTTTTTTGCCATGCACCACCTAAGCATCTCTAAAATCCTGATTGCCCCCCCCCTCGATGACATATAATTCTTATTATTAAAAAAGTGAACTCCCGTTCACATGGAGGAAACCTAAAAGGTAATTATCTTGGTCTAAGTAAGCTTCCAATTTCCTCCATTAAAAATCAAATTGCCCAACTTTGGGGGCATGTGCCCCAAGTTGGGAACCATGGCCCCAGACCTTTTTATTCAGGATAGTATCTGTCTGCGAGGACAGATGCAAACTTGGTATCTTTATTTTGCATGGACCATATGGTTGGCTTTAGGGGACTAACAGCTTTATGCCTTTCACAGATGAAATGCTGCCGCAAAACTGGATATTGACGTTGCACAGACTTAAGAAGGAAGTGTGCATGTTTGGGATTAGAACATAAGAACATAAGAACATAAGAACAGCCTTGCTGGAACAGGCCACAGCCCATCCAGTCCAGCATTCTGTCTCACACAGTGGCTCACCATTTCCTTCAGGGTATTCCCAAGGAGATCAATCAATCAATCAATCAATCAATCAGTTTAATTTATATCCCGCCTTCCTCAGCCGAGACCAACTCGAGGCGGCTAACAACATAATCCAACAAAGTAACAATAAAAAGATAATACAGAGAAACAACAAGTTCAAAATGGAAAACAATCCAGATAAGCATAATATCATAATACAAAAACTACACTACATAATTAGGTCATAAAAATGCAATAAATATAATTATACTACAGCAAACCCAACATAGCAAGACCCCCATGTCCACTGGAGAACAGTCGTAGGAGCTACCACTCCCCCAACAGCTTGGGGAAGGAGGTCCACGTCTCAGTCTCAACATGAGCCAAGGCAGCCACAGCAAGGAGCCAAAGACGGCGATGGTCCTGGGGCGGCGGCAGTCCTGGGCCTGGCCCGGCGGCCCACGGCCCTTTATCTCCCCGCGCAAGGGACGGGAGAGGAGGGCGGGGCCAGGTGGAGAGGCCGATGGAATGGCCCTCTCTTCGCCCCCACCGGGGCAGGACGCGCAGCGGCGACAGGTTCACCTGGGCGCCCCTCGCCTTTTAAGTCCAAGGGCGAGGGGAAGGCGGGGCCCGAGGACGCCGGCCAGGTGAGAGGCCGATGGAATGGCCCTCTCTTCGCCCCCACTGGGGCAGGACACGCAGCGGCGACAGGTTCACCTGGGCGCCCCTCGCCTTTTAAGTCCAAGGGCGAGGGGAAGGCGGGGCCCGAGGACGCCGGCCAGGTGAGAGGCCGATGGAATGGCCCTCTCTTCGCCCCCACCGGGGCAGGACGCGCAGCGGCGACAGGTTCACCTGGGCGCCCCTCGCCTTTTAAGTCCAAGGGCGAGGGGAAGGCGGGGCCCGAGGACGCCGGCCAGGTGAGAGGCCGATGGAATGGCCCTCTCTTCGCCCCCACCGGGGCAGGACGCGCAGCGGCGACAGGTTCACCTGGGCGCCCCTCGCCTTTTAAGTCCAAGGGCGAGGGGAAGGCGGGGCCCGAGGACGCCGGCCAGGTGAGAGGCCGATGGAATGGCCCTCTCTTCGCCCCCACCGGGGCAGGACGCGCAGCGGCGGCAGGTTCACCCGGGCGCCCCTCGCCCTTTAAGTCCAAGGGCGAGGGGAAGGCGGGGCCCGAGGACGCCGGCCAGGTGAGAGGCCGATGGGATGGCCCTCTCTTCGCCCCCACCGGGGCAGGACGCGCAGCAGCCTTCACCTGCTTAGGATTCCCTGGAAATGGCATTGAGAGATATCCTGCCTATCTCTCCAACCCGGAGGTTGTCCTTAAGTATCCATAATTATAGCCATTGATACCCTTGTCCTCCATGAACTTGTCTAATCCTTTCTTAAAGCTGTCAAGACTGACAGCTGTCACCACTTCTTCTGGGTGAAAAAGTACTTTCTCTTATTTGTAATCCTCTGGGTGAAAAAGTACTTTCTCTTATTTGTTTGAGAACTAGTACCCAAAAGTTTCATCGAGTGTCCCCTAGTTCTAGTGTTGTGCAATAGGAAAAACAGTTTTTCCTTATCTACTTTGTCCACACCGTGCATGATTTTATAAACTTCAATCAGGTCACCTCTTAGACGCTGTTGTTCAAGAGTGAAAAGGCCCAAGCGTTGCAGCCTCAGATGGTAAGGAAGGTGTTCCAGTCCCCTAATCATTCTGGTTGCCCTCCTCTGCACTTCTCCAACTCCATAATATCCTTCTGGAGGTATGGCGACCAGAACTGTACACAGTATTCCAGATGGGGCCTCACCATAGATTTATAAAGAGGCAAAATGACACTTGCTGACTTATTTTCTATACCCTTCCTAATGATCCCTAGCATTGAGTTTGCCTTTTTCACTGCTGAGGCACACTGGGTTGACACCTTCATTGAGTTGTCCACCAGGACACCAAGGTCCCTTTCCTGGTTTGTCGCAGAGAGTTCAGACCCCATCAGTTTATAAATGTAATTGGGGTTCTTTGCCCCAACATGCATCACTCTGCACTTACTAATGTTGAAGCTCATTTGCCACTGTTTTGCCCACTCCCCCAGTGTCAAGAGATCCCTCTTAGAGAAGAAACTGCACCACCATTGTGGGCATCATTTGAAGGAAAAAAAAGATCTTCTGAATAAGGCCTCTCAGTGATTTAGGAGGCTAAGATCGTGTGATCCGTTCACAAAATGCTGATTTCATCCACAGCTGGTTGTTGTTATAGGGAGAGAGATTTGAATTGCCATATCTGATGGGCAAGATAATTATTATATAATAATCCATTTTTGTTATAATATAATTATTATATAATTGATTGATGGATTTTTAGTTATTATATTGTGTTGATTTTTATTTATTTTTAGTCTTCTATTTTATTGTGTTTTTGGCATGACTTGCTTTCAACATTGTCAGCTGCTTGGCCCCTCACTGTGAGAAATGTGGCTTACAGATGAGACAAAAATAAATAACACTGAGCTAATTATTTTGATGTATATTGCCTTTTTAAAGGTTCTGTCGTTACTTTATTGGCTTTATTGACTTCTTTCTGAATGGATTCCTCCATAAGTCCTACATATAAAGGGCATTTGTCTCCTCAAGCTGTCATCTTGACTTACAAAAGTGGTAAAAGGATGCAAAGTCCAAATGTCTTCTGTATTTGCATGAACTTCTGATATTGAATTTATAACAATAATTGTGTGCCATCAAGTCAATTCTGACTTATGATGAAACTTTTTAAGGTTTTCTACATAAATGATACTAGATGTGGTTTACCACTCCCTTCTTCTGGGGGCTTCCTAGGACTATGCAGCATTCCCAAGGTCGCTCTTCTGCTAGGAGGCACAGTGGGGAACTGAATTTCCAAAATCTGGCTAACTCATTGAGCTATCCAGCCATAAGCCCAATATTGTGTTGCAGCTGCCAGGAATTATTGGAAGCTTGTTTCTCCTCAAAGCTGATAGTAATTGTCCAAGCTTGGTTTCTTAGTTTTACTGTTAACTTTGTACTGTTCTGACTAATGCAGGAAAAGTCTGTGTCATTATGCTTCTGTAACTAAAGAGAAGCATGGTGATGATGAGTGGACTGGATGATATAAACAGTTCTGGTTGAAAATATTGGGCCTGATTAACAGCTGCAAGTCTGGGATCCAGAAGAGGAGACAGAGAATGTAGAAGCTTAAGCCTCTTCTCTGTGCCTGAATGAATGTCATTCAGAGGACTGGGCATGAGCAGTTAATACTGTCAAACACCTAAGTTGGCGATTCATTGTAGTGCCACTTTTTATGTTCTGTTAGCAAACCCTGAAACGTCCTTGTTACCAAATGGCTGGACTCCAAAGCACATGCACATAAGGACCATTGATTTTAGTGATGCTTCCACGTGATTAAATGAGTTTATGACTGGAGTCAATGTCATTGCCATTTTGCATGTCCCCTTTGTTTACTGCTAATCCATTGGACTGAATCTGCCTTCGTGGATCGAGGTCAAAGGCTGAACTTCCATGCAACCTGGAAGGGTCGGTTAAAGAGTCTGGGAAAACCTTTTGGAAAAGCTGAAAATGGATTCTTTGCCATTACAGCAAAGGTTACCTGAGTATGGAAGAGTTTTTACCTCTTAGTTCAATGTCCCCAAGCCAGGAGATTCTGAGAGTTGTAGTCAAAAATGTAACTTTCCTAAACTCTGGTTTTTCACTGAATGAATCACTTAAGCAGTAGAACATATTTAATGACTTCTCATAATTTAACCGGTAATATTTTCATAATGGGCCTTTCCCGAATAACTTTCCTTCTACAAGAGCTAACTGTGTCAAAACAGGAGAAAGCATAAAATCCACACAAAATTTTTCATCTTTCATTGCTGTCCTTTATGTAACAGGGACAAGGGAAGTGGGGAAACGTGTTCTGCCTGTGACTTCTTCTCACTCTGTATTGTATCTCCCATGGTAGCCTTCAAAATGGATGCTGAGAAACAATTGATGTGATCTTCTGAGGCTTCTTCCCAGAAGTGCAGAAGATGAAACAGCTAATGCAAAAAGAATGCAATTTCAGAGGCTATCACGCCCACAGGAAAACTAGAAATAACATCTTCAGAGGACTTTAAGCACATAGCTTGTTTCTGGCAACAAAAGGCCAGGTGAGAAACAGAAAAGGAGGCAAAAATTCTATGTAGAGACATGAAGGCCATGGTGAAAGTGATCACAGCCATGCTAGAAGAAAATGTACTTAATGTTCATACTGCTGTGGATTTAAAATGCAGCTGTGGGGATGATCAGTCTACAAGCACATTTTAGAGCAGTTAGGGAAGATCCAAAGTCAGACTATGTGAGCTAATACTCAAGGCCTAAATTCTTAATTTGCAGTATTATTCCATGGGTGACCACACCAAAGTTCCATCAACAGCTGCATGTTGGTAACTATAGCAACCCTGGCTTAGGTTGATTTAAACTTATAACTTATTAATAGGGATTTATATTAGTCTCTAAAGCCTCTGTTGGTTTTGTTCTGGGTTACATCGTAGACAAATTATGCTCTAGGTATTTTTAATCACATGGCATGTTTTATTTGCTTTTATATGTTACTTGTGGTTTATTCATCAGGTTTTTTTTGGTCATAATCAGTGTGTCTCATTTTTTTAATGCATCAAGACATTTCAAAAGTAGGGCCGCTGTAATTGGTTTCCTCAGAAACTGAAACTTTGGTATTAAAACTTTCTGGCAGTCTGTGAAGCAGGAGAGGTAAATGATGGTTTCGCCAGCAGAGAGAAATCCAGAAAGGGGAATAGAGAATCAGGCCTCCAATCTCTGTTCAGCTTAAAAATCTCACATGTTAGCCATGAACTGTTTCCTTCCATCAAACAAGACAAGGAAGCCTTTTCAGATCTATAACCACCAAAGGGAGGGAGCCAGCATCTAACCATCAAGCTGTGAGTTATGGTTCTGAAAACACAGGAGGCATCTGAAAAGAGGGTAGGGGGAATGGAGAACTTGGGCCCAACAAGGACTCCTTGTTCCTTATTTTCCTCTGACATCACCTTGTGAAGCAAATACACAATATGATATTGCTAGAGGAATCTTCTAATCAGTTGGCACATGCCCGTTTGTTGCTTTCCTCTATAGCTTACAGGATGGGTTCTGTACAGAGATGTTGAATACCAGTGAAAATGCCCAGCTATCCCTATATTATCTCATCTAAGTAAGTATCAAATAATCCTGTGGCACCCGATGACCCAGCCCTTTATTGTACTTAAGCTCACTTCCTCAAATGCTGAAAGACTGTGCCAGACAACACCTGCCAACCTTTAAGGTTGTTATGTATGTTAACTGTGTTTTCTGACAGGAGCGGAATGTATTTTTTCTCATGTATCTATTATGCAAATAAGTGGATCAAAAATGTGCACACTCTGTTAGCCAATGGGCTTGTTGTATTATTGTTACTGTTACTGTTTATAGTGTATATAAGTTCGAGTTTGCCCCATCCAAACTGTGTTCAAACCCCAGTAATAAAGAGCTGAATTTCACTACTTCACTCATCTGCTTCTTCATGCTCTGAAAATGAAACTGGCGATGAAGGTGGGATGGCGTCCCCACACAGCAGCAACATTGGCCCGTTCTCCCAAGGGATGTGGATATGGTGCCGCTCGCAGAAATCATGTCCGCACTGAGGAAATACCTGCAGCCCGAGGTCTCGATCTTCCCAGCCAGGGTGGCCTTCCACAGAAGGGAACAGCGACCTTGGGAGTCCATTGCAGACTATGCCGCCACTCTGTGCATTGCTGCCACCCCATGCAAGTGGGACAACATCGAAGAAGCACTCTGGGACCGTCTGCTGACCAGCATGAGGGACGAAGATGTTCAATGTCACCTCATGATCAGGAAGATGCTAACTTTCAAGGCTGTCCTAGAAGAAGCGGTAGCGTCTGAGGCTGCGCGGTCCGGCATCAAGCTTTTCCAGCATCGCCACTCCACCACCAGTGCCACAGACTCAGCTGTGCAAGCTCAGCAAAATCCATCTTCATCCTCCTCAGCATCACCTGGTTCCACCTCTTAATCAGAGTCCAGCAACGCAGAGGGAGACGTCCGAGCGGTCCGCCGAAAGCACCGAGAGCACTGTGACAATTGGGAGAAGAAATTCCTTTGCAAGTGTGATGGCTGCAGAGCCCAGCATGACCGCAGGAAGTGCCCCATCTGCACTGTAGAATGCCACAACTGCGGGCGACGAGGGCACATTGCTAAAGTATGCCAACAGCGAAAGCAAAGAACTCCAGCACCTGAGTCCAAGAAGAGTCATCACCACAAAACATCCATCGCCAAAGTGTCACCAGAGCCTGAGCCCTGCCAAGTGGGCATTGTCAGTGAGCGTTTCTTCGCAGACCTGAGCCTGCAGGACGTCCCCTTCAAGATGGTGGTGGATTCAGGTACTACCTTTTCCATAATACCACAGCAGGTGTTTTTGAGAATTCCCCCTGCTTCTCAGCCCAAGATCAAATCTTTTAAAACTTCCCTCCGGGATGTGCAAGGTTGCCAGATTTCGGTCCTGGGAGTGGAAAATTTCTTGGTCAAATTCAAAAACATTCGCACCTCCTTGCCATTGGTTGTAGTTAAGCAGGGCACTAACTGTCTTATTAGGACCCAATGGTTTAGGCCCCTGGGAATCCGGCTTTCTGGCATTCACGCAATAGACGCTGACCCAATCCAGGATGTTTGTGCTGCACATCCTGAGGTGTTCAAAAAGGGTTTAGGCTTATACAAAGGACCCCCTGTGGACTTTAAGCTTGACCCAACCATCTGGCCCATCCAGATGAAGCCACGCCGGGTACCCTTTGCTTTAAAGGAGAAGATAGAAGCCAAGCTGGACTAACTGGTGGGGCAGGGCATCCTAGTGCCAGTGGACTCCGCAGAGTGGGTGACACCAATAGTGACTGCTTTGAAAAGTAACAGGGAGGTCAGGATATGTGCTGACTACAAGTGTACCATCAATAAAGCTATTCGCCCGAATGCATAACCTGTGCCCGTGGTAAGCCACCTTCTTGCCTCCTTGCATGGAGGAAATTGCTTCGCAAAACTTGACCTTGCCCAGGCTTACCAACAATTGAGTGTGTCTCCTGCTGCTGCCATAGCCCAGACCATAGTAACACATAGGAGGGCATTTAAGGTAACTAGACTACAATTCGGGGTGAATGCGGCCTCCAGAATATTTCAATCTCTTGTAGAACATATTTTAAAAGGTTTGCCCAGTGTTCTGCCATATTTTGATGATATGCTGATCACCGCTAAGGACACCGTCGAACTAGCGGCCAGGCTTGATCGAGTCCTCTCACGTTTCGAGAGGGCTGGTCTACGTCTCCAAAGAGACAAATGTGTGTGTTTTTGAGAAGGAAGTGGAGTTCCTGGGGTACTGAATTACACCCCAAGGTATCATGCCCTCTGACTCCAAGGTGATGGCCGTGCGAAATGCACCCAGGCCAAAATGTAAAGCCGAATTGCAATCATTTCTAGGATTGTTAAACTTCTATCACACTTTTCTCCATTGCAAAGCCTCAGTTGCCAAACCATTACATTGGCTTCTTAAGGAAGATACTGTTTGGCACTGGGGCCATTGCCAGGAGAAAGCGTTCCTAGAACTTAAAAGGCTGCTATCTTCGAATGCTGTATAAACTCATTTTGATCCTACCAAGGAAGTTGTACTTGTGTGTGATGCATCCGCTGTGGGGGTGGGAGCTGTGTTATGCCATGTACTAAATAACAGGAGGGAAGCCCTCATAGCATTCTATTCCCGTTCACTCTCAAAGCCTGAGAAAAATTATGCTCAGACAGACAGGGAGGCGTTAGCAATCATGGCTGGCACTAAGAAATTCCACAATTACCTTTACAGAAGACCTTTTACCATCGTAACTGACCACAAGCCCCTCCTTGGATTCTTTGTGAACGGGAAGCTCATGCCTCAAATTCTGTCCTCAAGGATGTTGCGTTGGGCAATTTTCCTAAATGCATATGATTTTACTTTGGTGCACAGGCCCGGCAAGAACATCAGCCACGCTGATGCCCTGTCACGTTCTCCACTGCCAGGGGTCGGGGAAGCCAATTGTGAGATCGAAAGCGACCACCAGGTCCTTATGATTGAGGCTTTCGACTCGCCTCCAGTCATCCCCTCAGATATAGCCAAGGCTATGGCCAAGGATGTAACATTGACTAAAGTAATGTCTTGGGTACAAAAAGGCTGGTCTGTTTCTCCTCTAGCCGAGGAATTCAGAACATTCCACCGCAAGTGTTTGGAACTGTCAGTGGAATGAGGTTGCCTTCTATGGGGCCAGCGGGTGGTCATTCCTGTCACTCTCAGGAAAAAGGTTTTACATCTACTTCACACAAGTCACCCAGGAATTGTCCGTTCCAAAGCCCTTGCCCGTAGCTACTTTTGGTGGCCTCAACTGGACCAAGACATAGAACAAATGGTCGGCACTTGTGCCAGTTGTCAATCCTCTTGACCAGAGCAATCCCACCTTCCCTCTCAAGAATGGGATTCTGCTCGGGGCCCGTGGTCCAGGTTGCACATAGATTTTTCAGGTCCATTTAGGGGTAACCTATTTTTGTTGGTTGTGGATTCATTCTCTAAGTGGCTGGAAGTGATTAGGGTGCCTAATACCACTTCAGCCACCATGATAATGCACCTAGGAAGGCTGTTTGCAGTATTTGGACTTCCAGATGTGCTGGTGTCCGACAACGCATCCACGTTCACATCTGCAGAATTCCAATCCTTCATGGAAAGGAATGCAATTAGGCACACCACTGCTGCACCATTCCACCCAGCCACCAATGGCCAGGTAGAGCGGCAGGTATGCACAACTAAAGATGCGCTTTGGCGTATGGGTGAAGGGGATTTGGAGCTCCAGTTATGCCAGTTTCTTTTCACATATAGGCTCACCCTCAGCCCTTGCCTCAGGGCTGTCCCCTGCTGAATTGCTCCAGCGAAGGAAACTGTCATCATTGCTGGAAAGATTGCATCCCTCTAGGGTAGAGGACAAAGGCACAAATATAGCAATCCAACACCAGAGGGTTTCTCATCCAGAGACCCTGTACATTGCTGCAATTATGCAGCTGGTGGCCTTACGTGAGTGCCTGGGTTTGTGGTCGATCAAACTGGTCCTGTTTCTTACAGAATCGAAACAGCCACTGGTCTGATCTGGAGGAGGCACGTGGATCAATTGAGACCCAGAGTACTGGACCCACAAGATGAATATAGACACTCAACGCTAGGGTTGGCTCCCACTCGTTTAAACCCAGGGGGCAGAGGTAAAAGTCAGCAGCCAGCCAACATTGACCTAGAGGTATCTTCTAGGAACCGATTTTAAGGGAAATTTGTGGAATGCTCCCCTAGGTGTACCCCTACACTGTCCCAGCCTAGCACACTGGATTCCTTTATTGATGATGACCAATTTTGTTTGGAGACACCCTCCACTCTTAGTACACACAGGAGGAACCCTGAGTTGTCTTATTCATCCACAGAATTAGATTTTGGTTTTGAGTGATCCCCTGCTCCTCCATCTGACAAACGGGGCTTAAATTTGGGTTTACAATCCTCCCCCTCTAGTCAATCCCTCACTCTAGTTGGGTCGCCTATCCTTCGAGTCCCTGAGCCGGCTCAGCCAAGCATCCGACCCAGAAGGGAAACTAGATTGCCATCCTGGTTAAAGGATTTTGTTTTTACCTAGGGGGGAAGAATGTTATGTGTGTTAAGTGTGTTTTCTGAAAGGAGCAGAATGTATCTCTTCTCATGTATCTATTCTTATGCAAATAAGTGGATCGAAAATGTGTACACTCTGTTAGCCAATGGGCTTGTTGTATTATTGTTACTGTTACTGTTTATAGTGTATATAAGTCTGAGTTTTGTCCCATCCAAACTGTGTTCAAACCCCACTAATAAAAGAGCAGAATTTCACTACTTCACTCGTCTCCTTCTTCATTCCCTGAACACGAAAAAGGTGCTACAAGATTCTCTATTTGTTAATATGTAATCCCTTGGAACAAAAGTAACTACAGTACCCCTGTTGAAATATCTGCAGCATTTTTAAATTGAGGGTGGGACATTTTGGAGATCGCTCATTCATAAAGTTGCCATACGTTGGAGGCAACTTGGGGGCACATAGCAACAACATCATTCATAAATCGTTAGTGTCAACACTGTGACAGTCAATTTAACACTACTAACCTGTCCCATTCTGTAAATATTGATGCAGAATTGGAAGGTTCTTCTTTAATGTAGGGGAAAAGTACAAATGCCAAGGCAATCCATCAATTGACATAAATTCAAAATAATCCTTTTCTGACATTTTCAAAACCTACTCTTTCAAAAACACTGAGTAATAGATACAGTAATTCATTTTACAACAGTTATGGGGTGCTAGGATTGTAAAATATCATTTATATGTTTTAGTCTTGTAGGTTTTTGCTTTTCTTTCTGAACAAAAAAACAAAGAAGAAATCAAAACCATTAACTATTAAATGGAACTTTTGGATTATTCATCTTTTAATGTCATAAAAAATCAAGCAGATAAAGAAGCTACAGTTGTGGAATGTCCTTAAAAGTCCTTCCTTTTATGTTCATGTAAAAATAAGCTGTCAAAAATGATTGTGTTTGTATAGTTTACTAAATAAAACAACTGGAACAGGATTTTATAATATAATAGAGAAACAACATAGCTTGATCCATAAGATTGAGGAAAGCACTTATAAAGCACCAATTTTCTCGTGTAATGGGGGAAGAATGATAGTAGAGTTGGTAGTTGAGTGCATGCGTTGTATACAAAGAAATTCCCTGTTTTGATCTCCAGCAGTTCCAGTTTAGGCTAAGAAAGATTCTTGCTGGAACCCCTAGGGACCCGCAAGCAGTCATCTCTGAAAAGAGTAGTCTAGCCAACAGCTGAGGGGCAGTGGGATCAGAAGGATGCGGGGGGTATCTCAGGGTTTGTCAGCAATGACATTTTAGTGAAGGCTAAGAAGGTGGATCAAAAGGCAATGAAAGCTTAATACAGAAATCCAGGCAGGATTACTGCTTGGGCTCTGAACTATTTGATAATTATTCAAGGAAAAAGAAGCAGTTTGTCATAATATTGGCAGTGGAACAAATTCTTTTTTTTTTTAATGACCAAAATCTGAACTGTTCGGGTAAGCCTTTTTTTCATATATCCATTATCTATGACATGTAAGAAAGCAAACTAACATGCATGGGTTTGATGGCCATCACTGGTGGCATCAATTTCCTTCTTTTGAAGAAGGAAGGAAATACTAATGGAAAACTGGGCACACAGTTTTGCCAGCATTGGAACGGAAGATAAATGGTCACAATATTTTTTTTCAATGCTTATAAAATTGACTTTCTTGACCACAATTTCTATAGCCTGTCAATGCTGGCTGGGTGATTCCATGAACTAATATGTAATAAATAAATAAATTTTAGAAAGTAAATTGTTCATAGGTTTCCTTTATTTTAATAAACAGTCTGGGACAGACCACCCCTAATTTTATACTTCATGCAGGTATGAACAAATTTTTAATGTCACGCTATCTCCATTTCTCACTTTCTAGTTTTAAGTTTCCTCCACCTTGTTTCTACATCAGCTTGATTTTATTTTCTAAATTGGCAGTTTTTGTAAGCCATTATTCCTAGTATTCTTTGTAACATGGGCACCATAGAATAATCCCAGGGACAGAGGTGTTGAGAGCCCTATCAGGCCCAGTTACAACAGATACATTTCAGTTGTTGAAGCATAAGCAGTGGTGGGCATCAGCAGGTTCGCACCAATTCACCAGAACCGGTAGCAGAAATTCTGGCTGGCCCCACCCACCCCACCCAAGTTTTGAAATAAAGTAGTCCTAATTCAGGCGCAACACAGGGCTTTCCCCCTGGTCATGTCCACCATACCATGACCACAGTGTGGTGGTACTTTTTTTGGAGCCCACCACTGAGCATAAGGATGGAAAATGTTCTTGGTTAGGTTCAGTCAGTTACCTGTATGCTCAACCCTTGCCCTTCTCATCCAGGAGTATCCAAGAGGGTGCCTATCTGGGCCAAGAGGATACAGATTTCTTGTTCAATATAGTCTCTCTATCACTTTATCATCCTCAAACTGTATTGATTAGAGGCTGGGGTGAAGGAGGGACCATGGCATGCAGCTGAAGGCCAATCAAAATTTGGAACCAATCCCCTAGCAACTTTGATTCAGTGGTGGAAACTTTACTCCTTTTCTCCTCGTAATATAATGCCCCAAATACTAAAACCACCTGGCTGGGAATCTTGGGCATCGTGGCTCCAAAGATCATTTTTTCAACCTTTCTTTATTGTCAGACAAGCATGCAGTTAAGTCTATCTGGAGTCTAATCCCTATTGCACACTATACCAACTTTCCCCCTTGCACTTGGTTCCTAACAGAAGCAGGCTCTTGCGCCCAGACACTGCTCTGTGACACTCCTTCAAAAGTGTTCTATGCAGTAGAATGACTGTGCAACTTTGTGTTTCCATCTATGCACAGCCTCTCCAATTATCATGACACCTCCAGAAGCTTAACAACAAGTGTGCCAGGTAGAAGGGCTCTTAGGTCAGCCACCATCCCATTCCTGGAGAGTTCTAAGCCAAACCCTATGACTAGAGTGTGAGCCCTCATAATACCACAGATGCAAATCAGGGAAGGGGTGGGAAATGATCCTCCTGTCCCAGGCTGAACCAAAGACAGTACAGAGAGAAGGTTCTTGAGTCATGCTATTGGTACACCATTTTCTGTCTCACTCCAAGTGGTGGAATGGGCCAAAGGACCCATCCCTAGAAAAGGGAGGCATGTAGATCAGCTTTTCATGCCATTTGGATCTATATATACAAACACACACCCCTTCATACTGGTCCAGGGAAACTTGGTATGAGATGGGAATAGAGATGGCTGCCCAGGTTTCAAAGCTAGCTCTCACACCCTAATCACTCAGCCTTTCCCTCTAGTGTCCTTCATATCCTGAGATCTGTTTATGGGCCTGGAGAACCAGAGAAGCATAGCCGTTCCCTGAGATTCTGTCTGACACTCTGAGATCTGGCAAACCAACTATAGAGCCATTGTTGTTCTTATACTTTTCTAGACTGAAATAATAGGAGATGGGTTTAATAATGAGACCAAAGTTTAAATGCCAAGACAGATTACCCAATATACGGAACCGGTCAATAAGAGGAACCATCTTGCAGTCTGAAAAAAGATTATCTTGTCTCAAGTTTATTTATGAGGCACACCTGACTAATTAATGAATGAGATGGAAAACCATTGCTGCAAAGAGTTCCATGGGGGACATCTATTACTAAATCCATAATGGTCTCCAGTCTCCAAGCACAAAAGCTGAAGTGGCATGCAAACATTGTCTGGAAAGCCAAATGCTTATGGGTAAAGATTTCTGGTTTGTAACTAATGAGGAAACATGCAAAATTTAAAGCAGGTTGCTCATTTTATTTTCAAAAAAATGAAGCGTGAGAGGACTTTGCTGATCTTCCTCATTAAGGATGTATAGCTAGCATTTTCCTCATCTACATGCATGTGATTCTAACAGATGTAATCTTAACCTATAAAACCAAGCATTAACCGTTGGAACTGGCTATAGGCTGCTATGCGTCGCCCTACTGACCCACACCCACCCTTCGTGTGCACGGGCGAATTCCCTACGCAGGTCAACGAAGGATTTAAAAATCCGGCACGGGGGCCTCAGCCCCACAAACGGCAAAAAACGCAAAGAACTTCATTACCCAAAAAGCATTGCGTTTCGCCCTGCTTCTTTGAGCGGCAGCCAATTAAGAGCACAAAAACATCGCTCTCAGTCTTTCCGTGCCGCGCCGCAGCCAATCAAAACATGCGTATTAAAACCTTGCCGAGTCAAGGACGCTGAAACCACAGGGAAAAATACAGATCCCAGCATCCTATTCACTTTAACACCATATAAGGAGTTACTATAGCCAATCATCAGCTTCGGAGCAAACGCCTCAAACAGGACGGAACAAATGATGACCAAACAGTATAAAGGGAGCTCCATTGCCTTGCAAACCCCTGCACAAAGAACCTGGGGAAACACAGCGCGGCCAAACAAAACCAAGCCGCATGAAAAAAAACGAGCACAAAGGCAAAGCACAAATGGAAAAATACAATCCCCAGGGTCCTGCGCGCCGTGAGTGCGCAGAACTCTGGAAAAGCCGGCACGGCCAAAATAAAAATAAAAAACACACATCAACACAGCGCAGGTAACGGAAGCACACACACCCGCCGCTGGGCTACCTTACCCTGGGCCGCCCATGGAGGCCAGCACCCGGGAATGAAATTCCAACCCCCTGGGCTTCCTTACTGCTGCCCACCCAGGGAATCCAGCCCCCGGTAACGAAAGCCCAGCACCATCACCACGCCACTGGGCTTCCTTACTGCGGGCCAGAAGCCAGCACCCAGGAAGGAAAGCCCACACACAACACGACGCTGGGATTCCCCCCCCCAAACAAAAACAAAAACGCCGTGGGGATTTGTGCAGTCTGCACCCCCACCAAAACAAACAAAGCAACAAACACAATGGGGATATTCCCACGGGCCGTGGCCGGCCTGCGGAAATACCCCCAACCTACATCCCCCCACCCCCCACAGAAGAGAAAGGAGCACACACCTTAAACTTCCAGCCTCACCGAGGAACACATGTGCAATGAAAAAAGAACGGGAAGAAAATACAGACCACAACTGAGTTACCATTTCAAAATAGTGCAACAGCACCACCCAGTGGCTACAGCAAAAATTACACTCCATGATTTCAATTTTATCTCCCAGAATTTACAAAACGGAAATTAGTTTCAAAACCAATCAAACAAATCCAAACGAAAAAATTAATCAAACATAAATAAATAAGAAAACACTAAAACAAAAACCAAACATCTAAAAACAGTCAAAAACATTAAATTTAAAAAAACATACACTTACACATTTTTTTAAAAAATTCCATTATTTGAAAAAAATATATCAACCTTTCCTCTTTTTAAAATCCAAATTTATTATAACATTTATTTAAAACACTACCTACATATAAAAAAAACATTATTTAAAAAAATAACAAAACTCATTTAAATACACATACAACACAAATCATCCAACAACCATTTTTCATATTTTTTTAAAATAACCCCAAAAAAAGCCCGGCAACGCCGGGCAACCCTTGCTAGTGATTAATAAGAAGGATACTTCAGCAGCTGAAAATTGTGTGTCAACCTTCATTTCCCCAATTAAGGTTGAAAAACAAAGAGCATTCTTATAGTTAGACTAAAGATCCCAGTAGCTCTGCAGCACTTACCTGTTGATCATAATAAGACAGTAATACCTTGGATAACGCTAAAACTTGGTTCCACAAGTCTTAGTGTTATCCGATTTTTAGTGATTCGATGCATGCATGGGATAGCACTAAAATGCTATGGGATGAATCGGATAATGTCAAAACTCCATAGAGATGCATTGTAACTGGCACAGGCTTTAGCAAACGTTATCCGATGCACCTCATAGGATTTTAGCGTTATGCGATGCAACCCACCCCCAAAAAATCAGGTCATTATCCAATTTTAGTATTATGCAGTGCAGTTGTTATCTGTGTGTGGGAGTTCATTATACTTTTAGCTTAAAACATTTTAGCTGGAAACTTTTAGCTTAAACAGGTGAGGCATATAGCTGGCAATTGTGGTTAGCCTTTCCTGCTAACAAGAGCTGAGGTTAGCTATTTCCTGCATCAACAAGCGCTTCCTGCCTCTACCTCTATGCAGAAGTTCTGGTTTGATGCAGAAAAGTGTCTCTATGTAACCTTCATATAAATGCTTTTGGTATTAGCCATTCATAGCTGAGGTTAGATCGTAGCTACTGCTGAATATACAGGTAACAGCTTTTGCAAGGGTACCGCCACAGAGAATAGGCTTTGGCCTAGTCTGGCAGGATATAAGCTACTGCGCATGTACTAGTAAGAGATATAGGTCATGCCATATATGGTTATGCTATAGAGAATGTCATATTATTGGCTGAATACCACTGCACCTATGTTTGCGTATACATCCTGTGTATGCTGTCGTAATACATCCTGTGGAACCTGTGTATTTTTCAATAAAAACTTGCTCCCCGGTGCCGGAGCACTTCGCTTTCTTTCTTGCGCACCTGTAACTCTGACTGCTGTTTCAGTTTCTTCTGACTTTATGCTTACACCCTTGTTGAGCTGGATTCTCAACAAGTGCTTGGTCAATCTCTGACCTGATCTCCTTTTCTGTAGCCACCTTCTGGCTAGAATTTCTCCACATCTGGTGCCCCCCGTGTGAGGCAAATCAGATTGTAATCTACCGGATCCAGATTACAATCTCCCTTCACTTCGACCACGCTCACGACTTCAGCGCTGCGGCCCCACAGTCCTCACCCACGACCGGCTAGGTCCAGGACGTCCCTCGTCATCCGTGTAAGGATCCCGGGTGAGTGACACAGTCAAGTTAGAGTACTTAGACAAGACAAGATAAGACAACATGGGCAGTGGTCTCTCTTCTCTGCAACAAAAGTATTGTCAGGATCTTAAACACCTCCTGCAGAAAAATGGACATGCAGTATCTATCAATGAAATAGAGCAACTCGTTAAGGCAATTGATGATGTCTGTCCATGGGTCCCAGAAAACGGGACTTTAGAGTTACAAGTGTGGGACAAAATTGGGACTCAATTTCAAAACCACCCCAGAGTCAGTGTAACCGTACAACTCCTGTGGTGCAAAGTACGAATCTGCTTGCAAAATCTCACCCCGAAAAATATTTTGTTGGCGCAAGTAGTGACAGTGCCTCTGCCGCAGATTCTGCTGCCATGTCCGTTACAAAGACCGGACTTAAAACGGGACTCTGATCCTACGGCACCACCACCATATGCCACCCCACCAGATCCTCCTGATCTGAATAATAAACAACCGAAGAACATTTTTTTGGCCCAAAGCCTGACCACCTCCTTGCCACAAATACTGCCACCTGCTACTGGAGATCCTCTATCCCCAACAGCACCCCCGCCATATGGGCCACAATTGCCTCCGAAACCCCCTGATGAAGGTGGAACGTTTTATCCTGCTTTGCAGCAATCAAGTACTGTTACCCCGTTCTCTGCTGTTTTAACTGCGGCTGTTCTGGACTTGGAGGCTGCTACTACATTTCCAATCATCAGCCGTGCCTCAATAGTTGCAAATGCTCTAGCCCTCCCTGCCACCTCATCGCAGATAGAAGCTATTACTGCATGCAGAATGGCAGGCAGAGAGGGTTCTGAGGGCAGCACAGAGGACCTTGGCTCATCCCTGAAGTGCCCCCCATCACGAAAGGTGGAGAAGAGGACCAAGCAGGAGAAGCCGAGTGATAAGCTTGATTCCTCACTTGGGGGCAGGAATTGGAAGGATGAGCCAGAGGAGGAAGGCAGAAAACCCAAAATCAGAAAGGGGTCTTCTCACAAATCCAACATGACAGTTTTTCACTTGGTTAAGATTCAAATACTGCAACTGAAAGAAGCCCAGAGAAAACGTGGCATGGATCCTTCCTCTATGGATGGCAGGTTTCTTCCAAAATACAAGGTGGGAGAGGATATACTCCAGTTTTTGGCTAAGTTACTTGCAAATTCTGGAGAAGCTGTTCTTTTGGGTTCTACATTTTCTACCTGCTGAAATACAGATGGATGTGCCTGGAGAGTGAAGGACTGAGTGAGTAACTGAAAAGCTGAAAGATGTGCTTGTTTGGAGGGCAGAGGGTTGCCTGGTTGTTTTGTGACCAAGAACTGTGCTGGAGGGAAGATGGTGTTTAAATTCTAGTCTGAAGAGATCTTCAATCAACATTTGGACTCTTAATTTGGACATTTTACTTTGGACTAAAAAGTTTGTGTGGACTCCAAAAATGAATTGGCCTTGTTTGCATTATAAAACCTGAAAACCTCTTTAAAATTGTCTAAATGTTCTGCTGGTGGGAAATATTGTTAAAATGATATGTGTAGTTTGTTTGCTAGAATTGTTAGAGAAACTTTCTTGTAAGGAAAAAAAAGGAAATGTGCTGGCCTGTTTTAAAAATGCATACAGTGAACTATGACAAAAAGCATGATTTTACAAGAAGATCATGGTTTTTGTCACCTTAATGAGGGAGGATCCTGATGGGATGGGTCTTGTCCGAGAGGAGGAGACCCTCACACATTCAAGGAGTCGCTCTTGAAAAGCTGGCTGGCAAACAGCCAAAATGTAGTCTCTTGGAAAGGGGGGGGGGCGACCAGCCTTCTTCCTCCCCCCCACAACAGACTGCTTCAACTATGTGTTTTTGATCTTTTACTGGAATGTATTTTGGGACTTTACTGTACTTGTAATACAATTGTGAAAATGCCTGGAAGAGTTTTTCACTGTAACCCTACATATGTAATTGAGTTTGTTATATTGCAATGGTGTTATTCGATATATCAGGCATGTTTCATGTCTAGTTCCATGGTGCAATCTCTTGTGGAGAGGGTTGTAATAACATGGCACTGGTCATCAAACATGGCATGTTCATGGTTCTTAGTGGAGCTGTTTGCTCTGTATTGCAGCTGGGACTTTTGACTCCCTCTTGCAACTTTATGGTGTTAAAAATGTTTTCTACTATGGATAAAGATGCTCATCTTTCATCACCTGACATAGATAGTCAATTGATTTGAAAGCCAGATATTGTTTAGATAAATTTTGACCCTGATTGGTTTTAGGCCAGATTTAGAAAGAACTTCAGGATCTGTAGGGGATTGTGGCTAATAATGTGCATAATGATGTATCTACTGAATAGAAAGGAAGCCTCAGGTTGTGAGCAGTTCAGAATATGTGCTGTTTTACAGAATGCCTTGCCAGCATAGTAGGATGCGTTATGGTCCTGCTTGCCAGGAGCAAGGTGGTTAAGACAAATACTAATTGCCATAGGTGTTTTTATAGTAAGCTGCATTATGTTATGTTGTTGTATTCAATGTGTACCAAATCTTATGGCTGTGAGTAAGAACTGTTTTCATGCATCAGGAAGATCCACAGGGTTTACTCAAAACCACATCTATCAAGCTCGCTATCAGAATGAGATCTGTCAGGGTAATTATCGAGCCGTTCCCCGTTTGGCAGAGGAGAACTGTGATGATGGGGAATATGTATATTGTTTGCCAACAAATAACGTGGGATATGAAGATGTTAACTCAGAATCTGATAGCGAGATTGAATTCCAGCGTGTGTATAATTGGCAAACGATGTCCCGCAGAAAATAATAAATTTAAGAAGTGGAAATGTGGGAGTTCATTATACTTTTAGCTTAAAACATTTTAGCTGGAAACTTTTAGCTTAAACAGGTGAGGCATATAGCTGGCAATTGTGGTTAGCCTTTCCTGCTAACAAGAGCTGAGGTTAGCTATTTCCTGCATCAACAAGCGCTTCCTGCCTCTACCTCTATGCAGAAGTTCTGGTTTGATGCAGAAAAGTGTCTCTATGTAACCTTCATATAAATGCTTTTGGTATTAGCCATTCATAGCTGAGGTTAGATCGTAGCTACTGCTGAATATACAGGTAACAGCTTTTGCAAGGGTACCGCCACAGAGAATAGGCTTTGGCCTAGTCTGGCAGGATATAAGCTACTGCGCATGTACTAGTAAGAGATATAGGTCATGCCATATATGGTTATGCTATAGAGAATGTCATATTATTGGCTGAATACCACTGCACCTATGTTTGCGTATACATCCTGTGTATGCTGTCGTAATACATCCTGTGGAACCTGTGTATTTTTCAATAAAAACTTGCTCCCCGGTGCCGGAGCACTTCGCTTTCTTTCTTGCGCACCTGTAACTCTGACTGCTGTTTCAGTTTCTTCTGACTTTATGCTTACACCCTTGTTGAGCTGGATTCTCAACAAGTGCTTGGTCAATCTCTGACCTGATCTCCTTTTCTGTAGCCACCTTCTGGCTAGAATTTCTCCACATCTGTGGTTTTACTGTACTTGTTTAATACTATGCTTGCTTTTATTGATGCTACAAATTCTATACATCGGTCAGTGTTTGAGGTATAAAAACTGTATTTTATGAAAAGTATTTTACAATCTTTCCCATAAGGGTCATTTTTTTATTTGCATAAGTAGAGACATCACCTTGCAAACAAAAATTTGTATAGACAAGGCAATGATATTCCCGGTGGTAATGTATGGTTGTGAGAGCTGGACCATAAGGAAAGCTGAGCGCAGAAGAATAGATGCCTTTGAAATGTGGTGTTGGAGGAGTTTTGAGAGACCCTGGACAGCGACGAGAACAAATATGTCGATCTTAGAAGAAATCAACCCTGACTGTTCCTTAGAAGGTCAAAGAGTAAAGGTTATGCTAAAGTACTTTGGACATCAAATGTGAAGAGAGGATTCACTTGAGAAAGCCTTGATGCTAGGAAAGATGGAGGGCAAAAGAAGAAGGGGATGGCCAAAAATGAGATGGATAGATGGTATTGTAGATGCAATGGGCGCAGAACTGGGTGAGTTGAGGAGGATGGTGGAAGACAGAGGTGCCTAGCAGGCAATGGTTTGGCATCAACTGTGTGACTGAACAACAAAAGATATTCTGGCATAGCCAAACAGAAGAATTTTCAGTATTTTTTTTTAAAAAAAGATTATAATTGTTAGATTTCCTGTCTCACATTCTTATCTGAGCAGGAGTTTGCTTATTCCAATGACAATAGTTTTAATATTAGTAGACTCAATAGCAAGAAAACCAAGATGATGGCCCAATCAGCCACTGGAAAATAGATGGGGAAGAAGAAGAAGCAGTGACAGAGTTTGCTTTCTTACGATCTTACGATCTAATATCATTGCAGATGGGGATTGCAGCCATGAAATAAAAAGGCGACTGATTCTTGGGAGACAAGCTATGAGAAACCTGGGGAACATCGTGAAAAGTAGAGACATCATATTGCAAACAAAAATTCATATAGTCAAAGCAATGGCATTCCCGGTGGTGATGTATGGTTGTGAGAACTGGACCAGTAGGAAGGCTGAGCACAGAAGAATAGATGCCTTTGAAATGTGGTGTTGGAGGAGAGTTTTGAGGGTCCCCTGGAGGACGATGGAGGATAGAGGTGCCTGGAGGACAATGGTCCATAGGGTTGCAAAGGGTCGGAATTGACTGTGTGACTGAACAACAAAAGTATTAATAGAGTAAGTTTTTTAAGTTTTGGAGCAAATAAATTATTAGTACCCAAAGAAGAAGTGCCCAGTACCCAAGTGAATAGTGTCACCGCCAGACCGAGCCAGGTCCTGATCTTGCCTCGCGTAGGAGGAAGAGCATGAGAGAGGGCTCTGGACTTCAAGCCCCTAAACTTTTTCTCCTCAGGTTTCAGGGCAAATATAGATTCCCACGACTTCACCCCAGAACCTTGTATGTTCTGCCTGAGTCACTCCTGTTATATGTCCCTCCTGGCCCTCCGATGTTGATTCAATGACGAGCCATGGGATAATTTGAAGTAGCGTGAAAAACAGATGTAAGCAGAAACAGGTGGTGTAAGGATCTCACAACCAACTTGGACTCAACACTTCCAATTTGTCTTTTCAGAAGAGACCTTGTGCAGACTCCTCATTTTATTGGATCAAAGAATAAAATACAGTCCATAAAGCCAATATTTTCTTCAGGCAAAGCATAGCCATAGTGAAAAGCAAAACTTGACTTAAAAATAAAATAAAGCTTCCCATGGTAGGGTAAAACCTATTCTAGTTTCTAGCAAACTAATCTAGATGCAAAGCCTACTCAACACTTTTTCTAATAAAATAAGAAACAGGATAGTTTCTAAAAGTAGTTTTTACAAGCTATCAGAAATCTTCAAAGTCCGAAGATACCCAGAAAAGCCAGAATATTTCTAAGTATTCAGCCTTCAGATCTAGACTAAGTCCAACAACTAGCCTACCTCCCTTCTGATAAATTTCAAACAGTCGGCCGGTCCCAAGCTTATCTTCTTCAGAATTCCATTGTAGTTCCATGGATTCATAATGTTGAATCCATCCCAAAAAAAGTTTGTTCGTGTCTTTTGACTTCTGTTGCATTTCCTGTAAGAACACTATATCGGGTCTATCTTTCTGCAATGCCAATTGCAGCCTCCGCCTCTTAAGAACAGAATCTGTACCCTTCACATTCCAAGTTAATATTTTAATATTTCCCATAATCTATTTCCTTTCTAACTTCTAAACTCTCCATTGGGCGTGCCATCACCAACCCCTTCCCCCCAAAACACACAATTCTACATAGAACATACACTATCTCTCTCCCCACTTTCTTCAAAAAAAAAAAGACACCTTCGACAACCAAAGAGGGGAGAGGGAGGACATGCAAGATGTGCCTACCTACCAGTGCTATGCGCTACTCACCCTTCTATAACATTTAAATGCTTTAATTTTTAATAATCTATTTCTCATTGCTCCTTACTTGTCTCCTCCTCCACCATGATCAGCGACAGCTCCTCCTCCACATCTTTTCCCTGCGGTGTTCCACCTGTGGCACCACCAGCCTCTGCCCTCTCATACTCCCTCCCCAGAGCACCCGATTCCAACAATTCTTTCTTAAAATTTATCCACTCTTCTGAATCTGTTTTTACCAACTCCAACAAACTCAGATACTCCAATGGATTGGTCCTTTCATCAATTACTTGCATTCTTTTCTCATAGAAAAAGCGCAGTTGCTGTGGAAATCTCCAATTGTACCTTATGTTTTTACTCATCAACAATTTGGTTACAGGTCTCATCTTATATCTCCACGTTCTTTCTTTCAATGAAATATCATTGTATACTTCTACATCAGAACCATCAAATTTCAGGGCATCAGGTCCAGCTTGTTTCAAAAAAGCCATTACTCTAAGCTTATCACCCCAATTTGCAAATTGTACCAAAACATTTCTTTGAACCACTCTCCCTCTTCTTGGGGCCCCCATACACTTACAATATCTTTCTGAACAAATTCCTTTCCCATATTCAAACCATTTAACCACTGAACCACTCTTTCTCTTAGCTGGTCCGGTGTCCGTTCAACCACCTGATGGATCACAATGTTCTGATTTCTCATCATATCTTCCACAGCATCAATCCTTTTCTCTTGCTCTTCCAATTTCAGCTTATTCTCCCGCACCGCCTCCTGAGTCCCTTTTATTTCATTTTTATAACATTTACCTCATTTTGAACCAATTTCACATTTCCCTCTATTTTTTGCAAACTTAAGTCCACTTTTTTGAAAAATCTGCAACAGATGATACCACCTTATCTTGTTTTTTCATCATTTCATTTCTATCTTTCACCCTTGATTCCTCATTCTTCTCCAATTTCTGGAACAATTTTCCAATTTCCACCATAATTTGAGTATGATCATAATGCTCAGGTGGCGGTGATGAAGACTGAGGGGCTTCTTCCATTGGTGCTTTTTCTTTCCTCTTAGACTTCACTACTGGTTCTTCCTCTTTTGCTTTCCCTCTTGTGCCTTTATCCATGATGACACGCAATAGGAGAGTCCAGTGTTGCAGAACGTTGCAAAGTCTTAGTCAGTCCAGACAAGCCTGTGCCACTGCAACCACTAGTACCACGTATCCAAACAAGGCAAACAAAGCTTATAAGGAGGAAGAAATCCAGCAAAGAGTTAGTTGCTATAATCCACAAGAAGAAAACAGGAACCGGAATATGCTCCAAACAAACAAAAAAAATGGAATAATCCACATCCGACCCGTTTTCCCAAAGCAAGCAGTCCAACTATTCGCCTTCCAAACCACGAAAATAGAGGCTCCAAGGAAACAGTCACCCAGATTTTTTTGTTTGAGTCAAAGCCACCAGGAGGGGGGGTGAGAGGAGAAAAAAAGCCCAAAATCCAAGCAAGGAGGGAAGAAAAACAGGAGGAGCACTATGTCCAAAAAGAAGGTGTTATTTGTAATCCACATGGTGAAGGAATAAAAATCAACTTAATCCTTCTCTTGAAGCGAACAAATCAAAGCGCCCTTTTCCAACGGGTACATTAACTTCAGGGGGAAACCCCCCCTTCTTCCTCTGTGAATCGGCAGACTTTCCCCACACATTTTAAACTCAAAACACACTGCAGCCTTCAAAAGCTGGAGCCCAGACGAAAACTTCTTAAACCACTTTACTGTCGCCAAAACACGCCGCGGTTCTCCTGGGGCGCACGAAAGCCATAGACCAGAACACAATCACTTTCGTTTTCCAGGACCGCCGCCATTAATGGGATGACCGCCAGATTTCATCCACTTCCACCCGCTTCCAAGTCCAGGCTCTTCTAAGCAAGATCCCAAGTTAACTTTAACTTTTCCATATAGACTTACGTGCACTTACATAGAATTGTTTTCTTGCCGATTCTACTGCCGCCTCAGATCTCCGCCGTCTCACTGGTCCCGTTCTCAGCTCCTTGGCAGGGAAAGCCGCGGCTTCCGTCGTGAGCCTCGCCTGCCCAGGAAACCTCCCAAACTTCGACTGCCTGACTTCAAAACTTTCCAGATAGGCAAGCAGGAGTCTTATCGACAAAAAATACCACTTTAAAATTTCCCCATTTTGCTCAATCACATTAATTACCACTTTGATAAGCGCGAGCGTCCGGATCAAGATGTTACTCGTCGGCCATCTTAGCCACGCCCCATGATATATTTTCTAGGATGGATAATCATGGTGATAGCTTGTCAGCAGGAAGGGTCTTCTTCACATGCAGACCCAGAGTTCCCAAGAAACAGCTCCAGAAGGTATGGTTGAAAGCCCATCACCTTCCAAGAAGAATAGTCTGATGCAGATCTCTTCCTCCACTCCACCACCAAAAATCCCTTCTGGAAACAATAACATCTAAAAAAGCCTGAAAGAAGTTGCAGAAAAAAACCTCACCAGACATAGGGCTCTCCTTGTGAAGGAGGTCTTCTTCAAGGTGCCTTTGATATGCTCAGGTAGAAGCTGGCTTAGGCTGGCAACTCTTGCATAAAAGCATTTGTCAGTGATAAACTGTTGGAAGCAATGTGTCTGAAACTCATATGGCTTAGTTTCTTGAATTCATGAAACATATTAATCTCTAGTGTGTTTGAATTCTTAATATCTGTACAGGTGAGTCCCAAAAGTCAAACACAGAGAAAGTGAGAGAGAGAGTCTTCTCCCCCACTCACAGCAAACACATTCTGAGATATCTGTTGTTATGCAACTGTTACAATTTTATGGTGACTTTTGGGACCCTGTGCAACTTGTGAACTGCTCATAATAACACTAATGGAGCAGTGTAGAAGTGCAACTAATGACTAACTAAATACTACTTTGAATTGGCATGCCTGCACTTTGCTAGTGGATTACTAGAGAGGCAGGAGAGTGTCCCTCTCATTATTGTGTGATGAATCAAAACTACATTCAAACAGGCTGCCCAAACAAATTTCTAAATTTGAAACAGAGCCTTGCATCAGGGTTAGGATTAGGATTAGGGTTAGGGTTAGGGCTAGGGCTAGGGCTAGGGCTAGGGCTAGGGCTTGGGCTAGGGCTAGGGCTAGGGCTAGGGCAAGGGCTAGGGCTAGGGCTAGGGCTAAGGCTAGGGCTAGGGTTAGGGTTAGGGTTAGGGTTACGGTAAGGGCTAGGGCTAGGGCTAGGGCTAGGGCTAGGGTTAGGGTTAGGGTTAGGGTTAGGGTTAGGGTTAGGGTTAGGGTAAGGGTTAGGGTTAGGGTTAGGGTTAAGGTTAGGGTTAGGGATAGGGTTAGGGTTAGAGCTTGGGCTAGAACTAGAGCTAGAGCTATTGCTAGCGTTAGGGTTAGGGTTAGGGTTAGGGTTAGAGCTTGGGCTAGAGCTAGAGCTAGGGTTAGGGTTAGGGTTAGGGTTAGGATTAGGGTTAGGGTTAGGGTTAGGGTTAGGGTTAGGGTTAGGGTTAGGGTTAGGGTTAGGGTTAGGGTTAGGGTTAGGGTTAGGGTTAGGGTTAGGGTTAGAGCTTGGGCAAGAGCTTGGGCTTGAGCTTGGGCTAGAGCTAGAGCTAGGGTTAGGGTTAGGGTTAGGGTTAGGGGTAGGGGTAGGGGTAGGGTTAGGGTTAGGGTTAGAGCTTGGGCTAGAGCTAGAGCTAGAGCTAGAGTTAGGGTTAGGGTTAGGGTTAGGGTTAGGGTGAGGGTTAGAGCTTGGGCTAGAGCTAGAGCTAGGGCTAGGGTTAGGGTTAGGGTTAGGGTTAGAGCTTGGGCTAGAGCTAGAGCTAAAGCTAGAGCTAGGGCTAGGTTTAGGGTTAGGGTTAGAGCTTGGGCTAGAGCAAGAGCTAGGGTTAGGGTTAGGGTTAGGGTTAGGGTTAGGGTTAGGGTTAGGGTTAGGGTTAGGGTTAGGGTTAGGGTTAGGGTTAGGGTTAGGGTTAGGGTTAGGGTTAGGGTTAGGGTTAGGGTTAGGGTTAGATCTTGGGCTAGAGCTGGAGCTAGGGCTAGGGTTAGGGTTAGGATTAGGGTTAGATCTTGGGCTAGAGCTAGAGCTAGAGCTAGGGCTAGGGTTAGGGTTAGGGTTAGAGCTTGGGCTAGAGCTAGAGCTAGGATTAGGGTTAGGGTTAGGGTTTGGGTTAGGGTTAGAGCTTGAGTTAGGGTTAGGGTTAGGGTTAGGGTTAGGGTTAGGGTTAGGGTTAGGGTTAGGGTTAGGGTTAGGGTTAGGGTTAGGGTTAGGGTTAGGGTTAGGGTTAGGGTTAGGGCCAAGGTTAGTGTTAGGGTGAGGGTTAGGTTTAGGGTTAGAGCTTTGGCTAGAGCTAGAGCTAGAACTAGGGCCAAGGTTAGGGTTCGGGTTATGGTTATGGTTATGGTTAGGGTTATGGTTAGGGTTAGGGTTAGGGTTAGGGTTAGGGTTAGGGTTAGGGTTAGGGTTAGGGTTAGGGTTAGGGTTAGGGTTAGGGTTAGGGTTAGGGTTAGAGCTTGGGCTAGAGCTAGGGCTAGGGCTAGGGCTAGGGCTAGGGTTAGTGTTAGTGTTAGTGTTAGTGTTAGTGTTAGTGTTAGTGTTAGTGTTAGTGTTAGGGTGAGGGTTAGGTTTAGGGTTAGAGCTTTGGCTAGAGCTAGAGCTAGAACTAGGGCCAAGGTTAGGGTTCGGGTTATGGTTATGGTTATGGTTAGGGTTATGGTTAGGGTTAGGGTTAGGGTTAGGGTTAGGGTTAGGGTTAGGGTTAGGGTTAGGGTTAGGGTTAGGGTTAGGGTTAGGGTTAGGGTTAGAGCTTGGGCTAGAGCTAGGGCTAGGGCTAGGGCTAGGGCTAGGGTTAGTGTTAGTGTTAGTGTTAGTGTTAGTGTTAGTGTTAGTGTTAGTGTTAGTGTTAGTGTTAGTGTTAGTGTTAGGGTTAGGGTTAGGGTTAGGGTTAGGGTTAGGGTCAGGGTCAGGGTTACGGTTACGGTTAGGGTCATGGTTATTGTTACATCTTGGGCTAGCGTTAGGGTCAGGGTTAGGGTTAGGGTTACGGCTATGGGTTGGGCTAGGGCTAGGGTTCGTGCTAGTGTTAGCGTTATTGTTTGGGCTATTGTTTGGGCTATTGTTAGGGTTATGGTTAGGGTTAGGGCTAGGGCAAGGGCAAGGGCAAGGGCAAGGGTTAGGGTTAGGGTTAGGGTTAGGGTTAGGGTTAGGGTTAGGGTTAGGGTTAGGGTTAGGGTTAGGGTTAGGGTTACGGTTACGGTTAGGGTTAGGGTTAGGGTTAGGGTTAGGGTTAGGGTTAGGGTTAGGGTTAGGGTTAGGGTTAGGGTTAGGGTTAGGGTTGGAGTTAGCATTTTCCTACATTATAGCTGTGCATGACAATTAATGCCTTTATTTTATTCCAGACATAAAGTAGGACATAACCCTTTTCATGGATTTCTAGAAACTGAATCCTCGAAAATGTTTTGCCATTCCCTTCTTCTCGGATCATCTTTGCACTGTGCAGCATGCCCAAGGCTAGATCTTCTTAGATGCACAATGGAGAACTCAACTGCCAATCTCTAGCTTTGCAGAAGAACCTAGCCATCCATCTATATGGACATAGCTGTTTGACATATTAATCTTACATTCGTAGGTCTCAATACAGTGGCTAATGTCTTTGGAAATTGCTATGTTTCCCTGGCATCGAAGCAGAGAGAACACGTTCAGTGTATACAGTTATGAAGTGGGAGAATATTTGAGTTTATCGTGTGTTGGCATTAATATCTAGGTTCCCGTCTGCCTGGCCGTGGTTTTGGTTGGGTTCTCTCATGCTGACAACGCTATGGGAAAAGTGGGTGGCAAAGCCTTCCCCATCCGGTGCACGAAGCTGGCACCATGCACCTAAGAGAGCCCCACTGCCTGCCAGGCAGCTGGTTTTTCACTCTGGAGCAGGGAGAGAGAACTGCAGAACTGCTGCTGTCTCATAATGAGGCAGAGCTGGCTTCCCCTCAGCCCCTTCAGATTCACTTACCCGCATTGTCGTCCCTGCTCCAGAGTGAAAAACCAGCTGCCTGGAGGATACCGGGGCTCTCTCAGGTGTAGTGTGGCTGCTTAGTGCACTGGATGGGGAAGCCTTTGCCACCCACGTCTCCCATAGAGCTAGAGCTAGGGTTAGGGTTAGGGTTTTGGTTATGGTTATGGTTATGGTTATGGTTATGGTTATGGTTATGGTTATGGTTATGGTTATGGTTATGGTTATGGTTAGGGTTAGGGTTAGGGTTAGGGTTAGGGTTAGGATTAGGGTTAGGGTTAGGGTTAGGGTTAGGGTTAGAGCTTGGGCTAGAGCTAGGGCTAGGGCTAGGGCTAGGGTTAGGGTTAGGGTTAGTGTTAGTGTTAGTGTTAGTGTTAGTGTTAGTGTTAGTGTTAGTGTTAGTGTTAGTGTTAGTGTTAGTGTTAGTGTTAGGGTTAGGGTTAGGGTTAGGATTAGGGTTAGGGTTAGGGTCAGGGTCAGGGTCAGGGTTAGGGTTACGGTTAGGGTCATGGTTAGTGTTATGTCTTGGGCTAGCGTTAGGGTTAGGGTTAGGGTTAGGGTTAGGGTTAGGGTTATGGTTTTGGCTTGGGCTAGGGCTAGGGCTAGGGCTAGGGTTAGGGTTCGTGCTAGTGTTAGGGTTATTGTTTGGGCTATTGTTAGGGTTATGGTTAGGGTTAGGGCTCGGGCTAGGGCAAGGGCAAGGGTTAGGGTTAGGGTTAGGGTTAGGGTTAGGGTTAGGGTTAGGGTTAGGGTTAGGGTTAGGGTTAGGGTTAGGGTTAGGGTTAGGGTTAGGGTTAGGGTTAGGGTTAGGGTTAGGGTTAGGGTTAGAGCTTGGGCTAGAGCTAGGGCTAGGGCTAGGGTTAGGGTTAGTGTTAGTGTTAGTGTTAGGGTTAGGGTTAGGGTTAGGTTTAGGGTTAGGGTTAGGGTCAGGGTCAGGGTCAGGGTTAGGGTTACGGTTAGGGTCATGGTTAGTGTTATGTCTTGGGCTAGCGTTAGGGTTAG